>OY728132.1:1037944405-1039194405 GCA_963277665.1 Viscum album | reverse complement strand
TGTATAGATAAGTCCCTTATCAATATATATGGGAGTAACCACAAACGAAGATATATCCCATGGGATATATGAATACCAAAATAACCATTCAATCCTGAAATTTGGATCCAAGATTAAGCCACTATATTTCGTGCCTGTGATGGATCAAACCAGGGGTCCCAATATTAAAATATGAGGACCCCTGGTTTGATGTTCACAAAGTCACAGCGCCATGCTCTAAGTTTAAGATCTTGTGAGGGAAAATAAATTTGGAAGAATCCCATACCGATGGACACGATATGCCAGTTTTCGAAACCCCAAACCTGTAAGAAATGTTTCTTTAGGCCATCGAGCTTCCAAGAAATTCTATGGATGAAAGGGGTAATCCATGTGATGATGGAATGTTTACATTCCTCGATTTGATCATCAAATAATTTCATATCTACTTGGACAAATTCAAGAGTTCCATTCATCAATATCTGGTTTCATTTAACCAACGAATCACTGTGAGGAACAAAGAAAAATCGATCACTCTCAAGTGGCCGCAAATCGTGATTTTCCATATCCTCATTAGACCGCCGAACATCAGATTTCATAGAGAGAGAAGTAGGTTCAACCCTACTCATACACCTCTCAACATTAGAAAGTAGTAGCACATCAGTCGAATCAAGACTAGGTTTTTCTTTTCTTAAAGGCCCAATGAAGACTTGTGTTGGATAAAAGTATTCATCCAAGAAAGAAGGCATCACAAAGATTCATCCCTAAATGCCATGGAAGAAGAGAGAGAGGGTCCTAAGATCCTTGAACGCCATCATTCATATATATATATATATATATATATTTATTATTTATTATTTATTAATATGTATAACTTATATATTTATATATATTAAATTTATTGATAATTTTTTAATTAATGATTTTTTAATATTTTTTAAATTTATTCATTTTTAATTCTTATTTGATTAATTATTTCAATTTTTTTAATATCTTTAATACTTGTATTTTATATTTTTATTTTTATTTTTATTGGATTATATAAAAATTGGTGGTCGTGTATAGGCCCACATGAGAAGGTGGATCGGGCCATGTATAGGCCCGCGTGGAAGTTGGTTTGGTCCGTGTATAGGGCCGGATGGGGGGCATGTGGGCCAAATCATATAGGACTCAGCCTGTGCGGCCCATGTGTGTATATGCGTATGTGGATGTTGATCCCCCACTATCATGGCACGTTGTGTTAATGGGGCACCTAGGATTATAAATCGCAGTACAAATAAACAAGAAGTCCAATATGGGATGGCTACATGGGACAACATTTTATCAGTGCTAGATAAAAACATTAATAAAGGCCACACTTTATAAATGATACATAAAAAGTGCTGATAAATGGTGGCCTTTATTAGTGCTTAAAAACACAGATAAAAATCACCCTTCATCAATTCTTTTATTTAGCACTGATAAATAAATCTCTCTATCAGTTATTTTTTTAGCACTGATAAATGGTACTTTTATCAGTGATTTTGTCTAGCACTGATAAAGGCTATAGCTACTTATTGAGGGTTCTGTAGTAGTGAAAAATAATAATTTTAATATTAATATTGTTGTGTGTGTGTAACAAAATTCTAAACAATATTTAAACTACTATTCTTTAAAAATATTTTTAATTTTAATTTTGTTTTATTTTGTTATATATATATATACATATAAAAATTTTTTAAATATTATTTAAAATAATTTTTTTAATTTGGAATTACCAGCATTAAAGTAATCCTAAAATATAACTAAAAATATCACAGAGGACTCCCTTTTATAAGGAAAGGGCCTTTGACCACCCTTATGTATTTTCTATGTGGGATTCAATTTGACATTGCTAACATTATAATAATAATATATTAAAAATAATAATTCATAAATAGTAACATGTAATTAAAAATACAACTAGTTAAAAAAATATCATTAATTTAAATAATAATGAATATTATAAATAAAAAACATTAATAATATAATTAATGTAATTTATAAAAAATATGAAAAATTATAACTTATAATATAATTATTTATATAATTTATAATTTATAATATAAATAATAATAATAATAATAACTAATAATATAGTTAATAATTAATAATTATTATTATTAATAAGTAATAATATAATTAATAATTAATCATGTGATTAATAATTAAAAATATTATTAATTATTAATAATAAATAACAAAAAAAATTAATAATTAATAATTAAAATATTATTAATATAACATTATAATTAATATATTTATTATTTATTAAAAATATGATTAAAAATGTAATTAATAATGTAATTAATAATATATTTAATAATGTAATTAATAAATATTATGAAATAATAATATATAATTGACGATATTTTTAATATAATTAATATGTAGTTGGGGTGTAGTCGAGTAGTAAACTCATGTAATCTTACATCAAAGAGAATCATTTTTAAAACCATATAGGGGGTATTTCTGAGTTGTTGTAGCATTAATGTAGCATGTACTATAACAGATACTGTAGCGGTACTATAACAGTGAAACTATTCACTTGAATTGGGATTTTGGGCCATAAAATTGGGATTTTGGGACACAAGGCCTCTGAGTCATCATAAGTGGAAAGGCCCTTAGGCCACAGGGCCTCTGGGTCAGCACCTGTGGGCAAAAGGTGGAGTGACATGAACTAGGAAAACGACTTGGCACAACAGGAAGGCGGTGTGGGTAGGAACTGTTAGGTGGGCAGCCTCAATTAGAGGTATAGGCATGTTGACACTTATTATTCAGCCTTCCATCTCCATGGACCACCAATGTGGGGTGGTGGGGTGCCCTTTCATGTGACCATATACACCTAGGACCAATCTGAGGATGCAAAAAAATAGGCAGATGATACAAGAGAGTGCCACACAGACATCATCAGGTGAGCAACTTAAAATAGAGATAGTTGTACTGACACTTATCATCCATCCCTCCTCCCAAACCATATATAGGAGGGGTAGGGGTTTCCTTCCACGATTCATCGGTATAGCATGATGCAACAATTCATGGTAGGGTTGATGCATCGTTAAAATTGGGATCATGGTGCAATGATTTTTGGAAGGGGATAACGTGACATATGATTGGTAACATGACATGATGCAGACTGCTCACTTGGGGTCTTTGGGATAGGCCTTCAGGACACTAAGCCTTTAGACCATGTTATAATGAGCCTATAGGTCCTTAGACCTTCAAGTCATGTAAGAGTTATCTCTTAACCTAGTTAAAAAATAGGGCTTTCATTCCTAATAAAAGGGGGACTCAACCCCAACCTTTTAATTATATATATATATATATATATATATAATAAGATAAATAGTAATTGATAATATAATTAATAATATGATTAATCATGAATTATGATGAGGATGGATGTAGCCTTGAATTGGCGATGGTGGTGACTAATAGAAAAATCGTAATGGTGCTCAATTATTCTTATCGGTGGCATTTCCTATGGATGTTAACTTTGATCTTGAAGAAGATATTATTGGATGAAACTCTGGTTTTTCTAGGGCTATATTGGATTCTCATACACCTATCTAGGAAAAGTTAAATGACCTAAATTTTAGGGCTATGGGTTCCAATCCATTGGCCTCATTTAGAGATTCTACTTTGGTAAAAATCATCAAAAAGAGTTCTACATATCATGTGGTAGGTATCTCATATGTGGTTTCTAAGATATTAGAGATCTATATAATCTTACTTATAGCATGAATTCTTCTACCCAAAGGTTTTAAACCTGGGAAAATGGAGGATCTGTTAAGTTTTATCTCTTCCATTTGGGGTTTTGCCAACTGAAAATGTGTTTCCATTAGATGTGAGTACTTTTATTTCTTGTTTCCTTATAATGATTTACTAAAGAAATCATGGGTTTTGGGTCATTATATCTAAAACCATATTCCTTACATATTCATGAATGGTATTTGGACTTCGATTCATTCATTATTAGTAATTATTTTTCACAAGTTTGGATATATATTTCTGACTTGTCTTGGGTCTTTTGGCATCCAAAGATTCATTACAACGTTGCAACTGAATTTGGAGTTCCAATCTGAATGGATAAGAAAACTGTAGTTTTTAGGTATAGGAATTATGCTAGAGTTCTGATGGAGGTTGATCTCTATTCTATTTTAATTGATAAGGTTGTTTTGTCTAAACACAATGATGATATTAACTTGAATATTAAATTTGAAAAATTACTTGTGTTTTATTAAAAATGTTACTCGGTTGTCCATTCCAGAGATAAATGTTTTAGGTCCTTAAAATGTGAGGCATGTTAAATGGGATATCATCTAGAAAGGGATTATAAGAGGAATATTAAGAAGGATGTCTAGGTTTTTCAGGCCTTCTTAGGGGGGCCTCAGAGGTAAGCCCCCATGGGGAGTGCTAGTTTGGAAATTGTTTCTTTACATGGGCAGGATCTTGGTTCCTCAACCTCTAATGGGTTGAGGATAAATCATGATATGGATGTACAGGATAAAGGTAATACTAGAATTGCTAGTTTTTTTAGGGATGAAAGCGATCATAATGTAGATATTCACAGGATGGATTGTGATGGATATATGAATGAATTGGTTATGTAAGAAGGTCAATATTAGTCCTCATTGGGTTTTTAAAAGAATCAGGGCATTTCTGAGGTTGTTCGGAATGTCAAGAGGCTTTTTGGGTCTCAGATTCAGGAACAACTTATGCTTGAGTAGGCTTCTAGTACCAAGAATCCTAGGCAAAATCAATTTTATCTTAGTAAGTTACTAAGTAAGATTGATGATACTTGGGTTGATTCTGTTGATGAGGGGTTAAATGCAGCAAGGGATGCTCTAATCAGTCTTTGATATGGAGGAGGGTGTTGATCATCTTTTGGATGGTCAATCTGAATTTGTACATGATGTGTAAGAGGATGTTGATCTTCAATTTAAGAGCAAAGGATGGACTTTTCAAGGGTTTGCAAAGGCAAGCAAAAATTAGATGCAGAGTCCCCAACCAGATCACTACTGTAGATTGGCGCATATGTAGTGCCTTCTTTTATCAGTGTTAAATAGAAAGTGCTAATAAAAGGGGTACCTTTTTCAACACTGATAAAGGTAACTTTTATCTGGGAAAAAATTCTGATAAAGGTGTACTCTTTATCAGCGCTTTTTTGAGCGCTGATAAAGGTTTAATAAAAAATATTATTATTATATATAAAATTATTATATTTATATTAAAAAAATAATGTTTATTTATATACATTGATTGAAAAACACATGTTGGTAATCAACATAAATATGATATATTAATAGATATTTTTTAATAATTCAAAATTTATATATAATGTTTTAAAAAAAGTATTTGTAAAATTATGATTAAATATGTATATATATATCTATATATATATATAAATAATTATAAAATTATAATAAATATATTTACATATATATATATAATTATAAAATTATAATAAATATTTCTATTATATTTATAATTATATATATTCATATACTAATAAATAATATATAATTATATAAACATATTATAATTATATACATAAATATAATTATATTAAATATATATAATTATATAAATATATTTATATTTATATACAAATATTTATAAATATATTTATTTATAATTAGAATTATAAATAATTATATATAATTAAATAATTAAAAAAAATATAAAAAATATATTTAATTAATATATATTTATTATATTTATAAGTATATATACTTATATATTAATAAATATATATAATTATATAAAAATATTTATAAAAATATTTATTTATAATTATAATTATAAATATATATATATATTTGTAAATAAGATTTATATTACAATAAGTATATATATATATATATTCTTTACCAAAGAATCCTGTTTCTTCTTCATCACAAAGAGTTTCATGGGCTGATGTGGCTGAGGAGGAAGAGCAGATCTTAAAACTTGTGCCTATTCAGCCGGTTTTTGAATGGGTTTCAAAGGAGGATCTTCACCTATTCTCTGAGATTAGCAATGATGTTTGTATTCTGGTTTATGACTTACAGAATGAGGAGGATGAGTATCAGTTTTTTCTGAATTTTCAGAATGAAATCCATGATTTTTTGATCTCTTTACAGGATGATAAAGAAGATGTAATTGATGCTTCAAACCTGGATACTTCCAAAGAGGTTGAAGATGGGCAGAACTGTGATCCTAATTCAGCTACAGAACTGGATTTCAGCATCAATACTCAGAAGAACCTGCAGATTCATCTACCAGCTTCCATGGAGAGCATTTCTGATACTTCGGCTATGTTATCTACTGTTAACAGTAATGTTGCTTCTGAAAAAAATGCTCAAAATGCTGCCCATCATTCTGGTTCACACGGATGCTCACAAAGATTTTCAAAGGACAATGGGATACCTGAAGTTGTTGACATTGATGACCTGATTCAAGGTTACAAAGGTCCTCAATGCTCGAAAAGGAAAGTAGGGAGACCCCCTAAAGCCAGGAAAATCACGGATACTGCATTAAAGGTAAGGATTTTAAAACATATTCCCATAATGACTAAAGATTATCTTGTTGAGCTGGTTGAATCTGGAAATAAATTACCATGAGTTTTCTCTCGGCTGGTTCATGTCACTTTATGGCTATGGTTTGGACATCAAAGGTATCAAAGCTATTTTTTTCATGAATTGGAATCACTACATGATCCCAATTCCCAGCAGACAATCTCCTTTAATGGTAGCAGAGTCCTCTGTTGGGATAGGTCCCTCTAGAACTAATCTAGAAAACGCTAGGACTACACCTACAACATTGCAGATTTTAGGTGTGCAAGATATGAAAATGCAGCCCTCTATCAAACAGGCAGCCAATACACTCAGGTCTGGTGGTTATCACCTCACTGCTAAAACACCCCCTGGAGTTTACTGCAGGTCTGCACTGCTCACTGGTGATGTCTCCAACCAAATACAGGCCACTGAAAAGACTGGACTCAGGATGTTTTCCCCCAAACAGAGATCAGATGACCCCAAAAACAAGGCGGACGATGTACAGCCTAATAAATAGGTGCTGGAGATGGCTGAAAAGTCCAACACAAGAGAAGAAATGACATCAATCCGAACTCCATCCCAGCTTGAGAAGGAGAACAGCTCCCGGGGTACTGGGGGCTCTCTTAAAGCTGGAACTTCTTCAAGAGTTCACAGCAAGACTGCCCTGCCTCCTGGTGAGGTTTCTTACTGATTGTTGGACACAGCAAAGCATATTTTCGACTCAGGCAGGACTCCTATAATCAGAATGTGGCTGTTCTTAGTAAGGTGGATGTTTCACTATCGCTGTTGAGGACTGCAAAATCTTCTATAGGGGAAGGAATGTTTCCAATTCAAAGCACTCCATCTCAGCTTGGGAAGACCGAAAATCATGTCGACCAACACTGAGGTGGTTTATTCAGATGATGGTAAGGGTGCGTGGATACAAGCAAAGACTTGGAGGGAATTGCATCCTCGTGGAAGGGGTGGATGCCTTCCTCAACACAGTATGAGTTCCCACTCTAGAATTGGTTAAGTACTCTGGTTCTGGTTTATTCTATTCTTTTTGGTTCTTTGTAGTACCTCTCCTGGTTTCATTTTTCATTCAATAAAGAGGCCTTTGTGCCTCAACCCTTTATTTGAATATAAAAAATTCATACTTTTATCTATTAAAGATTATCAAATTTATATTAGTCAAAATGTTTAATTATTTATTTAAATACATTGATTAAAAAATGTGTATATAATTAAAATAAATATAATATATTAATATTGTATTTAAACAATTATATAATATATAAATTAATATATTTATTTAGATATATATTTATATTGATATTAAATAATTTAAAATATATGTACATGTATAACTGCATGTATGTATCTGTATGTGTGTATATACATATGTGTATGTATATATGTATATAGATGTGTATATGTACATTTGTATGTTTATAATTTAAGTAAATGTTATGAATTAACTTTTTAATATTTTTTAATTTATTTAATTTAATTTATCTATTTATTATTATATATTCATTAATAATGTTGAAAATATATTTAATCATTTTTGTAATATTTATTTATACATATATTTATTTACTATATACATGTAATTTTTTCAATATGTTTGTAATTTATATGAATAATATTTATTTATCCGTCGCTTGAGTTGGTTTTTCTGGCATCCTGAAATTATGTTGGAAATCGCTTCGACTATTGGTGTCCCGTCGTATCAAGGTCTCTGTTGTATATGAGAGACGATCGGAATTTTGTAGATCCTGTAACTATATTGGGAATTCTCCTGAGAAGTGTCGGAAAAACCTCTATTATTCCCAGTATAGAAAGGTTGGCCATCTTAGTGCCAATTATAGACTTCGTCTAAGTGCTGATTCTAGTTGCATGGGTGTGGGTGGGAGAAATCTGAATGTAGGGGCTATTGTGGTACACTCTACTTCTGCAAATGGGGTTATGTTTGTGACTTACCAGTACAAAGCAGGGACCTCTGATGGTTTTGATGCTACCTTCAATAAGTCCACTCCTGGAGGGTCTAGATTCTTAGTCAGGGTTTGGGTTTGGATTTTGGTATGGGTGAGAATAATTTTGGGACTGCTAGACTGAGCACCGAAGGTGGAAAGGGGGTTGGTTACGAGTCAACATTGGGTCTGAAGGCTTTATGGGTTGATATTGTGGCTGAATAGAAGGCGGTGGTGCATGTGTATCATACTAATATCTCCTTTAAAGATGATATTTTCATTATCACTGAAGCTGCAACAGAGAATGAGGCTTCTTCTGAACTATCTGACCCTGAGGTTGTTGTCCAAGAAGAAGTTGATCATGATCTATGACATGAACTTTTAATTTCATCCAAAAATAAGGGTAAATATAAAGTGGTGGATGAAGAGGGATTTCAACTGGTAACTCCTCAAAATTATAGGACCTCTTCACCTTTTCTTATGCATTTTTTACCTATGTAGCTTGAAGTGCGTGATCTAGAGCGAGTACTCAGTATTGTTCAAAAATATTCTTAGTCAGTGATGATCGAAAATGAGACCATGGGAGATGATCCTCCATTAATTTCTTCACTAAGAAGGTATGTTTGTGATGTAACAATGAATGAGGGTTGGTTATGCCCCCCATATCAGGGTGAGGTCACAACAACATGTAGAGAAAGGGGTGATGAAGCTGTTATATTGGAAAATAATATGGAAACTGAGGATGCTTCCATTCCCCCATCAGACTTTGGTCCTAGTAAAACTAATCTTACTTTGGATGATATTCTCAATATATCTAATAGTAAAGAAGTAATTTTTTAGGGATTTGGTAACCCATGTATATTCTCTAGTTGAAGCACTACTATAAAATAGGCCTTTAACGGTGCTAAAATTAGACTTTATCAATGTTATAAAAGCATTGACTACCAGCGCATGATTAAAAGCCATAGGCTTTTATTAGAACTTTAAGAAGCACTGATCAAGGACACCATTTATTAGCACTTTTATTTAGCATTTATAAAGTTGGTCCTTTATCAGTGCTAAAAAACACTAATAAATTGACCCTTTATCATCACTTTTAGAAGCATTGATAAAGGTATCCTTTATCAGTGCATTTAGTAGTGTTGATAAAGGGGCATATTTTAGTGTGTTGTTAAATTTACAGCACACTGTAGCACTAGAAACAGTAGAAAAAAAATTAAAAATACATATTTTAAATGAAATAAAATTTAAAACAAAAATATAAGAATAAAACACTATATTATAGAAATTTCAAACATTAGTTTATTCAATTACATGAGTAAGTATAAATTATCACAAACATTCAAAAACATCAAAGTTCCTTTATCTTTGTCCCTTAACCCCCAGTCATGCTATTATTGAAAAAACCACCCCGACTCAAGAAAAATAATGCACCTATATAAGAAAAAAATCTTTTGTTAGTAATACTATAAAGAAATAAATTAAATAGGATTTGTTAATTTTAAACTAAACTTTGAGTCACAACATGAACACTGTGTATCGGATTGAGTTGTAGTTGATTCTTGCACATCATGTCATTTATGGTTCATATTCAAGAATTATCTCTGTGAAAATTAATTAAATAAGTATAAGATAAAAATGATAAGTAAATTAATTAAGTAATAGTAGATAGAATGGTGAGAAAATAATCTAGGATTGTTTTCTCAGTTTCGGCAATGTAACGCACATTTTAAACTGATATGACACTTATATATTGAAAATATGCACTTGGAGTCATACCGGTCACACTGTGTGTCAAATTGATGTTCAACTTATGCCAACACATCACAAATGACTTATGGATTGTTTTCATAAAGTATCAAAATAATCTGAATGTGTTCTAAGTTTTGAGTATGTCACTTGTGTTTTTTACTAAAATATCTTTTTAAAATAGAAACACACACTTTGAGTCATATCGGTAAAATAATATATTCGTTTTACATGATACTGATTCCAACACACCACAAATGACTTTTGAATCATTTACCTAAATTATCAAGACAACTTGAGCACATTTTCTCAGTTTTTAGTGAGTGGCGCTTTTTGAACTAAAATGTTAATTTTAAACTGATAACGGACACTTTGAGTCATATTAGGAACATAATATGTCATATTGAGGTGAGGATAATTTCTATATGTAAATAATGACTTATGGAACATTTTTCTAAAGTATCAAAACAATCTGAATGTGTTTTCTCAGTTTTGAGTATATTATTTGTCTTTTTTACTAAAATTAATGTCAACTTTAAATAAAAAGGCACACTTGGAGTCATAACAATCACATTGTTCATATCATTAAGGTTTTAATGATTCCTACACATAAAAAATAAATTATGGATCATTTTTCTAAATTATCAAAATAATATGAATACATTTTCTCATTTTTGAGTATGTAACTTGTGTTTTTTACTAAAATGCCATTTTAAACTGGAAACACTCACTTTGAGTTATACCAATCATATCATGTGTCGGTTTAATGTGATAATGATTCCTATATGTCAAAAATTACTTATGAATCAATTTATTAAATTATAAAGATAATTTGAGTGCCTTTACTCAGTATTTAGTGGGTGATTCTTTTCGAACTAAAATGTTAATTTTAAACTGATAACAAACACTTTGAGTAATACTAGGCACATCGTGTATCAGATTGAGCTGAATATGATTCAAACTCATAAAAATGAATCATGGATCATTGTGATAAAGTATCAAAAAATATGAATGTGTTTTCTCAGTTTTTAGTATGCCAGTTTTCTTTTTTACTAAAATTAATGTCAAATTTAAATAAAAAGACACACTTGGAGTCATACCAATCACACCGTGCATCGGATTGAGGTGAGACAAATTCCTAGATTTTAAAATTGAATTATGGATTATTTTAATAAATTATCAAAACAATAAAAATGTGTTTTTTTATTTTTGATTATGTCACTTGTGTTTTTTACTAAAATGACATTTTAAACTAAAAACACACACTTTGAGTCATACCGATCACATCATGTGTCAGCATGACATGAAATTGATTCCTAAATTTCAAAAATTAATTATGAATCATTTTTTATAAATTATATAGACAATCTGAGTATTTTTTCTCATTTTTCAGTGAGTGACACTTTTTGAACTAAAATATCAATTTTCAACTAATAACAGACACTTTGACTCATACTGAGCACATAATGTATCATATTGAGGTGAGGCTAATTACTACACATAAAAATGACTTATGGTTAGTTTTAATAAAGTATAAAAACAATAAAAATTAGTTTTCTTAGTTTTGAGTATGTCAGATGTCTTTTTTACTAAAATTAATGTCAATTTTAAATAAAAAGGAACACTTTGAGTCATACCAGTCACACTGTGCATTGCATTAAGGTTTGGATTATTCCTAACATAAAAAATAAACTATGGATCATTTTACTAAATTACTAAAACAACAATAATGTGTTTTCTCGATTTTGAGTATGCCACTTATCTTTTTTTACTAAAATGTCATTTTAAACTAGAAACACACACTTTGAGTCATACTGGTCACATCATGTTTTGGTTGATATGAGACTAATTCATACACATCACAAATGTATTATGAGAATTTTTCCTAAATTATCATAACAATATTAGTGTATTTTCTCAATTTTCAATGAGTGATGCTTTTTTAATAAAAATGTCAATTTTAAACTGATAAAGGACACTTTGAGTCATAGAGGGAACATCGTGTATCAAATCGAGGTGTGGCTGATTCCTAAAAATAAAAAATGACTTATGGATTGTTTTCCTAAATTATAAAAACAATATGAAAGTGTTTTATCAGTTTTGAGTATGTGATTTGTATTTTTTACAAAAAATTAAAGTCAATTTTAAATAAAAAGACACACTTGGAGTCATACTGGTCACATCGTGCATTAGATTGAAGTGAGGATGATTCCTACATGTAAAAAATAGAATATATATAATTTTAATAATGTAACAAAATAATCTGAATATTTTTTTTAGTTTTGAGTATGTCACTTGTATTTTTACTAAAATGTCATTTTAAACTAGAGACACACACTTTGAGACATACTGGTCACATAGTGTGTGTAACACCCGAGACTTTTATGTTATATAAACCATCAAAGGAATCTTTTTCTACACAACACTTGCTTGGCTTGCTTTGCACGCAATCGCGACCTTCCTCGATAGCTTGTGACGTACGCAATACTGAGTTTCACTAAACGACAATATGCTATTAAAACTAGCCGTTATGAATAGTAATAACCACTTTTTGAAATTTTATAAATTTTATTTTTTAAAATGGACTTCATTTTTGGACTCAGAATATCGAAATTAGCCTAGGGTGAAATTTTGGTATTTTTCTGAAAACTTTCAATTTTTGATGAATAGTGAAACCACTAAGTGGTAGGTTAAAAACCGAATTTTGCATAAAACATAATTTTACCGCTTCTGTGAATGGAATTTCGAAAATCCGAGAGACACGGTTAATATCAAGGACTAAAATGTGGTTCAATGAGATGAAAATAATTTTTGGTGAATAGTAACTTTTTACTTTTTTTTACCGCGGTTAATAGTAAATAGGGTAACTAAGGGTAAATATGATATTAATATTACCCTAACACATGTCCTAATTCTATTGGACAAGTGTAATTCGACCAAAAACAAACTTAGGAATAAAATATGACCATTTAGGCCCACTTGGATTAGATTAGGACATTTATTATTAATTTATAGTTAAAATCAAAGTTTAATAAGTAAATCATTTTAATATGGGGTTATACATAAGATAAATTCGATTGTAAATATTAATTAGAAAGATAAAAAGATTTCCTACATGATGGTATTTTATTTGTAATTTTTAGACATCAAATAATTTAATTTATATATGACACAACGATGATGCAGTAATTATCTTATTAATGAAATATTGACATAATTGATGTTATAAACACCAAAATAAATGTAATTTGAAACTTTTTATGAATTCCACTAATTTTCTAGGTTACTATGATATATTAGTATTGATTTAATTAACTTGGTTCGAACATATAATTCTGTTATGACTTTCACAAAAATCATATATCAAATAGTGTCAAAATTGACACAAAATAGTTTTTAAATCAAATATTATATTATTAATTGTTATTTTATTCCTAAAAATCTAAGGTTCGGCCAAATGACTTAGATAAGGATATATATATTAATAATAAACAATTTGGGGTTCGTTTGGCATGTTATAGTAAGTGTATTAACCATATAGTGAAAGAAAACAAAAAGACACGGTAAAAGTTAAATTATTTAACTTAGAGTTAAATCTAATTGATAAGGTTAAAATAATACCCTAAACTTGTCTAAATCCTATTGGTTGATGGGATTTCGACCCTTCCCCACTTTAGCTTCGAAATAAGACCCTTTGGAACCATTATAAACCGATTTTGACTTTAATATAAAATAATATTTTGAGAAATTCCTAAGGTGCCCCTCTCCTCCCTTATAAAAGGGCACCTCCTCCCCCTCCTCCTCACACCAATTTGAGCACTCAAGCTCGGCCAACCCCTGCCATTTTCTCCTCTCCACTTCCCTAGAATAATCCTAGAGGTCCTGGTCTTCTCCAAAGACCAATCTTAGTTCCTTAAGTGGGGGATTCAAAGAGGCGTTCCAAAGAAGAGGTAATATCCATTACCGATCTTTTCAATTTCTTTCTTCTTCAACTTCTTCTTCTTTAGTTGTTTCATGATAAAGTAATAACATCAGTATTACTTACATACTGATATGTTATTATAAATATGAAACAACCCTAATTCACCTTCTATCCATCCTACGGAAAAATGAAATCACCGCGCGTGCGTACGTACGGAATACCGTCTCCACGCCGTGGTGTAATCTATTTTCCACCATCACCTTACAAGGATGGGTATAATGGTGTAATGAGTAACTATTTATGATTATTATAAAGTAATATTGATACTGAAATAATATACATATACTTCAATACAATTCCATGATCATAGGAACGATATCATCACTCGTGCGTACGTACGGAATACCGTCTCCACGATGTGATGCGACTCGTTCTACATGATCATCATTACATAGTAATTATATAAATGAATTGAATGAATAAATATGATATATGTTACACTAATACCATTCTGGAAATGAATTATCTATAACCTAAAGATAAGAATAAGAATTTATTCGACAAAACACGCATAAGAACAAAAAGTTATAAAGACCCGAGTAACAAGTAACAATGAAATATTACTAACAAGAAGCTAATAATATGACCATATATGATATCATATCAATATGTATGATTCTGGAATAAGTCAATAACATTATTTAAACCATTATACAGGAGCTTCGGACACGAACAAAGCAAATCGGACCTAAGGTAAGGGAAATATGACAATCTCATTTTTATCCGAGATTGTTTATTCGTAAGTATTTACTGGGGTGTATTTTATCATCCACATCCATGTTCCCTCAATATGTAATATTGTTTCCATCAACTTACAATTGTTTAGATCCATTTTTACCCTTCGGTGAGTTTTTAGTAATGTGTATGAAAGGAATCTTTTGTCGTTTTTCGTACGAGGTACTTTTTGACTTTTCCGACAAAAGTACGAAGAATGTTTTTTTTTAACTTATACGGCATGAATGGATTTTTAAAACATTATTCCCAAGAAGCTTCCTTTACAAGTTTTTCAAGTTTATTTTTAATCAACTTCTTTTAGTTTATAATTGTATGACATGTTAAGAAAAGAAAAGTGTTTTTGAAGAAGAAAGGATATTTTCCTCAAGAATGAAGTTCAAGTATTTTATCAAAATTATTTTCCATCTAAGATAATAAAAGGGTTCTGTTTTTATCCCTATTATTACATGGATTTGATTATGTTTTAATGGAAACATTTTTATGAATTCCTTTATCTTATATGAATTGTTTTATGTTGTCATGTTGTTTAAGAATCCCATTTTTATTACATGGGTTATGCGATGATGTATGATTTATGATTATGTGGCACACATAAGAAAGGATTCATTATAAGATGGGTGGGACCTATATCTCCCTCCAATGCATTGGGTAAAGATTTTATATCTCATGAGATAGACATGGCTGGAACGGAAGGTTATTTCGGTTCAGTGATACAGGACTGAAACGAGGAGTGAACTCGGTTCAGAAAGGGACTTTGTCCACTAAGATAGTCTTGGCAATAAGTCATGACTAACAAGAAATGATTTTCCATGATTATGTGTGCATGCCACAAAGTTTCAAGTTTCATGTTATGATTATGGGGATCTCATTTTCACTTCTATGGTTTATTAAGATTTTATGATCTCTTTTGCAGGTTATGATTTTCAAAAAGATATGATATGATTTTTATTTCCTTTATTGCCCTTGCTGAGCATTTGAGCTCACCCTTTTATGTTTTCTTTTCCCCAGGTCAGGAAGATGGATATTAAGTAGAATATGCTAAAAGGGACCCTAGATATGATGAAATAAATGGGAGACACTGTAGAAGATTTATGAACCAGTTGTTTATGTTTCCCAGTTTCTAAAGACACTATACCTATACGGTCCTTTGTGGTTTTATCATATGTTGTAATAAGTGTGCTTCAATTTTGAAGTATTAACAATGTATGTAAAGTATGGGTCGTTATAGTTGGTATCAGAGGAAAGGTATAGTCAACCTTTGGAAACTAGGATGTGAAAGCCTTAGTAAGAACCCTAAGGGTAAGTCTAAGCATAGAACACCATCTTAGTGTTTTAGAAATGGCCATGAATAACCTAGGATAAGACCTTAAGCATGAAAATTTTATTCTTGAATTATGTGGTTTCCTATTATAATTAGTGTTGCTCACACTATTCTTCTTGGTTTTAGTCAATGGCTGGAACCCGAAGGAACCGTGTTAATGCGGAATGCGATGGGCAATGCAATGATTGTCCCCCTGAGCAACCAAACGATATGGGAGCTGGAATGCAAAATCTTGTAGCCATGCTCACACAACTTTCTCAAGCTATGAATCATGCAGGATTTCCAAACGAGCAAAGGAGGGAGCAACATTCTGTTGAATCCTTCATGAGGCAGCGTCCACCTTCTTTCAGCGGGTCTACTGATCCATTAGTTGCTGAACAATGGATTAGTACTACTGAAAAGATATTTTCAGTTCTTCAATGTTCTGAACATGATAAAGTCATCCTAGCAGTGTATCGTTTGGAAGGAGATGCTGATCAATGGTGGAATCTTGTTAAGAATACGAGGCAAAGGGATGAAATTGAGTCTATGGAATGGGACGAGTTCAAGAACTTATTTTTCAATAAGTACTTCCCTCGTATTCTCCGAACAAAGATGGAGAAAGAGTTCCTTGAACTGAAGCAAAGGGATGATGAATCTGTTAGTACCTATGAAGCAAATTTTACAAGACTTGCAAGGTACGCTTCTGGTATTATTATCCAACCTGAGAGTAAGATCGATCGATTCTTTAGTGGCTTAAAACCAAGTCTTCGAAGGGCGTTAGCCATAAGGGACTTCAATAGCTACGAGGAAATCGTTCGATGTGCTCTCAAAGTCGAGATGGAGATTGGAGTAACCCATCAGTCACATGGGTTTGATAAGAAGAGGAAGATGGAATTCAAAGAAAAATCTAAAGAGCACACGGAAAAGAAGATGAGCTTTTCCTTATGCTCAAAGTGTGGAAAGAAACATGGAGGGAGTTGTCTTAAAGGGACAAGTAAATGTTTTAAATGTGGAAAAGAAGGTCATCGGGCATTTGAATGCCGTGATAATGGGAAGAAGATGTCTAATGATGCAAACAAAGGAAGGGATACACAGAATGATCCTACTACACTTCAATGTTTCAAGTGCAAGGAGATGGGGCATTATGCCAATCAATGCCCAAATCCAAGGGTTGATGATGATGGTCGACGTCAACAAACTCTTAAGGCTAAAGACAAAGGAAAGTCACATGCAATTTCTATCAGCGATATGGAGTACGATAACGATGTGGTGAAAGGTACACTTACCATCCACTCTAAAGTAGCAAATGTTTTATTTGATTCTGGATCCACCCACTCTTTTATTTCTGAAGACTTTTCTAAGGGTATCACCGTATTACCTCAACAATTAGATGTTGAGTTAGCTGTGACAACACCTAATGGCACATCAATCGCATCAAAAGTTTATAATTCTTCTCCGATCGATGTTTGTGGGAAAGTGCTTCCTGCAAATCTTGTGATCCTTCCTTTAGTGGAATTTGATGTGATTCTTGGTATGGATTGGCTTTCTCTACATGGAGCTCATATCGATTGCCAAAGAAGGGAAGTCACATTTCATATTCCAGATCAATCTACGATCGTCTATCAATGCAAGGATGAACATAACCTTCCAGTGGAAATTTCTTCCATCTTATGGGTATTGATTCCACTAAATGAAGGTTATTTATGTCAAATGGTTGGTGAGAAACTCACGATTAAGAATATTCCCATTGTACGGGAGTTTGATGATGTCTTTCCGGAGGAATTACCGGGTCTTCCACCAAATCGTGAAGTTGAGTTTTCAATAGAACTCGTACCGGGTGCTTTGCCTATTTCAAAGACACCTTATAGAATGGCCCCAATTGAGTTGCAGGAATTGAAGAAGCAACTCCAAGAGAATCTTGATAAGGGATTCATACGCCCTAGTGCGTCACCTTGGGGAGCACCTGTTCTATTTGTTAAGAAGAAAGATGGATCAATGAGACTCTGCATTGATTATCGAGAACTTAACAAGATCACTATCAAGAACAAATATCCTCTCCCACGCATTGATGACTTATTTGACCAACTACGCGGAGCTCAATACTTTTCCAAGATTGATCTTCGTTCAGGGTATCATCAATTAAGGGTCAAAAGGGAGGATATACCAAAGACGGCTTTCCGTACAAGGTATGGACACTATGAATTTATAGTGATGCCATTTGGTCTTACTAATGCCCCTGCTATCTTCATGGATCTAATGAATAGAGTCTTTAGAGACTATCTTGATCAATTTGTGGTAGTCTTTATAGACGATATTCTTGTCTATTCAAAGAGCAAGGAAGAGCATGAAGATCACTTGAGAATTATATTGAAGACCCTGAGAAAGGAGAAGCTTTATACCAAATTTACCAAGTGTGAATTTTGGCTTCAAAAAGTTGCATTTTTGGGTCACATAATCTCAAAAGAGGGGATATCTGTGGATCCAGCAAAAACAGAGGTTATCGAAAGATGGTCGAGACCAACAACAGTAACTGAGATCCGAAGTTTTCTTGGTTTGGCTGGATATTATCGACGTTTTGTAAAAGATTTTTCACGATTATCTAATCCAATCACCAAGTTGACTCGGAAGGGAGTTAAGTTTGTCTGGACAGAGGAATGTGAAGAGAATTTCAAGGAGTTGAAAAGAAGATTATCCAGTGCACCTGTGCTCACACTGCCTTGTAGTGGAGAAAGGTTTTTGATCTACAGTGATGCATCCAAGAAAGGATTGGGGTGTGTTCTTATGCAAAATGATATGGTGATAGCTTATGCCTCACGACAGTTGAAAATCCATGAGCAAAATTACCCAACACATGATTTGGAGTTGGCTGCGGTAATCTTTGCATTAAAGATTTGGAGGCATTACCTTTATGGTGAAAGGTGTGATATTTATACTGATCATAAAAGTTTAAAGTATATTTTCACACAAAAGGAGCTGAATATGCGTCAAAGAAGATGGTTGGAGCTGATTAAGGATTACGACTGCTCAATCCATTACCACCCTGGGAAAGCAAACAAGGTGGCAGATGCATTAAGTCGACAAGACCATGCTAGTTTATCCATGATGAGGATCACAAAAGATCCAATATTTATGGATTTACAAAGGATGGATCTTGGAATTATAATGGAAGGGGAAAAATCTTATCTTTCTCAAATGAATGTTCAACCATCTATACATGTGAAGATTAAAGAGGCACAGAAAGAAGATGTCGAGTTACAAAAGAAGGTGAGAAATGTTCCTGAATTCAACCTTGATTGTGATGGGATAATAAAGTTCAGGAATCGGGTTTGCGTTCCTCCCATCCCCGAATTAAAGAATGAGCTGCTGGATGAGGCTCATGGTTCATCATTCTCTATTCATCCTAGAAGCACGAAGATGTATAGGGACCTGAAAGAGTACTTCTGGTGGGATGGCATGAAAAGAGATGTTGCTGAATATGTATCTCGATGCTTGGTTTGTCAACAAGTTAAAGCTGAGAGACAGAAGTCTAAGGGGATGTTACAACCATTACCCATACCCAAATGGAAATGGGAAAACATCACTATGGACTTTGTCACAGGACTTCCTAAAACGTCCAAAGGCAATAATGCTATCTGGGTCATAGTTGATCGTCTTACAAAGTCTGCACACTTCATTGCTATTAGAGAGGATTTCTCTCTAGATCAGCTTGCCATGATATATGTAAAGGAAGTGGTAAGATTGCATGGAGTACCACTTTCTATTATATCTGATCGGGATCCGAGATTTACCTCGAAGTTCTGGTGAAGTCTTCAGCATACTCTGGATACAGAGTTGAGTTTCAGCACTGCTTATCATCCCCAGACAGACGGTCAGTCTGAGAGAACAATTCAAACCCTAGAAGATATGTTGAGAGCTTGCTCTATGGATTTCAAAGGAGGTTGGGATCAACACCTACCTTTGGTGGAATTTTCTTATAATAATAGCTTTCACTCCAGTATTCAGATGGCTCCTTATGAAGCTCTTTATGGAAAGAAATGCAGGACTCCAACTTGCTGGGATGAAGTTGGGGAAAGAAAGCTGTTAGGACCTGATCTCGTTGATGAAATGGCAGAAAAGGTCAGATCTATTCAACAACACATAAGAGCAGCTCAGAGTCGACAGAAAAGTTATGCCGACAACCGAAGAAAAGACCTAGAGTTTGAAGTGGGCGATAAAGTGTTCTTACGAATATCTCCCTGGAAGAGGGTTATGAGATTTGGAAAGAAGGGGAAGTTGAGCCCTAGATATATCGGTCCTTTTGAAATACTGGATCGTGTTGGGAAGGTAGCTTACCGATTGGCGCTTCCACCGAATCTCTCTCAAGTTCACGATGTGTTCCATGTATCTCTCCTGAGAAAGTACATACCAGATCCTTCACATGTACTCAGCTCAGAAGTTGTACCGCTGGAGCAAGATCTTTCTTATGAAGAACAGCCGATAGAGATTCTGGATCGTAGCGAAAAAGTCCTACGAAACAAGACCACTCGCTTGGTGAAAGTTTTATGGAGAAACCACCAACTTGAAGAAGCTACATGGGAGCTTGAGGATATGATGAGGGAGAAGTATCCTCATTTGTTTGTTACAAAGTGACGAATTTCGAGGGCGAAATTCTTTTTAAGGGGGGTAGAATGTAACACCCGAGACTTTTATGTTATATAAACCATCAAAGGAATCTTTTTCTACACAACACTTGCTTGGCTTGCTTTGCACGCAATCGCGACCTTCCTCGATAGCTTGCGACGTACGCAATACTGAGTTTCACTAAACGACAATATGCTATTAAAACTAACCGTTATGAATAGTAATAACCACTTTTTGAAATTTTATAAATTTTATTTTTTAAAATGGACTTCATTTTTGGACTCAGAATATCGAAATTAGCCTAGGGTGAAATTTTGGTATTTTTCTGAAAACTTTCAATTTTTGATGAATAGTGAAACCACTAAGTGGTAGGTTAAAAACCGAATTTTGCATAAAACATAATTTTACCGCTTCTGTGAATGGAATTTCGAAAATCCGAGAGACACGGTTAATATCAAGGACTAAAATGTGGTTCAATGAGATGAAAATAATTTTTGGTGAATAGTAACTTTTTACTTTTTTTTACCGCGGTTAATAGTAAATAGGGTAACTAAGGGTAAATATGATATTAATATTACCCTAACACATGTCCTAATTCTATTGGACAAGTGTAATTCGACCAAAAACAAACTTAGGAATAAAATATGACCATTTAGGCCCACTTGGATTAGATTAGGACATTTATTATTAATTTATAGTTAAAATCAAAGTTTAATAAGTAAATCATTTTAATATGGGGTTATACATAAGATAAATTCTATTGTAAATATTCATTAGAAAGATAAAAAGATTTCCTACATGATGGTATTTTATTTGTAATTTTTAGACATCAAATAATTTAATTTATATATGACACAACGATGATGCAGTAATTATCTTATTAATGAAATATTGACATAATTGATGTTATAAACACCAAAATAAATGTAATTTGAAACTTTTTATGAATTCCACTAATTTTCTAGGTTACTATGATATATTAGTATTGATTTAATCAACTTGGTTCGAACATATAATTCTGTTATGACTTTCACAAAAATCATATATCAAATAGTGTCAAAATTGACACAAAATAGTTTTTAAATCAAATATTATATTATTAATTGTTATTTTATTCCTAAAAATCTAAGGTTCGGCCAAATGACTTAGATAAGGATATATATATTAATAATAAACAATTTGGGGTTCGTTTGGCATGTTATAGTAAGTGTATTAACCATATAGTGAAAGAAAACAAAAAGACACGGTAAAAGTTAAATTATTTAACTTAGAGTTAAATCTAATTGATAAGGTTAAAATAATACCCTAAACTTGTCTAAATCCTATTGGTTGATGGGATTTCGACCCTTCCCCACTTTATCTTCGAAATAAGACCCTTTGGAACCATTATAAACCGATTTTGACTTTAATATAAAATAATATTTTGAGAAATTCCTAAGGTGCCCCTCTCCTCCCTTATAAAAGGGAACCTCCTCCCCCTCCTCCTCACACCAATTTGAGCACTCAAGCTCGGCCAACCCCTGCCATTTTCTCCTCTCCACTTCCCTAGAATAATCCTAGAGGTCCTGGTCTTCTCCAAAGACCAATCTTAGTTCCTTAAGTGGGGGATTCAAAGAGGCGTTCCAAAGAAGAGGTAATATCCATTACCGATCTTTTCAATTTCTTTCTTCTTCAACTTCTTCTTCTTTAGTTGTTTCATGATAAAGTAATAACATCAGTATTACTTACATACTGATATGTTATTATAAATATGAAACAACCCTAATTCACCTTCTATCCATCCTACGGAAAAATGAAATCACCGCGCGTGCGTACGTACGGAATACCGTCTCCACGCCGTGGTGTAATCTATTTTCCACCATCACCTTACAAGGATGGGTATAATGGTGTAATGAGTAACTATTTATGATTATTATAAAGTAATATTGATACTGAAATAATATACATATACTTCAATACAATTCCATGATCATAGGAACGATATCATCACTCGTGCGTACGTACGGAATACCGTCTCCACGATGTGATGCGACTCGTTCTACATGATCATCATTACATAGTAATTATATAAATGAATTGAATGAATAAATATGATATATGTTACACTAATACCATTCTGGAAATGAATTATCTATAACCTAAAGATAAGAATAAGAATTTATTCGACAAAACACGCATAAGAACAAAAAGTTATAAAGACCCGAGTAACAAGTAACAATGAAATATTACTAACAAGAAGCTAATAATATGACCATATATGATATCATATCAATATGTATGATTCTGGAATAAGTCAATAACATTATTTAAACCATTATACAGGAGCTTCGGACACGAACAAAGCAAATCGGACCTAAGGTAAGGGAAATATGACAATCTCATTTTTATCCGAGATTGTTTATTCGTAAGTATTTACTGGGGTGTATTTTATCATCCACATCCATGTTCCCTCAATATGTAATATTGTTTCCATAAACTTACAATTGTTTAGATCCATTTTTACCCTTCGGTGAGTTTTTAGTAATGTGTATGAAAGGAATCTTTTGTCGTTTTTCGTACGAGGTACTTTTTGACTTTTCCGACAAAAGTACGAAGAATGTTTTTTTTTAACTTATACGGCATGAATGGATTTTTAAAACATTATTCCCAAGAAGCTTCCTTTACAAGTTTTTCAAGTTTATTTTTAATCAACTTCTTTTAGTTTATAATTGTATGACATGTTAAGAAAAGAAAAGTGTTTTTGAAGAAGAAAGGATATTTTCCTCAAGAATGAAGTTCAAGTATTTTATCAAAATTATTTTCCATCTAAGATAATAAAAGGGTTCTGTTTTTATCCCTATTATTACATGGATTTGATTATGTTTTGATGGAAACATTTTTATGAATTCCTTTATCTTATATGAATTGTTTTATGTTGTCATGTTGTTTAAGAATCCCATTTTTATTACATGGGTTATGCGATGGTGTATGATTTATGATTATGTGGCACACATAAGAAAGGATTCATTATAAGATGGGTGGGACCTATATCTCCCTCCAATGCATTGGGTAAAGATTTTATATCTCATGAGATAGACATGGCTGGAACGGAAGGTTATTTCGGTTCAGTGATACAGGACTGAAACGAGGAGTGAACTCGGTTCAGAAAGGGACTTTGTCCACTAAGATAGTCTTGGCAATAAGTCATGACTAACAAGAAATGATTTTCCATGATTATGTGTGCATGCCACAAAGTTTCAAGTTTCATGTTATGATTATGGGGATCTCATTTTCACTTCTATGGTTTATTAAGATTTTATGATCTCTTTTGCAGGTTATGATTTTCAAAAAGATATGATATGATTTTTATTTCCTTTATTGCCCTTGCTGAGCATTTGAGCTCACCCTTTTATGTTTTCTTTTCCCCAGGTCAGGAAGATGGATATTAAGTAGAATATGCTAAAAGGGACCCTAGATATGATGAAATAAATGGGAGACACTGTAGAAGATTTATGAACCAGTTGTTTATGTTTCCCAGTTTCTAAAGACACTATACCTATACGGTCCTTTGTGGTTTTATCATATGTTGTAATAAGTGTGCTTCAATTTTGAAGTATTAACAATGTATGTAAAGTATGGGTCGTTATAGTGTGTTTGTTTAATTTGATACCAATTACTAAACATAAAAATTCCTTATGAATAATTTTACTAAATTATCAAGATAATATGATCATGTTTTCTTGGTTTTTAGTGAGCTCCACTTTTTGAACTAAAATATTAGTTTTAAAATGATAACAGACACTTTGAGTTATACTGAGAACATCATGTATCAGATTGAGGTGTGGTTTATTTATACACATAAAAATAACTTGTGGATTATTTTCCTAAATTATAAAAACAATAAAAATATTTTTTCTTAGTTTTGAGTATTTCAATTGTCTTTTTTACTAAAATTAATGTCAATTTTAAATAAAAAACACACTTGGAGTCATATTGATCACACCATGTGTCGGATTAAGGTTTAGCTGATTCCAAAAAGTAAAAAATTACTTTTTTATCATTTTCCTAAAATATCAAAACAATCTTAATGTGTTTTCTTAGTTTTGAGTTTTCCACTTGTGTTTTTTACTAAAATTTCATTTTAAACTAGAAACACACACCTTGATTCATCTCGATCGCATAATGTGTCAGTTTTATGTGAGACTGATTCCTAAACATAAGAAATTACTTATTAATTTTTTTCCTAATTTATCGAGGAAATATAAGTGTGTTTACTTGGTTTTTAGTGAGTGACACTTTTTGAACTAAAATATCGATTTTAAACTAATAATGGACACTTTGAGTCATAATGGGTACATCATGTAACAAATTGATGTTATTATAATTCATAAACATCAAAAATGTATCATGGATCATTTTCCTAAAGTATAAAAATAATATGAATATGTTTTCTCTATTTTGAGTATGTCAGTTGTCTTTTTTACTAAAATTAATGTCAATTTTAAACAAAAAGATGCACTTGGAGTCATACTGGTCACACTGTGTGTCATATTGAGGTGAAAATAATTCATAAATTTCAAAAATGATTAATGCATAATTTTCATAAATTACAAAATCAATATGAATGTGTTTTATCAGTCTTGAGTATGCCAGTTGTGTTTTTTACTAAAATTTATTTTTAAACTGAGAACATGCACTTTGAGTCATACCAGTCACATCATGTGTCAGTTTGAAGTTGAAATAATTCCTAAACATCAAAAATTACTTATATATTGTTTTCCTAAATAATCAACACACTATGAGCGTGTTTTCTTAGTTTTCAATGAGTGATGCTTTTTGAACTAAAATGTCAATTTTAAACTAATAATAGACACTTTGAGTAATACCAGGAACATCATGTATTAGACTGAGGTGAAGATAATTAATTAATGTAAAAAATTAATTATGTATTGTTTTAATAAAGTATAAAAACAAACCAAATGTTTTTTCTTGGTTTTGAGTATGATAGCTATCTTTTTTACTAAAGTTAATGTCAATTTTAAATAAAAAAGACGCACTTGGAATCATATTGGTCATACTGTGCATCAGATTGAGGTGAGGTATATTCCTAAATATAAAAAATAAATTATTGATCATTTTACTAAAGTATAAAAACAATCCTAATTTGTTTTCTCAGTTTTGGGTATCCCACTTGTGTTTTTTTTACTAAAATGTCATTTTAAACTAGAAACATGCACTTTGAGTCATACCGGTCACATAGTGTGTTGGTTTGACATGAGACTAATTATTACCCATAAAAAATGACTTATGAATTGATTTAATAAATTATCAAGACAATTAAAGTTCATTTTCTTGGTTTTCAATTAGTGACATTTTTTGAACTAAAATGTTGATTTTAAAGTGATAGTGGAAACTTTGTGTCATACCGGGTACATTGTGTATAATATTGAGGTGAGGCTAATTCCTACAAATAAAAAATAACTTATGGATATTTTTCCTAAATTATAAAAATAATATGAATTCATTTTATTGGTTTTGAGTATGTCATTTGTCTTTTTTACTAAAATTAATGTCAATTTTAAATAAAAAGACACACTTTGAGTCATACCGGTCACATCGTGTGTCGGATTAAGGTGAGGCTGATTCCTACATGTTTCAAATGATTTATTGATAATTTTAATAAATTATAAAAATAATATGAATATGTTTTTTTTAGTATGTCACATTCTTTTTTACTAAAATTTCATTTTAAATTAGAAACAAGCACTTTGAGTCATACCGGTCACATCGTGTATCAGTTTGACATGAGAATAATTACTGCACCTCAAAAATTAGTTATAAATAATTTTATAAATTATAAAAAACAATATGAGTGTGTCTTCTCAATTTTTAGTGAGTGACATATGTTTTGAACTAAAATGCCATTTTTAAACTGATAATGGACACTTTGAGTCATAATGGGAAAACTGTATATCAGATTGAGGTGACGATGATTCCTACACATCAAAAATAAATTATGGATCATTTTTTATAATGTATCAACATAATCAAAATATTTTTTCTTATTTTTGAGTATTTCACTTGTATTTTTTACTAAAAAGTCAATTTTAAATAAAAATATACACTTGGAGTTATATCGGCCACACCGTGCATCAGATTGAGGTGTGGATGATTCCTACACTTCAAAAATAACTTATATAATATTTTCATAAAGTATCAAAAAAATATTAATGTGTTTTATCTGTTTTGAGTATGTGATGTGTGTTTTGAACTAAAATGTAAATTATAAACTAAAAACATATAGTCCGAGTCATACTAAGCACACTTTGTATCAGATTGAGGTGTGGATTATTGAGTGTATGATTTGTGTTTTACTTTTAGTTGTTTTCAAAAATATAGAAAATAGATAACATGTTACATTATAATGGAAGAGTAAACCTCATGATGCCTCAAACACTTCACGTTTCAGAAATCATGAGGTTTCCTCTTCCATCAGAAAGGTACATGTTCTTTTTTTTTCTTATTGCAGATAGTTGAAAGTAAAATATGACTTCTCAAAAGATATTTGAAAGAACTAAATAAGTATTAGATAAAAATTATGAAGAAATTAACTTACAAATAGTAGATTAAATGATGACAAAATTAATTAAATAAGTAGTAGGAATTCACCTTTTCATGATGGTTGTATATATTTTTGACCCATTTTCTTATTTTCATTATCTCAATTGTAGTCACTAAGTCTATTATCTCATGATCATGAGAAGCTTCAAACAAACCAACCCAACTTGAGCAAAAGAATCCTCCTATATAAGAAAACAATTCTTAAGTTAGTAATAATAAAAAAAATAAATTAAACATAAATTTGAAACAATTCATTCCTATTCTTATTGTTTTAAACTATGATTCCAAACTATAACATTTTAGATTCACCAACCATGGATATATATGAGATATTTTTGAAGCTTAATCCAAAAAACATGATATATTTAACCACTTTACAATAATATAACCTTCACATATTATAGAAAATTCCTATAAAAAAATTTATCCTTTTGGTTTGGTGTAAAACTCATATATAAACATTTTCCATCTTATTTTCTACAAAAAACTAGAATAACACATTATATATTTCTAGATTATACTAAACATTAGTGTATCCATTTATTTATTCCTATAAAACATTAACCATTTTTGTAAACCAATTATAATTCATTGATTTAACTAAAATAAATATTTACATTTGACTTTTTATGAAACATATTAAAATCTATCTTTCCCTTACACTATTATAGAGAGTGAAAACTCTAATATAAACAATTTACCTTCTTGGATGGAAAAACTTCATTGTGAGCCATTATGTATTTTCAGAAGATGCTAAACTCCATTCTAAATTGTTTAATCCTTTTTTAGCGTATTAAATATCATCATATCCCTTTATAGTATCCAAATGAAACTAAAATATATCACATCTACTAAGTCTTACAATATTGTGCAATATATTAGTATATCCTTTTCAATATTCTGGGTAATGATAAACTCTAATATAAAATCATCATTATTTGTTCATCAAAATGGGAACATCCCTATTCTCATGTATTTTTATTGATAATGGTGGTGAGTTTTTTATTAATGATCCTTTGAACATGGATCATTTTACATAATTAATGTGCACATGCATATTAGCAATGAACCAGTGGACACATTTTTTTATGGTGATCCGATGAACAAGTATCTATATGTATAATAAGGATATGTTAAACACCTCTATTCACGTAATTATTGTGAGATTTTATGTGATATAATGGTGAGATGATTTAATTTCACATCATGTGCATTAAAAATAATCAGTTTTAGTCAATCCATTTCACTAATATAAACTTGATGTGTTACTTTTATGTATTTCACAAAAAAAATTATATTATATCATGCATCTAATTTATTATTGAATAGCCTAAATAATTCTACCACTCACCAAAGTTAAACCACTATATTTTTCTTTTCTTCAATCATATACCACAACCCATGATGGAACCTAAGAGAGAGAATTGGTCTAATTTAATTCTAAAAATGATAAGGAAATTAACTAAAAAATATATTTAATGGTGAGTAAATTAATTAAATAAGTAGTATGAATTCCCCTATTCATGATGCTTGTATACATTCTAACACCATGTTTTCTGCTTTTTTTTAAACAAATTTATTTCCTCCATTATAATTATCCTTGATAAATAGATTAGAAATAATATATAAGCATTCTGATACTAATTATTCACACCCCAAATATATTTTTAAGGTTATAGCTCATACTATATCACAAACATAGTAGGTAATCACCTAAATTTGTTGTCGGGAGACATTCTGACACCATGTGTGTTTCCTACTCATCTCTAAAAAAATTATTTCTTATTTTGAGTATGAAGGTTATCAGAAATCTTGATAGTATTGAGTAAATATAGACAAAAAAATGATTAATAAATATTTTTAATGAAATTGTGATTACATTTTTAAATTACATGTTCGGTGATGATGGCCTTTTCATGGTTTATTATCTCTCTCATAAATTTATAAACATAATATCCACAATCATTTCCATTATCTTGCTTTGGACACTGTAGAAATATTGGCCAAAATAAGTAAATTGTTTTGAAATATGTTTTGATATTTAAATATTTCTATATATACCTTGATATATTTCCATTTAAAGTAATCCACAATCTTTTTATGCTCATTCACTGACTTCATTCCATGATTTACACTATATTTAGTGATCACCCTATCATAAAAAAAATCTTTTTAAAACATAGACTCAAACATATAATTCAAATTTTATATATAAAATGTTTATTGTAGTGTATTAAAAATTCAAAATACACAACATGTGTGGTCATTTTGTTGGATATATATGCATTGGATCCAAAAAATATATTTTGGGTATCTAAATTGACTGCGATCAGCATCCACTGATTCCTAAAAAATAAAAACAAATAAGTAATAAAAAATTAAAAAAAATATATTTTATGTGATTAGATTTTAGAGTTTTACCCCTGCATTGTAGGCATAAAAAGAGTATGTAGTCTATTATTTTTTTCTCAAACTCATTATATAGATCATATTTCTTCTTATCAATTTATTTTTTATCTAAATAAGTATCTTACAAAGAAATGATACAAGGATTAATGAATCTAAATTGTGCTCCACAAATTTTTCCCTTTATATAATAGTAATATAAACACCAATAGAAAATATGAGTAGTTATTAACTTTAATGAACATATTAGATAACTATTTAGAAAAATGTATGATTAAAATGTACCTTATGTATGTATTCACAATTGATACTTCCAACAATTCAAACTTGATAATATAATTTATACTCTTGATACCAACAATATATGTAATGAAAGTCACAAATACTTAATTTTCATTTGGAATGTAAGATATATTTTTATTTTTAAATGTGGTATCTTCATTAAGTTGTAATAATAATAAATTTTTCTATGGAACTGATGGGGAGAAGGTACCCTTGGAAGGTTCTTTTGATTTCTTGGTTGATTCACTAGATTGTCTTGATCCAACCTTCTATTTCCCTATATCTTTATCTATCTGTAATACTATACCTCACTTCAGACCTTTTTTCATCAACTATTATAAGTTTTTCAAAAGATAAAATTTGTTAAATACATACCTCATGTATCTTTATAAGATTATATGGCCATACTATGAAAGTTATAATAGCATCATTGACCATTGTAATATCAGTATCATCAAGTGGAATAGGAAACTCAAAGGTCAGCTCTTGAGCTACCTCAATCCCTACTCTCATGTGATATTTTTGTAATTCTTTATTGCTTAGCTTGTATCATGGGATATTATACATTGTACACCTCACAACAAGGTGGTTTATGGGATTTGACAAATAGAAATCACATACAACTTTACCCTATGGAATTTTAGTAATATAAAGTTATCAAAAGTTGTTTGATTCACATTTAGAATAAATAGTAATGAAAAAAAATTATTACCTTAGGTAAGGTATGATTTTGAGGGGAACGACTTGCCTTAATTCTAGTGGGTTCATTTGGTTCTTCATGTGCGGATCTTTTTTCCACCTCAGTTTTACTTTTTACTTTCTCATGTATTGGTCTTCCAAACCATACTGAACAATAATATCTTAAAAGGCATCAATTTTTGCCTACAATCCTTTCATCATGTTAAATGTATTTTCTTTTGGTTTTATCTTCTCAAAATATGTTCTTGGATACACTCAAAAACATACTCCTTTAACACGACCATATTATTTTGTCCACTTCAAAGCTATTGAAAGTAGTTTTTATTATGATACGGTCACTGTCAATTCTTGTGTCTAAATTACATAAAAATATATGAACATAAATAGATATTTTTATGTAATATTGTTATAAATCATAACAAATTACTATTATGCCATACTTACACATGTTTCTCATACTACTTTTTCATTTTCATCAACTAGTTTACCCTTTTTATGTACATGATCCTCCTTCCATAGCACATGACATGGGATAGAAGTGGTTTTGGATTTTGATTCATCAATCTGCATATAAAAAATGGAATATATATAATTTCATATCACATAAAACTTTTATTGTTTATTTAAAATATATACCAATTACTTCTATAGTGAAGTGTACCCCTTCCTTGGTTTGTGATAGGGGTAAATTAGTTTTGATGCATATTATTTATTTTTAACACTCTTTTGTTGTTTTATAAAATAAAAATTTTGAATCAAATTAGACAAAATAAATAATGTAAAATAATATATTATAAACTACAATATACTTGAAATAATTTCTCACCATGATGAATGATGAAATCATTAAATGTTTCCTACTTTATAATGTGTTCATAAATAACTAGTGGGTGGGGCCTTACTTTCCCATTAGCATCCCTAAGATGTAACTTAGTAAGAAGTTTCTAGAAGACTCTATGGGATTTTATAGTGGTTGTTAAGACAAATTTATTATGAAAATATTATAAAATAAATGAACTCTATAAGGAATAATGAAAATTAAATCCACATTTCATTATATAATTTTTCAATAAAATAAAGAAAGTATATCATAACATTACCTTTATATCTTCCCAAAGGGTTTCCATCATTATAGGCTGGATATGGTGCCATGAATCTATATCAATTGGCACATTCATCCTCACTGTGACCCCAACATAACTAATGAACATTGACTTGTTGGGGTTAATAGGTTGGCTATGTTGATTCCAGCCAACCTCAAATTTTATACCCTTACTTATTTCCTTGATAATTTTATTCAACACTATGATGCTTCATCATTGTTATTTTTTTTACCAACATTTTTTTGATCCCCTGATAATTGTATAATTTTAGAATCAATAGTCCGTTCTTCCCTAGGATTGTTAACATCATCGTGTGAAAAAATGGTATATTCATAAGTAGTCAAACATTTAATTTAGATTATTTTAATGTAGTAAAGAACATATAATATTATGAGGAAAATTATTATATATTAAAAAACACTTTAAATTTATCATTGAACTCTCTTTATTTTTTTAAAAGGTTGAAGGGATTTTTCTCCTCTATCAAGAATCAAAATCCCCTCTGTAGCCCCTCTAACGTACAAGAAATTGTCTACATTGGGATCAGCATGAACTGATTGTGATCTCCTAATGAAAGAATCATCCTCTATTGAATTTTCATCTAACCCAAAAAACAATTAGTCTCCATTAGGAAAATCAACCAATTCTTATTTATTGGATATGAGAAATAAAATAATTTCATTGCTTGTGATGCCATTATCAATGACTCGTATTTTTTCCCTTCCATGCTGAAATTCTCCTTCACGAATCCAATTTCATCAAATTTTACTTCACTCCTATTTTCAACTCATTTGGAATGGAAAATCATCACTTGAAATGTTGTATAATCCAACTCATATATCTATTTGATAATGTAAAAATATGATATATTCTCATAAATTTGATTTCTATCCTTATAACTAGATATGTGCATTGCTTCTGTCACAAGAATAAATACACTATTTTTCATCATACTATAATCATTGTGTTCTTTTTTATAGAATTTATAACCATTGATTAAAAAATCAGTGTAAGATATAAGATTTTCATTTGGTCCCTTGGCTATCCATCTAAGTCGTTTGGCAATTGAATTCAGATTTTCATATAACTCCTTATAAATTTGATCTCAAAAACATCCTATAAACTATTGATTATACATATTTTATATATATATTTCAGCATTTGATGTATTCAAATATCTAAGAATTTATTTATGGTATTAAATGTATGGATCAACATCTTTACTATTATGTAAAATGTAAATGTTTTATTGCTCCCATTCTAGATGGTAATTGTAACAACATCTCTTCTAGAAATATCTTTTCCCATAAGGCACCTGCTTTGATGAGACTTTTGGAGACCAATATTTTCAACATCTAATACGTAATCGATATATAAATCAACAAATTCTTTAATAATATATCATTCTTCAATAAAACCTTCTAGCTAGCTTTGATTCTTAACATACCCTTTCAAAATCTTCATATACTATTCAATGGGGTACATCCATCCGTAATGGATAGGACCACATAGTTAAACCTCTATAACCAAGTGAACCACGAGGTGAACCATTATATCAAAGAATGGTGGTGGGAAGAACATCTCTAATTCACATAATATGTCTAAAACCTCCATATTCATGATTGGAAACTTCATCGGGTTTATATATTTACTGCATATAGATTTTAAAAAGAAGAAGTGATTGGTTAATGTATGTCATACATTTTTAAGCAGAATGCAACATAAAGCAATAGGCATCAAATCTTGCATCAAAACATTATGCTCATGTGATTTTAGTCCATGTAACTTCAATTTAGTCATTAACACACCATTATTGATATTTTATGAATACGCCTCTGGAAATTTTACACCATTAAAGAAAATAAAAAATTGAAATTTTTCCTATCTAGATAGAGTATAAGCTACTAGAGGAATAAAAGTATACCCTTAACCCTTATCCAGTTCTAAATCTTCCCTTATCCCCATGTCAATCATGTCCAACCTAGCCTTGATGTCATATTTTTTTAGGAACATTTAGTATTGTACCAATAACACTATCAAATACATTTTTTATACATGTATGGAATTAATAAAATGTCTAACATATAAACAATTATAATACAATAATTCAAAGAAAATTGATCTCTTTTTTCAACCTGATTTCGTAAGGTTTTTTAAAAATAGTTTACTAAAAACAGTTTCAATATCTTTTAATTTAACAAATAGTTGATCACCCATTAGTGGAGATAGTTTTGTACCTTATTTGTTATTCCCATAGAATGCTTTTATCTAGGATCAGTATTTATGTTTTTTAGGTAAAAAATTTCTAATTTCCTAAAAACACAGTCTTTGTGTAATGTTTCAACCGAACTGAGTGTGTGCATTCTTCACAAATGGGATACCCCAACATTCCTTTAATTATATAGCCCAACCAAATTTCTATAAGAAAGAAAGTCATTTATTATCCCGTACAATATGTCCATCAATTCCAATTGTTTACTTCTATGATTATCATACATTGTAACACATGTATCCCACATCAATTTCAGATCTTCAATCAATGGATCCAAATAGACATTAATATCATTACTGGGTTTATTTGGTTTAGATATAAATAGAGATAGCATAATGTATTTGTGCTTTATGCATAACCATGGAAGCAAGTTATAATTTACCAAAATGATGGGACATGTACTATGAGTACTACTTTGTACACCAAAAGGATTTATTCCATCTATAAATAACACAAAATGAAATTTTCTTGGCTCATTTCCAAATTCAGGATACTTATAATCAATTTTCTTCTACTGAGGATAATTTTATGGATGATGTACGTTCCCATATTTAATTATTGTATTTTCATGCCATGTTAATTTCATAATGGTTTTATGACCTCTATATAGTCTTCTAAACCATGGAATGATTGCAAAGTACCATACAGATTTTGAAGGGCTTGATTCATTTTTCTTATATCGATTCATGCCACACTTATGGAATTTTATGAGTGGTTTATGGTCCTTAAGAAAAAATATGAAATCATTTGGAAAAGAATTTATTTTTTTAAGATAATTCCCATTTAATTTAGAATTCATTTAGCATCATATGTTCAACACATAAGTTCATTTTATTCTGGTAGCATATCATTTAGGAGACCAAGTAGTTCTATAAAGATAGCGTCGCTCCATCTGTTTCCAGCATTCAAATTATATAAATTCAATAAAACTGAGAATGTTGTGTATTTAACATAATCAGTACACAATGGTCTCTTAGAATAGCTATTTAAATTCTCAAACAACTTTGGACAATCATGAAGGTCATCTTCAATTGTCATTTTTATTTTTTCCATAAAATATCCATCGTCATTTACACTAGTATTCATATCAAATGATCCATAAACTGTATAATCATCCCAATAGGTGTGCATGTTCAATTTTTCCCTATTTTTAGTCAAAAATTTATAGCTCTAATCTATTCTATGAAAAATCAAATGTTCTTACAACTCTTCCAAACTAATTTTTTTGGAATAACAACAATGTAAACACAGAAAAAGGATTTGAGAAGGGTTGTGTGCATGCTCTATTTCAAATAAGATGAACTATTTAACTTCATCTTCATACTATGTTTTCATATGATTATAATTCATCCATTTTTTATCTATATATATCCTATTAGGTTCATAAAATATTCATTTTGTACAAAAAATAAATAAATACACATTAGATATCCATTATCAAAGGTGAAAGTTATAGATAATTCTAATAAAGGGAACCCAACATTTGATTATTTCAAATAATTTCAGTATTATTTGAATGAAATTGGTGGTTGAATTTAAGAAAATAATTACTCCGATATTTTAGGTGTTATCCTCTAAATTTATCCAAAATGATCACCAGTACCCGGTATGAGATGACTACTGCTCAGATTAGTTCAAGCAACATAGGTGCATGTCTAGAAGAGATAGGGGATGAGTCTTAAACAACAAAATGCAATAATAACTGTTAGGGAGATTAATTTAATGAGGATGATAGTTGTCTCCTTAAATCTAAATTTTTTCAAGTTGGGAGTTGGTGAAGCACCAAACAACATTTCTTAGTTTGTTTCCTAAAGCTGAAAAGTTTCTCAGGCACACAATGGTTTGATATATGAGTTAATCATACACTACATGTTCACAATTACCTTACTCTTTTATACCCATTTCCCCATTCCCAATGGGTTGAGATACATGATCACCTTGGATCAAGTATAAAAGAACCACTATACCCTGAATAGAAAATTTATTGCACCAAGAATACAATATGCTCTCCTAGTAGAAACAGATGCATGATTTCCTAGTCCCACTTTTTTCAAACACTATAGTTAGGCTCCTGGTTAGTATAAAAGGAATAAAACAAAGAAATCATATTCCCTAGAATGAATGAAATAATAAGTGTATTAATTCCAAAAAAAATAGGTTTAGGGAAAGATATTAATGAATAAAAAATTAATGATCTTAGGACTATGAAATTTTTCCAAATTCCATATTGAAACATACTGCTTTACAAAACACTTTACAAGATACCAAAACTTTTTAAATTACCACATCTTAATTTAAAATTTCAAATCTCATCTCAAAAAAACTTTAAAATTCAAAATACTAATTTTGGAATTTTTAAAACTCCACCTTAAATCCTTTTTTCCAAAATTCCACATGAAAATCGACCAATTTTTTTTAAAAAACACTTAATGGGAATAGACATCAGAGAAAAATTCACCAAAATAATGCACTATTCCAAAAAAATCCTTTATTTTTAATCACCATCATTTGATAACATGTATAAAAGCTCATTTGAAAAAAGTAATCATACAATGAAAAAAATTTAACACGTTTATAAAAAATCATAAAACCTATTTAATAACTCTTTCATGAGTTTAAAACACATACCTCTCCACCATGTAATTGATAACATATCTATAAAAATAAATTTTCATTTCAAAACAACTCTTAGATTAAATTTTTGAAACCCGCCACTTTTGAGACCACACATGATAATAAAAATCATTTAAAAAACCATAACACCTAGTTTTAAAACATAAACATTCTATAACATTCTTCTTTGAAATGATGCACCAAAACTAATTTTTAAAAAAATATTAAAATTCAGTTTTGATAGAAAAATATCTTTTAAATCACCATGATAAACAAGAATAATACATTAAAAACACTCTTTGATCCATCTACAAAAAAATTAAAATCAAATTATGAGATATTTAAAATCAAAATAGGTTAAAACTAAAAATTCAGGAGCAATATAGAGCTATGCAAGATTTATCCACAAGGTTTGTATAATCATGTTCCAACCATGAAACATTCTCTGAAGAGTTATTAATACCATACACATGGGTTATTAATTGTTTGAATACCATGAAGGTAATGTTTTTCCTTTAATTATTCTTCCACTATTACCAAAAAACTCAAGAAACCACCAAAATATATAATTCAACTCAATGGGGATAAAAATATTATCACCTCATGTCAAAATCCATAAAAAATAATCAAAATTGAATCAAATTAAAGACTTAATTATTATTAATCATGGAAACTTATTTATTATCATGAAATATAGTGATCAATAACCTACACATGTCATACCTCGTGAGTTTTGAAGTCCTAGATCCATATAACATGACTCGTCAAATAAAAAGAGTCTTTAATACCATTTTGTAAAGAATATTCTAGGCTCAACTGGCCAAATCACCTTAACTATTCCTCCAAAAGACCTGAATAGTTTTTCCAATTTTCAATAACTCGGAGAAAGAACCATCGTATCAATCTAAATACAATTGGGATTTCTTTCACCCTTTAATAACATTAAACAAGTATTGTAAATGTTTCTGAGTATCTAGCATGGTGTGTTTATACATTAGACATCCATGGATATAAACTAAATGGTTAAAAATAAATAATCCGAATAAAGGATTCATAAGAAAAATAACTAAAAACTCACTTATTATATAAAACATCAAATTAATACATAATCACCTCTCTTTTTAAAGGAAAATAAAATTAAAATAGATAATATTTTAAAATTTTCCAATAAAAGAACATCCCAAAATAAACCAACAACTAAGTCACAGCTCGAATATCTCCATGTGACCCATGGTCACTTACCTCTACTAAAATATTCATAAACGGACTACTTGAATGACATCCAAATTGTGATAATAACCTCATAATATATATGAAAAGATAAAAGATACATATACCCATATGGGTGTGTATGTAGGGTGTGATCTAAACATCCCTGGTAAGATTTCACCAAATAGTCAATTAAATTTCATTTATAAAACATTTCACAAAAAATAGTCTAAACAACATTTTAAAAAAATTTAAAAAAAAAGGAAAGTATAAAGGAATGAAATATTATACATTTATCTATTTTTGAAATCCCAAGGTAAAACCTTTTTGGAAAATAAGATACAACCATTATTAAGATAAATACATTTATACTCATGTAGATAAAAAAATAATTTAAAATCATTCTTTCAGAATATATTATTTACCAACCAATGGATGGAATCATACATTTAAAAAGTGAAAACACTTTAAAATATTAAAAAATTGGAGTTCAGAGATTATGAAAATAAATAAAAATCAATTTTATTCATTCAAAAAATTTCTCAAAACACATTTTATAACAAAAGAAAAAGTAAAATCAACCATAAATTAAAGATGGAAGATAAATAAAATGAGATCCATTATGTCAATTATGTATAATAATAGTAAACATAAATAAATTTTTACAACATGTCCATGAAATGTAAAAAGGGATGAAAACAATGTGTGTAGCATGGATCTCTAAGCTAATATCATCAAATGAAAAATAATCATGGGAATCTGACTGGATCCTAGGTTGTGATAATATTAAATATATTTTGGTAGAATCAACAACCCAAGGGTTCCCAATTATAAAAATGCCATTAGCAATGAAATAAGGCAATCACATCCCTAACACTATAGGTGAAGCAACATGGAGGAAGATATAAGTGATATCTTCTACATTGGTCATGTGATATACGGTGTAGAGGAGATCCAAATTAAGTCAAATTGAGTGGAAGAAATTAGAAATCGATTGTTGAAGAAGAAGGGAAAGCAGCGCACAAGAAATCTTACGGAGAACCAAAACAAGCAATCAATGAGTGAGCGGGGGAGAAAATAACATGCATTGGATTCTAGCCTTGATTCAACCGAGAGAACGTACATGATGAGTGTCGGTAATAGGGGAGTTCCGCAAAATCTTGAGAATCATGACCAAATCAGTCACGGTTATGGTTCATTTAAATAGATCAGGGAGAGCTTTATCAGTGCTGATAAAGATACATTTTATCAGCACTAAATTAATAAGCATTGTTTAAAGATATCATTATCAGCACTTTTTTAGCATTGATAAAGCTTTATCCTTATTAGCGCTAAAATATTAGCGCTGATAAAGGATTTATAATTATAATTATTAATAACAAATTTGTAAATATATTTATTTATTATATTTTTTATAATTATTTAAATATTTATTTATTTATTTATAATTATATAAATACTTATTAAAAAATATATTTTTCTATTTATAATTATAAATATATAATTTTATAAATATAGTAAATATACATTTATAAATATATTTATAAATAAATATATTTTTAAATATATTTATAATTATTTATTTATAATTATAAATTTATTTATATCATTGTATATATTTATATAATTATATATATTTAATAAATATATAGAAATATAAATATAAAAATATATTCATTATATAAATATATTTATTATGATTTTACAATTATAAATATATTTATATCATTATATATATCTATATAATTATATATATATTTAATAAATATATATAAATACAAATTTAATTATAGTGAATATATTTATTATATAAATATATTTATTATAATTTTACAATTATAAATATATTTATATCATTATATATATTTGTATAATTACATATATATATATAATATATAAATATAAATATAAATATAGTAAATATATTCATTATCTAAATATATTTATTATAATTTTATAATTATTTTAATATATAATTATTTATTTATAATTATCTAAATACTTTTTTAAAATAATGTTTACATATTTATATCATTATATATATTTATATAATTATATATATATATATATAATTATATATATAATAAATATATATAAATATAAATATAATAAATATATTCATTATTTAAATAAATTTATTATAATTTTATAATTATTTAAATATATATTATTATTTATTTATAATTATATAGATACTTTTTAAAAAATAAAATCTATTTATTTATAATTATAAATTTATAAATATAGTAAATATACATTTATAAATATATTTATTTATAAATATTTTTTAAAAAATATATTTTTAACATTATTAATGAATATATAATCTTAAATATATGCATGTTAAAAATGAGTGAAACTGAATAATTAAAAATGAGTACACTTAAAAATATTGAAAAAATGGATATGTTTTATTAATTAAATATAAATTATTAAAAATATATGGATATATATTGAAATGAATATGAATATATATTGAAAATATTAAAACATAGTAAATATATATATTTTTTAGAAAATGATTAAATTACAAAAAAATAAAAAATAAAAAATATTTGAAATGTATAAATAATACCTAACTATGATAATATTAAAAATAAATAAATAAAATTTACTAATTAAAAACATAATATATTAAATTTATCATGTTATAATGAAATTATAAAATGAATACTAAAATTTTGAATAAATTACATAAATATAGGTGTATGTGTTTCTATATAATATTTCATTAATCACGTAAATATTGTTATGTGTGTGTTGTATATAAAATGCATTAATTACATATATGTTTGTGTGAAATCAATGTAACACATGTTTGATATATATTAAATTGAAAAATCAAACAACATTCAATTATTTCTATTACTCGATACAATTAGTCATTATTTTTAATCGATATTTATTTTTAATTATAAATCATTCTTCACTAAATATATGACTTATTTAATGTAAGCATAAATATTTTATATTATATAAATCATATTTTAGGAAAAATTATATACATTGATATATTTATATATCAATATATATATATATATATATATTTCTATATTAAATGTATTAATGAATAATTATGTATAAAAACCATTAAAATGAATAAGATGTTAATTTGTTTTTAATTATTACATTTTATTCATTTTCTATATTTATATTAAATATATATTATTTACTATAATTTATAATTAATATATATATATATATTAAAATTATTCATTTTTATTAATAATTGTTTCATTAATAATTTTTTTGATAATTTTGTAATTTATTCATTTTTAATTTTTTTTGTTTAATTATTTCAATTTATTCAATTTTAATTTTTTTGTTTAATTATTACAATTTATTCATTTTATATATTTATATTTAATATATATTATTTATTAATATTTATAATATATATATATATGTACATTAAATTTATTCATTTTTATCAATAATTATTTAATTAATAAAATGTTTAATATTTTTCTTAATTTACTCTTTTTTAATTTTTATTTGTTTAATTTTTCATTTTTTTTTATTTTACATATCTATATATTTAATATATACTATTTATTAATATTTATAATTTATAATTTATATATATGTATATTAAATTTATTCAGTTTTATCAGTCAGTGCTTTTTTAGTGTTAATAAATGTGCTCTTTATCAGTGCTTTTTTCTAATGATGATAAAGGTCATCATTGTTAAAAGCATGTTTTGTAGTAGTGAGGATTCAACGGGAAGTCAAGACTTTGAGCCTCAGGTTGAGGAAGATGAATCACCAGGTATGGATGATCAGACTGACACTTGGCAAGCTCCTAAATAGTGGCAGAGAGGCAGACATCTGAGGAATCAGGGTGGCTGTTGAGGAAGAGGTGGTAGGCATAAAACAAGGTGACTATTCAAGGATCTATTTGTAGGTTCTAGGCATAGAAGATGTGTGCGTTGGGCAGTGTCCAACTTTACTTTTTTCCATAATTGATGATCAATATAAGATCTATGTGATGATGAATGTTGTGATCAAAGGAATTGAATCAAAAAAATAGATAAGGGATGGAACGTCAGAACTGAGAGAGAGGATATCAACACATATTGTTTATAATTAATTTAATTAGATAATGAATTAACTCTAAGGAATTATTTCTTATTTGATGAATCTGGATACAGATATGTGGTGCATCGTCATAAAATTGTAGAAACCAAGTGTAGATTTCCACTAGCGATGATCCACACATGTTCCCAAAATCTCCAAACATCGTCGAAGGAATCTCTGGGTGCTAGCATGGAAGATCATTGCGCTTGCGTCGTCCACCTTGATCGCCTTGAGAATCACTTCCAAATAATTCTACTTGATCCGGTGGAGGAGGATTTCTCTCTGTTCTTAAGAGCGTTATTAGAGATGGGATCTCTCTAGGCTTGAGAGGATTCTCCAAGATTCATTGTGCACAACTGAATTGGCTCTTTTGAGAAAAATAACATAATTGGGTATTTATATTGCTATGGTTAAAATAAAATAATTTCAAAAAGGCCCTTAATTATTTTTTTTAATCCTACAAAATCCCCATATCAAATAATATTATTATTATTTCTTGACATGGGCATAATTTGTGAATTATAATTAAATATTGTTAAATTAAATAATATTCAATATTTTTTATTTCTCACTGGGCCAATAAACTCATTCCATCATTCCTCCACAATATTTATCAAACCTTGAATAATTTCTATTTATTTATTAAATAAATATCACTTCATTATTCTCCAAAAAATAAATAAATATTATATTCACTAAATAGAAAAAAATATTTATTAAATATTTTTCTCACAAAATATTCTCTCAAATAACTAGTGATGGAATAAATGCAATCAATCATACATGAATAATTATTAAACCATGTGTGGGAATAATATTTATTCAACCTATTAAATAATAAATAATAATATATTATTTAACTGATATTCTGGATACACTTAGTGTGTGACCCTCTAGGCCACTTTCTCAGTGGAATTAAGCGAACCAGCCTAAAGTCCAAGGTTATCATCTAGCAACACGCCAAGGAACCTGTTGAGAAAGAATTTGATGCCACAATGACATGTCACCTCATGTGGATGCTTACTGTGTAATATAATCTATTTATCACAATATCTATAATCGAGCAGGTTGCATGCCAGTGCCATCAACCTATGTGCTCGATATCTCTTTCTTTGAATTTTCAGAAATAGAACTTGCCTATAAAACACCATGGACATGGATTTATTTAGACTATTTCATTTCCATCAAAGGTCCTAAGATATTAACTTTCATTGATGAACAGAAGGGATAAATTCTTTCTTGCATTATTCATTGATACAATATTACTCATGACACACCCGACATATCCTACCTCATCATGAACATCTATCATCATTGTTTTTGTTAATACATCAAATTACGCAACTCATAATACTCATTAATAATAATCTTAAAGTTTAAGGACCAATACACATGTCCATGGATAGGAACATCCAATGACACTTATAAATGTGGATTTCCTACTGGCGGGTCTCACTCTCATAATATCCTACTAGATATTACCAAGGGCATACACCATGAGAAGGTTCCTCAAATTCCTATGAGTCTCCACACCAGATAGCTTGTATCATTTATGTCTCTCAAATGATATCATCTGGATATAGAACATATAGTCAAGAATAGTGTCATAGCACTTCTAGGTTCTCATCATAGCGGAGAACTGCTATGATCTTTTAGTGTGATAGCTACTCTTAGGACATTATCACATACTATGTAATGTTCAAGAACAATCATGATGTGATAAGTAGTTTATTAATATTCAGAACAATGAATACATGTTTATCATAAAGTGCATACAATTTGGTTCTAGGGTACCAACTCCAACACTGTTGTTTTTTGTGGTGGTTTTTGTGCCACTTTTTTTACATTTCATTCTCGGTCTTTCTTTCCTTATGTATTTCCTTTTTTTCATAAATTTTCTAGGGTCCTGGTTTTTAACCCATGGCTCACGGCGTTCCAAATATTTTACTCAAAAGGTTCATGAGACAGTCACACCTTCTCCTAAAAAATTTATTAGAAAAGAGAAATAAAAAAATGATAAGATGATGGATGGAGTCACACAATGAGGCATTCCCTTATCCATAAGGTAATACTACAATTCAAGAACTGGATCATTCCCATATTCATGATCAGAATCATCATCATCATCATCATTTTCCCACCCTAATTGTGAGTTCTTTTTATTTATAATTATAATTATTATTTAAATAATTATAAAATTATAATAAATATATTTAAATGATAAATATATGTATTATATTTATAACTATATATTTATAATTATATATTTATAATTATATATAAATACTTTTTAAATATATTTATTTATAAAAATCTGGGTGGGTGCAGGTACTATTATAGTACTATTCAGGCGGTGACGTAGATGATGACAAAAACAGGTGGTGATATAGGCATGATACAGGCTTGGTGATGCAGATAGGATGATGCATACATGATGATGCATTGGGCTTTTGGACCATGTTGTTGGCTTTATGCCCACTGGGCCAACAGACCATGTATTATATAAATAAAGCGTGATGGGTGGGCTATCCCTTTAGGGGCTATGGTCTGCCTTTTTGGTCTGTGTGTGTGGTGTGTGTGTGTGCGTGTGTTTGAATGTAATTGTACTCCCAAGCACCTAATATATATATATATATATATATATATATATATATTTAATTATAATTATGAATAAATAAATATATGTATATTTGAATAATTATAAAATTATAATAAATATAGTTATTATATTTATATATTATATATATTTATATATTGATATAAATTTACCAAAGTGGTGTGGACCATGATATATAATTACTTAAATATATATAATTATATAAATATATTTATAATTATATAGAAATATATTTAAATTTATTTATTTATAATTATAATTAAAAATAAATAATTATATAAATAATTATAAAATTATAATAAATATATTTAAATAATAAATATATTTATTTTATTGAAATGAGTGAAGAATGAAGGAACTGGAAAGGAGACTACCCTATCCTCTCGACGATGCACCTGCCCTAATCCACCCATGTAGTGTAAATCTTCATATGTTTATTTCGAATCTCTATGGTATTCGGCAAGGTTTGGCCGCATTAGATAGGAAGAATAATTTTGAAGCACACACTCTAAAATATCCCTTATCATTCAAAGGTTTCTTGGGGGGATCTTTCATCTCTATTGTGAATCATGCTTCACATAGAATCATCCAAAATGGATCAACTGCCCATGTTTCAGCATCAGATGATGCAATCTTAGTAAGTCTTGATCTATGCAAATACTTAATTATTGCTCGCATCACTTTGATGAAAGGTATGAAACCCTAGAAACTAACAGACCTTACCTCTCGACTAGCTACTATTTGGGGTTTTAAAGAGTTTAAGTGTGTTTCCCTTGGTTGGGGACTCTAACACTTTCTTTTTCCTTTGGTGGATTTCAAGGGAATAGCTTAGAGTATTGGCTCCATCAACCTTAAAATAGGTACACTTTGACTATATGAGTGGAAATTAAATTTTAACTTGAATGATTTTAAGGATACTGGAGCTCAAGTTTGGATAAAAATACATGGACTAAATTGGGTTTTTTAGCATGCTGATATTTTGTATGACATGGCCTCTACAATTGGTGTTCCTATTAGAATGGATTATGCAACTGAAGCAGTAAGCTATGGACATTTTTCACGCATTTTGGTGGAAATTGATTTAAGTTCCACCCTAATAGATAAAGTGATTTTATCCACCCTAAATGATGATATTTTTCTTAGAATTGAGTATGAAAAAACTCCACCATATTGTGTTTCTTTTCAAATGATTGGGAACTCAGAAAACAATTGTAGAAGATAACTTTTGTGTTCAAACTGTCAGAAAAAAGGTCATGATCTGTAGCACTATAGAAGGATACTCAAATAAGAACTGGTCCAAGCCACTGATCAGGGTAAGAACATAGCTGAATATAATAATACTCTTATATCTCCTACTTTGAATAATGGAAATGTAGGAAATAATTAGGCCATTGTTTATGAGTTTATTGAAAAACCTAAAAGTCGTGATGTTGGGGACCCCACTCTTAGGGATTAATGCATTGAAAATGAGGCTAAAATCCCTATTTTTCTATGCATAATAATATGAATAACCATATATCATGGGATGCTACTAATGATGGAAGTTACTTGCCTACTGATGAAAATACTGGAAAGAATTTCTCAAATGGAATCTCTTTTAAAGAGGTGTTGTAAATGGGTAAAGAGGAAGAAGATGATGACAAGTTAGTTGATAGCCAAGTTGTCTTGGAACACTCTGCTCAAGAAGATGTTGATTTCTATATATGGAAAGAATAGATTACGGTGAACGCCAAAAGAAGAAAGGGAAAGGATAATATGGATGTTTCCATCTCAAATAATTCTAATGACAAAAAGTTGTGAATTACCGTTTCAAATCTTCTCCTCTAGAAGGAACTGAGAAGATGACCCCTCCACTATCTTCTCCAAAGCACGCTACTGGCTCTCTATTTTCAGGGGACAATATGACTGTTGTTGAAACTGTTACTTCCTCCTCTATTGGAGAGCCTTATATAGGTCTTGTTGATACTACCAGTGGTCATCAAATCATTCGGGTAACTAGGAGTTCTAACAAGGTTGGTAACTCCCATCCTCCTAGTTTTCTGGATGATAAAGAGGGAAAAGCCCCTACCTCTTCACCCTGGGGATGGAAACCCATTTGAACCATTCGATTTCATCCATAAAGGCTGTTGTAATGGTCAATAATTCATATAATGTCTCTCATCTGAAATCTGGATAGGACTCTATTAAAGCCGATAGAAAATCTAGTGGACATAAGAGCACTCGAGCACCTGAGATGGATAAGGCTGGGACTTCCCATGACATTCCTAGTTTTTTGGCCGCTAAACAAGACAGAACTTCAGTTCATACACCTGATGGGATGGTTATCCAGTTAAGCACTATGGATGCACTTGTTCTAGCCTCTCCCTCACCCCAAAGGGCTGCTAGATACCAATTTAAATCTGGACAGGTCTCCATGGATACCGATTTGGGAACACAAGTTACTGTGTTGGGTATTGAGGCTACTAAAAATACAAAAATGGCTAGGTCAAATCCTATCACACCTTAGCTATAGAAAAAAAGGTAAAATAGCAAGCTGAGTACTCACAACTCATTAGAATTACTAACTTCGGTTAACAATGATAGTGATGGGAATATAAATAATGATCGAGTTGAAGTTAAAATTTTTAATATTGATGAGATTGTCGAGTTTTTGGATAGTGGTGGTGGTCCTTGGATGCAATTAAAGACTTGGAGGAGAGGGAGACATTCTCATAGCAGAGGTGGTCAACTATCCCACCACAATATAAGAACCTGCTCTCCAGTGCGTTGATGTCTTTTTCTCTTTTTTTTGACTCCCTTTGTCTTGTGTGTTCCTCCATCTTTCTGTTGTTTGACTTTTACTTTCAATAAAAGGGCTCTTAGAGCCCCAACCTTTTCAAAAAAAATATTTAATTTATTTTTAATTTTATAAATATATAATAATATAAATATATATAATTATATAAATGTATTTATAAATATATACAAATATTTATAAATATATACAAATATTTTAAAATATATTTATTTATAATTATATATATATATATTAAGATTAGATCTTTATCAACACTTTTTTATCATTGATAAAGATTCCCCTTTATCAGTGCTAGAATTTTAGCTTTGATAAAGTAGTATCTTTATCAATGCTAAAAAACACTAATAAAGATAAATTTTACCATCACTTTCTATATTTGCGCTAATAAAACTACTCTTTATCAGCACTTTTTAGAAAGTGCTGATAAAATCCTCATGCATTCTTATAAAAATAACCCTAACAGATTCACCCTCTCAAAAGCCTTCAAGATCTCATGGAACCACAGTGCTTCCACCGTCGCTTCCTTATCAACACTCCCTGTCATCGTCGTCGTCGTCTTCATCGCCACTCCCTACCATTGTCTCTCCCTTGGGAAACCTGAACCTCACAGAACCAAACCCTCACCACTCTTCATCAAATAATTGATCCACTTAATATCTAATGTATGAGATTATTTCTTCTCCTCTTTAATCACTTCTTATATCTAGGTCTTTACCCCCTCCAACTGTCATGCATGTCGTTCAGATCGGATTCACCCCTTGGTTATATACCCACGCCATACATGTACACTAATAGTGTATAGTTTGATTTAATATTAATTTACATTTCTTATATAGGAATAATTTTATTTTGATAGGGGTTTGAACATAGGTTCATCAAATATTATATGGATTATGTTTCATGGACATATGTATTGTGTGTCAAGTAGTGATAATTATATGTTTTAATTTTAGTATTAGCATTGACGTGTATTTTATGGACATGGAGACCCTTTTATGGATTTATTGTTTTTGTTTTCAATGATTATATTTTCTCAAAATTATAGTTAGGCATAAATACATAGATGTTATAGTGGATTATTTTAATTGTTTATTGTGATATGATTTTTTTCAAGATGTTTTAAATAAGCATTTTTCCAATGTAATGATTCAATTTATTATGAATTTATTTTTGTTTTCTAGATGTTTATATTTTAAAATGTTTATGATTTAACTCTAAAAAATACCCAATAATTATAATTAAATGAGTTTTTTAGATTTTAAATTATATAATTAAATATTATCATGTTGTAAATGGATTTGAAAGGTGTACAGTTGAATTTTTATTGATTTTAATGAGTATATGGAATTTTTGGGGATTATTTTAAAATGGTGATAATGTGTTTTTTATTTTTCATAGGAAAATTTAAATATTCCATAATTCTATTTTATATAAATTAGCTATCAATATATTTATTTGTTTCATGTCTTGGTGTTCGTGAATTGATCTTAAATTCCATAGGTATATTTTTACAATTTTATTTGTGTTGGGGGTGACTAGAACATTTATGGTTAGTTTTTATTTATTATAAGTTTATATTAATTATGGTGGGTGTTTTTATAGTATTCTTTGTTTGGTTATTAGTATATAGTAATATTTGACAAACCCAATGCAAATTTAAATATCCTTTAATAAGAATATAACATAGGTTAAATGGTTAGCTATAATGGTGACATATTTGATTAAAGGATCATAATACACTTTCTTATTATTATGATTCTTTATTTGCATATACATATATCAATATTTTTTATTTATTCATGGGAATTTATTTTTTCATAGTGTTTGGTAAAAAATGGATTGTATATTTTCTTTTTTTCAATATTTAACTTTTTAAAGATATTTGTTTGGGTAAAATCATTATTTTCATATTTTAAAGGATGGGGTTATTAGAAATGTTTAATTTTAAATGTTCTTGATTTTAATGAGTTATGTTAAAAGGTTTGTAGTGTATTTTGATAAATGGGTTATTTATTTGATGTAATCTCATTTTTTTATTTTATAAATATGATGTGATTAATTATATGGATTTTTTTTCAAACTATTTGAGGGTATTTTAAATTTAATGAGTTTTACCACTATAAGTTAAGGATTTTTTAGTGTAATGTTTCAAATGAGAATATATTTTTTATGTATTAATGAAAAATAAATGTTCAGTTTGAATAATTTCAATAATTTTAAAAATTATATAAATTTAAAGGTTTTAATATTATTTTAAAAATATTTCCTATGCATATAAGTGGTTCTTATATAAACATGACTAATTTTTTTAGAGAACATATGTATTATATATATATATATATATATTTCATTCCATGTAATGTTTTTCTTCATTCATAATAATTTATTTACTATTTTTTAATATTTGATTCAAATTTTTAACTTTAATAGTAGTTTGATCAGTGTTTTGTAAAATTCATAATGTATGTTATCAAACAAGGTATTTTTCATATAACATTTTCAATAAAATGGAAATATTTATGTGAAATAATTATTAAATTTATTGAATAATTTTTTTTATAATGTGAAATGATATATTTAAAGGAGGTGAATCATGATGTAGCATTAGTTTAATATTAATACAATTTTAGAAATTGGGTACTGATATTTTTAATGAATAATGATCAGTTTGGTGGTATTTATAGTTGATTTCAATAGTTGATTATATTTGATTTCACAATGATGGATTGAAATATATTTTAGTTTAATAACCTATAATTTAAACTCAATTGATTATTTAAATATTTAATCACCTTTGATTTAGATCTAGGAAACCTTTGGTGTTAGCTTCTAGGGGTTGATATCAACACAAATACGAGGACTGATGGGATGAGAAACTATGTTAGTTATTCAATTTTGGAAAATGTAGAAACCAAAATAATTAGTAATAATATTGATGAATCCACTAGCCATAGTGTAACACCCATTTTTTAATAATAATTTTAATAAAATATTTTATTAGTAAAAATAATGGGAAAATTTTTAATTTTGTGGATAAGATAATAAAGTTTTTTATTCCATAATTGGCTTACTACGTTAAGACATAAGTTGAATGAATTTCTCACATCACCCACTTGAATTAGATTTTCACTTTGGTTATAGGCATCTTATCAAAATAAATCCATAAAATAAGGTATTCATTTGTTTTTTATATGAAGTATGAAACTAGAAAAGGTAAAAATATATTACATTGGTATCATCCAAGAAAACCATCCACTCCAATCAAGGAGCCCCTTATAGGGATCAGACTATTGTTGCTACTTTTTGAACGTTAGACAGTAGACTAAGAAATGTTGTGTAGTTCTTCACTAACTACCCAGCCTGAGAACGTTTAGATTTAAGGATACAACTATCATTATCATCAGTTTCATCACCCAAATAGTTATTATTGAAATTTTTACCTGAGACTCGTCCCCTATCTATTCTGGACATGCACATATGTTGCTTGATCTACCCAAAGCATGATGAAATTATTTAAAACATTCAAATGTTGGGTTCCCCTTATTTTAAAGGCTTAATTTTTGTGTATTTATTTATTTTGTCAAATATTAACATTACCAAATAAAATAGGATGGATATGAATCAAAAATGGATGGATTCCAATCGTATGAAAAAAGAGTATGAGGATGGGGTGGAAAAGTTCATCAAGTTTTCAAAAGATCATGCATATGTCTCTTCTCAAATATTTTTTCCATGTTTATGCTATTGTTATTCAAGACTAATTAGTCTAGAGGAGTTAGAAGAACACTTTATCTATCAAGGAATAGATCAAAGTTATAAATTTTAGACTAAACATGGGGAAAAGCGAATATATTTAGTGACTAGGATAACACTACATTTCATAGATCATCGGATATGATTAAAAGTGTGTAAAATGAATAATACCATATCAAGGATGTTATTACAGGTGTAAATGATGGTGAAGATCATATTGAGTAAATGAAAATGATAGTTTAAGATGAACTTCATGATTGACCAAAAAAATTGAGAAGTTAGAGAGTTGTGTAAAGATTCCATTGTATGCTGGTTGCACTAAATATACAGTATTTTCATCTGTATTAAAGTTGTATAATTTAAAAGATTGAAATAGATGGAGTGATTCCATTTTTACTAAACTAATTTCTCTCTTGAATGATATACTCCTAGAAGATAATGATCTTCCTAGCCGAACATATGATGTTAAACGGATGCTACATTCAATGTGTATAATCTATGAAAGAATACATGTCTATCCAAATGAGTGTATATTATTTCAAAAGGACAATAAATCACTTAAATAATTTCCAATTTTTGGTGTTTCTTGATATAATAAATATGAATCAGGTCCTATGAAATTTTTATGGTACTTTCCAATCATTCCAAGGTTTAAGCACATATATTTAAATGAGGAGACTACAAGGTAATTGACATGGCACACAGATACAAGAAATAAAGATAAGAAAATTCATCACCTAACAGACTCTCCTTAGTGGAATAGAATTGATCACAAGTATCCTGAATTTGGAAATGATCCAAGAAACCTTCATCTTTCATTATCTACAGATTGAGTGAATCCTTTTGGTTTTCAAAGCAGCACTCACAGTACATGACCGGTTATATTGGTAAATTATAACTTTCCACCATTGTTATGCATGAAATGAAAGTACATTATGTTATCTATGCTTATATTAGGACCAAAACAACTGGGTGATGATATTGATGTCTATTTGGGACCATTTATCAAAGATTTGAAATTATTATGGGATTCAGGTGTTATGCTGTATGATGCTTACAAAAATGAAGATTTTACATTAAGAGCCATGTTGTAAGGGATAATAAATGAATTTCCTACTTATAGAAATTTTTCAGGATATATAATTAAAGGGACTCAAGGGTTTCCCATTTGTGAACATAGTATACAATCAATTAGGTTGAAACATTCATCGAAGACTGTGTTTCTAATACATCACAAATTTATACCCTGGCAACATAAGTATTGATCTTAGATGACATTATTTGATGAGAGTTCATAATAATATACAACAAAATATCCAAAAATAGGTGATAAACTATGTTATAAAGTAAAATATATGGACACTACTTTTCATTAACCTTTTCCAAAAAACCTTACGAAAAATTATTGGAAAAAGTGATCAGTTTTTTTTTGAATTACCATAATGGAATTGTTTGTAAATTAGAAATTTTTTAGATGTTATTAATATTCAAAAAATGTATGTGATGGTGTCATTTTTACATTACTAAATACACTCAGTAAAACAAAGTATGGAATTAAGGATAGGTTAGACATCATTGACATGGAAATACGGGAAGATTTGGAACTAGTGAAGGATGAAAATGGACTTTTCTTCCTCCAGTTTCTTACACTCTTTCCATTCATGAGAGATATTAGTTTTTCAACTTCTTGAATGGTGTAAAGGTTCTATAGATGTATCAATAGAATATCAATAATATCGTGTTGATGACTGATTTAAAGTTAAAGGGTCTAAAATCACATAAATTTCATGTTTTTTATGAAAGATCTAATGTTTGTAGATTTATGTTTCATTTTTACCAATAATATATTTCATACATTAACCAATATTTTTTTATTTTTCAAATCTATATGTAGTAAATTTATACACTCAATGAAATTTTAAACTATAGAAAAGTAACCTCTCATCATATTATATGAATTGGAAGTGTTCTTCCTACTGACATTCTTTGATATGATGGTTTACTTGGTGGTTCACTTGGTAATAGAGATTTGAATATTTGGTCTTATACATTATAGATGGATATACCCCATTGAAAGGTATATGAAGATTTTGAAATAGTACGTCAAAAATCAAAGTTGAACAGAGGTCTATATTATAGTTCGGTATATTGTTGAGGAATTCATTGAATTATATATCGATTACCTGTTCAATGTGGAAAGCATTGGTCTACCAAAATCTCATCACACTGGGTGGCTTATGGGTGAAGGAATTTTTGGAATAGATGTTGTTTCAATAAATATTAAAGATTAGGATCATGCCTACCTTTAGGTTTTTCATAGCAGTTTAGAGGTTTCCTCATATGTTGAAACCCATAAATAAATTATTAGGCATTTTAATCCATCAAGGGATGAAAGTGGGATATCAAATACACATAATCAATAGTTTATAGGATGGTTTTGAGACTATATTTTTAAGGAGTTGGATGAAAATACAGATTCAATTCCAGAACAACTTTGATGTCTAGATAGAGGACCAAGTGTGAATCTATTATCTTATAATGGTTATGTAATTAATGGTTATATGTTCTATAAAAATGAACATGATGAAAGCAGTACCATGAAAAATAGTGGAGTTACACTTGGGGATAAAGTGATGCATGTATCTAGTACTTAGGACAAAAATACAATTTATTCAGATATTTCATACTTTATAATTATCAAACAAATATGGGAGTTTGATTATACAAGATTCTAAGTGTTAACTTTTTAATGCAAGTGGTTTGATAACAGTAGTGCTATTAAAATAGATGAATTGAGATTTTTGAAATTGGATTTTAGTAAGGAAGGTTATAAAGATGAACTATTTATAATAGAGTCACAGACAGTGTAAGTATTTTATGTTCCAGATCCCACAAACCAAAAGTGGTCAGTTGTTCTATTATCGACCAAAACCACTGAAGGTTTAGATGAAAATTTGACTGAGGATGACCCTTTTATTGGGATGTTGCAATAATTTTACAGTGGTCCCAATGTAGACAGGGTCTTATATGTCATAGGAGATTACAATGAAGGAATTTGGATACTTGATAAAGGGGTCAAATCCCTTCAACCTTTAAAAAAAAGAGTTCAATAATCAGGTAACATATTTTTTGTAATATACATTGTGTTGCCTCATGTTATTGTCTTCTCACTACTACATTTATGTAATATAAATTAAATATTAAACCAATTCTACAGATAATGACTTCTTCACATGTTGATGCTCCCAATCTTGAGGAATAATAGGTTTTTCAACCTGTTGTTGCTCTCAGTGTAGAGGAACAATGAACTTTTACACATGTCGATGCTACCAATCTAGAGGAACAACGTATTGATGATTTTGAACCTAAGGAAATGGTAAATAACAAAGAACTGATTTCCAAAAAAAATAGGAGTGTCGTAGTGTGACAATGTTAGAAAAAATTATTAAGGTGAAAAATAAAGGCATCAAATTCAAGGTTGTATAGAATGTGCATGGCCAGCTTGTTAACCCCAAAAAATTACACGTTTAGTAGTTACATTGGTCTCATTACTCAGTAGTGTATGCTGATTGATGTAGATTCGTGGCACCATGTTGTGCTCATGCTAAAGAAATTTATTTGGGAAGATATTAGAGTAACATTATGATATTCTTTCTTTATTTTACTAAAAAATTAAAATAATGAAACATTGAATTACTCTTCATTATTCCTTGTAGAGTTCATTTATAGTAGATGAATCCCACAAGAAATTTTTATTAATTCTTTATAGAAAGGATCACAAAGGTTTTCACACAAATTCTGAAGAAATTTCATCCCAAAGATAATAAAGTGAAAATAAACCCACACCCACCTCATATGTATGCACACCTGATAATCCAAGAAGCATGGGATGTGTTTACTAGATGTCATGAAGGGATATATTTTTCAGGTACATTGTGGATGTTAATACATTATTTTACAATACATGTATTAATCACTTTGATTGGGAATTTTTAATTTATAAAACAACAACTGAGTGCTGAAAATAAGAAATGAGCAAGAAAACCAATGTACCCCTACCATAAAACAAGGATGGGGTATGCTTCACTTGAAAAAAATTAGTACATATTTTAAATATACTATAATACTTTTATGTTACATGAAACAATCACATGATTATGCTCCTCTATTTATATGCAGATTGATGAATCTAAATCCAAAGCCACTTTCATCCCACGTCGTCTTCTATAGAAGGAGGCATGTGTAAATAAATATGGGATACTAATATATGAAAACACACACAAAATGTGGAAAGCATGTGTAAGCATGACATAATAAAAAAATTCTTTAAATTGCTATTACATAACAATGATTACATATTTTTCTATATTTTATATCTGAATTAGACACAAGAATCATCAACACTTGTGTTGGATAGACACCTACTATTAGTGGCCTTGTAATGGCCCAAAAAGTATGGTCGTGTCAGAGGTGCAGGTTTTGGGGTGACACCCCAAACATATTTTGAGAAAAGAAAAGAACATGAGGATAAAGATAAAAAAATGGAATAGATGCAGGTGAGATTAGATTCCCTTGAAAAAAAATAATTAGCAGTCTGAGTTACTAGAAATTGTTATGGAGGGAAGAAAAGATAAGAAACAACTCAAGAACAACCACTATGTGAAGATCCCTCCCCCCACCCCTCACCCCCCCCCCCCCAGCTTTTAGGTGAGTAATTCCTCTCAAAGATCTATCTTATATGAGGTAATAAATATTCTCATAATTGTTTTTAGTAAATTTTAATCATACAGACACTGATACCTTTCTTGTAATGATATTCTAGATGGTGAAAATGATTGTGATTTATATCTATCAACACTAACTCATTGCCTTGTTATGAGGGCTATCATATTCTATATCCAAGAAGACACTCTACACAGAGAAAACATACAATAGGTCATGTGAGAGTGGTGCTTAGCATAGCTCATGATCCAAGCGACAAGAAACCTATTCCACTCGACGATGTAAATATTAATACGGTCGAGGAATACATTGTAACATTCTTAGCATGGATATTGGATATTGTAAAAAAAACATTTCGACAAAGAGGTATTCATTTATAATTTATTTTTCATGCTAAACCTTTAAAAACTAATGAAAAAAGTTATGAACCAATGAATGTTATTACATGGGGACAAAGGGAAGGGGTTAAATGAAAGGTCAAATAAAAATGATCTAAAAGATCAACCGACCAATTGAAAAGATCTTTACAAAACACATTTACCCCACCCAATGAATATCCACATTTACTAACATTGAAGATTCATGAAGATACAAGGTTACAAAGTGGTAGTAATCACATAGTTGATTTTAAAGAACAAATGTATGGAGATTCCATTTTAGAATTCATTTCTCTTTATAATGTAAATAAAATCCTCAGGTATAAATGGATAGGATTCTCATTTGTAAATGTATACATGAGGTGTGTTTTCATGATTTGTTTTTCTAATATATAATCTACTATATTAATTATGAATAAATACAATTCATGTTTTTTACAGGCATTTATATCAATACCACTTGAATTTAAACCCCTATGAACATAAATATAGACTCATTAGTCATCACATCACTTCTACTGACCAAATCAAAATAAAATCAACAAAAATTGATTAAATAGTGGCAAAACTGGCTGTATCTTTTGAAAGAAAACTTACAGATAACAGACTCTTCTTATTACCAATGATGCAAGGGTAAATCTCTTCAATTTAATCATATAAAATATATTTTAATTACTTTCATTATTTATTCATTTTTGTTTTTTAGGAAGTATTGTGTACTCATTACAGTCAATTGGGATGCTCCAAATATTTATTTCCTGGATTCACTACACGGATACCCAAAAAACTGACCACACATAATGATGTTTTTTAATTTTTAATATACTACATCCAACGTTTTAGAACTAAACTTCAAGTTATATATTTTATATTATATTTTAATGAGAATTATGTTATGAGAGGGTGGTTTTTAAATATCATGAAAATCATGGCATGAGGACAGCCCATGCATACAAGGAACCTATCAAATTTAAAATGTGGATAATTATTAGGGTATATATAATGAGATTTTACTATAAAAACACATATCAAAACAAATTACTTATTTTTATAAATATTTCTACAGTTTATGAAACAAACTAATGGAAAAGATTGTGGTTATTATGTTTGAAATTTTATGAGAGATATCATATATCATCAAAAAACTAGCATCCCCAAAGAGTTATTTTTTAATATAATTACTATTTAATGTAAAATATTTATTAATCATTTATGTAGTTATATTTTTACAATACTACCATGACTTTTAAAAGTCCTCGTATTCACAAGATGAAATAGATTTGTTTATAAATGACTGGTCAGCATACCTCATGTCAGAATGTACATATATATCATGAAGATGTGACTTCCTACTACTTATTTAATTGATTTTCTCATCATTTAATCTACTATTTTTAGTTAATTTCCTCATAATTTTTTTCTAATACTTATTTTTTAATTTTCAAAAAGATAATGAAGAAATGAATTCATCAAAAAGGATGATTCACTATTGTATTATGATCATGAACTCAATAAGAATGATGCAATAATGATGATAAAATTTTATTTTTATTCTCAAATGAATTTAACATTCTGGGTTATTAAAAAATAATATTGTTAGATAACCCATAATTTTGAATGCATTGTATAATAAAAAGACACAGTGGAGTCAACCATGCCTCAATTCGATACACGGTGTATGCAGTATGAATCAAATTGTATGGTTTATATTTAAAATTAAAATTTTATTAATGTATTGTTTCATATTTATGTTTAATTTTTTTTATTTATAGTATTACCAACATAAGAATTGTTTTCTTGTACAAGTGGATTCTTTTGCTCGAATTGGGGTGATTTATTCAAATCTAATCATGCTTATGATAGATTGGACTTTGAGTCTACAACTGAGATAATAACAACAAGGAAATGGGTCAATAATGTATACAACCATCATAAAAAGGTGAATTCCTGCTACTTATTTAATTAATTTTGTCATAATTTTATCTATTATTTGTAAGTTAATTTCCTTATGATTTTTATCTAATACTTATTTAGTTTCTTCATAGATCATTTGTTAATTCATATTTTTCTTTCAAATATCTGCAACAATCCATAAAACAAAGAACATGTACTTTTCTTATGGAAGAGAAAGACCCATGCTACCTGAAATGTGAAGTGTTTGAGGCAACATGTCTTCTATCAGAATGGAACATGATCTCTCCTTTCTATATTTTTGCAGATAATTGAAATAAAAACATATATCACATACTTAATCAGTTGAACCTCGATCTGATACATAGTGTGATCAGCATGACTCGAACTATATGTTTTTAGTTTATAATTTACATTTTAGTTCAAAACACACATCACATACTTAAAACTAAAAAAATTTATAATATTGTTTTGATACTTTAGAAAAAAATACATAAGTCATTTGTGATGTGTAGGAATCGGCTGCACCTCAATCGGACACATGGTGTGTCTGGTATGACTCAAAGTGTGTCTTTTTATTAAAAATTGACATTTCTGTAAAAAATACAAGCGACATACTCAAAATTGAGAAAACACATTTGAATTTAATTAATACTTTAGGAAAATGATTCATAAGTCATTTTTGACGTGTATGAATCAGCCACACCTCAATATGACACATGGTATGCCTGGTATGACTTAAAGTGTCCATTATCAGTTTAAAATTGACATTTTAGTTCAAAACATGTGTCACTCACTGAAAATAAATAAAACGCACTCAAAATGTCTTGATAATTTAGGATAATTATTTGTAAGTTATTTTTGATGTGTAGAAATCATTCTCACATCAAACCAACACATGATGTGATTGGTATGACTCAAAGTACATGTTTCTAGTTTAAAATGATATTTTAGTAAAAAACACAAGTGACATACTCAAAACCAAGAAAACAAATTCAAACTATTTTGATACTTTAAGGGGAAAATCATAAATCATTTACGATGTGTTTTAATTAGACTCACCTCAACCCAATGCATGGTGTGATCGGTATGACTCCAAGTGTGTTTTTTATTTAAAGTAGGCATTTTAGTAAAAAAGATAAGTGACATACTCAAAACTAAGAAAATTCATTTGAATTGTTTTGATACTTTAGGAAAATGATCCATAAGTAATTTGTGACATTTAGGAATCATTCTCACCCCAATTTGATACATAGTGTGCCCACTATGACTCAAAGTGATTTTTATTAGTGTAAAATTGACATTTTATTTCAAAACATGTGTCACTCACTGAAAACTAAGAAAAACTCATATTTTCTTGATAATTTTTTAGAACGATTCATAAGTCATTTTTTATGTGTAGGAATCAATCTCACATCAAACTGACACACGATGTGACTAATATGAATCAAAGTGTGTGTTTTCAGTTTGAAATGACCTTTTAATAAAAAACAAAAGTGGTATACTCAAAACTAAGAAAATTCATTAAGATTATTTTTATACATTAGTAAAACAATCCATAAATCATTTTTGAAGTGTAGGAATTAGCTTCACCAAAATTAGACGCACGGTGTGACTGGTATGACTACAAGTGTGTCTTTTTATTTAAAATTGACATTTTAGTAAAAAAGAAAAGTGACATACTCAAAATTTTGAAAACACATTCAGATTATTTTGATACTTTAGGAAAATTATACATGAGTCATTTTTTATGTTTAGGAATCAGCCACACCTCAATATGATACACGGTGTTCCTGTTATGACTCAAAGTGTCCATTATCAGTCTAAAATTGACATTTTAATTCAAAACATGTGTCACTCACTGAAAATCGAGAAAACACGCTCAGATTGTCTTGATACTTTAGAAAAATGATTTAAAAGTAATTTTTTATGTGTATGAATTATTCTCACATCAAACTGACACACGATGTGACCAATATCACTCAAAATTCATGTTTCCAGTTTCAAATGACATTTTAGTAAAAAGGACAAGTGACATACTCAAAACTAATCAAACATATTCAAATTGTTTTGATACTTTAAAAAAATGATTCATATGTCATTTTTTACATTTAGAAATTATCTCCACATTAATTCAATTCATGGTGTGACCATTATGACTCTAAGTGTGTCCTATTATTTAAAATTTACATTTTAGTAAAAAAGACAAGTGGCATATTCAAAACTATACAAACACATTCATATTGTTTTGATACTTAAGGAAAATGATGTATAAGTCATTTTTGACATGTAGAAATCATCCTAACCTCAATATGATACATGGTGTTCCTGGTATGACTCAAAGTGTTTGTTATGAGTCTAAAATTGACATTTTAGTTCAAAACGTGTATCACTCACCGAAAATCGAGGAAACATGCTCGGATTTTCTTTATAATTTAAAATTTTGATTCATAAGTCATTTATGATTTGTAGGAATTAGTATCACATAAAAGTGGTACATTATGTAACTAATGTCACTCAAAGTGCATGTTTTTAGTTTCAAATGACATTGTAGTAAAAAATATAAGTGACATACTGAAAATTGAGTGAACATGTTCAGATTGTTTTGATACTCTAGTAAAATGATCCATAAGTCATTTGTGATATGTAATAATTAGTCCCACCTCAATTCAAAGAATGGTGTGACCAGTATGATTCTAGGTGTTTCCTTTTATTTAAAATTAACATTTATTCATGTATGGTTTCATATTATGTTTAATTTATTTTTTTATAGCATTGATAACATAAGAATTGTTTTCTTATATAGGTGTATTCTTTTGCTCAAGTTGAGGTGGGTTTTTTTGAAAATGATACCATGATTGGTCTTTTCTAAGATGGGGTCAGGTGACAAATACAATGAAATATTAATTTTTTTGAATTTTTTTTATAGTACTTGCTAATGTAATTGTACAAAACATTGTTTGAAATGTCTATAATATTGTGGTTTTTTTATTTTTGATGTAATTTATATTTCGATTAAATTATGAATTTTGAATATGTATTCATGTTTTTGATGTAGTGTGATGTAATTCCAATAATACATTGTATAATTAGGGCCTTTATCAGCACTAACGAAAGCATTGATAAAGGGTCACCCCCCCCCCTTAATGATGCTGAGGAAAACAATGCTTTTTTAGCACTGTTAAAGACCTTTTTCAAATTGTTAAAGGGTTGAACCGTGATAGTTATTTAAGGCCAAGAAGTCTATGAGATACGAGTGGATGGTATTAGGGGGAATAAGGCCTTTAAAGTAGGTCTTGGATGATAGTGAGAAACCTGTAAGAACTCTATGTGTGTCCAGAGTCATTCTAGACAACAACCTTCACATGAGAAAGTTTGAAGGGTTGTAGATTATTTTGATCATGTTGAGCATAACTTCCATATACCTTCTGATATAGATGATTATCTAGTCATTATCAGTAGTGAAGGAATTGTATCTCCTTCCTAAAATGTTAATGGAAACACTGCAAATATCAGTCACAAGATGGATCAAATGGATTCCTCAGATGATGGTGGAAGACCTAGAGGCAAGAGATTTTCTACCCCACCCATGCCTCGTGTTTCTTTGTCTGTTAAAGAGGTTGAAGGAACTCCTTTGAAGAATCCTAATGCTCCCGGTTCTATTGAGAAATGTGGAAAGGTGTTGGGTGTATTAGGTGGCCTGATTTAAGAGTCATTGGATTCATATCTCCCTCTTAATATGGCTTCTAATATGAGTAATTCTATGAGAAATATGATGAAAATTCAGGTACTTGCATCAAACTCTTTTATCATGGTTGGATCAAAAGATGCATATTATGATCAAGAATCACTTCTGATGGTCTTAGAAAATTTATATGTGCTTGTCCTCCCACCCCCTTGGAACCTTAGTCAGTTATAGGTTTTATTCCAATGGAGGATTGGGATGACAATCAAGATCACTCTTGGTAGATAGTTAAAAACTGGAGATGAGGTTACTGACCTTGTGGATATGGTGGTAGAGGTGGCTATCATAATATGGTTACTTATTCTCAATATAGGAAATAGTTATGTTGTTGGTTATCTTTTGTTTGTGTATGTAACATCTTACCCCTCCTCATTGGCTTGAGAATGTGGAAGGCATTACTTGTCCTTAAGCAACATCCCCAAGATTACAAAGGTTTTAAATAAATGTCGAGGGATTCATGAACAAGTGGGGGATGATTTTTCCTTTAATAAATAAACAACTCAACCAAACATGTCATAACCAAAACCATTGCATTATTCATGATAACAATATAAAAACAACTTAAAGTAATTACATTGATATCAAAATCAACTACAAAAAAGTACCACAACAGAAGACTACTAACATCAAAGTACACTAAGGAAGACAAAACCAACAAAACTCAATGACTCAAAACACAACTCCAAATATCCAAACATGCTCCATGCCCCATGTCCACAAAATATCCCAAGTATCACGACTCACCACTAAATAAGTGTGATTCCTTACCTTTACCTATATCCATATAGACAATATCTAAAAAAGCACCAATGTGCTAGAGCAGGGGTGAGTAATGAAACTCATTAGGCTTTCCCCAAATGACTTCTATACTCACACCACTGGTATAGAACAAGTTAACATATTTATATAAAACAATTTATATAAAACCCATTTAAAATAGTTTAATAATTTATAATGAAGCCAAACAAATTTCATACCAAAACAGTTTTCTCAAATAAACTAATTTCTAAGGAAATCAACCAAACAAGTCATTCCAACGATTTCATGAATTTAATTGGAATTACTCATTCCATTTCACATAGCCACACACACTGGCTTGGTGTTACCATTGATGGTGTAACTTCATGTCCATAACCCATCCCTTTGATGGTGGTACTTCACAAACATTATCCATCCCATTCAACTCACGATTAACCCTTCAATCCAACCACATGCTAAAATAATATTTTCCAAACAATTTAAATAAAACAAACCCTTTTATTGAAAAAACTTTTCTAAACCAATTTATATTCATCAAAACCAACCAACCATTTTAAAATCATCATTTTAAAACCATGAAAATCGATTTCAATTTCCACCAAAACACCCAATTTTCATAATTCCATAAACCGTAAAAAAATAGGGTTTCCATCAGTCATTGCACAACAATTTCACATTCAATTTCACACAAAACAATAATTTTTAAATTTATCCTTATAGTTATAGAAATAGGTTTCTATATTGAAGCCACTTACCTCGGGAATTATGGAGAAAATGAAGAATTTCACTAAAACCCCAACGAAACCATGTTGAATCTCCAAAAACCCACCTTAGATCTCTTCACCTAACATCAAGAATGAAAAATCTAACCATGACTAAAATTAATCACCTTAGATATATTTGTAGTGGGCTAGATCTATGAAACTGGGATATATAAGAAAGTAGATCTAAGAAAAACCATAAAAACTGCCATAAACAAATACTTTCCACAAGAATCGGGCTTCAACGCACCAAGAAATGCCTCTATATCACTTTTAATTTGATGGGGGAAGCCTCTACAGCCTTTGGGAGGAAGGAATCTCAAATTAGGGTCGAATTGGAGCAAAAAAGAGGGGTTAAAACATAATCCTGGCCTATATCCACTTTTTTAGGATCTTGTTTTTAAACTGAGCATGGTTAGTCGCACGATTAGGAAAAATCGTGTGCTATCCTCTACCTCAAGGAGAACCTCGCATGGTTGGCCCACACTGTTAGATAAACTATGTGCCTAACTTTGTGCCTTCCTCTTATCCCTTACCTCACTGTACACGATTTCCTATAGGAGTTTCATAGTTTCCACAAACCATGCACCAATCATGCACCTTTAGAAGAGCCCCAAAAACATTACAAAAGTAATTCAAACCCTCCCAAAATTTACCCAAACACTTTATATATTTAAAAATCATAAATAAAGGGTTACTTACTTGAAACCAGGGGTGATAAATTCTCCCCACCATTGTACTTTCCATCTTTAGAAAGTAGAAAACCATTGTTTCCCTAAAAGATTTTGGACCACTGATCAATCATTTCCTTCTCTTATTCCCAAGTCTCTTTCTGAATCTGACCATGTTTCCACAAAACCTGCAACAAGACCGATGATTTTTTTTGTAAAAGAGTTTCTCTTTCCTATCCACAATTTTCACTGGCATGTGCACCATTGAAGTATTTGTATCTAGATCAATGTGATCCCATTGAATCACATGGTCAGGATTAGGATGATACTTTTTCAACTAAGATATGTGAAACACATAATGCACTACACTGAACCATGGTAGTAATTCCAACTGATATGCCACATCACCAACCTATTTAAGTATCTCAAAAGGGCCTATGTATTTATGAGATAACTTTTCCTTATTCCCAAAACAATGATTCCCAAGCCTTGGAGAGATTCTTATGAACACATGATCACTCAACTCGAATGAAAATGGTTGTTGATGATGATCCTCATATGATTTCTAACAACTATGAGTCATCTCCATCCTTTTCTTGATCAACTGAATCTTCTCCATTGTTTCTTAGATAAGGATTACCCTAACCAGTGAAGTATCACATGTTTCCACCCAACAAAGTGGAGAACAAAATGTACACCCATAAAATGATTCAAAAGGAGTCATATGTATAGATTCCTGATAGCTATTGTTATACGAGAACTCCACTAACGGTACATGCTCCTCCAATGAGCCACCAAAATCCATTACACAAGCCTGTAACATGTCTTCCAACATTTGTATCATCCTTTCAGATTGTCCATCTATCTGGGGGTGATACACTGTACTCATATTCAATTAAATTTCAAGGGATTTATATAAGGATTTCCAAAAATGAGATGTAAACCTTGGATATCTATCTAACACTATCGAAACTGGTATGCTATTCCTCTTTACCACTTCTCAGATATATATTTTTGAAAAGGCCACCACTGTATGAGATTTATGAATAGGGATGAAGTGGGATGAATTTTTGAGATGATCCACCATCACCTATATGGAATCATGTTTCAGAACCATTCTTGGGAGACCTGTTACAAAATCCATAGTTATCTGCTCCCATTTCTAAATAGGAGTAGGTAAAGACTTCAATATACCTATTAGTCATTGATGTTCTGTCTTAACCTATGGACAAGTTAAGCATCTCGAAACAAAATCATCCACCTTTATTTTTATACCTACCTAAAAAAATTGTGCTTTCAACACCTTATACATCTTTTGTATTCTAGGATGAACAACCCATCTTGAATGGTGGTAAGAATGAACGAGTTGTTCATGACAAGACATAGGTATGACCATCCATTCTCGAAACTATAAAACTGAACTCTCATCCAACTTCCATCCCTCAATGGTCTCCCCACCATTGAGTTTTGACCTCATAGGAACACATTCTGAATTGGACATTTGTGCCTCTTTAACTATCTCCACCAAATCTGGAACAAACAAAACTGGAAAGAAAACTACATCATCGCCTCAGTCTTCACATTCCACGTGCAGGTTAGCTAGGACCAACATAAAATACCACGCATATTAAGATTTTTTTTCAACTGAGCATAGGACATTCTACTTAATGCATCTGCCACTGAATTTGCTTTACTCAGTGTATACATCAATTCAAAGTAAAAAATTTGGAGATACTCCATCCATCTTCTTTGTCTCGGGTTTAGATCCCTTTGTGAGAAAATATGTTTCAAACTCTTATGATTCGTAAACACCATAAATTTCTCACCAAATAGGTAATGACGTCAAGTCTTCAAATCATGGAATACGGTAGATAACTTCAAATCATGTATTGGGTAGTTCTTCTCATGAAACCGTAACTATTTTGAGCCATAAGCAACAACATGATCTCCCTGCATGAGAATTCATACCAACCCAAATCTTGAAGCATCACAATACACCACATACCCTTGTCCTGATTTTAGAAATATCAAGATTGGTGCTGATGTAAGGAGAACTTTAATCTATTGAAAAGACTTCTTACATTCCTCATTCAGCTAGAATGGAACATTATTCCTTGTCAATTCTATCATAGGTTAAGATAGTCATGATAAATCGCAAATAAAATGATGATAATAACTAGCTAGACCAGGGAAACTAGGTATATAAAAGACATTATTTGGTGGTTTCCAAGAGATAACAACTTCTATCTTTTCTGGATCCATAGAAATGCCTCTTTCATAGATTACATGTCCAAGTAAACATACCTATTGCATACAAAAATCAAAATTTGATAATTTTTCATATAGCCAATGATCTCTCGATATTCCCAACATTGTCACCAAGTGTTGATCATGCTCATCCTTGTCTTTGAATACACGAATATTTCATCCATAAAAACCACCACAAAAGAATATAGATACCTATGAAATATCTAATTCATCAATTCCATAAAGACTACTGATGCATTCATAATGCCAAAAGACATAACCACATAATAATAATGGCCATATCTACTCCTGAAATATTTCTTTAGAACATCCTCCTTCTGAACCTGTAATTGGTGATATCCTGAGTGAAAGTCAATATTAAAAAACCATTGAGATCTCTTTAATTGATCTAACAAATCATCAATTCATAGAAGTGGATACTTATTCTTTATCATAACTTAGTTAATCTTATGATAATCAACACAAATTTGAAGAGTTATATCTTCCTTTTTTACGAACAACACTGGTGTTTCCCATGGAGACATGCTCGGCTTAATAAAACCTTTGTTTTCCAGCTCTTCCAACTACAATTTCAGTTCCCTTAATTTAGTTTCTACCATCTGATAAGATGGAAGGAAAATAGTATATGTCCCCATAAGGAGATCAATTATAACTTAACTTCTCTTATAGGTAGTAACCCTAATAAATTATTTGGAAAAACATCCAGAAACTGATTAAAAATTACTAGAAATTTGATATTCTCAGTCTTTCTTATCAATGCCAAAGTCAAAACTGCAAAGTGGTATGAGATCGTTCCAAAAACCAGTGCCAACAAACATATTTCACCTGTCTTTACATTCCTTTCTCCTCTAAAGAGATACTTGATTCCAGCCTTGGTCGTAAAACTAACATGTCGGGTATAATAGTCAATTTGAGCCTTGAATATTGTCAACCAATCCATAGCCAGGATTATGTCATAGACATTTGTTTCAAGTACCGATGAATATCATTTCAACTCATCTCTATCCACAGTTATAGAACATTCTCTACACATAAAGGCTTAACATTCTCTTTGACCAAGAGGAGTTTGAAGTTTTAAAATAGAAGACATCATCTCAACATTTAAACTCCACAAATCAACATCACGAGAAGCAATAAAAGAATGGGAAGCACATGTATCAAAAAAAGATTTCATAAGGGTATAATTCAAAAGAATCATACCTCTCACCATCGATTTTCCAAACTGATCATCCACAATAACCTGCTCTTCTCCATATAATTTCTTACTCACTGCACTGTGTTCCCTATTGCTTTGTTGATATTTCTCTTGCTGAGGATTCATGGTATTCCTAGAATCATCGTGGATATATCGGTTCTATTGAAGATGATTATTATGTTTCCCTCATACCATTAAATCATACGACACCTACAACACTTTAGAAGTTTCTCGAACACCCAACCTCAAAGCAATGCAACAATAGCACTGAAGATGCCCCATCTTATTGAAATTGTAGCATGCTCTCGATGGTTCCATACACTCTCATTTCATGTGGTCGAAGAAACCACATTGGAAACATCCATATTTAGTCATGGGTCTTGGAGAAAGATTCACCGATCTAGTTGGTTGATTCTGTGTCATCCCACTACCTTGTAAATAGATGTCCCTCTTCCGCTTGTTACCAATATTAGAGTTCTCACTGTTTCCCATAGGGATCATCATGCTTCCTCCACTAGTTGCTCTTGAGATGTCTCTTTTTTACCATCGACACTCTATTGACTACCTTGTATAATCCATAATACAGAGCACATCAATATTCGATGTAATCTTCTACCTCAACCCCGATTCAAAAATGCATGCCTTCAAGGAAGCACTGGCATAAACTTTGAGTGAAAAGTGGATTAAATTCATAAATTTATCCCCATAATATGTCACTATGAGGATATCCTACTTTAAGATAAAAAAAAGTATGTCATTCTTACATTTCTTAATATATGATGATATAATTTTTATTAAAAAATTCTTTAAAATCCTCACATGCAAGGCCTTGGTCTAATTTATCCTGAACTGCTAAATCCCACCACTGATGTGCAAGATACTCCAGCATATATGTCGCCAACTTAACTTTTAGCTCTATTGATGTGCCAAGGAAATAAAATATATAATTCATCCTCTCTAGACACACCTCTGCTTTCTTTATTTGCAAATCACCCAGAAATATGAGTGGATTCTGCTTCTGGAACTGGATGGAATGATCCATGTGCCTTGGTTCATCCCTCATGTTCCCTCTACTCATGATCATCCTTGTCCTTGTATGACCATGTTCTAATTATATGCTAGTCTCTACCTCAAGTATCACCTCGTACGGTTGGCTCGCATGGTTAGATTAACCGTGTGTCAACTGTGAAAAATCTCACCATACCACTTTGAACGGTTTCTACTGGGTTGCCGAACGGTTTGGAAAAATCATGCGCCTAACCATGTGCCTTCCTCTTAGCCCCTATCTCACTGTGCATGAGAATTTGGGGTCCTAGAATAGTGGTAAAGGCTACCCCATAATAATACATCCAACAAAGGTTCAAAACCTAGTTGCCCCATATTTGAGGATTTATTGGGACATGGTGGGGGTTGTGGGTAACCGGAGCGGCGCCCAGGTGGGCATCTTGACGAGGCATGGGTGGAGGTGGCAGGCCGTGGGAGATAGAAGGGAGAGGAGAGGGTATTTCAGTGGCTATGTGGCATGGGGTGGGTCATTCAGTGGCCACGTGGATCGGGGACAAGGATCCTCATTGGTGGGCTTCGTTAGAGAGGATAGTGCGACGGTGCAAAGAAGCGGCGACGGCGTGGTCAGTTCAGCCAGACAGGAGGTGGGATTAATGGAAGTGTAGTGGGCTTCATCAAGGAGGGCGTGTCTAGGTTAAGTGACAACGTAGAGAGGCGGAAAAGATGTGGTCGGTTCTACCATACAGGCGGCGGGCTTCATGACAGCGTAGTAGACTGACGAGCAAATCGACTTCAACAAAAAATAAGTTGGATCAGATCCTAGGTGCAGTCCTAGATGTGGTCAGAGTAAGGAGAAATCACCATCAATGCTCTCAAATTTTGATAATTGAGATGTTATGACTTTTCCATTAGTACCTTTAAGATCTGATCCTTTTTTCAGGTGTGAATCATTTAAAAATTTTGGTGAATATGGTTTGTCTTTGTTTTAATTCACAAAAATGATTTATTAGTGAAATTTTGATAAATGTGTTAAAGGCCTTAAATGCCAGAGAACATCTTAGGATATTCAATTGAATATTTTTGGAGTTCTACACAAATTTAGTGTGAAATTTTGAGTCCCGAAAAGTCTTGGGGAAGAATGAATAAAAATATTAAATATAAAATATTAAGTGCACACTTTTTATTAAAAATAATTGAAAAAATCCAAAATAGTGCATAATATGAGAAATATGAGACCACTATTGTGTTCTAAATAGGTTATTTACCCTATTTGAGGTATAACATTTTCAAGCATCAAAGTTTTGCACAACTCGCTTGTGAAAATAACATTTTTATATTTAATTAATTTTTTAATCCGTTTTTTATATTAAATAATTAATATATCTAAAACAGTGTGTTGTATGAGAAATATGAGACCATTTTTGGGTCTGAAATAGGGGTTTTATCCTAGTCAGGGTATAACTTTTATACACAATGGGCATTTGATGTTATTTAATTTTTAAGTAAAATAATTAATTTTATTAATTTGATAAATAATCTGAAATTAATTAAATTAAATGAAAAAACATTTTTTTTCATTGATTCATCTTTTACAATGGCACATGAAGCCATTGTTACATGCGAGGTGTTTTAAAAACTCAAATTTTATATTGTTTTGATCAATTTAAAATATGCAACACATTAATGAGGAAAAAATTAAACATTTCCACCATTAAGATTCAGATGAAATAGAAGATTATTTTAAAACATTAATTTTGAGAGTATTGAAATATATTTAATAATAATAACAATTTCTGTTATTGTTATTATTATTTTCAAATTAAGACAACAGGTATTTTAATATTTACTGGGTAGATAAAAAAATATTGTTAACAATAAGTGTATTATTATTATTATTATTTGTCAAAAAAATGAATAGAAAAGTACATGTGTAATTAAATATTTTTTTCACTTAAATGATAAACGACATTTCTCCACATGTGAATTTTCTTTTTTTATAAATGTAATAGTGGTGAAATTATTAGTCAATACTAAATAAATGCAAATATGGGGTTAATATTAATTTATTAACTATTATCGATATTTAATGAATGTTTTTGGAAAAACATTAATGGTGAAAGATATTTATAATAATAATTATTGTTTTTTTTGTTGTTCTTATTATTAAATTGAGAAAATAATTGTTTTCAAAACATCGTTTCAGTCATAACTCTTTCGTATGACGTAGGATTGACACACCGTTAGTGGCAGCGTAACCCTAAAATTAAGGCGGTCATTTCAAGACCAATGTTGAATATTTAATTCAGGCTCATAGTAAAGGTTCATGAAATACCCAATATTATGATGGTTTGATGCATAAAATTAATATGATAGATTAATAAATAAGTGATGAAATTAATAAATATAACTAAATTAATTGATGAAAAGGTATTATAAATTGGATTTGAGGTGGTGCGCATGGGTATGGGTAGAATGACCATTATTTCTAACACCTATACTCTCTCTCACTCTCTCACTCTCTCTCACTCACTCTCTCTCTCTATTATATTTTATTTTATTCTTCTAAACTTCTCTCCTCAAAATCTTATTCGATGTTGATCATATTGATGCGTCGTCGGTTCCGTTGGATTTGTCTCAATGAGTAGAAATTTATTCCTAAGATTGTTTTTGAAGAAGGCAAGGTAATTTTTTCTAATTTAATTAAATATTTTTAATTATCAAATATAACAATGATTATAAATAATTTCAAAATGAGGATGGTTCAAGGATTCATTTTCATGTGATCAAATTTCGAGTTGGTGCATTAACACTTACGATAAAAAGGTCGTGAGGGGTGTATTGAACCACACAGGGTGGTCTATCATTACCGCTGACATCGACGACCTTGAGGTAGGTGGTCTAAAATTCAAATCTCATAGTTTTGATTATAATTATGTGTATTTAATTATAGAATTGATATTAGAAGTTTATAAATTATGTTCTTGATTAAATTAATTAATTTGGTGAATTAATTAATTAAAAGATGTGTGAAATTGGGATATTGGGATTTTAGATCATGAATAATTAATTGTTAAATTAATGATGAGATATATAGATTTTTTATTTTAGATAATTAATTGTAGAATTAATTATGGGATATTGATGTTATGAATTGAATAATCAAATGGTGAATGCACAAGAGCCTCAGCCCGGTTGGTCAGGACTCGGCAACTGCATCCAAGAGACCCAAGTTCAAATCCGGGCAGAGACATAATTTCTGGGATACTGTAGCAGGTATTGTAGCAGGTACTATTCGGTACTGTAGTGGCTAAGAACTATTCATCTGTATGGACTTTAAGGCCACTGGTTTGGTCCTAAGGTCCTTCAAGGCCTTCGGCCCACCCGAGGCCTTCGGGCCAGTAAGGCTTTTGGGCCATCTCAAGGCCTTCGGGCCACCTCAAGGCTTTCAGGCCACCTGAAACTGTGCTTAATGGACTAGGAAGACTCTATAAGGAGTAGACTCCAGAGGAGGATTCAGAGTAGGCACATCCAATAGAGCAGAAGTTAAATGGATTTGTAAGAAAGAGAGGGTATGACATTGTCATCGGGACCAGTCTGTGCTTGCACGGGAAGCCTAGCCTAACAGCCATGCAAAAATTTGGAGAGATGACATCATGACATTGAAGTTGAGGAGGATCAGTTCTAAGTAGTTATAGTCTGGATATTTCTTTAAGACCAATGGTTCATGTAATCTCTAAGCCTATGGGCCTTGTAAGGGTTCCCCATCATCCCTTGAAAGGGGGTTTATCAAAAATCAATAAAAAAAAGGCCTTCGGGCCATTCGGGTAATTAGTGAATTAATTATGAGACTATGAAATTGTCATTTGGTATAATTAATTTTGGAATTAATTATAGCAAGTTAGAGATTATTGAAATTGAATAATTATTTGAAAAAATTATTATTTTCATATTTAAGTTGTTGAATAGGGATAATTAATTGTAGAATTAATTATTAGAGATAGTTATGATTATTAAATTGATTGAGATGAAATAATTAATTGAGGAATTAATTGGGGTGGTTGAATTAAAGGAGATAGAACAATTGATTGATGAATTAATTAGTGATATTGAATTGTTGAGATAGAATTAATTAATTGATGAATTAATTAATGTGTGTATTGTAATTATTTAATTTTTGAATAAAATAATAGGATTAATTAATTGTTAAATTAATCAATGTGAGCATTGTTATTATTTAATTGTTGAATTAAATAATAGGATTAATTAATTTTTGAATTAGTTAATGTGAGAAAGGTGATTATTTAATTGTTAAATTAAATAATGGGATTAATTAGTTGGAGAATTAGTTAATGTGAACAATGTGATTATTTAATTGTGGAATTAAATAATGGTATTAATTAATTGTAGAATTAATTAATGTGAGAAATGTGATTATTTAATTGTTGAATTAAATAATGGGATTAATTAATTGGTGAATTAATTAATGTGACTAATTTGATTATTTAATTGTCTAATTGAATAATGGAATTAATTAATTAGAGAATTAATTATTATAAACAATGTAATTATTTAATTATTTAATTAATGGGATTAATTGATTGCTTAATTAATCAATGTGAATAATGTAATTATTTAATTGTCTAATTAAAGAATGGGATTAATTAATTGGAGAATTAATTTGTGTAACCAATATGATTATTTAATTGTTGAATTGAATAACGGGATTAATTAATTGATGAATTAATTGATGGGGTTTATTGTGTAAATGAAATTGAATGAGTTTAATTAATTAATTGGCGAATTAATTAATAGGGATTATTGTGTTATTGTAATTAATAGATAATTAATTGATGAATTAATTATGAGTTATTGATATTTGTGAATTAGATAATTAATTATTGAATTAATTATAAGATATTGATAGATAATTTGAGATAATTAATTGTTGAATTAATTATGAGATATTGAGATTGTTGATTTGAATAATTAATTGTTGAATTAATTATAGGATTTTGAATTTATGGATATTGATTAATTAATTGATAAATTAATTAATGATATTGACATGCTTAATTAATTGGGGAAATTAATTATTGAATTAGTGATTTAATTTATGTGATTAGTTAATTTTTGAATTAACTACAGGAGTTTATGTGATTTTTTAATTATTGAATTAACTAGAGTAATTAATGTGATTGATTAATTAATGAATTAACTAGAGGAATTGATGTGATTAATTAATGGTTGAATCAATTAATGTTAATGTTATGATTAGTTCATTATTGAGTTAACTAATGGAATTTTTGGGTTTAACTATTTATTGAATTAGTAATGGAATTTTTGAAAATAATTAATTACTGAATTAATTATGAATTAAATAGTGGTAACATGGTCATTCTAATGTGTGATGTGTGAATAGTACCATGATCATTCATCATGAATTAAAGGATGGTAACATGGTCATCCAAATTGTGCGATTAAATGAATGGTAACATGGTCATTCATTTGTGAAATAAGGATGGCAACATTGTCATCCAAATTGTGTGATTAAATGAATGGTAACACGGTCATTCATTTGTTAAATAAGTATGGTAACATGGCCATCAAAATTTTGTAATTAAATGAATGGTAGCATGGTCATTCATTTGTGAAATAAGGATGATAACATTATCATAAAAATTTTCTGATTTAATTAATGGTAACATGGTTGTTCATTGTGAAATAAGGATGGTAACATGGTCATCCAAATTGTGTGATTTAATAAATGGTATGGTAACATAGACATTTATGATTCTAACATCCCTTGGAGATTTTTTAGACTCCAGCATGAGTCGATGCAGCTATTGTGGTTGAGTGTCCTCAGGAACCTGAGGGTTTATATGGTTAAATAAATGATAATTAGATAAATATAAATTGTTTACTTTATTACTTGTATTTTATTCTTTATACAACTGAATACATTGTTATTGACTAGATTTATTTTAGACGTCATCAGTGGTGGCCTACTGAGTTGTACTCACACCCTACTCGAGCTTCGTGATTAGTACCTAAATAGACTTTGTGTTTTATGGACAGGTTAGGGAAAAAGGTCATGTGTTGGATGGTTGAGTTGGGAATGAGAATAGATAAGGGAACTAGAGGTGGTTTGGGACCCACTTGTGAGTTTTTAGTGTATTTACATTTGTTTTTTCATTTGAAACTTGGTACATAATTAGCACGGCATATCTATTATTCAGCTTTGATTCTGTATTTCTAGTTTTGGTCATCTTGTGATATTGGTTTTGTCTATGGTTATATATATGCTTTTTCTATTGTTTATTTATTTCTACTGGTGTGTTACTCTGATAAAAGAAAAAAAGAGGGTATAGTCTCCCCATGATTGATATTAGACCCTTTCTACTAGTTGGAAACCTCATATGGGGAGGCGTGCTTGAGGTCATGTGACCGACTGACTTGGGGAACCATTGCATGGCACCCAGTCCGAGACATTACAAAGTAGTATCAGAGCTCCAGTTTTCTTTTCTTATTCTTTTTTCTTACTGTTTGGGAAAGGTATAAAGGATACTAGGAAGAGTCGGGGCTTGGTTATGAGCTCTTGCATAGGATTAGCTACCCCATGTACGAGAGAGAACCTAAGTACCCATGGTGGGATTGTTGTTATTTTTCTGCTGTTACAGTTGAATATTATTTCACCTTGGGTGACGCACTCATCATGTGATGTGATTATTATTATTTTAGATTTGTTAAGATTGACTTATGGCCCTAAATGGTACAATATTTGAGTCTACATGCATTATTCTAGGCACTTCAGGATTATATTGTGAGCATATATCATTTTAGGCACGCATGGGAAAACGGGTTTTCGGTAAGTTGTTGAACTTGAACTATTTTTCCTTGCTTGTGACATTGAAATGAAAATAGTGCCTAACATGAAATTGGAATATTTTAAAATGATGAAAGATGAGAATAAATGGGTGTCTAAATGATAAACTTGAATAATGAGAATGTTTTTACCCTTATTAACTATGACCTGGGTGTAAGATGGTTAAGGGTAGTGATAGTGCCTCAGTTTTGATTGTGTGGTAGGAAAAAGGGAGCTAATGGTGGTAATGAAGGATTGGTGGCGGTATTCAACAACAAATTCTTAGCATGTTTTTAATTAGTGATGATCATGTTCCTTACCTTGACATTGTCCTGGGTATGTTGAGAAAGCTTTGGCTTTACGCCTAGCTAAATGAATGTGTTTTGGTTGGATATGGGGCCCCATTGGAGGTTGTACTTATGAAGAAGTATATATTTGGGGCTGATGGTGCGAGTTATGACATTGGCGGTTTACGGATCAGGTTCTTAGGAGGGAATATATGTCGATGAATACTATGGGACATGGGATGTAGTGGTTGATTTATTTAACAATGTGATCTTAACAATGATCCTAATGTGGGGAGTGATATGTCAATAGTAGGTGTGTGGAGAAATACCATGAGGTTGAAATGGTGGCATCGTAATGCCAATGATGAACCCATAAGGTTCATGTGTAGATTTCTCAGAGAAAGGTCAAGTGATCCTTAGAGGTGGTGGATGTAGTTCTAGGTAGTTTTTTATGGTAAGGCTAAGTACCAATGTTGGATTGTTTCTTGTGGTTCTTGGGAATAGTGAGTTGTTAAACACGTCAGATATGTTGTGGATGTTGAGATTGAGATCGATGTGTTCTTTGAGGAGAATCTAAAACGTGTGTTGGAAAGTAATGAAAAGGTGTTGCGGGGAAAGATTGTATGTTAGTTCATCTATTTTGGAAACATAGATGAGATAAGAAAGAAAAATGGGAGAGAGAAGTGGATAAGAGGGAATAGTGGCCCGACTTTCTTTGAATTGTAAACTTTGAGGTGGTTGGGAGTACAGCTTGAGGATGAGCTATTATAATATGGGGAGATTATAAGGTCCCATCCTTTTTTCACGTGTGAATATTTTAAAATTCTTGGTGAATATGTGTTGTCTTCGTTTTAATTTACAAAAATTATTTATCCGTGAAATTTTGATAAATTTATTAAAGGACTTAAATGCAAGATAACATCTTGGAATATTCAATTGAATATTTTTGGAGTTCGACATCGATTTAGTGTGAGATTATGAGGCCCAAAAAGTCTCAGTTAAGGATGAATAAAAATATTAAATATAAAATATTAAGCATACACTTTTTGTTCAAAATAATTAAATAACTCCAAAACAGTGTGTCGTATAGGAAATATGAGACCACCATTGTGTCCAGAACATGGTGTTTACCCTATGTGAGGTATAACATTTGTAAGCATCAGACGTTTGGATGTCTCACTCGTGAAAATAATCTTTTTATATTTAATTAATTTTTTAATCCATTTTTTTTATAGTAAATAATTAATATATCTCAAACAGTGTATCATATGAGAAATATGAGACCACATTTGGGTCCAGAATGGGGTGTTTACCCTAGTCAGGGTATAACTTTTATGCGCAATGGGTGTTTGATGTTATTTAATTTTTAAGTTAAATAATTAATTTTATTAATTTAATAATTAATCTGAAATTAAATAAATTAAATGAAAAATCATTTTTTTTCATTGATTCATCTTCTCTAATGGCGCATGAAGTCATTGTTATGGGCAGGGTGTTTTAAAATCTTGAATTTTACACCGTTTTGACCAATTTAAAATATGCAATGAATTAATGGGGAAAAAATTAAACATTTCCTTCATTAATATTTAGATGAAACAAAAGATTATTTTCAAACATTAATGGTGAAAATATTGAAATAGTTTTAATAATAATAATATTTTTTGTTACTATTATTATTTTTAAATTAAGACGACAGGTATTTTAATATTTACTAGGCAGATAAAAAGAATATTATTAATAATAAGCATATTATTATTATTATTATTTGTCAAAAAAAATAAATGAAAAAATACATGTGTAATTAAATATTCTTTTTCACTTAAATGATGAATGGTGTTTCATCATGTGTGAATATTTTTTGTTGATCAATGTAATAGTAGTGAAATTATTAGTCAATGCTAAATAAATGCAAATGTGGGGTTAATATTAATTTATTAACTATTACTCACATTTAATGAATGTTGTTGGTAAAACTTTAATGGTGAAAGATACTTTATAATAATAATAATTATTTATTATTATTATTATTATTAAATTTAGAAAATAATTGTTTTCAAAACATCGTTTCAGTCATAACTCTATCGTATGGTGTCAGATTGACACACCGTCAGTAGCAGCGTGACCCTAAAATTGAGGTAGTCATTTCAAAACCAATGTTGAATATTTAATTCAGGATCATAGTACATGTTCATGAAACTCCCAATATTATGATGGTTTGACGAATGAAATTAATATGGTAGATTAATAAATAAGTGATGTAACTAATAAATGTTACTAAATTAATTGATGAAAAGGTATTATAAATTAGATTTGAGGTGGTGTGCATGGCATGGGTAAGAATTCCAATATTTATGACACATATCCCCTCTTTTAATCTCTCTCTATCTCTATATCTCTCTCTCTTATATTTTATTTTATTCTTCTAAACTTATCTCTACAATATCTTATTCGATATTGATCACATTGATGCGATGTCGGTTCCATTGGATTTGTCTTGATGAGTAGAAAATTATTCCTAAGATTGTTTTTGAAGAAGGCAAGGTAATTTTTTCATATTTAATTAAATATTTTTAATTATCAAATATAATGATGATTCCAAATAATGTCAAAATGAGTATGGTTCAAGGATTCATTGGCATGTGATCGAATTTCTAGTTGGTGCATTGATGCTTACAAAAATAAGGTTGTGAGGAGGTGTATTAAACAACATAGGGTGGTCTATCATTACCGCCGACATCGATGACCTTGACGCAGGTGGTCTAAAGTTCAAGTATCATAGTCTTGATTACAATTATGTGTATTTAATTATAGAATTTCTATCAAAAGTTTAGCAATTTCATTCTTGATTAAATTAATTAATTTGAAGAATTAATTAATTAAAAGATATGTGAAATTGGGATATTGGGATTTTAGTTCATGAATAATTAATTGTTAAATTAATTATGAGATATCGAGATTGTTGATTTTAGATAATTAATTGTATAATTAATTATGAGATATTGAAGTTATGAATTGAATAATTAATTGGTGAATTAATTATGAGACTATGAAATTATGATTCGGTATAATTAATTTTTTAATTAATTATAGCGAGTTAGAGATTTTAGAAAATAAATAAATATTTGACAAAATAATTATTATCACATTGAAGTTATTAAATAGGGATAATTAATTATAGAATTAATTATTAGAGATATTTATGATTATTAAATTGATTGAGATGGAATAATTAATTGAGGTGGTTTAATTAAAGGAGATAAAACAATTAATTGATGAATTAATTGGTGATATTGAATTCTTGAGTTGGAATTAATTAATTAATGTGTGTATTATGATTATTTAATAGTTGAATTAAATAATATGATTAATTAATTAGTTAGTTAATTAATTTGAGCATTGTGATTATTTAATTATTGAATTAAATAATAGGATTAATTAATTGGTGAATTAATTAATGTGAGAAAGGTGGTTATTTAATTGTTAAATTAGATACTCGGATTAATTAGTTGGAGAATTAATTAATGTGAACAATGTGATTATTTAATTATGGAATTAAATAATGGTATTAATTAATTTTTGAATTAATTAATGTGAGAAATGTGATTATTTAATTTTTGAATTAAATAATGAGATTAATTAATTGGATAATTAATTAATGTGACCAATGTGATTATTTAATTTTTGAATTAAATAATGTGATTAATTGATTAGAAAATTAATTATTGTGAATAATGTGATTATTTAATTATTGAATTGATAGGATTAATTAATTGTCGAATTAATTAATGTGGGAAAGGTAATTATTTAACTGTATAATTAAATAATGGGATTAATTAATTTAAGAATTAATTTATGTGGAAAATGTGATTATTTAATTGTTCAATTGAATAATGGGATTAATTAATTGACGAATTAATTAATGGGGTTTGTTGTGTAAATGCAATTAAATGAGTTAAATTAATTAATTTTTGAATTAATTAATTGATACTGTTGTGTTATTGAAATTGATAGATAATTAATTGATGAATTAATTATGAGGTATTGATATTTTTTAATTGTATAATTAATTATTGAATTCATTATGATATATTGATATAGATAATTTGAGATAATTAATTTTTGAATTAATTATGAGATATTGAGACTGTTGATTTGAATAATTAGTTTTTGAATTAATTATAGGATTTTGAGTTTGTGGGTATTTATTAATTAATTGATGAATTATATAATCAGATTGGCATGCTTAATTAATTGGGGGAATTAATTAAATGGATTTGTGTGATAAACTGATTGATGAATTAGTGATTTAATTGATATGATTAGTTAATTGTTGGATTAATTATAGGAGTTGATATGATTAGTTAATTGTTTAATTAACTAGAGTAATTAATGCGATTAATTAATTGATAAATTAACTAGAGGAATTGATGTGATTAATTAATGGTTGAATTAATTAATTTTATTATTTTGATTAGTTAATTGTTGAGTTATCTAATTTAATTATTGTGTTTAACTAATTATTGAATTAGTAATGTAATTGGTGAGAGTAATTAATTGTTGAATTAATTATGAATTAAAGAATGGTAACATGGTCATTCTAATGTGTGATGTGTGAATGGAAATATGATCATTCAGCATGAATTAAAGGGTGGTAACATGGTCATCCAAATTGTGTGATTAAATGAATGGTAACATGGTTGTTTATTTGTGAAATAAGTATAGTAACATGGTCATCCAAATTCTGTGATTAAATTAATAGTAACATGGTTATTCATTTGTGAAATAAGGATGGTAACATGATCATCCAAATTTTCTGATTTAATGAATGGTAACATAGTCATTCACTATGAAATAAGGATGGTGATATGGTCATCCAAATTTTGTGATTTAATGAATGATAACATGGACATTTCGGATTATGATATCCCTTGGGGATAGTTTAGACTCTGATATGTGTCGATGCAGCTATTGAGGTTCGGGTGTCCTTGGGAACCCGAGGGTTTATTGTTGGAGTTGGTGACTCAGAACCAACTTCTTTGTACTTTATGATAAACATGTATTCATTGGATGGATATTAATAAACTCCTTATCAAATCATGATTGTTCTTCTATATGACATTGTATGTGATAATGTCCTAAGAGTAGTTGTTGCACTAAAAGGTCATAACGGATCTCTGCTATGATGAGAACTCGTAAGTTTCATGACACTATTCTTGAATATATGTTCTATATCTTGATGATATCATTTGAAGGAACACAAATGATAAAGGCTATCAGGGGTGGAGACTCGTGGGACATTGATTAACCTTCTCATGGTGTACGCCCTTGGTAATGTCTAGGAAGATATTATGAGAATGAGACCTAACGATAGGAAATACACATTTATAAGTGTCATTGGATGAACTTATATGCGAACATGTGTATTGGTTCTTAGACTTTAAGATTGTTATTAATGGGTATTATGACTTACACGCTTAGATGTATTGGCGAAAACTATGATGACATATGTTCACGGTGAGGTAGGATATGTTGGGTGCATCATGAGTAATATTGCATTAATGAATAATGTGAGAAAGGATTTTCTCCTTTTATTCCATAACAGAAGTTGATATCTCAATCCCTTTGATGGAAATTATATAGCTGAAATAAATAAATGGCCATGGTGTTCTATAGGCAATTTCAATTTTTAGGAAGTCAAAGAATGAGAAATCGAACACATGGGTTGATGGCACTTTCATGCAACCCGCTTGATTAGTGATATCGAGGCAAAGGGATTATATTACATGGTAAGCATTCATATGAGGTGACATGTTGTTGCGGCATTTACTTCTTTTTCTATGGGTGACTTTTCATATTACTAGACGCTAACCTTAGACTTTGGGTTGTTCCACCTAATACCACTAAGAAAGAGGCCTAGAGGGACACACACTAAGTGTATTTAGTATCTTAGTTAAATAATATATTATTTATTATTTAACATGTTGAATAAATATTTTTCATGGTTGTGGTTTAAAAATTATTCATAGATGTCTAATCACATTTATTTCGACACTAGTTATTCGAGAGAATATATTTTGGATGGAATAATTAATAAATATTTATTTTTTATTTAGTGAATATAATATTTATATATTTATTGGCGAATAGTGCAGTGATATTTATTTAATAAATAAATATTAATTATTAAAGCTTGAATAAATATGATGGAGGATTGTAAGATCAAGTTAATGGTCCAATTAGAAATAATAATATTGAATATTATTTGATTAAATAATATTTAATTATAACTCGCAAGTTAAGTGCATGTCAGGAAATAATAATGTTTCTGTTATTATTTGATATGGGGGTTTCTCTAGGATTAATAAAATAATTAAGGAACTTGTGAAAATTATTTATTATTACCTGAGTGAATTAAATTCCTAGTTAAATTATTCTCCTTTTAGCCAAGTGCTAGCCAAGTGATGTTGAGGGGTTGTGCACAATGAATTAGAGAATAGATATCAAGCCTAGAGAGTTCATCCCTCTCCAAGAACACTCTCAAGAATGAGAGAGATCATCCTCCACCAGATCAAATAGAATGCTTTGGAATCGGTTCTCAAGGTGATCGAAGGTGGGCATCACAATCACAAGGATCTTCTGTTCTAGAACCCAGAGACTCATTTGGTGACATCTGAAGATACGTGGAACACATGTGGATCACTGTTAGAGAAGATCAACCATTAATATCTACAATGCAATGATGATACACCTGTAGATCTATGGTCGAACACATCAATGAAGAAAGAATCACCTTGGAGGTAATTCTTATTTAATTAAATTAATTATAAACAAAATATGTTGATCATATATATTGGTTTCAGGTTTCTATTCCTTTTTTATATTTCTTTGATTCAATTTAGTGGATCACGACATTCATCATCACATAGATCCTAGATTGTTCATTGAATATGGAAAAAAATAAAATTGGGCATTGACCCTCCCGCACTTCTGCTGTGCCCGAAACCTAAAAGTGGTATCAGAGTGGGAATATTATTTTTTATAATTATTTAAATAATTCATTTATGATTTACACTTTAATAATTGAGTTAATCAATTCAAGTTTAATAGTTCTTTATTTAATCTGAATTACAAGATCTGTTCTTCCTCTATCGTTTCTCACAGACCTAACAAAAGCGATTAATTTTTTTGATTAAAATTAAATTAAGGAACTCATTCGGATGTGACAAGGGTTCTATCTAGGTAACACAATAGTACACACTGTGTAGTCAGATCTACACACCATGTAGTTGTGTTCGATGCATCATGAGTAGTTTGGAAATTACTCAACCTGGGTGCATTAATGACACACGGTGTAGTTAATTCTTACACCACATGTTGACCAGGATAGACTGGCGCAAGGTCAGCCGGACTAAACACCGTGTGACCTACTGTACATGCTGTGTAGTCCCTTTCGAGTTAGTATTGGGCCATGTATCCCATACACAGCTTAGCCGACCGGTGACCATGTAACGTGAAGTCAACACAGCGTGTTGTCCACTGGACATGTCGTGTACTCCAAGATTTATGAAGTACGCCTCACACACCGAGTCCCTAGGAATGTACTTCGAATACATGGTGAAGAATGTACATGCCATGTAGATCGGATCTTTACATTGTGTATTATTACATGTTATGTGGATTTAAAATTTATTATATTATGTAACCCTTGAGACATATACTTACGTGTGGGTGTAAAGCTGGGACACACCATGTGATTGGCATTAATATGTGTGTGTGTGTGTGTGTGTTTTATTAGCATCTATGTAATATTCAAAATCTTCACACCATGTATGATTTTTATTACAGTTATTATTTTATGTTCATGTTAAATGTCACAAAGAATAAAGTGTATACAAGTATAATATGTGTTGGGTAGTTTTGGATGGGTATTCACCAGCTTACCTCCAAGTTACAAGTTATGTACACAGTTAATTTTAAATGAATTTATTAATTTTTTTAAAATTATAATGGATGAGAATCCCAATGAAATTCGAAAAAGATTTAAAATAAATGGATTGATTAATTAAAGATAATAATTAATCGATTTGAGCATGATTTATCTTAAATAAGAATGATTAAATAATTGAATGCTAGTTTTATTAATTGCGTAATTTGTTGCATGCATGTGGACGATAATGATCTAGACCAGACCTTTGTATGTGATTGGTTTCCCTTTTAATTTATTAATAAATTAAATTTTTGGCATACATGCCTTCTCTCCACATTAATATGTAGGGTCTGTGTGCCCATGGTTTCTTTTATGTAAAACCCCTTTTACCCCTCACCTGTGTATGAGTAAAATCATATGTAATGGATAGAGCTCCCAATCTAGTGGAGGTGGTTCAAGTTATGAGCCTAGGAAAAACCAATCCAAGGAGATACAAAGGTGAACATGTGGAAAGCTGTAAACACTAAACTAAAGGGTTAGAGGTGTTTCTCCCCTAGGTCAGCGGTTATTTTATCAACTATTAGATAAAATAACCATTATAATAAGCTCATGATCATACCCTTTATTTTATTTCTATCAGATGTATGGCTATTCATTATAGATGTTTTTTCACGATCACATAATTAATTAATTAACAAGCATGCAATATGGAACTAAAATAAACTGGATTATGAATAAATATTATCTAATACATGGTTAATCACTTAAGCTTATCCCACTTAATATTAACAAGCATGTGAAAAGATAATAAATGGAAATTTATGCATAAAGGATAAAATCCCTCAATAAAATATTAAGTCGGTATAGCCTTCCATTACTTCGGTTAAAATGGAACCATAGTTCAAAGTGCTTGACCAGCCAAAGTTGGGGTGCTTTCAATTATCAGGGAATTATAATTTTAGGTTTTGGGTTGACTTGACTTAGTTTACATCAAGGGTTGACTGCCAAAGCAGGACATGGAGTAACTAAGAGGCAAAGGTTGAGAAAATCCAAAATTAAGGATTTTATGATTGGGGAGTCCACTCAATGGATCAAGGAGCTGCGAGTTAATGCAGTTGGAATTTGGAATGCCTACCTAAAACCTTTCAAATTTCTTGACCAGCCAAATTTGGGGTAATGCGAAGGGAAATATGGATCCTTGCTGCTATAATGTCTAAGAAATAGGATATTCCAAATCAAATGGTGAGGGATATTGTGTTTTGATAAAATAGTGGCAGACTAATGAATATTTATTTATATATTTCTATTAATTTTATCAGATAAATTACTAAAACTGTGTTCATCTTATTTGTAGAAACTAAATTAAAAATGACATAAAAATATTATTGCAATCCATAATTGAGAAGGAAAACCTTCTCACCAACACTAATTTCCAAGAGTGGAAAAGGCACCTTCGGGTCATCCTTCGCCATGAAAGGAAACTATATATACCGAAAGAACCTTTATCAGTTGTGCTTGGAAATGAGGCGACTGATGAGGAGCTCTCTATGTATGAGAAACATCTAAATGATTTTATTGATGTTCAGTGTTGCATGTTATCTGTAGGTTCCGGGCACAGTGGAAGCGTGGTTGGGTCGGCACCCAATTTTGATTTTTACCATGATCAATGATTTTTCTGGGATCAATATGACGATGAACTCCAGTCTCCATAGAATATAATCAAAGATTTATATAAATAAAAAAGAGGCCCGAAACCTTTAGAGAGGATCTTGCACATCATGTTTATAATTAATTTCATAAAGAAAAATAATACCTGGATCTTTGGTATTTTTATTCATTGATGATGTTGATCGTCCAGAACGACCCTTCTAGATTATCTCGTTTCACTTATAAGGATCCAAACTAGAATCCCTCTAGAAGTGATCCACACGTGCTCTGATGGCCTCCAATCGACACAGCTTGTTCTCCGGGTGCTGGGGCAGTGAAGCGAGTGTCTTGTGTTGGTCGTTATTGATCGCTTGTTCTTTATACTAAATGAATGTCTCTCATTCTTGAGAGGGGAGAGAAGAGGATTCGAGAGAGAAATTGTTTAGCTCAACAATTCTCAATTCACCAGGCATGTGGTGTGGTGTATGGAACAATAGGCCTAATTTTTTATTTATATACATGGAATTTCAATTACAATATTTAATTTCATAGAAACAATTAAATACATTCCTGAACTTGGAGAAAACCCATGCTCATAATAATAATACCACATCATTATTCATGGTGTACCAACTTGCGCAAAACAAAATTATAAAATAAAATTTCGTGTCACAAAATAATAGCAGCGTCATTATTATTTTAACTTGTGACAACTAAAAAAATAATTATTTATCGTCTTGCAAATAATTATTTTACTACCGGACTAACCTTGGTCTACTCTAACTCTGCTTCCATTTATTGAACACCCGAATAAATAAATAAATAATTTATTCTCTTAAATAAATATTTTATTTACAAACTAGTAAATAAATATTTATTAAATGTTCAATAAAATAAATAAATATATTTTATTTGATTTATGCAGTCATTTTAACATGAATAAAATTATTCCACGGTCTTGAGAATAATATTTATTTTATTAATTAAATTCAAATGGAATTTAACCAAGACCACCAAAAACACTTAGTGTGTGACCCTCTAGGATTATTTTTCATTGGAATTAGGTGGGATTACCTAAATTCTAAGAGTACTGTCTAGCAATGGGTCAAGGCACCCAAGAGAAAGAACATAAAGTTTCAACAAAGACATTCACATCCGAACGCTCACTGTGTAATATAATCCCTTTGTCACAATATCTCATCAAGTAGGTTTCATGATAGTTTCATCAACTTTTATGCTTGATACGTCATTCTTTGACTAGCTGAAATAAACTTATCATTACACCATGGCCATGGAATTTCGCGTGACGGTTCTATTTCAGTCAAAGGACTGAGATATCAACTTCCATAAATGGAAGGGACAAATCCTTCCTCAATATATCCATTAATAACATGCCACTCATGATGCACCCAACGTACCCTACTTACCGCCAACTATCTGTGTGATGGTTTTCATCAATAAATCAAAGTGTGCGATTCATGACATGTATTAACAATAATCTTAAAGTATAAGGATCATTACACATGCTCGCAGATAGAAATATCTAATGACACCAAAACATGCATAATTTCTACTAGCAGGTCTATTCTCATAATCTCCTATCATGGAGATTACCAAGTGTGAACTTCATGAGAGGAATTCTAATCTACTTACGAGTACTCGCACCTGATGGTCTGCATGCTATGTGTCCGATCATAGTATGTCATCCAACCGGATAACTATATTTAAGAATATTGTTATAGAATTTCAAGGTTCTCATCATAGAGGGGAACTTCCATGACCTTATTAATGTAACAAATATTCTTGGACATTATTAAATCATAGCCATGCTGAACAATGAACAATATGTAATAATACATTAAATATCCATGTAATCAAAGTAAAACTAGTTGGTTCTAGGACACCAACTCTTACAAAGTCTCACTTGGACTAGAGCCAACTGCCTATGACTTTCAGTCCGCTATACCTCGCATAATGATCATGTTTCTGCTAAGTCAAGGCTTTAGTCAAGGGGTATGCCACATTGTCTTCTGTGGAAATATTTCTCACTGAAACTTCACCTCTCTGAGAAAAATCCCTCAAGAGATGAAACTTCTGAAGTATGTGCTTTGTCCGCTGATGTGACCTTGGCTCTTTTGTGAGATCCATCATTGCAGTATTATCACAATACAGTGTGATGGGATCTTTACTGCTAGGTATCACATCTTGCTCCTGAACAAAGCTTCACATCCAAACTGCTTCTTTAGCTGCCTCAGAAGCTGCGATATACTCAGAATCTACTATAAAATATACGACTACACTCTACTTTGAGCTCTTCCAGCTCATTGCACCTCCATTCAAAGTGAAGATGTATCCCGTTTGTGACTTCATGTCATCTTGATCAGTCTAGAAACTAGAATCTGAATATCCTCTGATGACTATTTCCTCATCTCCTCCATAAACCAAAAATGCATCCTTAGTATGCCTCAAATACTTTAGGATAGTCTTGATTGTCATCTAATGGTGGTCACCTGGGTTAGCTTGATATCTGCCTACCGCACTCAATACGTAGGCGACATCTAGCCTGGTACATAACATGGCATACATGACTGACCCAATCATTGATGCGTATGGATTCCTTACCATTATATTTATTTCCTCATGTATTTGAGGACACATTTTCTTGGAAAGATTAATGCCATGTGACGCTGGCAACAATCCCCTCTTAGATTGTTCCATACTGAATTTCTTCAGTATCTTATCAATGTATGTACTTTGAATTAGGCCCAGCAATCTCTTGGATCTATCACAATGGATCTTGATCCCAATAATATATGCTAATTCACCCAAGTATTTCATGGAGAAGTATTTATTAAACCATGCCTTAATATACTATAAGACCGGTATCTCATTTCCTATAAGTAATATTTCATCAACATATACTATTAGGAAAATTAATGCACTCCTACTAAACCATTTGTAGGCACAAGGCTCACATTAATTCTTGATAAAACCAAATTCTTTTATGGCTTCATCAAAATGAATGTTCCATGACCTGGATGCTTTCTTTAATCCATAAATGGGTTTCTGCAACTTTCATGCCTTATTGACATCCTTTGGAGTCACAAACCCTTCAGGTTGTGTCATGTAGACATCTTCTTGAAGGTTCCCATTAAGGAATGATATTTTGACATCTATTTTTCAAATCTCATAGTCATGGTAAGCCACAATGGCAAGTAGAATTCTGATGGATTTCAACATTGCAACTGGTGATAAGGTTTCATTGTAGTCAATTCCTTGACGTTGTTTAAACCCTTTTACAACTAGTTGTGCCTTATAGATTGTAACGCCCTAACCCCAGTTACCTAAAGTCGGTAAATTATTACATAACATTGGCATGATCACAAAAGATCAAGTCTCGAAAGACCGATTAGTTTAATAGTCTTGTAAGTACTAGATACATTCATAAGGTTTACATTACATCATAAAATGAAAAACTACAAAAACATTGTTTCCATAGACCACACTCATATCCCCTCAGACTATCCCTGTAGGTCAGTAATAAAATACTTCTTCGCATCCTGGGAAAAATAAAACATAGAAAGGGGTGATCTCAGATGCTCATTAAGGATAACAATATAGCATAAACTTTCATAAATAAGCATAAACATTTAAGGAAATGTATAAGAATAAAACAAAAGCCTTTTAAACTTAAAATTCAGCTTAATATGGCAAAGATAAAATTAAATAATGTTATTTACTTACTCAAATGGATATTATACTAGTCAAATAATCACATGAAATATCAATAGCCACTTTCATAATGATGGAATGCATGATGCCAGACTTTCATAACCACATAGTCAAGGTCGTGTGCCAAGACTACAAATAAGATTTTGTTAAGGCCTTGTTCCAAGACACTAGTCTGTCTCATGAGACCTACCGATGCATCGAGGAGCTATAGCCGGCTCCACCCATCACTTACTAAGTCCAATGCATTCCTTATATGGAAAGGTTTAAACATAACATAAATATTCGTATTAAGACTAGCATACGAAATGTCAATACTTTATCCATAAACCATGAATGGTATAAAAATAACACATCCATAGTCAAACATATCACAAAACCTTCAATACAATATGGAAGTTTTGTATCATAATAAATCAACTTCAAATAAACATAAAATCCATCAAAGGATGTTGACATAGATGAAATCAAAACCTTTTTTTAGAGAAATATATTTTTCTATTTTGAAATCATTTAAGAAAAAATTTATTTTGAAAATATTCTTATAAGCTTGTAAGGGAAGCTTTGATGATATTATAATGGATGAAAATAGCCGCACCCGCTGTATAAGTTAGAAAAAGACATTCTTACCTTAATTTTGTCGAAAAGGTTAAAAAGTACCTTGTTTGGAAAACGACGAAAATATTCCTTTCAAACCATTTTATAAAAAGTAAAAAAAAGGGTATAAATGACTTTAACCCATATTCTAGTAAATAGTAAAAATGTTTTGGAATACATTTTTAAGAAACATGGATGTGGATGATAAAGAGGTCCTAGTAGATACTTACATAAAAACAACCTCAGATAATAAAGGGATTGTGAAATTAACCCTTACCTTGTACATTTCCTTGGTCGAGGGTAAGTTAAACTCCTATATAATGGTGAAATAATTGTTATTAAAATATAAAATAATCATATACATTAATATTATATCATATATGATCTTTTGAAATTTCTTTTTTAATAATATTTTAGTATTATCGTCGTTTCGGGTGTTAACGGATTCGTTTTCCTTTATATTCTTTGTTATGTGAGTCATATTTGTTATGGATGGGATGTATCTTATCCATATACAGAATTATATTAAATCTTTAAACATTATTTTTAATCATCTAATGAAAATTAATCTTAAATGAATGCGATGGGGAATGAATCTCATCGCGTTTGTGGAGACGGTAATCCGTACATACGCACAAGCGACAATATCATTCTTAAAATAATATATAATTGGATGGAATATCATATATAAAGAATAATTATAATGTTATATTTATTATTTGCATCAATTACACATCATTATTATACTCATCCAAATAATAATGTATTGAATAACAATTACACCACGACGTGGAGACAGTAATTCGTACGTACGCACATATGGTGACATCTCATTCAAAGGATGGATAGAATAATGAATATGGTTGTACCATATTCATAATAAAATCACAGTATATAGAAGATACTAGAGTTATTATTTTAGAATGGAAATAACAAATAAAGAGGAAGTGGAAGAAGAAAGGAACTTGAAAGAGGTGGTGAGATATTTACCTCTTCTTCGGGTTCTTCCTTTTGATTTGATCAAAATGGATCCTTAGGTTAGATTTATGACTAAAGGAAGGCCTCTAAGATGAAGGGAGGATATTTGAGAGGGTATTTGGGCAGGTTTTGTCTAATCCAAATGGATTTTAAGGTGTGAATTAGAGAGAAGGGGAAGTGCCCTTTTATAAGAGGGGTGAGGGACACCTTAGGAAAATCTAGAAATATTATTTTATAATAAAATCATTTTCGGTTTATAATGGCTCCAAAATGGATTATTTAAAGGATAAGGTGGGTATGGGTCTAGAAAAACTCAATTAATAGGTTTTATATAGGTTTGGGTCACTATATTAACTTTATCTTTTAGATTTAACTTTTAGTTAAATAGTTTGACATTTATCATGTCTCTTTGTATTTTTATATTATATGGTTAATAAACTTACTATATACTTTCAAGAAAACCCCAAGTGGTTTATTAATGATAAACCTATCATTATATAAGTCTTTTTTCCAAACCTTATATTTTTAGTAATAGAATATCAATTAATAATATAATATTTGTTTTAAAAACTCTTTTATGTCAATTTTGACACTATTTAGTATTTTGTTTTTGCTAAATTCATAAAAGCATTATTAATTCAAAAAAAATTCATCTAACCAATTATAATATGTCTTATTAACCTAGAAAATTAGTGAAATTCCTAAAAAGTCTCAAATTACATTTATTTGGATATTTATAATATCAATTATTTTAATATTTCATTAATTAGGTAATTACTGCATCATCATTGTGTCATAAATAAATTAAATTATTTAATGTATAAAAAATATAAATAAAATACCATTATGTATGAAATCTTTTTATATTTCTAATGAATATTTATATTAGAATTTATATTATGTTTAACCCTATATTTAAAATGTTTTAGTTATTAAACTTTGATTTTAACTCTTTTAACTCTTCTTTGAATTAAATAATAATAAATGTCCTAATCTAATCCAAGTGGACCAAAAAGGTTCATATTTTATTTCTAAGGTTGTTTTTGGTCGAATTATACTTATCCAATAGTATTAGGACATGTGTTAAGGTAATAATAATATCATTTTTACCCTTAATTGCCCTGTTTACTTTTAATCGTGGTAAATAAAAGTAAAAAGTTACTATTCACCAAAAATTATTTTCATCTTATTGAACCACATTTTACTTACTGATATCAAATGTGTCTCTTGAATTTTTGAAATTCTACTCATAGAAGCGGTAAAATTATGTTTTATGTGAATTTGCAAATTCTCCTAGGAGGTGAGTAAAAGACGGTGAAAAGTTCAATAAAATTTTTATATATCTAAAATTATTATAAACTGACTCCAATGAATTAAATTGAAATTATATAGGTATTATTCATCTATTTTGACCTAAAATAAATTTAAATAAAATAAATAATTATTTAAAAAAAATCAGTTTTAAACAATAACTCAGTGCTTTTCACTATTCATCAAAAATTGAAAGTTTTCAGAAAAATACCAAAAATTCACCCTAAGCTAATTTCGATATTATGAATCCAAAAATGAAGTCCATTTTGAAAGATAAAATTTATAAAATTTCAAAAATTAGGTATCACTATTCATAACGGCTAGTTTGATTGGTTGTGGTGTGTTAGAACTCGAAGTTGCGTACAATGCAAGCTATTGCATTATTCAAAGAGAAGTGTGCCGTGGAAGCTTGGGGTGTTACATTCTCCCCTACTTCAAATAATTTCATCCTTGAAATTTCTAGAATATTACAACATAAAAAGACTCGGGTGGTTCTTCATCATAAGTTCCTCGGGTTCCCACGTTGCCTCTTTCATCTTATGGTTTCTCCATAGAACTTTTACCAGACATGTCATCCGGTTCCTCAGAACTTGTTCTATTGTATCAAGAACCTTGACAGGCTCTTCGCAATAAGACAGATCGGGTTCCAATTATAATTCCTCATAGGTAAGTACATGCGTTGTGTCAGGCATGTATTTTCTCAACAGTGATACATGGAACACGTCATGAACTTTGGAGAGACTCAGTGGCATTGCAAAACGGTAAGCTACAGCCCCAATTTGTTCTAGAATTTTGAAAGGTCTGATGTACCTAGGACTCAATTTTCCCTTATTACCAAAACGTATAACACCCTTCCATAGAGATACCTTTAAGAAAACATGATCTCCTACCCGAAATTCCAAATCCTTCCTTCAGTTATCGGCATAGCTCTTCTGCCTACTTTGAGATGCTTTGATGTGGTTTTGGATTACCTTCACCTTTTCCATCGTTTCCTCCACCAGTTCTGGGCCTATGAGTTTTATTTCACCAACATCATCCCAACAGGTTGGTGTGCAACATCTCTTTTCGTATAACACTTCATATGGTGCCATCTGATTACCTGAATGGAAGCTATTGTTATAGGAAAATTCTACCAGAGGTAAATATTGATCCCACATACCTCGAAAGTCAAGTTAGCATGATCTCAACATGTCTTCTAAGGTTTGAATAGTCTGTTTTGATTTTCCATCAGTTTGAGGGTGGTAGGTAGTGCTCAAATGAAGTTCAGTATCCAGGTAAATCTGAAGGCTTTTTCAAAATCTTGATGTAAAACAGGGATCATGATTAGAAACAATTGATAGGGGTACTCCATGAAGTATCACAACTTCATTAATATATAGTCTTTCTAGACTTTAAAGTGGTAAATCTTCCCTTATAGCAAGAAAATGTGCTAATTTGCTTAGACGATCAACAATGACCCATATTGCATCGTTCCTTATAGGAGTCTTTGGTAATCCCACGACAAAGTCCATCGTGATATCATCCCATTTCCACTCAAGTATGGGGAGAGGTTGCATGACTCCTCCAGACTATTTCCTTCCAGCTTTCACCTGTTGACAAACCATATATCTTGACACAAAATCAGAAATCTCCCTTTTCCTGTTGTCTCACCAAAAATGTTCCTTCAAATCTCTATACATTTTGGTTCTACCAGGGTGTATAGAGAAATTGCAACTATGAGAATCATACAACAATTCCCTTTTTAGATCAGGTATATCGAGAACACAAAGTCTCTTCCCAAATTTCAAAATTCCATCTTCATACACAAAGACACTCAATCTCCTATCATTCACAGCTTTAATCTTCTTTTGAAACTCTTCATCATCAGTCTAAGAACTCTTTATCCTTTCTAGTAAAGATGGTTTGGCAACCATTTGAAAAATTATTGATGTTTCCCCTTCCATGGTGATTCCCATATCCATCTTTACTAGATCCATGTATATAAGATCCTCTCATCTTATTCAAAATTCCATGATCCTTTCTACTCAAAGTAGCTGCCACCTTATTTGCCTTCCTCAGGTGGTATTGTATTGTGCAATCATAATCCTTGAGTAGTTCAAGACATCACCTTTGCCTCATGTTGAGTTCTTTTTGTGATAAAATATACTTCAAACTCTTGTGATCGGTATATATCTCACATTTTTCACCATAGAGATAGTGTATCCAAATCTTCAAGGCAAATATTACAGCTGCTAACTCAAGATCATGAGTAGGATAGTTTTGCTCATGAATTTTTAGTTGTCATGATGCATAGGCAATAACCCTATCATTCTGTATAAGGACACAACCAAGTCCTTTCTTTGAAGAATCACTATAAATAACAAAACCATCATTCCCCGATGGTAGAGTCAATATAGGAGCATTGACTAATCTTATCTTCAGTTCTTCAAAACATTCTTCATGCTCTTTTGTCCAAACAAATTGAACCCCTTTTTGTGTGATCTTTGTTAATGGGTTAGCCAACCAGGAAAAATTCTGGACGAAACGTCGATAATAACCTGCTAAACCAATAAAACTGCGTACCTCAGTTATACTCATCGGTTCTAGCCATTCTTGGATTGTCTTGGTCTTAGAAGGATCAACAGAGATTCCATCCTTAAAGACAATATGGCCAAGAAAAGAAATCTCTTAAATCTAGAATTCACACTTGCTAAACTTCCCATATAATTCATGTCTTCTAAGAGTCTTCAGGATAATGCGCAAGTGATTTTCATGATCTTCGTAGCTTTTGGAGTATACCAAGATATCATCAATAAATATCACTACAAAGTCATCAAGATATTCCTTGAAAACTCTATTCATTAGATCCATGAAGACAGAGGGTGCATTAGTCAATGAAAAAGGCATTATTGTAAACTCGTAACGCCCGTACCTGGTTCAAAATGCTGTCTTCGGAATGTCTTACTTCTTCACGCACAACTGATGGTATCCAGATCGAAGGTCAATCTTTGAAAATTATTGATATCCATGAAGTTGGTCAAATAAATCATCAATGAGAGGTAGGGGATACTTGTTCTTTATTGTTATAGTATTGATCTCCCTGTAGTCAATGAACAACCTCATAGATCCATCTTTCTTATTAACAAAAAGGACAGGGGATCCCCATGGAGAAACACTAGGGTGAATAAATACCTTATTACTCAATTCCTCTATTTTTTTCTTTATTTCCACTAATTCCACATTTTCCATTCTATAAGGGGTCTTCGATATGGGCCTTGAACTAGGAATTAAATCAATGGAAAACTCAATTTCTCATTCTAGAGGATGTCCAGGTAAATCCTCTGGAAAAACATAAAAATATTATTTCACAATAGGTACATCCTCTATTCTAACATTCCTTTCCTCACCCATAGTTATTTCATTCTCTTCCTCCCCAATAATTGAATTTAGTTGAGCTATTGGGGGTGGATCTAGATAAGAATTAGGTGGTGACGTTTCTGATCTAAAGATAAGGTACTCCTTATCATCATCAAAAAATATAACCTCCTTATTCTTACAATAAATTTTCACATCATATTCCGAAATCCAATCCATACCGAGGATTATATCAAATTCAATCATGGGTATGACGATGAGATCAGCAGATAAAGAACATTTATATGCCCTAATGGGGACTGATTCACAAAAATTTGTTGCAATGATACTTCCCTTAAAAGTTTTTACTGAAAAATACCTTGTTAAATCAAATTGGAAATATCTAATTTTCTTAGAAAACTGGGAAGATATGAAACAATGTGATGATCCGGAATCAAATAAATCATTTTCTAAACTTGAGGAAACCATTAAATTACCTACCACCACGTATTTCGGAGCTTCAACCTTAGCAGTAGTGATAGTATAAGCTTAAACTTTATACCTTGGCCTTTTCTGAGATAAGTTCCCCTGACTCTTAGGACATTCATTTTCATAATGTCCCATATCCCTGCAATTGTAGTATTCAACATCGATAGCCTCTTTATTCCCCTTGCAATCAAGACCTTGGTGGCCTTTTTCACCACACTTGTAACAGACTCTCATTCTCTTTAGGCAAGTACCAAGGTGTTTCTTCCCACATTTACTGCATGATGGATATTCAACTTTTCCCTTCTTCCCCTTATTTCCATTTCCATAGTGTTTAGCACATCTCTTCTTCTCTTTCTTTGCTTTAAAGTCGTAAGACTTAGAGAATTATTTTTCTGTCTTGATAGAACATGAGACAATATCTTCGTATGACGAGAAGGATTGTGAGACTAATGCTCGGTGGAGAAATGGTTTTAACCCATCAAATAAATGATCAATCTTACTTATTTGGTTACGTATATAATCTATATCATGCCTCACTAACCTTGTAAAGTTAGCTTCATACTTTGCGATATTATCATCCTCCTTTTTCCTCAGACTCAGAAATTGTCTTTCCATATCCACTCGATGGTCATGAGGAAAGTATTTTTCTAAGAAAATTTCTTTAAACTACCTCCATTCCATATTTGATACTTCCTCATCTTCCTTTGTGTTTTGAATCAATGACCACCATTGATCAGCATCTCCAGTGAGGCGGTAAACTGCCATGACAACTTTTTCTCTTTCACTAATCCCCAAGGCATGGAATATTTTCTATAAGGAATTTATCCATTGCTCAGCCACTAATGGATTTGTACTCCCATTCAATTTCGGTGGTTTTTTCCTCATGAAGTGATCTAACATTGATCATCCATGCTATGGATCAGTGTGATCCATACGGGTAAGGTTATTATTCATAACCTGAGTGACTTGTCCCGGTATGGTGATTAGCTGATCAGCACCAGTTGCATCACCAGCTCCACTATGATTATCTTGAGTAGAAGGGAAATCCCTACATAGATTGTGTTCATTGGTATGGTTTCCATTCCTTCCACTAGGTTCCATTTAAAAACAATGGCATAAACTATATTAGTTTATGAATCACAATACATAAATCCAAACTTGTAAAACACTTAACATAAATTGAACAGTTTATGAATATAATCAATAATCATAAAAATGTTTTATTTGAGTAATTATATACTCATAAACCCTTAATAATGTTTTGTAAATAAAATGAGAATTATCCTAAGCATATGCCCCGGGAGTGTTGTAACCAAGAGTGCAGCAAGGCCCGTTGTCGTGCACCAGTTCCCGTTTGAGTCTAGCTCAAAGCGGTGCTTTCAGGTTTTACCCCTAGGTACATCTATGCTAGATCCGCCTCTACCTTCTCATATCTAGACAGGGATTTATTTCTTGGAAAACTCACAAAATATCTACAATACCAAAATTCTAGGAAGTTCTTTTATACTAATCCTCAAAGTCTATCTTAGGGTTATGTGCTCTAATCAGAGTTTATCTAAATCTAGTTTACAAGGTTTGTACTAAACTTCCTCTGATACCAACCATAACTCCCTAACCCCAGTTACCCAGAGTCAGTGCATTATTACATAACATTGGCATGATCACAAAAGATCAAGTCTCGAAAGACCGATTGGTTTAATAGCCTTGGAAGTACTATATACATTCATAAGGTTTATATTACATCATAAAATGAAAAACTACAACAACATTGTTTCCATAGACCACACTCATATCCCCTCAGACTATCCCTATAGTTCAGTCATAAAATACTTCTTCTCATCCTGGGAAAAATAAAACATAGAAAGGGGTGAGCTCAGATGCTCAGTAAGGATAACAATATAGTGGAAACTTTGATAAATAAGCATAAACATTTAAGGCAATGTATAAGAATAAAACAAAAGCCTTTTAAACTTGAAATTCAGCATAATATAAAAAAGATAAAATCAAATAATTCCATTTACTTACTCACATGGATATTCTACTAGTCGAATAATCACATGCAATATCAATAGCCACTTTCATAATGATGGAATGCATAATGCCAGACTTTCATAACCACATAGTCAAGGCCTTGTGCCAAGACTACAAATAAGATTTTTTCAAGGCCTTGTGCCAAGACACTAGTTTGTCTCATGAGACCTACCGATGCATCAAGGAGCTATAGTGGGCTCCACCCATCACTTACTAAGTTCAATGCATTCCTCATATGAAAAGGTTTAAACATAACATAAACATTCGTATTAAGACTAACATACGAAATATAAATAATTTATCCATAAACCATGAATGGTATAAAAATAACACATCCACAGTCAAACATATCACAAAACCTTCAATACAATATGGAATTTTTTTTATCATAATAAATCAACTTCAAATAAACTTAAAATCCATCAAAGGATGTCGACATAGATGAAATCAAAACCTTTTTTAGAGAAATATCTTTTTCTATTTTGAAATAATTTAAGAAAACATTTATTTTGAAAATATTCTTATAAGTTTGTAAGGGAAGCCTTTATGATGTTATAATGGAGAAAAATAGCCGCACTCGCCGTATAAGTTAGAAAAAGACATTCTTACCTTAATTTTGTAGAAAAGGTTAAAAAGTACCTTGTTTGGAAAACGACAAAAAGATTCCTTTAAAACCATTTAATAAAAAGTCAAACAAGGGTATAAATGATTTTAAATCATAGTCTAGTAAATAGTAAAAAAAATTTGGAATACATTTTTAAGAAACATGGATGTGGATGATAAAGAGGTCACAGTAGATACTTACATAAAAACAACCTTGGATAATAAAGAGATTGTGAAATTAACCCTTACCTTGTATTTTTCCTTGGTAGAGGGTAGGTTAACCTCATGTATAATGGTGAAATAATTTTTATTAAATTATAAAATAATCATATACATTAATATGATATCATATATTATCTTTTAACATTGCTTTGTTAATAATATCTTAGTATTATTGTTGTTTTGGGTGTTAACGGATTCGTTTTCCTTCATATTATTTGTTATGTGAGTCATATTTGTTGTGAATGGGATGTATATTATCCATATACAGAATGATATTAATTCTTTAAACATTATATTTAATCATCTAATGAAAATTAATCTTGAATGAATACGATGGGGAATGAATCTCATCCCGTTTGTGGAGACGGTAATCTGTACGTACGCACGAGCGACAATATCATTCTTAAAATAATATATAATTGGATGGTATATCATATATACAGAATCATTATCATGTTATATTTATTATTTACATAAATTAAACATCATTATTATACTCATCCAAATAATAATGTATTGAATAACAATTACACCACAACGTGGAGATGGTAATCCGTACGTATGCACGTATGGTGACATGTCATTCAAATGATGGATAGAATAATGAATATGGTTGTAACATATTCATAATAAAATCACAGTTTATAGAATATACTGGAGTTATTATTTTATAATGGAAACAACAAAGAAAGAGTAAGTGTAAGAACAAAGGAACTTGAAAGAGGTGGTGAGATATTTACCTCTTCTTCGGGTTCTTCCTTTTGATTTGATCAAAAGGGCTCCTTAGGTTGGCTTCATAACTAAAGTAAGGCCTCTAAGATGAAGGGAGTATAGTTTAGAGGGTATTTGAGCAGGTTTTGGCCGATCCAAATGACTTTGAAGGTATGAATTAGAGATAAGGGGGAGTTCCCTTTTATAAGAGGGGTGAGGGACACCTTAGGAAAAGCTAGAAATATCATTTTATAATAAAATCATTTTCGGTTTATAATGGCTCAAAAATGGATTGTTTAAAGTCTAAGGTAAGGATGGGTCTAAAACCGCTCAACAAATAGGTTTTAAATAGGTTTGGGTCACTATATTAATTTTATCTTTTAGATTTAACTTTTAGTTAAATAGTTTGACATTTACCATGTCTCTTTTTATTTTTATATCATATGGTTTGTAAACTTACTATATACTTCCAAGAAAACCCCAAGTGGTTAATTAATGATACACCTATCATTATATATTCTTTTGGTCGAACCTTATATTTTTAGGAATAGAATATCAATTAATAATATAATATTGGTTTTAAAAACTATTTTATGTCAATTTTGACACTATTTGGTATTTTGTTTTTTCTAAATTCATAACAGCATTATTACTTCGAAAAAAATTCATCTTACCAACCCTAATATTTCATATTAACCTATAAAATTAGTGTAATTCATAAAAAGTCTCAAATTATATTTATTTGGATATTTATAATATCAATTATTTTAATATTTCATTAATTAGGTAATTACTGCATCATCATTGTGTCATAAATAAATTAAATTATTTAATGTATAAAAATATAAATAAAATACCAATATGTATGAAATCTTTTTATCTTTATAATGAATATTTATAGTCAAATTTATCTTATGTTTAACCCTATATTAAAAATGTTTTAGTTATTAAACTTTGATTTTAACTCTTTTAACTCTTCTTTGAATTAAATAATAATAAATGTCCTAATATAATTCAAGTGGACCAAAGAGGTTCATATTTTATTCCTAAGTTTTTTTTGGTCGAATTATACTTATCCAATAGAATTAGGACATGTGTTAGGGTAATAATAATATCATTTTTACCCTTAATTACCCTATTTACTTTTAACCGTGGTAAATAAAAGTAAAAAGTTATTATTCACCAAAAATTATTTTCTTCTTATTGAACCACATTTTACTTACTGATATCAACTTTTTCTCTCATATTTTTGAAATTCAACTCACAAGAGTGGTAAAATTAAGTTTTATGTAAATTTGCAAATGCTCCTAGGAGGTGGGTAAAAGACGGTAAAAAGTTCAATAAAATTTTTATATATCTAAATTTATTATAAACTGAATCCACTAAATTACATTTAACTTATATAGGTATTATATATATATATTTTTACCTAAAATAAATTTAAATAAAATAAATAATTATTTAAATAAAAATTCGGTTTAAAACTATAACTCAGTGTTTTCACTATTCATCAAAAATTGAAAGTTTTTAGAAAAATACCAAAAATTCACCCTAAGATAATTTCGATATTCCAAATCCAAAAATGAAGTCCATTTTGAAAGATAAAATTTATAAAATTTTAAAAATTGGGTATTACCATTCATAACGGCTAGTTTGATTGGTTGTGGTGTGTTAGAACTCGAAGTTTCGTACAATGCAAGCTATTGCATTATTCAAAGAGAAGTGTATCGTGGAAGATTGGGGTATTACATAGGTACTGACTTGTCCTTCCAAGTCCAATTTCTTCTTGAATATCTATTTGTAACCAACAAGTTTTACATTAACTAGAGGATATACCAAAATCCACACTTAGTTTTGGTACATGGAATCCATTTCAGAATTCATGGCTTCTTGCCACTTGGAAATGTTTGTGCCACTTATTTATTACTTGTAGGTTAAAGGATCATTATTATCAACTAATAATGAGTCACTATCCTCGGTAACTAGAAAATTGTATCATTCTAGTTCTCTAACCTCTCTTGTACTCCTACGCAGTACTTGTGTCTCTGGAACAGATTCTTCTTCCACAGGGCTTTATGGAATCTGTTCCTATACCAACTCTTGTGTACCTTGAGCCTCGACTTCATCAAATTATATCTTTCTCCCACTATCTCTTTTGGAGATGTGATCCCTCCCAATGGATATGGCATGTCTTTCCACTATAACTTTTTTGTCTGAAGGGTTGTATAGGTAATATCCCCTTATTTCCTTGGGGTATCCTATAAAGGTAAACTCTGCGCCTCTGGGTGCGATTTTCTTACCTAAAGAAGCCTTAAAAAATTCTTTGCAACCCCACACATGTAAATTCGATAACATGGCTTTTCTTCCACTCCAGAACTCATATGGAATACCATTTATTGATTTAGTTGGTACTTGGTTTAGTATGTTTTTCGTTGTTTATAACGCATATCCCCAAAAGGATAATGGAAGACTTTCATGACTCATCATTGATCTCACCATGTTCAACAAGGTGTAGTTCCTCCATTATCTTACACCATTCCATTGAGGTGTGTAAGGAGGAGTGAGTTAGGATGGGATCTCAAACTCCCGTAAGTAATCAATGAAGTCCTGATTAAGATATTCTCCACCTCGGTCTGAGCGAAGTTTCTTAATCTTCTTACCAAGCTAGTTCTCAACCTCATTCTTTCATTCCTTTAATTTATCAAAGGAATCCTACTTATACCTCATTAATTAGATATATCCATATCTACTAAAATCATTAGTAAAAGTTATGAAGTATGAGTACCCACCCCTTGCTTCAACTAGAAATGATCCACACACATCGGTATGAACCAATTCAAGAATATATTTAGCCCTTTCATCTTTCCCACCAAATGGGGCTTTGGTCGTTTTTCTTTTTAAACATGCATGACATACTCCAAGTGGTTTTAGTTCAAAAGAATCTAAATATCCATCTTGATGTAACTTTTTCAAGCATTTCTCGTTTACATGACCTAGCCAGTGATTCCAAAGTTGGGTGTGGTATGAGTTATGTGAAGTATATTTGTCATCGATTTCCATTACATGGTTTGTGCAATCCAACTCATAAAGACCGTTGTATAAATGTGACCTACCAAAACAAATGTTATCTTTATAAAAGAAGCAAAATTCATTTCCAAACTTGAAAACAAATCCATCTATATCTAGTCTGGATACAGAAATTATGTTTTTGGTTACAGAAGAAACATAAAAACAACCCTTTAACACCAAGATCATCCCAGTTATCAACTTGAGGTGGTAGTCCTCGACAGCTACAGCAGTAAGCCTAGCTTCATGGGCTACTCGTAGATCTACATCCCCTCGATCAATCTTCCTGAATCTACTTAGTTCCTGTATTTGGATACATATGAGAGAACCACAAGTGGTATCTAATACCCAATTTTTAGAAATAAATAGATCGCATTCGATAACAAATGAACCTGAAGCTTCCCCTTACTTCTTAGTCTAGGTGCAGTTCTCTTCTAGTGGCCCTTCTTGCCACATGCGAAACAAACAACCTCTTATTCCCTTACCTCCCCTTTGATCTTCCTTTTCTTGGAAGGTTGTGAATAATCTTTGGGATTAAATCTCTTCATCTTCCCTTTCCTCTTATTCACCATAAGGACAGAAAGCTTTTCGCGCTTTATATCTTTGTCCACTTGGAAAATGAAGATAAGAAGATCAGATAGAGACTTCTCAAACAAAGTTAGAGAAAATATGAGGGAGTGATGTGAGAATGAGATCGGTGCCCAGTTCTTTTAGGAGTTTAAACCCTAGAACCTCTAAGAACTCAATGTAGCCAATGAGCTTGACTACATGAGGCCCAGTTGGGGCACCTTCTCCAAGATTACTCTGAAAGAGTGCCTTAGATATCTCAAACCTTTCTTGTCTTACTCTCTCCTGGTAAAGACCACGGAGGTGCTCAAGCATGCTATAAGTATCCATGTTTTCATGAGACTTCATGAGATCATAATACATTGATGATAACATCAAACATTGAATGTCAATCGCGTCGTTCATATATTTCTCATAGACCAAGGAATCCTCATCACTCTCCTCTTTGTTAGGCAGATCAGGTAAGGCTGACTCTAGCATGTAAGACTTCCATTCATGGTGTAGGATAACCCGAAGGCGTCTAAACCATTCTTGGAAGTTAGTGCTAGTGAGGATGTTGTATTTATCCGGAATTGATCGCTGGGATAGTGTGGTTGACAAGATTGTCATTTTTATTCTACAATTAAAAGAGTAGATCATTAGTACTTTCTTGATTACATTTTATGAGAAATAATAAATTTTATTAAGTATCTGACTATTTTATCAGGTCTCAATGGCCCTCACCATTGAACTCGGAATGTATAGTTTTCATGAAATCCTAGTGGAAAGGATTCATGTTCCCCTTCTCATAACCCCAAAAAGGGTTGGTCAAGCTATTATAAGGTATTTAGGTAGGCAGGTCTTTGCCAACTGTGGGCTTGTAGCTCTTTGTTCTGTTGAGTGGACTCCCCAATCTTGAAATCATGACTTTGGATTTCCTCAACTCTTTCCTCCAATATTACACCAAGTCTAGAAAGGGATACTCCTCTTGATGAAATATGGTTAAGTCAACTCGAAACCTTTCATAAGGGCTTCCTGTATAAAAGTAAGTGTCCCAACAAGGGTTGGTCAAACACATAGTTTTATTGAGTTTTTTCCTTAATAAAGTAGCGTAAGGCTTGGTCTGACTTAATATTTGATTTGAGGGATTTTTATCTCTTATGCGTGAATTTCTTATTATCACATTCTTGTTAATATTAAGCGAAACTTACTTAAGTGATTAACCATGTCTTGATACTATTTACACATAAGTCTGGTTTATTTTAGTTCCATCTTGCATGTTTGTTTAATTCATTAATTATGTGATCATAATAACACATTCATAATGATAAACCATGCAAATGACAGAAATAAAATAAAGTAAATGGAATGATCATGATCTTTTCTAATGGCTAGTTTATCTAGCGGTTGATAAACTAACCCTATCCTAGGGGAGAAACACCTTGAACCTTTTGGTTTCGTGTTTACAGCCTCCACCTGTCCACCTCTGTATCTCCTAGGATTGGTTTCATCTCGGCTCCAGATTGAACCACCTCTACTAGATCGGGAGTTCTGTCCATTAAATATACCCTTTTTTAACTCACATATAGGTGATGGTTAAAAGGGGGTTTTACATAAAAGAAACCTTGGGCACTCAGGACCTACATATTAATGAGGAGAAGGGTCACAGGCCAGAAAATTTAATTCAAATAAATAAATTAAAAGAAACCACCCACATAAAAAGGTCTTGGCCTAGCTCGTGATCATCCATACATGCAATGATATTTATGCATAAATAAAACTAGCGTTCAATTATTTAATCATTATTTTTTAAGATAAATCACGCTCGAATCAATTAATTATCATCTTTAATTAATCAATCCTTTTATTTTAAATCCTTTTATGAATTTTCTTGAGATTATCATCCATCATAATTTTAAACAAATAAATTCATTTAAAATTATTTTTGTATGTAACTTGTACCTTTGAGTCAACCCAGTGAATTCCTATTCATAACTACCCAATGAGTAGAAATGAACATTACGCAGATGTTAAATTAAACACATATATATAAAACACATATCATGTGTTGTGCCTCAGATTTACGCATGCACGATGGTACACGTCTCAAGGGTTTGTATAATATAATAATAAATTTTAATAAATATTCATAATTTGGATGAGTACACGATGTGTAGTTCCAACTACATAGCGTGTACTATTGTTCATTGTCCATCTGAAGTACACACCTAGGGAAACAGTGTGTGAGTGTAATTTGGAAATCTTTTGAGTACACAGCGTGTCTAGTTGGCCACACTCCGTGTAGTTCCTCGTTACACGGTCTCCATTCAGGCTAGCCGTGTATGGGGTACATGGTCCAACCTTAACCCGAAGGGACTACACGCTGTGTCTATTTCGTCCATATAGCGTATAATCTAGAAACTGTGTGCCACCTATTCCTGATCAACATATGAAGTTATTTGAGACTTAGAAAGATTCCAACACACGGATTTGTTTGGCGGACCGGTCTGAGGCATTGAATCTTGACTACATGGCATATACTACCGAATACACATCGTGTTTTCTGGTGTTGTACGACTAGGAAGATTTAGCACCTTCTAATGAGATCCTCTATTTTATTTTAATCAAAATTAAAAGAAAATGTCATTTCTGTAAGGTGAATGAGAAACAAAAGAGGATGAATAGATCTTAAGATTTAGATTTGCAGAATGATTAACTTGAATTGAAACAACTAAATTATTAAATGTGTAATTCATCAACAAAATATTTAAATAATTAGAAACTATGATGTAACCACTCTGATACCACTTGTAGGTTCCGGGTTCAGTGGAAGCGTGGTTGGGTTGGAACCCAATTTTGATTTTTACCATGATAAATGATTATTCTGGGATCAATACTATGATGAACACCAGTCTCCATGGAATATAATCAAAGATTTAGATAAAGAAGAAAGAGGCATGAAACCTTTAGAGAGGATCTTGCACATCATGTTTATAATTAATTTAATTAATTTCATAAAGAAAAATAATACTTTCATCTTTGGTATTTTTATTTGTTGATGATGTTGATCCTATATAATGACCCTTTTGGATTATCTCATTTCACTTGTAAGGATCCAAACTATAATCCCTCTAGCGGTGATCCACACGTGCTCTGATGGCCTCTGATTGACACCGCTCATTCTCCAAGTGCTGGTGTGGCCAAGTGAGTGTCTTGTGTCGATCATTCTTGATCGCTTGTTCTTAACCCTTGAAGAACGTATCTCGTTCTTGAGGGGGGAGAGAATAGGATTCGAGAGATAAATTGTTTGGGTCAACAATTCTCAATTCACTAGGCGTGTGATGTGGTGTATGGCACAATAGGCCTACTTATCTATTTATATACATGGAATTTCAGTTACAATATTTAATTTCATAGCAAGAATTAAATACATTTATGAACTTAGAGAAAATTCATGCTCATAATAATAATATCATGTCATTATTCATGGTGTACCAACTTGTGCAAAACAGAATTATAAAATAAAATTTCACGTCACAAAATAATAGCAGTGTCATTATTATTTTAACTTGTGCCAACTAGTTAAATAATTATTTACCATTTTGCAAATAATTATTTTACTACCGGACCAACCTTGGTCTGCTCGAACTCTACTTCCATTTATTGAACACCCGAATAAATAAATAAATAATTTATTCTCTTAAATAAATATTGTATTTACAAACTAGTGAATAAATATTTAGTAAATGTTCAATAAAATAAATAAATATATTTTATTTTATTTATGCGATCATTTTAACTTGAAAAAAATTATTCCATGGTCTTGAGAATAATATTTATTTCATTAATTAAATTCAAATATAATTTAACTAAGACCACCAAAAACACTTAGTGTGTGACCCTCTAGGATTCTTTCTCATTGGCATTAGGTGGGATTTTCTAAAGTCCAAGAGTACTGTCTAGCAACGGGTCAAGGAACCCAAGAGAAAGAACGTAAAGTCACAACAACAATATCCACATACGAACACTCATTGTGTAATATAATCCTTTTGTTTCAATATCTCATCAAGCAGGTTTCATGATAGTGTCATCAACTTTTATACTTGATACGTCGTTCGTTGACTACCTGAAATAAACTCATCGTTACACCATGGACATGGAATTTTGCATGAAAGTTCTATTTCAATCAAAGGGTTGAGATATCAACTTCCATAAATGGAAGGGACAAATCCTTCCTCAACTTATCAATTAATAACAAGCCACTCATGACGCACCCAACATACCCTACTTCCCATCAACTGTATGTGTGACGGTTTTCGTCAGTAAATAAAAGTGCGCGAGTCATGATACGTATTAATGATAATACTAAATTCTAAGGATCATTAAACATGCTCATAGATAGAAATATTCGATGACGCCAAAAACATGCGGAATTACTACTAGCGGGTCTGTTCTTCTTGCCTGAATGGCCCGAAGGCCTTTATTTTTATTGATTTTTGATAACCCCCCTTTCAAGGGATAAGGGGAACCCTTACAAGGCTCATAGGCTCAGAGATTACATGGTCTGTAGGCTTAGAAGATTACATGACCCAAATTTATTAGGAAATTCAACTAGATTATCTACAAGGAACTGCCCCTCCCCAGCATCTGCATCCTTGATAGTAGCTCTTCACCTTTGCATGACCGTTTAGCTAGGCTTCTTGTGCAAGCATAGGCTGGTACCGATGGCATAGTCATACCCTCTCATTCTGACAATCCATTTGGCTCTGCTCTGGTGATTGCACCTGCTCTGAATCCTCTTCTGAGGCTGCTCTTTTTTTGTAGTGTGTCTGGGTCCTGCATTCATGTGGCCTGAAGGCCTTTGGGTGGCCCTAAGGCCTCAAGGTGGCCCTAAGGCCTTGAGGATCAACTGGCCCGAAGGCCTTGGGTGGCCCGAAATCCTTGCAGGACCCGAGGACCAAACTGGTGGCCCGAAGGCCCAGATGGATGAATAGTTCCGGCTGCTACAGTATCGAACAGTGCCTGTTACAATACTACTACAGTACTGCTACAGTAACCCGGAAATATGCCTCCACTCGTATTTGATCTCGGGTCTCTTGGATGCACCTAGCAGGTCTGTTTTCATAATCTTCTATCTTAGATATTACCAAGTGCGAACTTCATGAGAGGAAGTCTTATCTGCTTATGAGTACTTTCACTTGACATTCTGCATGCTATGTGTCCGATCATAGTATATCATCTAACCGCAGAACTATATTTAAGAATATTGTTATAGCATTTCAAGGTTCTCATCATAGAGAGGAACTTACATGACCTTATCAATGTAACAAATACTATAGGACATTATTACATCATAGTCATGCAGAACTCTATCATCCATGACCAATGAGCTCTTGAAGCAACATGAGGAAATGGGTGCTTATAGCATGATGTATCACCTTCAAGATCTCTATCAATAGAAGGTGAGACAGGAGAGGTATGAGATCTTCAATGCTTTTTTCACCACTAAGCTTGTAGAGTATGTTCCAGATGGGTCACATGTAGTCAAGCTTATTGGCTACATTGAGTGTATGGACATCTTAGGGATTAAATTCTCAGATGAGTTACATATAGATATTATACTATCATCACTTCCCAATACCTTTCCTAGTTTTGTTATGAATTATAATATGAGAAATAATGAGAAGATTTTATCAGAACTTCTAACCCTAATTCGCCAAGTGGATAAGGACATGGGGAGTGACAAACCTATAGTCCTTATGGTGAATAAGAAAAGGACAAGGCAAAGGGTCCTAAGACCTATAAATAGTCTAAATCCCCCGAACACCGTCTGACCAAGAAGAAGAAGAAGATCCAAAGATAGGGAAAGGAAAAGGAGGTAGTGTGTTTTTCATGTGGTAAGTCAGTCCACTGGAAGAGGAAGTGCACCCATTGAAAAGGGGAATTCAAAGGTGCATTCGTTATCAAGTGCAATATTTCCATTTCTACACATTGGGTATTAGATATAGCTTGTGGTGCTCAAATCTATATTCAAATGTAGGAACCAATTATATTTTGGAAAATTTCCAAAGGAGAGATGGATCTATGATCTGTCAATTGTTCGAGGTTGGTTGCTCTTTCCATTGGTAACTACCACCTTTTATTGTCAATCGGATTGATTTTGGTTTTACATGACTGTTATTATGTACCAAGTGTTACCAAGAACATAATTTTTGTATCGCGTTTAGATTCATATGGGTTTATTTTCAAAATTCTGAAATAAAAGCTGTTTCTTTTATAAGGACAACATATATTATGGTATGAAACATTTAAATAAAAGTTTGTATGTATTAAATTACAAAAACCAAGTGTTAACAATCGATAACAAATAAATTTCACATGACTCATATAACACCTAGTTGTGGCATCACTGTCTAGGTCATGTAAATGAGAAGCACTTGACAAAGCTCTGTCGAGATGGTTATTAAGAATCTTTTGGGCTAAAACCACTTGATAGATGTCATGGTTGTTTACAAGGAAAAATGAACAAACCACCATTTGATGGATAGGGTGAAAGGGACATAGAGCTTCTAGGATTAGTACACACTGATGTGTGTGGACCATTTCCAGTAGAAGCTAGAGGTGGATATTCTTACTTCATAACTTTTACTGATGACTTGAGTAGATATGACTATATTTACTTGATTAGGTATAAGTCCAAGTCCTTTGAGAAATTCAAGAAATTCAAGAATAAAGTAGAGAATCAGCTTGGTAAGAAGAGAAAGAAGCTTTAATTGGATTGAGGTGGAGAATATCTTAACCAAGAGTTCATTGACTTTTTATGGGAGTTTGGGATTCTATCTCAAATCCCTCCACCTTATACACCATAGTGGAATGGTGTTAGTGAAAGGAGGAATCATACCTTGTTGGGCATGGTAAGGTTGATGATGAGTCATTCATATCTTCCATTAAACTTTTGGGGATATGGATTACAAACTATGGAATACACATTAAAATAAGAACCAACTAAAGCGAAAAATGGAATTCCTTTCAAGCTATAGAGTGGAAAGAAACCCATTTTATCACATACACGTGTATGGGAATGAAAGGCATTTGTTAAGGCTTTCTCAAGAAACAAACTAGCACCCTATGTCACGAAGTGTATCTTTATAAGGTATCCCAAGGAAACAAAAGGATACTACCTATACAACCCCTCAAACAAGAAATTTATTGTCGCCAGATAAGTTGTCTTTCTTGAGAGGGATAACATCCTCAAAAAGGATAGTGGGTTCAAGATTGAATTTGATGAAGTTTATGCTCAATATACACATAAGTTGGTATAGGAACAAGTTTCACAGGTCCCCATGGAAGAAGTGGTTCCTGAAACACAAGTATTACATAGGAGTACAGGAGAGGTAAGGGAACCAGAGAGATATGGTTTTCTTGTCACTGGGGATGATGACTCATTATTGTTGGACAATGATGAACCACTCTCCTATAAGGAGACAGTAGAGAGATTAGAAGCGACAAGATGACTAGAAGCTATGAATTTTGAGATGGATTCCATGTATCAGAACCAAGTTTGGGTTCTGGTCGATGCGCTGATTGATGTAAATCTTGTTGAGTGTAAATGGGTATTCAAGGGGAAACTAGACATGGAAGGTAAAGTAAGTACCTATAAAGCAAGGCTAGTGGCTAAAGGGTTTAAACAACATCAAGAATTGACTATGATGAAACCTTTTCGTTGGTTTCTATGTTTAAATCCATCATAATCATATTTCCATAGTAGCTTACCATGACTATGAGATTTGGCAGATGGATATCAAAACTACATTCCTTAATGGGAACCTTCAGGAAGATGTATATATGGAACAACCTGAAGGGTTTGTGACACCAGGTGATTCCAAAAGGATTTTTAAGTTGTGGAGATCCATTTATGGATTGAAGCAAGCATCTAGGTCATGGAACATTCGATTTGATGAATCCATAAAATAATTTGGTTTCATTAAAAACGAATGTGAGTCATGTGTTTACAAAAGGTTTAATGGGGATGCAGTCGTTATCCTAGTAGTATATGTTGAAGACATATTACTTATTGTAAATGGAATACCAGTCTTACAATCTGTTAAGGACTGATTGAACAAGTGTTTCTCCATGAAAGACTTAGGTGAAGCAGCCTACATTCTAGGGATCAAGATCATTCGTGATAAATCCAATAGGATGCTTGGACTAAGTCAAAGTACATATATTGACCAGATACTAAAGAGATTTAGTATGGAACAATCCAAGAGGGGATTGTTTTTAGTGTAAGAAAATGAGTCCACAAAAACAACAATAGAAAGATAGAATGATTAAGATCTCATACGTTTCAGCGATAGGATCTATCATGTATGTCATGTTATGTACTAGAATTGATGTTGCCTATGCACTGGGCATGGTAGGCAGATATCAACCAGATCCAAGAGAACAACATTGGACTGTTGTTAAGACCATCCTTAAATATCTGAGAAGAACTAAGGATATGTTCATGGTGTATGGAGGAGACGAGGAGTTTTTCATCAAAGGGTATGTTGATGATGGTTTTTAGATAGATCAGAATGATTTAAAGTCACAATCAAGATATGTTTTATGTCTTAACGGAGGAGTTGTGAGCTTGAAGAGTTCAAAATAGTCAGTTCTAGATGATTCTATAGCGAAGTTCGAATACATAGTGGCTTATGATGCAGCCAAGGAAGCAGTCTGGATTCGGAACTTTGTCCAATAGATTGATGTGATACCTAGCAGTAAAGACCTTATCACATTGTATTTTGATAATACTGCAGTGGTGGATCTTGCAAAAGAGTTAATGTCACATCAACAGACAAAGCACATGCTTTGGAAGTATCACCTGTTGAGGGATTTTTATCAAAGGGATGAAGTTGAGGTGAGCAGAGTATCCACAGAAGAGAATGTTGCAGACCCCTTGACTAAAGGTATATCTCAGCAGAAGCATGGGTATCATGTGAGAGCTAGCGGACTGAAGGTCGTTACCATTTGGCTCTAGTGTAAGTGGGAGTCTGTTGAAATTGGAGCCCTATAACCAATTTCTCTGTACTTTATGATAAACATGTATTCATTGGATGGATATTAATAAACTCTGTATCACATCATGATTGTTCTTATGCATGACATTTTATGTGATGATGTCCTAAGAGTAGGTGTCACACTAAAAGGTTATAGCGGATCCCTGCTATGATGAGAACCTAGAAGTGTCATGACATTATTCTTGAATATATGTTTTATAGCCTGATGATATCATTTGAATGGACATAGATGATACATGCTATCAGGGGTGGAGACTCATAGGAATTTGATGTAACTTCTCATGGTGTATGCCCTTGGTAATGTCCAGTAGGATATTATGAGAACGAGACCCGACAGTAGGAAATCCACATTTATAAGTGTCATTGGATGTTCCTATCTGCAGATGTTTGTATTGGTCCTTAGACTTTAAGATTATTATTAATGAGTATTATGACTTGTGCACTTAAATGTATTGGCGAAAACCATGATGATATATGTTCACAGCGAGGTAGGATATGTTGGGTGCATTACAAGTAATCACTATAGGAAAAAATGATTATTGCGACGGGGTATTTGCGACGGACCTTATTCCCGTCGCAAAAACTCCGATGAAAAGAGTTTTTGCGACAGAAATACAGGTCCCGTCGCAATTGCAATGGCGCGGTTTGCGCGCCAAAACGCGGGAAGGCTATTTACGATGGGTATAAGGCTACTCATCGCAAGTACCCGGCGGTGGTAAATAGTATTTGCGATGGGGAAATTTCCCCATCGCAAACAAATATTCACCCGGTATTATTTGCGACGGGCCCCGTCACCAATACCGGCCGCTGTAAATACTATTTTCTACGATCACCTTCAACCCGTCGCAAATACCCGGCGGTGGTAAATACGTTTTTGTGACGGGACTATGTACCCGTCGCAACAGAGAATCCAACGGGTGGTATTTACGACGGGTCCCGTCACAAATACCAACGGTGGTAAATAGGAATTTGCAACGGGGATATCCACCTGTCGCAAATACTGGCGGCGGTAAATAGTAATTTGCGACGGGGATATCCGCCCATCGCTAATGGTGGGGAATTTGCGACGGGCCCGTCGCAACAACCCTTTTACCCGCCACACGTAATTAATGCAGGCGAAGGCATTTGCGACGGGCCCCGTCGCCAATACCGGCAGCGGTAAATAGAAATTTGCGACGGGGATATCTACTCGTCGCTAATGGTTGCTATTTGCGACGGGCCCGTCACAAAAGTCCTTTTACCCGCCGCCTATATTTAATGTGGGCGAAGGCATTTGCGACGGTATCCCGTCGCAAATAATCTAACCTATATATACACCCCATTCGTTTTTTTCATAACATTCAGATCTCCATTCTTCTCTCTCTCTCATTTTCAGTTCTGAAAAGAAATTTTTTTTTGTCTTAATTTTTTCTTTCGAGAAGAGTAAGGAAGGAGTTGGTGTAGATTATTAAAGGTATTTATATTTTTTTTAATTGTTAAATTATTTTTAATTGTTAATTTTATTTTTAATTGTTAATTTTATTTTTTTAATAGAATGTTTAGCTATATAGTATAATTAGTTTATGTTCTTGTACCAAATAATCCTTTTCTGGATACGAACAAGTAGAGGCGGCTCTGGCACAGATGTACCTAGGAGTGAAAACTCTGACAAGGTGTTTCGAGCTTGACTCGGGGTAACCTAGTACACGACAACGGGCCTTACAACACTCTTGGTTCGACACTCCCGGGGGTTGTTTTGGTAATAATTAAAAATAAATATATAATTATCAAATAATTAAGAAATAATTAGATTTAATTAAAATAATTATCAAATAATTAGGAAATAATTAGATTTAATGGATTAGAAATAATTAGGAAACAATTAAAATAATTAGGAAACAATTAAAATAATTAGGAAACAATTAAAATAATTAGGAAACAATTAGATTTAATTAGGAAACAATTAGATTTAATTAGGAAACAATTAGATTTAATTAGGAAACAATTAGATTTAATTAGGAAACAATTAGATTTAATTAGGAAACAATTAGATTTAATTAGGAAACAATTAGATTTAATTAGGAAACAATTAGATTTAATTAGGAAACAATTAGATTTAATTAGGAAACAATCAGATTTAATTAGGAAACAATGAGATTTAATTAGGAAACAATCAGATTTAATTAGGAAACAATCAGATTTAATTAGGAAACAATCATATTTAATTAGGAAACGTGATTGACCACTCATTTACCTCAATTTTCTTTTCATTTGTGTGTTGAGGCTTGACAGAAAACTTCTGCCTCCACATGTAATATCTGCTTTTACTGTCAAAATTATCAACCTCCTCGCCAATATAGAGGTGAGGAGGTTTATAATTTTGACAGTAAAAGCACATATTAAATGTGGAGGTAGAAGTTTCATGTCAACCTCAACACACAAATGAAAAGAAAATTGAGGTAGATGAGCGGTCAATTATATTTGTTTTTCTATTCATTGATTGATTAACCACCCGACCTATATGCATATCTTCGCATTTCTAATTAGTAACATAATTAGTAAAATAATTAGTAATATAATTAGTAACATAAATAGTAACATAAATAGTAACATAATATAAAATATTATATTACTCTAATATTAATAGTTAAATAATACTTATAATATAATTATTTTATTATTATATGTTTAATATTTATAAAAAAATATTAATATTATTAAAATTATAAAAAATTTATAAAATATTACAATTATCAATATTTTCAACAAGTTTTGCTTTATTCTTAACAGTTCCAATCTTAAAGGGTTGTCAATTTTCAGGTCATGCCCAATAAAAAGTTTGCGTCAACTGTGTCCAATGTAAACTCTATAATTGTTCTTGCTTGGTTGATCACCTCGCAAGTAGTGTTGCAATAGGACAACCCAAGTCATGTATTTCTCATTACTTGTGTCATTTTATTGCAACACTACTTGTGAGATGATCAACCATGTAAGGACAATTATAGAGTTTAAATTGGACAAGGTTGACGCAAACTTTTTATTGGGCATGACCTGAAAATTGACGACTCTTTAAGATTTGAACATGTTAAGAATAGAGAAAAATCTGTTGGAAATATTGAGATTTGTAATAATTAGTAATAATTACTAATAAAATTAATCAAAAATCAAATAAATTCAAGTATATGGTTATAAATTGGCACAATTTCCAGCGGATTGACAACTACCTTTTGTTCAACATCTCATATCTTTGCTACTTTCTCCCACTGAAATTAGTATGAAAAATGTGCTCTAACGTATGTCAGAGCAAGTTTTTCATACTGATTTCAATCGGGAGAAAGTTAAAAAGAGATGAGCCGTCAGAAAAATCAGAATAATTAGTAATATAATCTTCACAATGATGAATACAAAATTTTATTTCATTATTCAAGCATATTTCATTTTGTCAAGTATTGCTAAGTATTGCTAAATTAATAATAATTAGTTGGGATGATTACAAACTAACTGTGTCACCTATAATTATTGGTAATTACTAATAAATAACTGTAATTATGTATCTTCTTTTTTTAGGATATTGTTTCTTATATCAAATTATTTAACAATAGTAATGGTTTTAAATTTTTTAGAAACATATATATGAATATGGAACAAGGAAATAGACATCAATCATTATTAGATGATCGTGCTTGGATAAATCAATGCAGAAATCCAAACGGTTCAAGTTTAAATCCTATATATGTTGATGGTGTTGAAGCTTTCTTATCATTTGCATCATCAAACCCAGAATTTGTTTCATAAGGGACAATTAAGTGTCCTTGTAAAAAATGTGCTCTGAGAACGTTTGATACATTTGACATTGTTGGGAAACATATCTTGTGTTATGGTTTTCAATCAGATTATATTTTTTGGTATCAACACAGTGAACGCAGTTCCAGAGAAGATACTAATAATTTGATTTCGGATCCATCACGGTTTCAGAATTTAGTACATGATGTTGCAGGGTCATCCGTTCAACAAACAAAAATCGAGGATGATGTTGATTTACCTCCCGATTTGGCACCATCTGAATTTGTTGAGTTGTTCAGGTCTGCTGAGGATGCATTATATCCTGGTTGCAAGATAAGCAAATTAGAAGTAGTTGCAAAATTTATGGCTATTAAATCAGATAATGGAATGTCAAATAACTATTTTGATCAGATATTTTCTTTGGTTAAAACATTGTTACCGGAAGGAAATGTGTTTCCTGCTAATTATTATGAGAGCAAAAGACTCGTTCATAATCTAGGCCTTAGTTATCAGAAGATCCATGCATGTTCAAACGATTGCATCTTATATTCTGGTGAAAATGAGTCGTTGGATAGTTGTCCCACATGTGGACAATTGAGGTATAAAGAAGCTCAATCAGGGAAGTCTGGATTGATTCCTATAAAACTGTTGAGATATTTCCCGCTTACACCCAGGTTGCAGCGTTTATTTATGTCTCAGAACACAGCGACAATGATGTCATGGCACAAAACCAATATTTCAAATGGTAAAAGTTTGATTCATCCATCTGATGGTGATTCATGGAAACATTTTGATCAAGTGCATCTGTCTTTTGCTTTAGAATCCCGGAACGTGCGATTGGGTCTTTTTACTAACAGTTTTTGTCCATTTGGATCTTTTGGTAGTCAGTATTCCTGTTGGCCTGTCTTTATAACTTCGTACAATTTGCCTCCATGGATGTTGATGAAAGAGCCTTATATCTTTTTGACATTATTAATCCCAGGACATCCGACAAAGAATATTGATGTTTATTTGAAACCACTGATTGATGAGTTAAATTTATTGTGGAGTCATGGTGTTGGTACATATGATGCTGTTGCGAAACAGAATTTTGTAATGAAAGCTGCTTTGATGTGGACAATTAGTGACTTCCCGGCATATAGTATGTTATCTGGCTGGAGTACACATGGTCCAAAATCATGTCCTTACTGTATGGGAGACAACAAAGCATTTATGCTCGTGAATGGAAAAAAACCTTGCTATTTTGACTGTCATCGCAGATTTCTTCCAATCGATCATCCTTTTCGGAGGAATAAATCTCATTTCAGAAAAGGCAGATTTGAAAGAGATGAACCTCCAAAAATGATCTTAGGTACAGAGTTACAATTATTTGTATTTTTATTACCTTCCATCACTTTTGGACCGACAATAAACCAACAGAAAATTCATGGTTTTGGGAAAGAACACAATTGGACAAAACGGAGCATTTTTTGGAATCTGCCATATTGGTCTGATTTGTTGGTCCGACACATGTTGGATGTCATGCATATTGAGAAGAACTATTTTGATAATTTATTTCATACATTTTTTGATACACCGGGTAAAACCAAAGATAATGTAAAGGCATGATTAGATCTTGCCCAAATTTGCAGGCGACCAGAACTTGAATTGTTTGAAAATGTCAGATCACAGAGATTAATGAAGCCAAAATCATCTTATACACTAACCAAAGAGAGTCTCTTATTATTTTGTCAGTGGATTGCAGATTTGAGACTTCCAGATGGATATGCTTCCAACTTGGGTAGATGTGTTAAAAATGGTCATATTACCGGATTAAAAAGTCATGAATGTCATGTTATAATAGAAAGAATTATGCCTATTGGATTAAGAGGTTTGTTGAATTCTAAGATTTGGGATTCGATAACAAATATATCATATTTTTTTCGAGACATGTGTGTGGTGACAACAGACTACGATACACTAAGCAAACTGGAAGAAGGTGTTGTTGTAATTATATGCAAATTGGAAAAAATCTTTCTGCCAACTTTCTTTGACTCGATGGAACATTTGATATTACATTTTCCACATGAAGCAAAATGTGGAGGTCCGGTTCAGTTTCGATAGATGTACCCATTTGAGAGATGCTTGCAGAAATTTGAAGAAAAAAGTTTGTAACAAAGCATCAGTTGAAGGCTCAATTGCTTAAGCTTATTTGTAAGAAGAAATTGCTTTATTCTGCTCTCATTATTTTGAATCTGAATATCCCTCAAAATTTAACCGTGTGGGCTGGAACGAGGGGAATGTTGATGATGATATGAACAATCAATTATCAGTTGTCAATCAGCCCGAACTTGGCTTTGGTGGAGTTCGTGATAGATGGCTTTCAGATGATGAACATCATAGAGCTCATACATATGTTCTACTCAAATGTGAAGAAATGTCACCAATTGTACAATGAGTGCTCTTATCCCTTATTCTATAGATTCTGTTACAGTAAATTAATCATATTGTATTTGTAGATTATATGATGATCATATCAAGAAACAATTTCCACAAATTACAGCAGCTGGCTTAGAAAAATGTCGGCAAAAAAATTTTGCCTACTGGTTTCAAAAACTGGTAACATAAATTCTTTTTTGGTTTTACATATAACATCAATTTATTACTTGTAATAGTGATAAATGTTTTACAAATTTTCAGGTATCTGTACATGCTGATAAGATTGATAGTTGATTGCATATATTGAGTAGCCCACCATCCAAAATGGTTAAATCTTATAATGCATATGTGGTGAATGGTTATCGCTTTCATACACGTGCATATGGAGAATCAAAGAAAACAATGAATAGTGGTGTTTGTTTGAAGGGATCACATCATAGAGATATTGAAGTTGACTTTTACGGCATGCTTGAAGAAATTATTGAACTGTGTTATTTGGGACAGAATTATGTAACAATGTTTAAATGTCGATGGCTGGATACTGAGAGAGGCTTGCATATTCATCCGACTCACGAAATTGTTGATATTAAACATAAAATTCTTCTTGCAGTAAATGAACCATTTTTATTGGCTCATCAGGCACATCAAATTTATTATGCAAAATATTGTGCTACTGCAAAAGAGTTGGATGATTGGTGGAGTATAATAAAAGTTAAATCTCAAGAAAATCAGTTTACTCAAACTGAATGTGGTTCCACTGAAGTGCAAGGAAATGAAATTTTTCAGGACACTCCTCAAAACACATCTTTTTCACAAAGAGACATGAATATCGAGGATGACACCCCACAATTAAGGGTCGATGGTGACGATGTTGTCAATGATGTTACAACTGAATTTGAAATGACAAGAGATGATGAAAGTGAAACTAATATGGAAATTGATGGTGTTGATGAGGAAGATGAAGACATTGACATTGACAACTATGAAGATGATGATGAAGATGAACATTGACACAGTAAAATGATGGTTAGAATCATAACAAATATATATCTATACATAATAGTTATTTTCAACTGTTTGCTAATAACAATCATTTCATGTTTTAGATGGACTCGGAAACGTATCGTCAGTTGCTGGAGGCTGATCTACCTATGGATGATGAGGTTTTTGAGTCATCTGACCCTCGGGTTGTTGGCACTACAGGGAGCACTCAGAGGGGGCGTGGTCTTTCCAGACTAATGATTCCAGATCCTATCCCGGAGCGACGTCCACCTCTTGGATTCGATGCGCACACGCGGTGGTATGGTAACCTGTGTATTTTAGTTATCTTTCATTATAATTTATTAATATTCTAATTATTTGATTATTTGTTCTTTTTCCACAGTTTTACGCATATAGCTATTGGACAGGGGAGCGCTATCTTGCGCAATTATTTTTCTCAGCCCTGGCTCACATGGGATCAGATTCCCGCTGATGTGCAGGCCGCCATGTTCGATCATTGGCTGGTACGTAATTAAATATTATTTATTTTAAAATTTAATTCATTAATAACTTTATATTAGGGTTTATGGTATCTCGTCGACGAGAGCATGCGTGCCACTATCCACGCGGCATGGGTGGTGTCTATGCGTGACCGTTTCCATCAGTTTTTGCATAATTTGAGAAAGACGGTTGTGAAGAAAGCCGGAGTGACAGAATTTGATGAGTCATGTAGAGCCAACTGACCAGAGTACATTTCATCTCACCTTTGGGATGGATTATGTACACACTGGTTGGATGGTGGGTTTCAGAGGAGATCTGCATTGGGTCGGTAGAATCGGGGGAGACAAGAGGTGACGCATCGAGCCGGTAGTCGTACATTCAGTGCGCATAGAGAGCGTCTTTTTTTTAATATTTTATACAAATTTAAATATAAACAGCTTATTTTATATTCATATAGGAAGTCGAGCAGCCCAGTATTTTGGCGTACGACGTTTATCGGAGGATGTACACTGACCTGGCTACTGGAGAGATTAGAGGTGACCGCCAGCGTCAGATTGTGGTCAGTATTATTTTCTTTTCAGTTTGAAAATTAAATGCATATAATCTTTTCATTATTTTAATTTCTAATTGAAACTTAAGGAGTCATATGAGGCCGCGACCTCTCAGACACAGGCTGAGAGTCAAGACGAGACTGGTGATTAGACCAGTGCCCACCATTTTGATGAGACGGTATGGATGCAGACGACCCAATATGGCTTCGAAAAGGGTCGAGTAGTTGGTATCGGCTCTCATTTGACTCCTGCAGCTTATTATGGTACTGCTGCGATGTCGGCGTCCAGCTCGAGAGGAGCTCGTGGAGAGACATCATCTTCTGTCTCACAGTATCAGGAGTAACTGCGTGTTCAGAGTCAGCTTATAGAGGATTTGCGTCAGGGGCAGGAGCAGATGCGTCAGCAGCACGATGAGAAGATGCGTCGATGGCAGGAGCAGATGCGTCAGCAGCAGGATGAGGAGAGACGTCGATATGAGGAGCAACATCAGGAGTATATGGAGTATATGAGTCGTCTAACTCATAGTTTAGGGATGGAGTTTCCTCCACCACCTCCTCCAGGTCCTCCAGATTATCCACCCCCCCCCCCAGTGATTTTTTTAGATGTAATAAACATTTGAGTTCGTAGTTTATTGTCATATTAACTATTTACAATTCCTCTTTCATATTGGTACGAATATTACGTGATTTAATTTGTTTTTATTTTTTTTAATATATTATTACTTATTAGTATTATTTTTAATGTCTGCTTATTTTAGTAATATTACTTTTAATATTTTATATTTATTGTTAATATTGAGAAGTTTATAATTTTATAATTTTATTAATATTAATATTATTAATATTATTTTTTCATAAATATGTATGTTTATTTTAATAATATTATTATTATATTAATTTTTTATATTAATAATATTAGTACTATTATTATTATTTTTTGATATTAATATTTCATAATATATAATATTATATTATTTATATTCATATTATTATTATTTTTTGATATTAATATTTCATAATTATATTATATATATTTTTTATTATTAATATTATAATAATATAATTTATTTATATTATTAATATTAATATTATTATTATATAGATAGTTTAATGATAATAATATTATATTAATTTTTTATATTATTAATATTAGTATTATTATATTATATTATATTATTTATATTCATATTATTATTATTTTATATTAATATTTCATAATTATATTTTATATTTTTTTTATTTATATTATAATAATATAATTTTTTTATATTATTAATATTATTAATATTTTTGTATAATATTATAAAATTTGTAATAATTATTTTATTTTATTTTTATTTTTTTAAATATTTGCGACGGGAACATTTACGACGGGAATTCCCGTCGTAAATGTTTTTTTTACTGTACCATTTGCGACGGGATGAATACCTGTCGGGAAAACCTTTCTGCGACGGTCCGTCGCAAATACCTTCGTCGCAAGTATTTTTTTAAATTTCGCATTTGCGACGGGATTCTGACCCGTCATAACTAATATATCTGCGACGGCCCGTCGCAAATACCTTTTTTATATATAAACGAAAACTCATTTGCAACGGGGGAAAAATATCGTCGCAAATAAACTTTTTGCGACGGGACCGCCGCAAAAACACCTATTTGCGACGCCGTTTTCAGCAACGGGCGATTTGCGACGGAGCTCCGTCGCAAATATTCAGTTTTCCTGTAGTGAATACTGCATTAATAAATAATGTGAGAAAGGATTTGTCCCTTCTGTTCCATAACATAAGTTGATATCTCATGCTCTTTGATGGAAATGATATAGCCTAAATAAATATATGGTCATGGTGTTCAATAGAAAAGTTCAATTTTCAGGAAGTCAAAAAATGAAAAATTGAGCACATGGGTTGATGACGCTTGCATGCAACCCACTTGATTGGAGATATCGAGACAAAAAAGATTATATTACACGGTAAGCATTCGTATGAGGTGAGATGTCGTTGCGACATTAACTTATTTCTCTATGGGTGTCTTGGCGTGTTGCTAGATGATAACATTGGACTTTGGGCTGCTCCGCCTAATGCCACTGAGAAAGAGGCCTAGAGGGTCACACACTAAATGTATCCAGTATCGCAGTTAAATAGTATATTATTTATTATTTAACAAGTTGAATAAAGATTATTCCCGGTTGTGGCTTACACTACTGGAAAATAGACCTATACCCATGGTTTTGCTTAAAACTGTGGGCATAGGTGTGCCATATACCCACGGTTTTTCAAAACTGTGGGTATGGGTACAGTATATGGACTTATACCCACGGTTTTGGAAAAAACCGTAGGTATAGATTTTTTTTGAGGACCTATACCCACGGTTTTGGAAAACCGTGGGTATAGGTATTTTTTTCAAGGCCTATACCGACGGTTTTATGAAAACCATGGGAATAGGTTTTCTTTTCAAAGACCTATACCCACGGTTTTACAAAACCGTGGGTATTGCTTTGGCGGGAAAAAAATCCGCGGGAAACAAAAAATATTTGGCGGGAAAACCTATACCCACAGTTTTCCCTCCTATACCCACGGTTTAAATTAATATATTAATGACATAAAAATATTTATGTGAATAAAATCTGTAGACCAGTTGGTGTGGAGGTGTTTAATAATTCTCACGATCCGTGGTTCGAATCCTGCTGGTGGTTTTTTTTTCTGATATAGCGAGATTTATTAATATATTAAAGTAAATTTAGTTTTATTTAAAGCAAAGAGGTATAGTTGGGTTGGTGAGTCCTGACTAATTTCTGGAGAAAGGTCGGGGATCGTAACCCGACACAATCTGTTTTTCCTGATACGCAATTTATTAATATATTTAACAAAATGGAGATATATATAAGCAAAACGGTCGTAGGTTTGTGGTGGGAAGCATTGCTTGGAAGGCGCAGGTGGCCGAAGACGCGGGTTCGACACCTGCTGTGTACGTTTTTTTATAAAAAATTAATACCCACGGTTTTAAAAAACCGTGGGTAAAGCTGTTGACAACGTGGAATGGGTATGAAGATTTTACACCTTGGAAAAAAATCTATACCACGGTTTGTAAAACCGTGGGTATAGGCTCGGGACCTATCGCGACGTCATTCCAGACCACCATTCACAGAACCGTGGGTATAGCCTATACCCACAGTTTTGGGGGCTATACCCACGGTTTTGAACCGTGGGTATAGGTCAATTTTCCAGTAGTGTTAATAATTATTCATGGATGTCTGGTCATATTTATTTCGACACTAGTTATTTGAAAGAGTATATTATGGACGAAATAATTAATAAATATTTATTTTCTATTTAGTGAATATAATATTTATATATTCATTGGCGAATAATGCAGTGATATTTATTTAATAAATAAATAGTCATTATTCAAGGTTCAATAAATCTGGTGGAAGATTGATAGGCCGAGTTAATGGTCTAGTGAGAAATAATAATATTGAATATTATTTGATTAAATAATATTTAATTATAACTCGCAAGTTGAGTGCATGTGAGGAAATAATAATGTTGTTATTATTATTTGATATAGGGGGTTTGCTAGGATTGATAAAATAATTAAGGCACTTGTGAAAATTATTTATTATTACCCTAATGAATTAAATACTTGGTTATATTATTCTCCTATTAGCCATGTGACGCTGAGGGGTTGTGCACAACGAATTGGAAAAAAACTCTCAAGCCCAGAGAGTTCATCCCTCTTCAAAAAACGCTCTCAAGAACGAGAGAGATCATCCTCTATTGGATCAAGGAGAACGCTTTGGAAGCGGTTCTCAAGGCGATCAAAGGCGGACATCGAAAGCACAAGGATCTTTCGTGTTAGCACCCAGAGACTCCCTCAGCGACGTTCAGAGATACGTGAAACACGTGTGGATCACCGCTAGAGGAGATCTACCTTTGATCTCTACAACGCAACGACGGTGCACTTGCAGATATGTGGCCGAACACATCAATGAAGAACGCTTTGGAAGCGGTTCTCAAGGCGATCGAAGGCAGACATCGAAAACACAAGGATCTTCTGTGTTAGCACCCAGAGACTCCCTCAGCGACATTCGGAGATACGTGAAACATGTGTGGATCACCGCTAGAAGAGATCTACCCTTGGTCTCTACAACGCAACGACGGTGCACTTGCAGATATGTGGCCGAACACATCAATGAAGAAAGAATCACCATGAAGGTAATTCTTATTTAATTAAATTAATTATAAAAAAAATATGTTGATCATCTCTCTTGGTTCAGGGTTTCTAATCTTTTTTCCTATTTCTTTGATTCAATTTTGTGGATCACGGGGTTCATCGCCGCATAGATCCCGGATTGTTCATTGAATATGGCAAAAAATAAAGTTGGACACTGACCCTCTCGTGCTTCCGTTGTGCCCGAAACCTACATTTATGCAGTTAAAAAAAGGATAATTGGATAAATGTAAATTTTTTACTTTATTACTTGTATTTTATTCTTTATACAACTGCATACACTCTTATTGACTGGATTTATTTTAGATGTTGGTGGTGGTGGCCTACTGAGTTGTACTCACACCCTACTCGGGCTGCTTGATTGGTACCCGAATAGACTCTGTGTTTTCTGAACAGGTTAAGGGCAAAGGCCATGTGCTGGATGACTGAGTTGGGAATGAGCATGTATGAGGGAACCAGACGTGATTCAGGACCCGCTTGGAAGTTGTCAATGTATTTACATTTGGGTTTGCATTTGACACTTGGCACGTACTTAGCATGGCATATCTACTGTTCGGTTTTGATTTTATATTTCCAGTTTTGGTCATCTTATGATATTGGCTTTGTCCATAGTTATATATATGCTTTTGCTATTGTTTATTTATTTATGTAGGTGTATTGCTCTAATAAAAGAAAAAAAGAGGGTATAGTTTTCCCCTGAATGATATTAGATCGTCGCTGCTAATCGACAACATCTAGCATACGGGGAGGTGCGCTTGAGGTCATGTGACTGACTGGGTCGGAGCATCGTTGCGTGACACTCGTGTTGTGATGTTACAGTATTAGACTCATGCAGTCATACATTGAGATTGCTAGCTGAGCACCTTTGCATGTTGATTGATGTGGTTCAAAAAAATAATTAGTATTAGTTAGGGTGGGGATTGCGGTTGAACATTTGGTCCTTGGGCCTGAAATGGTCATGTATTAAGGCTTAGTGCCTCAGGTGACGATGCAGAGAAGCGGCGATAGCGTAGTCGGTGCAGCCAAATGGGCGGCAGACTTCACGGCGACATAGTGGGATGACGAGCGAATCGACTTCAACAAAAAATAATTTGGATCGGATCTTAGGTGCAGTCCCAGACGAGGTTAGAGCAAGGAGCAATCACCAGCAATACTCTCAGATTTGGATGATTGAGATGGTATGACTTTGCCATCGGTACCGGACTCATGCAGTCATGCATCGAGATTGCTAGGTGAGCAGCCGTGCAGGTCGATTGTTGTGGTTCAAAAAAATAATCAGTATCAACTAGGGTGGAGATTGCGGTTGGGCATTTGATCCTTAGGCCTGAAATGACCATGTATTGAGACTTAGTGCCTCTAGGTCTACGGACTATGTAAAAGTTATCCCTTAAGCTGTAAAAAGAGATTATAAAATTAATAAAAAAATATAAAGCCTTTGGGCGTTCAGGTCTCATTGTGCACAGTTTCCTGTAGGAGTTGCACAGTTTCCACAAACTGTGCACCAACTGTGCACTTTTAGAAAATCCCCAAAAATATTCCAAAAGTAATCTAAACCCTTTCAAATTTAACTCAAACACTTTACGTACTTAAAAAACATAAAGAAAGTCATTTACTTGAAACCGGGAGGGGGGGGGGCTATAGTGCATTTGCGGACTTGTGTTTGCCAACTCCTATTGCCGGTGTGGGCAAGCCTTTGGGTGGCTTTTCATTCTTATTGTATTTGTTTTCTTGATATCCTTTGGGGGTTTGTTTTGTTGTGTGCCACATGTGTGGTATGTGGTTTTGCGGTTTAGGTGACCATAGTCACGTGTGCATGTCTTCCACTGGTTGGTGGTTAATGATAATTAATAACTACACTTTCTCATGATTTGGTCTATAGTGCATTTGCGGACTTGTGTTTGCCAACTCCTATTGCCGGTGTGGGCAAGCCTTTGGGTGGCTTTTCATTCTTATTGTATTTGTTTTCTTGATATCCTTTGGGGGTTTGTTTTGTTGTGTGCCACATGTGTGGTATGTGGTTTTGCGGTTTAGGTGACCATAGTCACGTGTGCATGTCTTCCACTGGTTGGTGGTTAATGATAATTAATAACTACACTTTCTCATGATTTGGTCTATTTCAAAAAATACATATGCTTAAGGATAATTATTAATATAAATAACAATATGAAATGATTTTTTAAATAATTAATAATACGATTAATAATTAGTAGCATAATTTATAATATTCTCTGTTATATTATTAATTATATTAATTAATGTCAAGTTTATTATTAATTATATTATTTAACAATATCAATAATAATTACAATAATTATTGTTGATTTTATTATTAATTAGCGACTGTCTTATTAAAAGAGAGTTCTAGATAAGGTCCCATTAATAAAACTTAACCTCCTTCCTCTCCCAAACTAGACCCCGCCAAAAGTATCCACTTCAATTTTTTTTACAAATAATATTTCTATTTTTTTATCATAATTTTTATATTATTATATTTAAAGGCAATATATTTGATAATGGACTTGGGCCGGCCCGGATCTGGTGGCATGGCATCCATTTTAACGGCTCAAAAGAATTAAAATATAATATATTAAACTCGATTAAAATTACAACAAGTTACACAGAAAACACGAAAAAAAAACAATGAACAAAATAAAAATTGGACTCCGCGCCATTTTGAATCCTGTATGGTATATAAGACGGGCAAAAGCAAAACCAGAATGGGACGGATTTACACCAACGCATCATCGAGGGCACGGTTCCATGGCCGCGGAGATGAAGAACATCAGCACTTAGCAGAGTTCTTGAGGTTCCGTACCGTCATCACGAGCACCTGCCTTTCGCCTTCGACCTCTGCAAACCTAACGCTCAATTCTGAGTACCTCTCCTGCATCTCCTTCAGCTCATCTTCCATTAATCTGTTCCTCTCCTTCAGCAAACCTACCTCCGCCAGCAATTCATCGAGGTCGCTTCCAGTCCTGGGATCGAAGAACGGGATTGTAACAGAAAGATCAATTGGACCGGTGATGGAAGATCGAAGAACGGAATTGATTCACATAATAGAAAGCCAAACCCTGCCATTCGACGGAGCTCTTTCACGGTATCTTCTAATTCTTCAACTTTTCCATGAAGATCCCTTTCCTTCCCCGAAAATCCATTTGTCAAGGTTTCTAGGTCATCCTCCTTTTGCTTTATATGTCCCTGCACATGTTTGAATTCATCAGTATTGAAAATCGTTTATAGGAGTAATCAGTTCTGTATAAATGTTTTCAGATTTCTCATCTTTTCAGAATGTTTATCACAAGTTATAGTACAGATACCTCGAGCATTCTGACCTTCTCCCTCAGAGCTACAAGTTCCCTAGAGCCTTGAGGGCCAAAACCAGACCTGCTGCTTCTTGGCCCATTCCCATCCTTGAGCTTCTTCTCCAGGTCACACTTTAACTGAGACACCTGCTTTCTCAATTTCTTCTTTTCTAATTCATCCTCTAACACTGAGTTTTCCAGATCCTTACACTGAGATCTTAGCGTTTCCATATCTGATTGCAGAAGTGAGATTGATTCATCTTTCTCTGTTTTCTCAACCTGCGTTCTCTGCATGATAGCCTTAGATTCTTTCACCGATGCCTTCATCTTCTCCAACTCTAATCTCAAGGCATCCACCTCTTCAACCTGTTCAGACAGCTGATCGTTATGTTTTTGTAGCATTTCTATTTCGGATTTGCAGCTTTCGATCTCCCGTGACAGCTCTTCATGAACCTCTTTCTCGTGTTTCTTTTGATTCACCAGTTGCGTGGACTTCTCTTCAATCTCCAGCAACATGTCTTTAATTTTTGCCTCGTAGCAATCCTTGTCGGATTGGGCCTCTTTCATGGTTTTTTTGAGAGATTCTTCAAGATGAGTTTTCTGCAAACTCACTTGGCTAGCTTCTTTCAGTGCCTTCAAGGCCAGCTTCTCGTTTTCATCAAAATTAGAAGCCATCTGAGAAGCCAGTAGTTTAAATTCCTCCTGCAGCTTCTCTGCAGCATTAGCATTTCTCCTTCTAGTTAGCCTCAGGACCTCCTCCGTTTTGATGGCTCTCTTCTCCTGCTCGATCTTAGCACTCGTTATTGAAGTCAGATCAGCTTCAAATGCTCGATCCTTCTTCTGCAGCTCCTCCTCCAGTTCCTTTGTGTAAGCTTTGAGCTCATCAATGGTGGTCAAGGATTCTGAGAATTTTTTCGACTGCTGCTTGAGTTCACCTTCGAGGTGATCAATCTGAGATTCAAGCTCACATATGGCTGCAAAAGAGTCTGAACACTCGTACTGCATTCTCAGTTGCTCCTGCACCTGACTCTGCTCCAATTTATATGAAATATTATGATTTTCCTGTTTCAGTATCTCATAATCAAGAGCCAGCTGCTCTAATTGCATCTCCATCTCCTCCTTATCCCTGCTGCAGATCACTATTTCACTGTGAAGATTGATAATCTGCTGCTCGAGCAGGTGCTCTTCCCTTGATTTTCCATGCTCTTTAACGAGATCTTCCAATGCTTTCTGATCTTCATCATCATTCACTGAAGATTTGCTGCAAAGATCGGGGAGCTCCCCACCCTTCTTCTCCAACATTTCATCCAGGTCCCGCACAGCAAGAAGAAGCTCGGAATTCGATTCCAGGGACTTTTGCAGCTGCAGCTGAAGATTCGTGTTTAAGTCCTTCTCGTAATTGATTTCCTGTCGAAGCTCATCAATGATTGCCCTTGGATCCCCTCCGGCCTCGACCCCCAACTTGTTTCTCACTTTGGATTCAGCAGATCGACTCTGAACTGCCTTCAGTTTTTCACACTCGCCCTTGTGAAAATCTCTCTCGTTTTTCAATCTGCTCACCTCTTTTTCGAGCTCCTGCGCTTGCTTGCTCTCCTTTGAGACCTGTTTGCGCAGTGTTTGGATCTCCAGATCTGACATCTCGGCCTGCCTGGACAGAGCAAGAAAGTCTCTCTTCAGATTTTCAATCTCAAGGTCAGAAGTGTCTTCCATCGAGCCCCTTGCTGTGCTTGAATCATGATCGGAGCCGATTGGCCACTCCCATCGTGCTTTTTGTTGCTCTTTCAATGGGGATTTTTTCAGAGATGCTAGAAAGCAGGGGGAGTCCTGATGGGTGGCAGCATCTTTAAGCCCACACTCTCGTGGGGTATTAAATCCAGAACTGCTCTCTGAGCTTGATAATGTGAGGTCGGACCCACTACCATTTGGTTCAGCATTGTTCAAATTGGTCTTATAAAAACAACCGTCCTGTGAAAGAATGGAAGAATGGGAAATTAAAAATGACAAGTATTGTTCATCAGAACAGGATGAACGCTTACTTCAGTAGAATTGCTGGTGGTGGTGCTATCATCTGTATCTTCAAAGCTGAGCTGTGCCCTCAGGCTTCTATCATGAGATTTAATCTTTGTCTCCATTTTCCCAGGGCTGAAGCCGTGCATAATCGAAATCAAATTGATAAGCAATAATACAGATTTTCAGAACAACAAAAGGAGATCTGAAACCATGTTGAATCATCTTACCTCTGATGATGGGTCTGATCCACATTTTCCTGGATCTTCTGAATCAAAATCTATATAAAAGAATGAAGGAATGAAGCTTGTCAAGAACTCCCATGGTGAATTCCCAGATTAATGGAATTGAGAGGGAGAGAGGAAGGGAGGGAGATTACGTGCAGAACTGCATCATGATTCGGTTTCTTAAGAGGAAAAGAGAGAGAAATGGAATTGGTCGCCTCTGCGTAATCAGAAAAGTCGATCAGAACTTCTCCGACAGAAGTTTTCCACAATCCCTACAACCACAGACAAGATCAAAACCCTAATAACAAACAGCGAAGAGTTGATCAATGAGATATTAAAGGTAGAATAGCATTCAGATGCTAGGGAAAATGGGAGCATTGTCGTACCGTCGAGACGAGGAGATGGTAGGGTCTCTCGCAAATCTTCCCAGTTTTCGGATCGTGTACGAAATTGATCGTTTCGTAAACAGGATTTTCCCAGAAGCAGCTTCCATCTGTAATCGCGGCTTTCTCTAATCTCAGGGTTGGCCTGCCGGTGTCCTGTGGAATTAGGGATAGCGTCAACGCATCGCATTGCGACTTCGGGACCTGAAACGAAAAGGAGTAAACGATCGATTAATGGCAGCAAAAGGATCCCGCTGTTCGCATCCATGAACATTGATCGATTGGAAAAAAAGAGCAATGCATGGAAATAGAGAATGTTCAAATCGTAGAACTGAGGATTCGAAGACTCGGGAGCGGAAACCATAGATGAACATGGCCGTATGCTCTGTAGAGTAAAATGAAAAACGAAGAACAACAACAAGTCCAGGTTCGTTTTCTTTCACTGCACGAAACACATTCAACTGAAGTAGGTTCCCGATTACCGAAATATGAGCTGCAATGCGTTGACCTAGCCATAGACCAGCCAGTGAGTGACCTTTCTCCTCGAAACAAAACCGAAGAAGCGCGGATGATTCGGAAGAAATTTTGCCTTCACCAGACCAAACTCTCAAAAAAACCAATCGAGCTCGTCCAAATTTCCAACTACTAAACGCAAAAGCCAGGCCTCCGATGCAACTCACTCGCCGAACGAACGCAACTCCCCACGAGAAACCGACGCGTCTTAGAAATTACCTGAGTCACATGGAACTGCAATTTGAAGACGACCTTGATCCTGTTCTTGTCGCTCCTCCACCTCCCGGGTTTGAACATCCTTCTAGGGCGCCTCAGTCGAACACCTGCATACTCGAATCCCTGGAGGATTCACCGGAAAACACGCCGGCCGCTGATCAAATCCCGGACAAACCCGAGGATCAACCTTCCGTTTTCCGGAATGGATCAGTCGACGAACGCCGAATGCGGATGGTAGAATCGGGAAACAACGAGATTTCGAATTCCGGTTCGAGTCTGTGGAACAGTTGTGCGGGAATTATGAAGAAAAGAATACTCGCGAAGGAGAGTGCTCAGATGCAGTGAGAAGATGGAGGAATAGATCTGAGTTTTTTTCCTCCTTTTTCCCATCCCCTTCTTGTCGATCGGTAGTGTTATAAATGAACCTCCTCTGTCTCCTGCTCTCTGCACAGCTATAACCCCACCCAGCGGGAGGGGCGCAGATTATTTATTTTAAATATTTTAAATTCCATAATACAACTAATTATCAAGGATGTTTTATTTCTATTTATTTATGACGTCCCTCTTTAAATCTCTCAGAAAAAAAAGGGCTTATTTGGGTAATCAATTGTTTTTAAAGGAAGGTTTCTGATAACTACAAAGAAACGGAAGCGGGTGTTTGGTGAGGCATTTCTAGTGGTCCCTTACGGACACTTCCTCCGTCAGCGAAAGAGTGATCATTTGATTTGACGTAAATGCCCTTCTACTTTTTCAAAATGTATATATATATATATATATATATATATATATATATATATATATATATATTTATTAATCATTTTTGTTCAATAAATTTAATCATTTTATAAAAAAAAAATTAAAGTTCCTGCATGTCTACAAAGCATTAAATAATATCTCCAATTTAAAGTTTAATATCAAAAAATGAAAAAAATCAAATTATATATAAAAAAATGAAAACTTTGCGATGAACAATGAAATCGGTCAATGAAGCCATTAATACTAAAGTTACTGCTTCATTAAATATATATCATTTTTTATTTTTTATTTTTTGATATGATATTTAAAAATGAAAGATTATGAAATTGTCATCTATTGTTTTTGGTGATGCAATGTTACGTTCATTATTCCAATTGACAAAATTTTAGTTGATCTCATATTCAAACACTACTATAAATAAAAGCAACTTAAACATTTTTTTTAAGTATACCTTGAACTTGTTAACAGTCCTTTGTTAATTGTTAAACAACATGATGAGAATCAAGATGCACATATGCAGCGAGGAGTCAGATGATTATGACATGGATGGTGGAAGAAGTATAAATGCACAAGATCCGCCAAGAGTAAGTATGAGGATGATGAAAGAGTCTTTTACATGACCTCATTTTGAAATTACAAAATGAGGCCCAACATACATGCATGAGAGGAGCAAATGAGCCTTTCATCACACTTATTAAAGGCTAAAAGTGAACATAAATGACCCACCCAAACGATCCCACAAATTTATATCCAATTGCATGAAGGAAATCTTCAAAGTCAAAAGTGGTGGACACTCATGTCTCCAAAGTCATGATGAGAATCTCATGCCAAAGAGTCTTTTTGGTGGATATCTTGTTCCTTGAAGACATGAACATATGTAAACAAATTCAAAATCGTGGATTAGGCTTTAGAGTTTTGTGGGCGAGTTATTTTGACACGTATCTCTCTCATTTGACTATAAATAGTCATCTCCTTGTACCCCTTGAGGATAATTTCAAATTTGAGAGTTTTTAGCATTATTATGACTGCGTGTTTCTTGTGTTTTTAGATGAATGCAAGTAAGACTCGTCAAATGAGTTATCAATCATTGTGGCGCTTTTATAATCAGGGTTTTAAGAGGCAAGTCTTCTTGTGGTCCTAATTGATCACCCCTTCCTTTTTTTTCTTTGCACTTCATTTAATTTTCATTTCTCCCACTTTCATCACTTGCGTTTTCTCATTTTTGCTAACAAATACTACACATCCACACAATATCATATCATTTGGTATTAGAGCTCGACAACAGAAACCAGGTTCTTCATTTTTCTATTTTCTCCCATCATTTTTTTCTTCTTCCATTTTTGGCCATCACCAATTCTGGCCGAAAACGTTCTTCTACCATTCCGACAACTTTTCCTTCAAATTTTTGGAAGTATAATATGTTATTTTCATAGTTCAGAATCTCATCTTTTTTCTTAATTTGGAAACACTAAAATCCGACTCATACTTTTGGAGATATAGATGATTTGATTCGTGCTACAGATTCACTCTTGTGAAATCTAACAATCTCCAAGACGAAATTTCAACCGAGTTTAAAGTTTCCATTTGAAGGATGTTTTTCTTGTAGAAATTCTAGAAATTCCATTCCTCATCCTTTTGGAATCATTTTGATCGGATTTGTGCATTTTGATATTTTTATATTTTTGTAAGCTACACACTAACATCAAATCTTTGTGCACTCTCTCTTGGTTGAATTATTTGAAAAAAAAAGAGTAAAAAAAAGACAAAAAAACAAACAAACAAAAATAAAAAATAAAAAATTATTTGAAATTTATTGCACATTGTATTGGCTCTTTAGCACAAATTCAGTGAATTTCTACTCTAATATTTCTCTTCCATCTTCTTTCCTTCATCCATATACAACCTTCAACCATAATCATTTCTCCAATTTCTCTTTACCTCTCATTTTTTTGGACTTCATTGATTCAAACCCTTTTAATTTTTTTGATTTTTAAAGATTTCCATGAATTGATTGCTTCTTACTAGTTGTCTTCTTGATTTTATTTATGAACACTTATAGGAACTAAGTTGTTGTGGTAGAAGGTGTGAGGAAACTTTTGAGAGATTAAAAGAGAGTGAGAGAGAAAAGAGTGTGTGAGGAATTAAAAAAATGGAGAATGATGGAGAAAAAAAATGAGATCGACCTCAAATTATTCATGAAAGTTATCGCCGACCAATTTACAAGATTGAATGCTAGGTTGGATGATTTGCAAAGTTCCTCGACTTCAAGGGCTCCATGAAGGTAAGAAATTAATGAAGGTGATGATGAGTACTCTGATTTCGAAGAATCATTTCCTAGGAGAGGGCAACATGCTGCTTGGAGAGAAAGTGACATGAGAAGCATCAAAATGACACTTCCATCATTTCAAGGGAAGAGTGACCCGAAACTTTATTTGGAATGAGAGTGGAAGGTTGAACATGTGTTTGGACTTCACAAATACTTGGAGGAGAAGAAGGTAAAGTCAGCGACACTTGAGTTCAATAACTATGCAAGTATTTGGTGGGACTAATTACAATTAAGTCGACGACGGAATGGAGAAAGACCAATTCGAACTTGGGAAGAAATGAAGATAGTAATGTGAAAAAGGTACATTTCTAGTCATTATTATCAAGATTTGCATTTGAAGTTACAAAAACTTGTGCAAGGTTCCATGTGTGTAGATGAATACTACAAGGAAATGGAGATATCGATGATTCGAGCCAATTTGGAGCAGGATCACGAAGCTGCCATGGCAAGGTTGTTCAATGGCTTGAATCTGGCAATTAGAGATGTGGTGAAACTTCAAACCTACGTTTACATGGAGGAGTTGCTACATAAGGTGGTGAATGTCGAAAAACAACTACATTCTCGAATGAGTTAAGTGAGTTCCCACAATTTTTGGAAGGATAACCAGAAAGAGCAAAAATCAACTTCTAAGTGGAATGAAACAAAACCAAGGGATTCAAAATTTGTTCCAAAACAAAGAGAAGATGCCAAAAATAAGTTCTTCCCCACCGAGTCAAAAGAAAAAATTGACACGAATTTCCATTCTAAATCTCATGATATTAAGTGTTTTAAGTGTCAAAGACATGGTCATATTGCATCTCAACGCCCAAACAAAAGTACCATGATTGTTTTGGATAATGGAGACATCCTTAGTGAGAGATGTAGTGATGTTGAAATGCCACCTTTAGAGGAGTGTTCAGATGAAGAAGTTGAATAACCCGTACATGGAGATGCATTGATGGCCAGGAGAGCTTTAAACATTCAACCAAAATATAATCACGATGAGGAGCAGTGTGAGCATATTTTTCATATGAGATGCCACATCAAGGAGAAGGTATGTAGTATGATCATTGATAGTGGAAGTTGTACTAACGGGGCTAGTACCTTGTTGGCAGAGAAGTTGAGTTTGCTTACTCTAAAGAATCATAGACCTTATAGGTTGCAATGAATGAATGATAGTAGAGGAGTGAGAGTCACAAAACAGGCCATAGTTTCCTTTTCCATTTGAAAATATCACGATAAGGTGCTTTGTGATGTTTCCCAAATACAGGCCAACTATTTGCTACTTGGGAGACCATGACAATTTGATCGAAGGGTGATTTATGATGGCTATGCTAACCGCTTCACTTTTCATTTCAGTGATAGAAAGATTGTTTTGACTCCACTAAGTCCTATACAAGCAAACAAAGATTAAGTGAGGATAGAGAAAGAATATAAAAAAAAGAAACGATTGAAAAAGAATGTGGGAAAAATAAAAATTTGAGTGATAAAAAAGGGTGTGATGAGTCGAGAAAAAAGAAAAGAGAGAAAGAAATGAAAAAATGGAAAAATTAAAAGTGAAAAAGGAGAGATGAGTGACATTAAAATAAATGAGGGAAATCATAGATATGAAAACAAGAGTGTTGAGAAAAAGGTGAGTTTATTTTCTGGAAAAGTGAGGCGAAAAGTGATTTATTGAGTGAGAAAGTGCATTCCTACTCATTAGTAAGGATCCTTACCTTGTAACCAACAAACTTCACCATTCGTTGCCTTCTTGTGTTGTGTATTTACTGCAGGAATTTGGTGATTTGTTTACCAAAGAAACACCTGATAGATTACCCCTTTTGAGAGGCATTGAGCATAGGATTGAATCCATACTTGGTGCTGTAATTCCCAACAGGCCAACATATAGAGCTAATCCAGAAGAGACTAGAGAGATCCAATGTCAAGTTGAAGAACTCATGAAGAAATGATTAGTGAGGGAAAGCATAAGTCCATGTGTTGTTCTGGTGATCCTAGTGCCTAAGAAAGATGAAACATGGTAGATGTGTGTGGATTGTCAGACCATCAACAAAATAGCAGTTAAGTACCGTTATCCCATCCCTCGACTTAATGACATGCTTGATGAATTGCATGAGGCTTCTTGTTTTGAAAAATTGATCTTAAAAGTGAATACCACCAAATTCGAATGAAATAAGGGGATGAATGGAAAAATTGCTTTTAAAACTAAGTTCGGTTTGTATGAGTGGTTAGTTATGCCATTTGGTTTAACTAATGCACTAAGTACATTCATGAGCTTAATGAACCATGTCCTTCATTCATTCATTAGAAAATTCATGGTTGTCTATTTTGATGATATCTTGGAGTATAAAAAATCTCTAGACAACCATGTTGAAGATTTTCATTTGGTGTGAGAGACTCTTAAAGAAATCCAAATTTATGCCAATCTTCAAAAATGTTATTTTTTCATGGACTTTGTTGTGTTTCTTGGCTTTGTTGTAGGGGAAGAAGGGATCTGTGTAGATGAAGAAAAGGTCAAAGCAATTCAGGAGTGGCCCACACCAAAGAATACAATCGAGGTAAGGAGTTTTCCTGGATTGGAAAACTTCTACAGGAGGTTTGTTAAGGATTTTTCATCCATCGCTGCACCTATTATTGAACTTGTAAAGAAACATGTGGTCTTTGAATGGGGTGAAAAACAAAAAGAAGCCTTTAACAACCTCAAAGAAAAATTGCTTAATGCTCCCCTTTTAAGGATACTAGATTTCACAAAAGTTTTTGAAAATGAGTGTGATGCATCAAGAGTTTCTATTGGTGCTGTTTTGACTCAAGTGTCATGTCCAATTGCGTACTTTAGTGAGAAATTGAATAGGGAAGCATTAAATTATTCAACTTACGATAAAAAACTTTATGCTTTGAAACGAACCCTGGAAACATGGAAACATTACTTATGGAACAAAGAGTTCATTATTCATTCTGACCATGAAAGCCTTAAGTATTTGAAGTCCTAAGGTAAGTTGAATCAGCGACATGCATCTTTCCTGGAATTCATTGAGACTTTCCCCTATGTGATCAAGCACAAAAACGGTAAGGAAAATGTGGTTGCCGACGCTCTTTCATGAAGGTATACACTTCTTACTTCTCTTCATTCCTGATTACTTGGACTTGAGTTACTAAAGGGAATGTATGAAACTGATGGAGATTTTTCTCAAATTTGGACATCTTTTGAAAGAAATGACATTAAAGAATATTACAAGAATAATGGGTTTCTTTTCAAAAGGGATAAATTGTGCTTTTCCAAATTGTTCAACTCAAGAATTACTTGTAAAATAAAATCATGGGGGTGGATCGATGGGGCATTTTTGTGTTGACAAAACTTTAGATACTTTGCATGAACATTTTTATTGGACAAGCATGAGAAAAGATGTCATTGCAATTTGTCCTAAATGTGTCACTTGTAAGCATGAAAAGCCCAAGGTTCAATCTAATGGGTTGTATTCCCCCTTTCTCGTTCCATCCCATCCTTGTACCAACATTTCTATGGATTTTGTATTGGTATTTCCTCGATTCCAACCAAGAAAAGACAACATCTTTGTTGTTGTGGATCGATTTAGAAAAATGACTCATTTCATTGCATGCTCAGAAACCAGTGATGATATTGTTGTACATCTCGTTCCCCTCGTTGTTTGATTTTCATGATCACAATCACCTTTCTTATTTGTCTAACTTTGTTTTAAGTGTTTTTGTTTTAAAGGCAATTGATTACCAAAGGAGTGGCCCAAGAAAGCTGGCAAAGTGGACTGAAATTCAGTCCACCGGCCAGCCGGTGTGATAGCACCGGCCAGCCGGTGGACCTGGCAGAGGCATTGCCCACTGCCAGGTTCCACCGGTCAGCCGGTGGCTCAGCACCGGCCAGCCGGTGGCACCCAGATTCAACAGTGTGAGCTACTGCCTCACCACCGGCCAGCCGGTGGCTCTGGCACCGGTCAGCCGGTGGCCTCTGGAAAAGAAGACCAGCTACTGTATTGCCACCGGCCAGCCGGTGGCTCTGGCACCGGTCAGCCGGTGGCCCCTGGACAGGAATCCAATGACTTTTTGCAAACACCGGCCAACCGGTGGCCCTACACCGGCCAGCCGGTGGACACAGTCAAACTAGCCGTTGGGCTGTTGACCAGCCTGCCCACTTGGCTCCCAACGGCTCTTTTAGCCTCTCCAACGGCTCCGAAGCCTCCCCAAGGGTTCCATGCCTATAAATAAAGGCCAAGGAAGCCCTGGACACTAACCGGATCATATACCAAGCGCCCGGACAACTTGTTGATCATTCGGCGTACCTCCGGCGCTTTCCTCCAAGGGATCCTCAAGTGCTCCATCCATTTCCAATCCAAGGAGCACCTCAAGAAGCTTGGGAGAGCACGCTACATCAACTCCATCATCCAATTGGCGCCCAAGTCTTCCTCCAATACGGTTTTTCATTCTTTATTTATTTTGAGCTTAATTTGGGTTTGTGTCTACAAACCAAACTCTTTTCTCATCCTCTTTTCTTTGGGTTCTCACACCACCATTAAGGTGTGAAGAGGTTTCTTCAAGCCTTTCCTTTTAAAAGGCTTGTGTTGCGGTGAGCTAGCCTTCACCCGTTAAAAAGGCTAGTGGGTTCTTGCTAAACCATTAAAAGCAAGTGGGTTCTTGCTTAACCAATAAAAGCAAGCTGTAATAGGTCCTAGTGCTACCTCAAAGCCTAGTGGGTTTCTTGCTATAACCATTGAAAAGCAAGCGGTAGGAATCTCTCAACGGTTGAGTTGGGAGCGGAGACGTAGGCCGGGTTTTTGGCCGAACTCCGTTATCAATTTCTTGTGTCTTGCCTTCTTTTATTTCCGCTGCATTTCAACTTTGATTTTAATTTGTCTATCAATTTTTTAAAAGGCAATTCACCCCCCCTCTTGCCATCATCCCCGTATTTTCCGACCCAACAATTGGTATCAAAGGACGTTTTTGAATAATTCCCTTAAAACGGTTTCAAATTAAAGATCCTATTTTTTGTTTGATGGCATCTACCTCTTTCGCCCCCGAGGGCTACTCATTGGGTCGGGCTCCATTTTTTGATGGGACCGACTATAATTATTGGAAAACCCGCATGACTACTTTTCTTAGAAGCATAGGTTATCCCATTTTTAAAATTGTCATGCATGGTTACACTTTGTCTACCCCCGACGAATCCAAATGGACCCCCGCCGATATTAAGAATTTTGAGCTTGATGGAAAAGCCATGAATGCTCTTCATTGCGGGTTAGATAGAAATGAATTTAATCGTGTATCCACTTGCACTACTTCACATGAGATTTGGAAGCTATTGGAAGTGACCCATGAGGGCACTAACAAAGTTAAGGATACTCGGTTAGATATGTATAGACAAGATTTTGAATCTTTTTCCATGCATCCAAATGAGTCCATTTCTGAAATGTTTACACGCTTCACTGACGTTTGCAATGGAAGGAAATCTCTTGGTGATGATGTTTCAGCCGAGACGATGGTCAAGAAGATCTTATGGGTCCTTCCGAGCTCATGGGCACCTAAAGTGACGGCAATCCAAGAAGCTAAGGATGTCAAGAACATGCCGGTAGAGGAGCTCATCGGATCTCTCATGACTTATGAGATCACGATGAGGAGGCAAGCTCAAAAGGAGGGCACACCAATCAAGACACCAAAGAATATTGCCCTCAAGGTACAAAAAGAAGTAAGCTCCTCCTCCTCATCCTCTTCCTCCTCATCTTCATCATCTTCAAGCGGCGACTCGGAAATGGAGAATCTCGCCCGCCAAATGCAAAAATTCATGAAGAAGCACAAGAAGAAGAAGAAATCCCGCAAGCACCGAAAGCAAGAACCCACCACAAAAGTCGAGCCCAAGGTGAAATGCTACGGGTGCGGCGAGAAGGGCCATTACAAGCCCGATTGCCCACTCAACAAGAAACGGGCCAAGGAGAAAGGAAAGAAAAAGGTCCTCAAGGCCACATGGAGTGACACCTCATCATCCTCCTCCTCCTCCTCCTCCTCGAGCAACCAAGGTACAAGATGCCTAATGGCATTCCATGAGGTAACATCTTCCGACTCCTCCTCTTGTTCTTCAAATTCTTTCAATCATTTGTCGTATGAAGAACTCCAACATGCTAGAGACCAACTTGAAAATGGTTTTCATGAGCTTTCTTCAAAATTCGTTGCTTTAAAAAAGTCTTTCAAAAAGCTTTCCTCCGAAAAAGAACAACTTCTCAAAGAGAAGGAGGAACTCTCCCTCAAAATCCAAAATTTTCCAAATGTTGATTCTTTGGAATCAACCATCAAAGACCTTAGAGAAACCCTAGCCAAGTTCACCCAAGGTGAACAAACTTTGTCCAAAATATTAGGTTCTCAACGAGTATCCCGGACCACCAATGGACTTGGCTATTCCAACCAAGCCTCCTCCTCCCATGCACCCACTATTTTTGTAAGGGGGAGCTCCGATCTTAAATTTTGTAATTATTGCAAGAAAACCGGGCATCTTATTTATGAATGTAATTGCAAAAACGCCCGATATGGTAGGCCCAAATCAATTTTTTATTCGGATGAATTCTATAGGAGAAGACCCGCCATGAGACAAGTATGGATTGAAAAATCCCTTCTAGCGAGTCTCTCCGGGCCTAAAATCATCTCTTTTCAAAATCCCTCTCCCCGGTGATTTGTTGTTTTTATTTAGGGGGAGTTAGGATTGATTAAGCTTTTCAATTTCAAATTTATTCAAACCTTCAATTTCAACTCTTGGTATCAAAATTTTCATTTCAAATTTTTGATTCAAAACTCTCAATTTCCAAAATCTCATTTGGTTTCAAATTTCAAATTTCAATTTTTGATTCAATTCAAACTGTTATTCATTTTTTCATTTCAAAATTTTTGATTCAAAACTTTCAATTCAATTTTCAAAATTTCAATTGATTTTCAAATCTCATCCCTTGTTTTTCAAATTTCCCTCAATCAAGTTTTATGCCCCGTTCTATTTTGATAATCACAAAGGGGGAGAAATTTCTTGATTGGTTGGGGGAGAATCTTTTTCATCATGCTTAGCTTTTTCCTTTCACTTTCAGTATTTTACTTTAATTGTTTTGGTGATTGTGATCATCAAAATAGGGGGAGATTGTTGTACATCTCGTTCCCCTCGTTGTTTGATTTTCATGATCACAATCACCTTTCTTATTTGTCTAACTTTGTTTTAAGTGTTTTTGTTTTAAAGGCAATTGATTACCAAAGGAGTGGCCCAAGAAAGCTGGCAAAGTGGACTGAAATTCAGTCCACCGGCCAGCCGGTGTGATAGCACCGGCCAGCCGGTGGACCTGGCAGAGGCATTGCCCACTGCCAGGTTCCACCGGTCAGCCGGTGGCTCAGCACCGGCCAGCCGGTGGCACCCAGATTCAACAGTGTGAGCTACTGCCTCACCACCGGCCAGCCGGTGGCTCTGGCACCGGTCAGCCGGTGGCCTCTGGAAAAGAAGACCAGCTACTGTATTGCCACCGGCCAGCCGGTGGCTCTGGCACTGGTCAGCCGGTGGCCCCTGGACAGGAATCCAATGACTTTTTGCAAACACCGGCCAACCGGTGGCCCTACACCGGCCAACCGGTGGACACAGTCAAACTAGCCGTTGGGCTGTTGACCAGCCTGCCCACTTGGCTCCCAACGGCTCTTTTAGCCTCTCCAACGGCTCCGAAGCCTCCCCAAGGGTTCCATGCCTATAAATAAAGGCCAAGGAAGCCCTGGACACTAACCGGATCATATACCAAGCGCCCGGACAACTTGTTGATCATTCGGCGTACCTCCGGCGCTTTCCTCCAAGGGATCCTCAAGTGCTCCATCCATTTCCAATCCAAGGAGCACCTCAAGAAGCTTGGGAGAGCACGCTACATCAACTCCATCATCCAATTGGCGCCCAAGTCTTCCTCCAATACGGTTTTTCATTCTTTATTTATTTTGAGCTTAATTTGGGTTTGTGTCTACAAACCAAACTCTTTTCTCATCCTCTTTTCTTTGGGTTCTCACACCACCATTAAGGTGTGAAGAGGTTTCTTCAAGCCTTTCCTTTTAAAAGGCTTGTGTTGCGGTGAGCTAGCCTTCACCCGTTAAAAAGGCTAGTGGGTTCTTGCTAAACCATTAAAAGCAAGTGGGTTCTTGCTTAACCAATAAAAGCAAGCTGTAATAGGTCCTAGTGCTACCTCAAAGCCTAGTGGGTTTCTTGCTATAACCATTGAAAAGCAAGCGGTAGGAATCTCTCAACGGTTGAGTTGGGAGCGGAGACGTAGGCCGGGTTTTTGGCCGAACTCCGTTATCAATTTCTTGTGTCTTGCCTTCTTTTATTTCCGCTGCATTTCAACTTTGATTTTAATTTGTCTATCAATTTTTTAAAAGGCAATTCACCCCCCCTCTTGCCATCATCCCCGTATTTTCCGACCCAACAGATATTCATACAACATATTTGTTTTTCAGAGAAATTGTGAGACTACATGGACTACCCAAAAGAATTGTAAGTGATATGGATGTTAAATTCCTTAGCAACTTTTGGAGGAATTTGTGGAATAAATTGGGAACTAAATTATTATTCTGAACTGTTGTATATCCTCAAACTGATGGGAAAACTAAAGTGGTGAATACGACTCTTTCTACCCTCTTGCATGAAATAATTCCAAAAAATCTAAATAATTGTGAAAAATGTTTTCCAGACATAAAGTTTTCATATAACCGAGTAGTGCATTCCGCTACTAACTTCTCACCTTTTGAGATTGTATATGGTTTTAAATCAATGGCTCTGTTAGATATTCTTTCATTTCCTACTAATGAGGTTGTTGATCTTGCAGGTGAGGAAAATGAAAAATATGTTTGGGAGTTAAATGCAAAAGTGAAAGCCAACATTGAAAGAAGAAATGAACAATATGAGAAGCAAGAAAAAAAGGGTCAACACAAGGTTGTACTTGACCACAGAGATTGGGTGTCAGTGTATTTGAGGAAGGAAAGGTTTCCGGAGCAAAGGAAATCAAAACTTCAACCATGGGGAGATGGACCTTTCCAAGTTTTAGAAAGAATTAATGATAACGCCAACAAGATCAACTTTCCCATCAGGTATGGAAATGTGAGTGCTACCTTTAATGTTACTGATCTCTCTCCCTTTGAATATGCAAATTCGAGGATGAATCCTTTTGAAGAGGGAGGGGATGATGAGAATCAAGGTGCACATATGCAGTGAGGATTCAAGAGCGATTATGGCATGGATGGTGGAAGGAGCATAAATGCACAAGACCCATTGCATGGGATTGGTGGACCAATGACAAAAGGAAGAACGAGGAGGATGAAAGAGGCTTTACATGGCCTCATTTTGAAATTACAGGAGGAGGTACAACATGCATGCATGAGAGGAGAAAATGGGCCTTTAATCACACTTATTAAAAGACAAAAGTGGGCATAAATGGCCAACCCAAATGATCCCACGAATCTATATCCACTTGCATGAAGGAAATATCCAAAGTCAAAAGTGGTGGGCCCTCTTGTCTTCAAAGTCATGGTGGGAATCTACAAAGCCTTTATGGTGATACTAAAAAGTATTCTTAGTGGATATCTTGTCTCCTAAAGCCATGAACATTTTTAAACATAGTCAAAATTGTGGGTTGGACTTTAGAATTTTGTGAGCTAAGTATTTTGACATGCATCTCTCCTATTTGGCTATAAATAGAGACCTCCTTATACCCCTTGGAGGTTAATTTCGAATTTCAGAGTTTCTAGAATTATTATACTTGTGTTTCTTATGTTCTTAGGAATGCAAGTAAGACTCGTCAAAGGAGTGATCGGACTTTGTGGTGTTTTATAATTAAGTTTTAAGGGAAAAGTCTCCTTGGGGTCCTAATTGATCGCCCCCTTTCCCCTTTTTTCATTTTCAATTCATTTAATTTCCATTTCTCTCACTTCCATCACTCACATTTCCAAATTTTCACTAAAAAATACTGCACACCCATACAACATCATATCATTTGGTATCAGAGCTTGACAACAGAAACCAACTTCTTAAATTTTCTATTTTCTCCCATCATTTTTCTTCTCCTTCTTCCATTTTTGGCCATCACTAATTCTGGCTGAAACTTTCTTCTACCATTTCAACAGTTTTTCATTCGAATTTATGGAAGTATGATTTTTCATTTTCATAGTTTGGAATATCATCTTTTTTCTTGATTTGGAAACACTAAAATCAGACACTTTTGGAGATATAAATGATTTAATTTGTGCTACAGATTCACTCTTGTTAAATCTAACAATCTCCAAGAAGAAATTCCAATCGAGTCTAAAGGTTCCATTTGAAGGATATTTTTCTTATAGAAATTCCATAAATTCCATTCCACATCCTTTTGAAATCATTTTGATCGAATTTGTGCATTTTGATAATTTCATATTTTTTGTAAGCCACACACTAACATCAAATATTTGTGTACTCTCTCTTGGTTGAATTATTTGAAAAAAAGAGCAGCAAAAAAGGGAAAAAAACAAAAAAAAAACAAAAAACAAAAAAAGATGTTGAAATTTATTACACATTGTGTTGGCTCTTTATTACAAATTCAGTGAATTTCTACTCCAATATTTATCTTCCACATTCTTTCCTTCATCCATATAAAACCTTCAACCATAATCATTTCTCCCATTTCTCTTTACCTCCCATTTTCCTTGGACTCCATTGATTCAAACCCTTTTAAAATTTTGATTTTTAAATATTTCCATAAATTGATTGGTTCTTACTAATTGAATTCTTGATTTTATTTAAGAACATTTGTAGGAACCAATTTGTTGCGTTAGAAAGTGTGAGGATCCTTTTGAGATATTAAAAAAGAGAGAGAGAGAAAAAGAGTGTGTGAGGAATTAAAAAAATGGCCAGTGAGGGAGAAAGAAGTGAGATCGACCTCAAATTATTCATGAAAGCTATCGTTGAACAATTTATAAGATTTAATGCTCGATTGGATGATTTGAAAAGTTTCTCAACGTCAAGGGCTCTGTGAAGGAAAGAAATTGATAAAGGTGATGATGAGTACTTAGATTTTGAAGAATCATTTACTAGGTGAGGGCAACATACTGCTTGGAGAGAAAGTGATTTGGGAAGCATCAAAATGTCACTTCCATCCTTTGAAGGTAAGAGTGACCCAAAACTTTATTTATATTGGGAGAAGAAGTCTGAACATGTGTTTTGACTTCACAACTACTTAGAGGATAGGAAGGTAAAGTTGGTGACACCTCAGTTCAATGACTATGCAAGTATTTTGTGGGACTAATTACAAGTCGATGACATAATAAAAAAAAGTAAAATTCAAACATGGGAAGAAATGAAGATATTATTGCACAAAAGGTACATTTCTAGTCATTACTATCGATATTTTCATTTTAAGTTCTAAAAACTTGTGCAAGGTTCTATGTATGTGGATGAATACTATAAGGAAATGGAGATATTGATGATTCGAGCCAATTTGGAGGGGGATCGTGAAGCTACCATGGAAAGGTTCTTCAATGGTTTGAATCTATAAATTGGAGATGTGGTGTAACTTCAAACCTAAATTGACATGGAGGAGTTGATACATAAGGTGGTGACAGTCGAAAAGCAACAACATTCTCGAAGGATTCAAGTAAGTTCCCACAATTTTTGGAAGGATAGTCGGAAAGAGAAAAAATAAACTTCTAAGTGGAATGAAACAAAAACAAGGGATTCAAAATTTGTTCTAAAAGAAATAGAAGAGGCCAAAAATAAGTTATTCCCCATTGAGTCAAAAGGAAAAATTTATATGATTTTTCATTCTAAATATCATGATATTTAGTGTTTTAAGTGTCAAGGACATGATTATATTGAATCTCAATGCCCAAATAAAAGGACCACAATTGTTTTGGATAATGGAGAAATCCTTAGTGAGATCTTTAGTGATGATGAAATTCCACCTTTGGAGGAGTGTTCAGGTAAAGAGGTTTAAGAACCTGTACATCGAGATGCATTGGTGGCAATAAGAGCTTTAAACATCCAACCAAAATATGATCACAATAAGGAGCAGTGTGATCATATTTTTCATAGGTTGTGCCACATCAAGGAGAAGGTATGTAGTATGATCATTTATAGTGGAAGTTTTACTAATGTGGATACTACCTTGTTGGTGGATAAGTTGATTTTTCCCACTCTAAAGCATCATAGACCTTATAGGTTGCAATGGATGAATGATATTGGATAAGGGAGAGTCATAAAACAGGATATAGTTTCCTTTTACATTGGAAAATATCATGATGAGGTGCTTTGTGATGTTGCTTCAATGCAAGCCGACCATTTACTACTTGGGATACCATGGAAATTTGATCAAAGTGTGTTGTATGATGTTTATGCTAACCACTTCTCTTTTCATTTCACTGGTATAATGACTGTTTTGACTCCACTAAGTCCCATACAAGCATATGAAGATCAAGCGATGATAGAGAAAGAATATAAAAAGAAAAAATAAATGAGTAAAAAAGAATGTGGGAAAAAAAAATTTGAGTGATAAAAAAGAGTGCGATGATTTGAGAAAAAAAGAAAAGATAGAAAAAATGAAAATAATGGAAAAATTAAGAGTGAAAAAGGAGAGATGAGTGACATAAAAAAGAAACAAGGGAATTCAAATAGTTTAAAACAAGAGTGTTGAGCGAAAGATGAGTTTATTTTCTAGAAAAGTGAGGTGAAAAGTTCTTTATTGAGCAAGAAAGTGTTCTTACTCATTAGTAAGGAATTTGGTGATTTGGTTCATGAAGAAACAACCGATGGATTACCCCCTTTAAGAGGCACTGAGAATAGTATTGACATCATACCTAGTGCCATAATTACCAATAGGTGAGCATATAGAGCTAATCTGGAAGATACTAGAGATATCTAGTGTCAAGTTGAATAACTCATGAAGAAAGGATTAGTGAGAGAAATCATGAGTCCATGTACCGTTCCAATGATCTTAGTACCCAAGAAAGATGGAACATGGCGGATGTGTGTGGATTTTCACACCATCAACAAAATAATATTTAAGTATTGTTATTCCACACCTAGACTTGATGACATGATTGATGAATTACATGGGGCTTCTTTGTTTTAAAAAATTGATCTTAAAAATGGATACCACCAAATTTAAATGAAAGAAGGGGTTGAATGGAAAACTGATTTTAAAATGAAGTTCGATTTGTATGATTGGTTAGTTATTCCATTTTATTTAACTAATTCACCAAGTAAATTCATGACCTTAATGAACCATGTCCTTTGTTTATTCATTGGAAAATTCATGTTTGTTTATTTTGATGATATCTTGGTGTATAGAAAATCTCTAGACAATCATGTTGAACACTTGTGTTTGGTGTGTGAGACTCTTAAAGAAAACCAAATTTATGCCAATCTTCAAAAGTGTTCCATTTTCATTGATTTTTTTTGTGTTTCTTGGCTTTGTTGTAGGAGCGGAAGGGATTCATGTAGATGAAGAAAAGGTCAAATCAATTCAGGAGTGGCCCACATCGAAGAACACAACCGAGGTAAGGAGTTTTCATGGATTGGAAATAATCTACAGGAGGGTTATTAAGGTTTTTTCATCCATCACTGCACCTATTAATAAACTTGTAAAGAAACATATGATCTTTAAATATGGTAAAAAATAAGAATAATCCTTTAACACACTCAAAGAAAAATTAGTCAATGCTCCCCTTTTAAGGATATAGGATTTCAATTTTTTTTTTGAAATTGAGTGTGATGCATCAAGAGTTGGTATTGGTGCTGTTTTGACTCAAGATCCATATCTAATTGTTTACTTTAGTATAAAATTAAATAGGGTAGAATTAAGTTATTCAACTTATGATAAATAATTTTATGCTTTGAAACAAACCCTAGAAACATGGAAACATTAGTTATGGCCAAAAGAGTTAATTATTTATTATGACCATGAAATACTTAAGTATTTTAAGTACCAAGGTATGTTGAATTGGTGACATGCATCTTGGATGGAATTCATTGAGACTTTCCCCTATATTATCACAAAAATGTAAGGAAAATGTGGTTGCTGATGCTATTTCATAAAGGTATTCACTTCTTACTTCTCTGCATTCTCGATAACTTGGACTTGAGTTATTGAAGGGAATGTATGAAACTGATGGAGATTTTTCTTAAATTTGGACATCTTATGAAAAACATGGAATTAAATAATAATACAATAATGATGGGTTTCTTTTCAAAAGGGATAAATTGTGCATTCCAAATTGTTCAACTCATGAATTACTTGTAAAAGAAACTCATGGGGGTGGTTTGTCGGGGCATTTGGGTGTTGACAAAACACTAGATACTTTGCATGAGAATTTTTATTGTCCAAGCATGAGAAAAGATGTTATTGAAATATTTGCTAAATGTGTCACTTGTAAGAATGAAAAGTCCAAGGTTCAACCTGGTTATATCACCCCTTTCCCATTCCATCCCATCCTTGGACCAACATTTCTATGGATTTTGTGTTGGGATTACCTCCCAATAAGGGAAAGTTAGAATATTTCTTATTGTGGATTGATTTAGAAAAATGGATCATTTCATTACATGATCAAAAACCAAAGTTACTATTCATATAGCAAACTTGTTTTTCAAAGAAATTGTGAGACTGCATGGACTGCTCGAAACAATTATAAGTGATAGGGATGTGAAATTCCTTATCCAATTTTGGAGGACTTTGTGGAATAAATTGAGAACTAAATTATAGTTCTCAACTATTCCTCATCCTCAAACTGATAAGTAAACTAAAGTGGTGAATAAGACTCTTTCTATCCACTTGCGTGCAATAATTCAAAAAATCTAAAGTATTGATTTTTTTCCACACATAGTGTTTGCATATAATCGAGTAGTTTATTCCACTGCTAACTTCTCACCTTTTGAGATTATATATGGTTTTAACCCAATGACTCTGTTAGATATTCTTTTATTTCCTACTAATGAGGTTATTGATATTGTAGGTGATGAAAAGGAAAAATTTGTTCGAGAGTTACATGCCAAAGTGAAAGCCAACATTGAAATAAGAAATGAACAATATGTGAAGCAAGCAAACAAGGGTCAAAATAAGGTTTTTCTTGATCTTAGAGATTGGGTGTGGGCGCATTTTAGGATGGAAAGGTTTTTGAAGCAAAGAGAATCAAAACTTCAACCACAGGGAGATGGACCTTTCTAAGTTTTAGAAAGAATCAATGACAACGCCTACAAGATTGACTTTTCTAGAAGGTATGAAAATGTGAGTGCTAACTTTAATGTTACTGATCTCTCTCCATTTGAATATACTGATTCGAGGATGAATCATTTTGAAGAGGGAGGGGATGATGAGAATCAAGGTTCACATATATATTTAGGAGCTGAGAGCGATTATGGCATTGTTGGTGGATGGAGAATAAATGCACAAGACCCAATTGCATGGGATTGGTGGCCCAATGACACATGGAAGAATGAGGAGGATGAAAGAGGCTTTACATGGACTCATTTTGAAATTACAAGAGGAGGACCAACATGCATACATGGGAGGAGAAAATTTCCCTTTAATCACACTTATTAAAGGAAAAAAGTGAATATAAATGGCCCACCCAAATGATCCCATGAATTTATGTCCACTTGCATGAAGGAAATCTCCAAAGTCAAAAGTGATGGGGCCTCTTGTCTCTAAAGTCATGGTGGGAATCTCTAAAGTCTTTATGATGATTCTAAAAAGTCTTCTTAGTGGATATCTTGTCCCCTAAAGCCATGGAAATGTGTAAACAAAGTCAAAATCATGGGTAAGGCTTTAGAATTTTGTGGGCTAAGTATTTTGACATGTATCTCTCCCATTTAGCTATAAATAGCCACCTCCTTGTACTCCTTGGAGGTTAATTTTGAATTTGAGAGTTTCTATCATTATTATGCTTGTATTTATTGTGTTCTTAGAAGAATGAAAGTAAGGCTCATTAAAGGAGTGATCAACCTTTATGGAGCTTTATAATTAGGGTTTTAAGGGGAAAGTCTCCTTGGGGTCCTAATTGATCACCCCTTCCCCATTTTTTCACTTTACACTTTATTTAATTTCCATTTCTCCCACTTCCATCACTTGTATTTCCACATTTTCACCAAAAAATACCACACCCATATGATATCATATCACAACAACCATAAAAGTTACATCGATAAATGGTTTTAGAAATTTTATTTGATGATCGTCATTACAGCGATCCAAGATTTTCATACATAGATTTTACATCTTTTTAGATGAACATTAATTACATTATACAAGAACACGCCTGAGGATCATAACTGTATGGTGCCTTTAGAAACATTGAAACATAAATAAATGGTTCATATATGAACTACATCATTGCCCACTACATTCTTAATAACTAGAACCCTACTTAGACATATCATATATAATACATTTCTTCATAACCTAGGGAAAGGAAACATAAAAAAGATGAATTCAGATGATCAGTAAGGGTAAATAATGGAGATACATAATTACAACATAAGCATAAGGGTATGAGAACTCAAGTATAACATATGAAAACCATACTTTGCACATCAAAGATTGAAATCTTGAGTCATGAAATAAATATTGACAGTTCATAAGACATGAATCATAAAGAATAAAGAACATGAGGCACAAGATCATAACATTGGTATAAGACATAGAATTGTGGCATACACATAAGCTTAAAAAATCATTTCTATAGTAGCCAAGAATCACTGTCAATGATATCATAGTGGAATGTGTTCACTCCCCAAACCATCATGGTAGTCAAGGTTCACTCTCAAGACCATTATAGTGGAAAAAGTCTCTTACTGAACTAAGTTCACTCACTATTTTAGTTCCATCTATCTCATGAGATATAAATCTTTACCCAATTCATTGGAGAGAGATATAGGTCTCACCTATCACATAGTAAAAATCATCCATATGTGTTCCATAAGATTATACAAAATTCATCATATCATAACTCATGAAATGAAATAAGTTTCATAAAAATTTCATCATATCATAACTCGTGGAAAAGTGATATGTTTCATAATCATTTCATCATAAAATAACCCATGAAAAGAAGCAGGTTTCATCAGCATTTTATTATGGTATAACCCATGGAAGAGAAACATGTTTAATAAAAATCATGACATTATAAACACAAACCATTAAAAGAAAGAATAAGAATGGAATACTTGAACTATATCCCTAGTAAATCATAGATAACATCAACGAATGTCATCTTATATGGAAAATGATTTTGAACGATCATTTAAAACATATCTTGAGGAAAATGTCATTTCCACTTTGATTTTTTTTAAAACATAAAAAATTTTCAAAATCATTTTATTTTAAAATAACATTGGAATATTATAAATTAATCTTCAAAGAAATGATTGGTCATGATGATAGATAATTATTTTCATGCTATACACATTAAAATGAACATTCCTCTCACATTTTTGGTAAAATCAAAACAGAAATTGTTTGGAAAATGACATGAAGATTTATTTCAAAACATTTTAAAAAAATGACAAACATGGATAAAAATTTATTTAATAAATAATTTGGATAATGATAAAAATATTTTTAAAAATATTTTTATAAAACATGGTTTTGGAAGAAAAAAAGGTTTTCGACCAAAGAAAGAAATAAAGACAATTTTTCTTAAAAATATTCTTTTGAACTATTAAGTACATAAATAGAGGAAAATGAATGGAAAACATGTATTCTAATGAAATAAAAATAGGGTAAGAAATATAATAAGTTTCTTCATAGATGGATCATAATATTTTATCATCATAAAGATAATAAAAAACAATCCCAATAAATGATGAGATTGTAACAGAAAATCTTTACCACTTTGGTAACTTTGAATTGTAAGCCACATGAAGGAACAACATTAAATAAAACTTAAAATATCATGAGAATAAATTAATTCACGATATTAAATTTCAAAGGTGTTTCATATACACCTCATAAAAGAATATAGGTGTATATTTTTGGAGTTGGTATCGTTGGACCAACTGTTTGTAATTTGATTACATATATATTCGATGCATTGAATATTATTAAACACCTTATTACATATTATTCATTTTTTGCATGGATTTAATATAATAATACCCAAGAGTATTTTTCACATTGATATGGTCATAGTAGTTCCCCACTATGATAAGAAACTTGAAATGTTATGATAATATTCTTAATATAGTTTTGTGGCTGGATAACATACTATGATGAGACACATAGTATTTAGACCTTCAGGTGTGAGTATTTATAAGAGGATGGATATTATTCTCATAAAGTTCTCACTTGGTAATCTCTAAGATGAGAGATTATGAGAATAAACAAGTTAGTAGTAATTCCACATGTTTTGGTGTCATCGAATATTTCTATATGCGATCATGTGTAATGGTCCTTATATTTTAAGATTATCATCAATGCATGTCATCACTCGCACACTTAAAATTGTTAACGAAAACCTTGAAAACATATGTTCATGGTGAGGTAGGGTATGTTGAGTGCATCATGATTGAAATGTCATTAATGGATAAGTTGAGGAAGGATTTGAACATTCTATATTTATAGAAGAAGATATATCAACTCTTTGATTGGAATAGAACCATCACTCTAAATTCCATGGCCATGGTGTAACGATTTGCTTATTACAGATAGTCAAAGAAAGACGTATCAAGAATATCGGTTGATGATATAGGTGTGAAACCTTCTTGATGAGATATTGTGATAAAGGGATTATATTACACAATGATCGTTCATATGTGGTTATCGTCGTTGTGACATTAAGTTTATTCTCTTGGGTGCCTTTACCCGTTGCTAGACAGTAATATTAGACTTTATGCAAGCTCGCCTAATTCCAATGAGAAAGAATCCTAGAGGGTCACACAATAAGTGTTTCCATTGATCTAGATTAAATTATATTTGAATTTAATTAATGGAATAAATATTATTCTCAAGATCGAGGAATAATTTTATTCAAGTTTTATTGATCACATAAATTAAATAAATATTTATTCACCGGATTATGAATTATATATATATATATTATTGAATATTTAATAAATTTTTATTTACTGGTTTGTGAATAAAATATTTATTTAAGAGAATAAAGTATTTTTATTTGGGTATTCAATAAATGTTAGAGGAGTTTGAATAGACTAAGATCGAGTTCAGTGAAAAATATTAATTAACAAGTCAGTTAAATATTACTTTTTATTGTACAAGTTGGCACACACCACAAAATAATAATATCATTATTTTATTGTGCAACATGAGTTTTATTAATGGTTATTATATTATTTAATGGATGAAATGCATCAAATAATTATTTAAATCTAAACCCTAACTCTATAAACAGATTATTATGTCTATTTTGTAGAATATCGATCAGTGCAATCAAAATAGAGAATTATCATGCACAATGAATTTTCTCTTGACTCTTTCTCTTTCCCTCTTAAAAACAAGAAATGAAATAGATATTTCTTTAAGACTGAAGAATGAGAGATAAATAATGAATAATGTAAGACATTCGATTCACCGTGCTACCACCCAGAGATCGAGTGGCATTTCTTGGAGATCATAAGATCACATGTGGGATCACCACTAGAGGGAGTCTATCCTTGGATCCTCACAGTACAATGAATGTAATCTGAAAGGGTCTTTTTGGATGATCAACATTCATCAATGAAGAAAGATCCTAAGACTAGGTATTCATTTCTTCAGATATTAAATAAATAATTTATAAATTTAACATGAAATATCCTCACTCATTGTTTCAGGTAATAATAATTAAAAGAAATTTTAATATATCCCCCACCACCACATGCTTTCGCTGCACCAAAAAACAATAAGTGGTATCAGAGTGATCACATTTAAATTTATTATTATTTATTTGATTGTTGATCTATGCATAATTGTGGTTATATTTTCATTTCATGTTATCCATTCTTTAATTAGATTTAAATTAATATAATTCAACATATTAATCACGATTCATTCAATGTTTCATTTTCTTAAAGGTTTAAGATAGATGAAGAATGACCGTAGATTCCATAAGGAAACTACCAATTTTTGTTTAGTAAGACAAGGTTACATGATGTGTACTCAGAAGTACATGTTGTGCACCCTAGTGCTTTGCATCTGGATGCATTGAGAGATACAGAGTGCATCACATAGTAATTACACATGGTGTACACCATGTGTTGACTAGCCAACCTGGCATATGGTTGTCATATTACATGGCGAGTATCGGCGTACACACCATGTAGTCTACACAGGTTAGTGGTGTAAATCGCGCAATCTGCGTGGTCATTATATATAGTCAAAACTGTGTGAGACTGAAAACATGGAGCATTTATGATATACATGATGTGTATGTAGTGTACAAGTCATGTAGTTCATCAACTCCCATGTCCAAAACACATGTTTAAGACCTAGGCGTGCATCCCGGACACACAAAAAGTGGAACACATAGTGTGTAGCTGGTCTGTACATGCCATGTAGTCCGGCCGAGGTACACACCATAGACCCAGGCGTGTACGCTGAATACATGAAAATTGAGATACACGACATGTGTATGATCTTTACACATTGCGTAGTCTCCCATTAAAGGAAAAAATTAAAAAAATTACATTAAATTGAAAATTGAAGCATTAAAACCTTATTTTATTGATTGAAATAACAATGTGTGTTTGAAAATTTAATAATGGTTTTAAATAATATTAAATTATCAATTAATTTATGGTAATTAATATGTCATTATTGGTTCTACTATTTATTTTATATGAATTCCATAAATGATGAGTATCTCCAATTAAGTTTGGATAACCATTAAGATGAAAGAGAATTAATTAATTAATGCAAGCACATTCATCTTAATAACAAAGAAAGAATAAATAAATGAATGTTAGCTAGTTACTTTTGCGTAATAATTGCATGTATGACCATTCATGAGCTTGACCAATATATGTGTATGTGTTGGATGTTTTAATTTAATTTATTGCATGAGTTTGTAATTATTTATTATTAAATTAAATAGGATGGTCTGCGTGTCATCCTTACCTCCATTATTTTGTAGGAGATGTGTGTCCAAGGATATCTATGTAATCCCCCTTTAACTAATCTTTTGGTTCCTATCACCCACGTGTGAGTCATAAATACATGTAATTAATGAAGTATCCCAAGGTGTGTGAAGGTGGTTCAAGACAGAACCATTATGATGCTAACTCAGGTGATACATAGGTGGACATGTGGAATGCTGTAACTCATGACAAGAATCGAAATAGGAGTTATTTCCCCAAGGTCAAAGGTTGATTTAATGTATTCTCATTTAATAAACCATTAGATAAAACTCATGAATGGGGAATTTAATTAATTATTTATTTATGTCAATGCAATTATTTATTTTATAGATAAAAATCCATGATCACATAAATAAATGAATTAATATGAAAAGATGAAAAATTAAATAAATGAATTACACGTAAATGTTTTATCCATTATGATTAATTAATTAAGTAACATCCACTTAATATTAACAAGACATGTAAAGGATAAAACAAGATAAAAAATTGTGCATAATTAATTAAAATACCCAAATTAAATATTAAGGAAAACTTGACCTTCCATTACTTGATTAGGAATGAAATAATTGAAACTAAGTGTTTGACCAACCCCCATTAAGACACTTACTTTTAATGTGGAGTTATTATGAAGTTTATGGGTTGAATTGGACATCTTAAATCAAGAGAATTATCCCTCAATATACTTGATGTAACTTAGAATCAAGTGTTGAGGAAATCCAAGTCAATATTTCAGGATAGGGGAGTCCACTCAAAAGATCAAGGAGCTGCATGTTTGCGGTTGGCGAAGACCTTTCTACCTAAACACCTTCATGTAGCTTGACCAACCCTCACATGGGTTATGCTAAGGGGCATATAGATCCTTTACACTAGAATTTCATAATAACTAGACATTCTAAGTTCAATGGTGATGACTATTGGGACTTGATAAAGTAGTGGGAAATTTAATAAAAATCAATAAAATCAAATTATTTTATTATTTCTCACATGATTTGTAATTAAGAAAAGTACTAATACTCTTCTCTTTTAAATTTCAGAATAAAATTAAAAACTCATCATCCATATTATCCCTATGATCAATATTAGATAAAGACAACCTACTCACTAACAATAACTTCTAGGAGTGGTTTAGATGACTTCGGGTTGTGCTACATCATGAACAGAAATCTTATGTGCTATAATCCTCAATGCCCGATCCACCTACTAAAGAGGTGAGTGATGGAGATTTCCTGGTATACGAATAACATTTGAGTGATGTGATTGATGTTAAATGTTTGATGCTTTCATCTATGTCTAATGAACTCATGAAGTCTCATGAAAACATGGATGTGTATAACATGCTTGAACACCTACGTGGTCTTTACCAGGAGAGAGATAGACATGCATAGTTTGAGATATCCAAGGCACTCTTTCAGAGAATTATTGGAGAGGGATCCCTATATGGGCCTCATGTAGTCAAGATCATTGGATACATTGAATGCCTAGAGGATATAGGGATTAAAATCCATGAAGAACTAGGAACCGATCTTATTATGGTATCACTCCTTAGAGATTCTCTATCTTTGTTGTAAATTTTAATATGAAAAACATTGAGAAGTCTCTTCCAAATATTCTTACTCTAATTCGAAAAGTAGATAAGGATATAAAGTGCAAAAAGCATTCCATCCTTATGGTGAACAAATGAAAAGTTCAAACAAATATCTTTAAGACCAAAGCTTATTTATTACATTCTAATAATAAGAATATCAAGGGGAAAACAAGGGAAAACATATTGTATATTTCACATGTGGTAAGAAGGGCCACTAGAAGAAAAACTACACACAGTCAAAGAAGCAAAGGGAAGCTTCAGGTGTGTTTTTATTAAGTGAAATTTATGTGTTTCTACAAATTAGGTATTAGATACAACTTTTAGTTATAACACCCCAAGCTTCCATGGTACGCTTCTTTTTGAATAATACAATATCTTGTGTTGTATGCAGCTTCAAGTTCCAGCACACCATGACCAATCAAACTAGCCGTTTAAAAAGCAGTTATGAATAGTAATACCCACTTTTTGAAATTTTATAAATTTTATTTTTCAAAATGGACTTCATTTTTGGATTCATAATATCAAAATTAACTTAGGGTGAATTTTTGGTATTTTTTTGAAAACTTTCAACTTTTGATGAATAGTGAAAAAACATTGTATTATTGTTTAAAACTGACTTTTTATTTAAATAATTATTTTTAAATTTAAATTTATTTTAAAGTCAAAATAGATACATAATATTTATATTAGTATAATTTAATTCATTGGAGTCATTTTATAATAAGATTAGATATATAAAATTTTATTGAACTTTTTAATGTCTTTAACCCACATTCTAGGCACATTTGCAAATTTGCATAAAACGTAATTTTACCACTTCTGTGGATTGAATTTCAAAAATCATACAGAAACAGTTTTCATAAGTAATTAAAATGTGGTTAAATAGGATGAAAATAATTTTTTTTGTGAATAATAACTTTTGAATTTTATTTACCACAGTTAAAAGTAAATAGGGTATTTAAAGGTAAAAATGATATTATAATTATCCTAACACGTGTCCTAATTCTATTGGATAAGTGTTTTTCGACCAAGATAAACCTTAGGACAAAAATATGATCCTTTTTTATCCACTTGAATTAGATTATAACATTTATTATATTTTATTTAAAGAAGTGTTAAAAGTGTTAAATTCAAATTTTATTAACTAAACCATTTTTAATATAGATTAATATATAAGATAAATTAGACTATAAATATTAATTATAAATCTAAAAATATTTCCTACATCATGTTATTTTATTTATAATTTTTAGACATTAAATAAATAAATTTATTTATGACACAATGATGATGCAACACTTGCCTTATTAATGAAAGATTAAAATAATTGATGTTATAAATATTAAAATAAATTTAAATTGAAACTTTTTATGCCATACCCAAATTTTTTAGAATATTATGAGATTTTAAGGTTGATTAAATGTGTTTTTTTTCTATGTAATCTATTTTTTATGACTTTCACAAAAACCAAATACTAAATAGTGTCAAAATTGACATAAATGAGTTTTTAAAACAAATACTATATTATTAAATGATATAATATTCCTAAAAATATAAGATTTAGAAAAATGACTTAGATAATGTTATATATTTCATTAATGAACCACTTGGGGTTATCTTGGTATTTTATAGTAACTATATTAACCATGTAGTATAAAAATACAAGAAGACATGGTAAAAGTTAAACTATTTAACTAAGAGTTAAATCTAAAAGATAATGCTAATATGGTGACCTAAACTTGTCTAAAATCTATTTTTTGAGATTATTTAGACCCATACCCACCTTATCCTAGAAATAAATCCATTTTGAGCTATTATAAACTGAAAATAATTTTATAATAAATTAATATTTCAAACTTTTCCTAAAGTGCCCCTCACCTCTCTTATAAAAGTGTACTTCCCCTTCTCTTATCTTCACACCTCAAAAGCCATTTGGCTCTGCCAAACTCTGATAAAATCACCTAAAAATACCCTCATTTAAACCTAGAGGACTTACTTTGATTAGAAAGAAAACCTAAGGATCCCTTTATTTCAAATCAAAAGGAAGCACCCGAAAAAGAGGTAATTATTTTATCACCTCTTTCAAAGTTATTTTCTTCTTCCACTTCCATTTCTTTGTTGTTTCCATACCAAAATAATAACTCTAGAACCTTATACATACTATAATTTTATTATAAATATGGTACAACCATATTCATTATTCTATCCATCCTATGAATGAAAAAGTCACCATACGCGCGTACGTACGGCTTACCGTCTCCACGTCGTGGTGTAGTTTGTTATTCACCACTTAATTATTTGGATGAGTATAATAATGAGTATAATTGATATAAATAATAAATATAACATGTTAATGATTTTTTATATATAATATACCATCTAATTACATATGATTTCACCATCAATAGAATGATATTGTCGCTCGTGCGTACGTACGGATTACCGTCGCCACAACGCAATGAGATTTCATTCCCCATCATAACCATTCAAGAATAATTTTCATTTGATGATTAAAAAATAATTCTTAATAACTTAATATCATTCTGGATATTAATCAAATACATCATATCCATAACAAACATGACTTATGTAACGAAACATATAATTGAAAATGAATCAGTTAACACCCGAAACAATGATAATACTGAAATATTATTAACAAAGAAATATTAGAGAATCATATATGATATCATATTTATGTATTTAGTTCTGTTATAATTTAATAAAAATTATTTAACCATTATAAATAAGGTTAACGTACCCTCGACTAAGGAAAATTACAAGGTAAGGGTTTATTTTACAATCTCTTTATTATCTGAGGTTATTTATATGTAGGTATCTACTGTGACTTCTTTATCATCCACATCCGTGTTTCTTAAAAATGTATTTCAAAAGATTTTTAATATTTCATAGAATATGGGTTAAAGTCATTTATACCCTTTTTTTACTTTTTATAAAATGTTTTTAAAGGAATCTTTCCGTCATTTTTCAAACAAGGTACTTTATGACCTTTTCGACAAATTAAGGAAATAATGTTTTTTTAACTTATACGGTGGGTGCATCTATTTTTTGCCATCACAACAACTTAAAAGCTTCTCTTACAATATTATATGAATATTTTCAAAATAAATGTTTTATTTTATAATTATGTGACTTTTAAATGATTTCAAAGTAGAAAGAGATATTTCTCTCAAATAGTTTTTGGATTGATTTAATCTATGTGAACATATATTGTTGGATTTTATATTTAATTGAAGTTGATTTATTATGATACAATATTCCATATTGTATTGATAGTTGTATGATATGTTTGACCATGGATGTGATATTTTTATGTCATTTAAGGTTTATGGTTAAAGTATTAACATTTTGTATGTTAGTTTAATACAAATTTTTATGTTATGTTTCGCCCTTTTCATATGAGGAATGCACTAGACGTAGTAAGTGACAGATGAGGCCCGCTATAGCCCCTCGATGCATCGATAGGTCTCATGAGGTAAACTAGTGTCTTGGAACAAGGCCTTGAGAAAATTTATATTTAGGGTCTTGACATGAGGCCTTGACTATGTGGTTATAATGTCCGACATTATGCATTCCATCATTATGAGATTAGCTATTGATATTACATGTGATTATTTGACTAGTAGAATATCCATGTGAATAAATAAATGGAATTATTTGATTTATCTTTGCCATATTATGCTAAAGTTTATCTTTAAAAGGCTCGTGTTTTAGTCTTACACACTGCCTTAAATTTTTATGCTTATTTATGATAGTTTCTGATATATTGATATCCGTACTGAGCATCTGAGCTAATTCCTTTATTATGTTTTATTTTTCCTAGGATGAGAAGAAGTATATTATGACTGACCTGTAAGGATAGACTAATGGATATGAGTGTGTTTAAAGGAGACACAATGTTGCTTTTTTATTTCATAATGTAATGTAAAACTTATGAATTTATCTAGTAATTAAAAGGATATTAAATTGATCGATCTTTCGGGACTTTATCTCTTGTGATCATGACATTGTTATGTAATAATGCACTGACTCTGAGTAACTGGGGTTGGTGCGTTACAGTTGGTATTAGAGGAAGTTTAGTACAAACCTTGGAAACTAGATTTAGAAAAAACTATAATTAGAGAACATTACCCTAAGATAGAATTTGAGGATTAGTATAGAAGAACATAATTTTTTTTTGGTAATGTAGATATTATGTGGGTTTTCCAAGAAATAAATCCCTGTCTGGATACTACAAGTGGATGTGGTTCTGGCATAGACGTACCTAGGAGTGAAAACTCCGACAAGGAGTTTCGGGCTTGACCCGGGGTATCTTGGTACACGACAATGAGCCTTTCTGTGCACCTGGTTTGACACTCCCAGGGGATATGCTTAGGATAATTCACATTTTCTTTACAAATCATTATGATGGATTTATGAGTAAATACTTCCCTAAATATTTTTTTGTATGATTATGGATTATATGCATAAATTGTTCAATTTATGTTAAGTATTTTACAAGTTTGGAATTATGCATTGTGATTCATGAACTAATACAGTGTATGCCATTGTTTAGAAATGGAGCATAGTGGAGGGAATAGAAACCATATCAATGTATGTAATTCATGTAGGTATTTTCCTCCCATTCAAGATAATTATAGTGGAGCTGGTGATACAACTAGTGCTGATCAGCTTATAACCATAATGAGACAAATCACCCAGGTTATGAATAATAACCATACCTATATGGAGCACCCTGATCCACAACGTGGAGGATCAATGTTAAACCGCTTCATGAGGAAACAACCACCAACATTCAATGGGAATAAAAATCCATTTGTAGCTAAGCAATGGATAAGTTCCTTATAGAAAACATTTCTTACTTTAAGGAGTAGTGAAAAGGAAAAAGTCTTCATGGTAGTTTATCGCCTCTCAGGAGATACTGGTCAATGACGGTCATTAATAAAAAAAAAAGGAGAATGAAGAAGTGTTAAATATGGAATAGAGGGAGTTTAAAGAGTTTTTTTAGAAAAATACTTTCCTTTTGAACATCGAGCTGATATGGAAAGGCAATTTCTGAGTCTGAGGCAAAAGGAGGATGAGAATGTTGCAAAGTATGAGGCTAACTTTACAAGGTTAGCAAGGCATGTTACAGATTATTTACGTAACCCAAGAAGTAATATTGATCGATTATTTGATGGGTTAAAATCATTTCTCCATCGAGAATTAGTCTCAAAATCCTTCTCATTGTACGAAGATATAGTCTCATGTGCTATTAATACAGAAAAGGAATTCTATAAGTCTTATGACTTTAAAGCAAAACAAGAGAAGAAGAGATCTGCTGAACACTCTGAAAAATGAAATAAGGGAAATAAGGGAAAAGTTGACTTTCCATCATGCATTAATTGTGGGAAGAAACACCCTGGTACATGCCTAAAGGGGATTAGAATTTGTTACAAGTGTGGACAAAAATACCACCAATCTCATGATTGCAATGGGAAGAAAGAGGCTGTCAATATTCAATGCTACAATTATAAAGAAATGTGGCATTATTCAAATGAATGTCATAAGAATCAAGGAAAATTTCCTCAGAAAAGGACAAGGGAGAAAGGAAAATCTTATGTGATCACTACAGCTAAGGTTGAAGTTCCTAATGACGTGGTGATAGGTACTTTAATCATTTCCTCAAAATCAGTCAATGCTTTATTTGATTTTGGATCATCACTTTCTTTAATATCTTCCCAGTTTTCCAAGAAAATTAGATATTTATGATAGAAAAAATATTTTAAATTATTTTATTCTTAATTTCAATGTTTTTAATCCCAAAAACGTGTTATTTAAAGGGAAATTTTCACATTTTATGTTTTAGGAGTATTTTTGAGCTTAATTGAAAAAATGGCTTATTTTGGATTTAAACAGTTTTAATTTATTTTAATGTTTAGGCCATAAAATTTTCTAAAACGATCCAAATTTCAAAGTTCTTATTTTATAGGTTTATATGTTCTATGGGATTAATTTTATCCTTCTTCACCCAAAGCTCAATCTATCATTTGGAAGCTCAAATCCAGCTCACAAGTTAGGCCTCGAAAACTGTGCACAGAACTGGAGAAATTTATTGTTGGGCCCATATATCCTAAATTTCCAAACCATTGGAGCTAAAAATTTACATGGAGCTTGAATACACACTTATTAAAAAGTTTCATTAAGATTTATGCACTTTATTCTTTCATTCTCAAGGCCATAAATGCGTTGGAAATCGCTGAATTGGAATACAAACAGTCATCTATCCAGATTAAATGTCATGAGTAAATAGAATATATCTCTCTCCCTACTTGGACAATGAAGCTTAAATTTCGTGGGTAGACATAGGGGAGATAGGCGAACAACTTTTAAGAAGGAAGATTTCGAATATTCTGTAATTAATGAGGTTATCCACGCGTCTACATTTGGAGAATATTTTTAGAGCCAAATTTTCATTCCCTCTCCCTATGAAAGAGTTTCCCTTTTCATTGAAAAGTGTTGGTAACTTAGGGGTTGCCTTTTTTGGAAATTATATGTAGTTTAGTGTTTTATTTTATTTTAATTTTATTCTGTAATTTCATTTCATGTTTTAATTTAAGTGTTCTCCTTTCTCCATTTTTCTTTCTCTCTTTTTTTCTCCCCCCGTTTTCATCTTCACTGTGATCTATTATACTCATGATCATGAATAGATAACCCAAGGAATTTACCAGGGGAGTAATTAAGTGGTGAACCCAAGTATTTGATCATTAATGTTTTATTGTTTATTATTTACTTAGATTTAGTCTAAGGGGGATCTTAGTAGGAAAGGCGCCTTTGTGTCTCCACTTGCCACCCGAGACTTAGCTTTCACTTTTGTCACATTCTCCCTCGATCGAGGAGGTGGATGTATGATATCTCGACGATCGTTGAGTGTACTATATATTCATAACCATATGCAGAAGTGGATGTTCATGCATATTATGGAGCATGCTCATTAAGTAGATTTGAAACTATCAAAGATACGATGAAGGTTCAATCTGAATAATCTCCTGGGAGGATCTCCTTTCTGTCTAACATCATTCTGTTCGCATTGCATCTGCATATTTAATTTTAGTATTTCATTCTCATTTATCAAACCTAAATTTCTGGTCATTTTATTTCATATATATATATATATATACATAGTTAATTAGAAGTAGTGATGGATTGGCTGTGAAAGCTCCACAAGAGATCGACCTAGGTCAGCCACTGTGCTGCACTTAGTATAAATATTTTTGAGAGCGCGCACAAAAACGCTTCATCAAATTAGTGCCGTTTCCAGGGATCCAAGTGGCCTTCACTCACTATTTTTATTCAAATTTTTTAAATAATTTTAGTTTCATTTCAAAAATCACAAAAAAAATCATAAATTTCAAAAACAAAAAAAAAAACTATTGTTCATGATGTCTTTCAATTCAAATTTTTATACATGGACTAATGAATCTTAGTTTCCAGAAGAAGTTTTCAGTGATATTGATGCTAATTATAAAAGGATTAGTGATGTAGTGGAAAATTTGGAGAGCCAAATAGTATTTATAGCTGAATACGTACATGCATTTCAAGAGCAACTTGAACCTGGTCTTGAACTGGAACCTGAGCTAGAACAAGTGGTGAAAGAGATTTCACCAATCATTTTTTACATTAAAGAACCCGAGGAGGGTGAGAAGGATCTATTAAAGGAGTTAATAATATCATCCCATACTCAACCATTTCTCAATGAGGTCCCTAATGTACACATTCCAAATGATTCACTTTTGGGAGATCAACATTTTTTGGAAGAATCCTGGAATCACTTTGTTGAAGATAACCTGAAACCTGATCTTCCCATCATTGATATTGAACAATCCACACCTTTTGACCTCTCTATTTATTTGGAAGATGATGAAGAAAATGAACTTGCTGATATGGAGTTGCCAATGGTATTTATAGAAGAGATCAATTTCCAATCTGACTTACTTGAAAGGGAATATTTATTGATTGATTCTTCATGTTTTAATTTTATTCAAACTGAATTGTTTTCTGACTTCTTCTTTCCTAAAATTTCTGATATAGCAAAAATAGAGAAGACCTTGGATGATAAGGAAGAGACTAACCAGGTGGTGGTGATCGAGGAAGAATATCCAGATAAGATGGCCGTGGTGCGACTACCTCCTCTACAACAACTTGCATATCATATGGAGAAGGACACCACTAAAGTTAACAGGGAGCACCCCTATTTTCTTTTCCCTCCCACTCATGAACTCAAATTATATCTTTATTCTTTATTGTGGGTTGGGAACTTTCATATCTTAGTTAAGGTTCTCTATTATTGGTGTTTACTGATGGACACTAGGAAAAGTCACATGTGGTGGTTTATCTCAAAGAAACCACACCCACCTTCTGATTGGGAATAATCCACTGCAACTACCTAACTAGGGGCAGTAAAAACTTAGCACCCACTTGGGGTATCAAACCAAGAACTATCCCTTTTCTATCCCTTTTATATTTCATTTTCATTATTTTTATTATGTCTTGTCATTTATTTCTTGTAGTTTTAAAGTGGTAGCAGCTAGGAGTTTAACTCAAGGCTGCCACTGAAAAATAAATCATGTTGTGTCTTTCCTTTTCTATATTTTGTTTGCTACCCAATTTAAATTCTGTGTGAAAATATTTCTTGATACAATTTGAGATATAAAGAGGGTAGTAAATTGAATAAGTGTGGGGGAGGTATTTCAACTTATTTTTATGAATTTTGTATGTGCTTTCATTCTATTTTTCATATTGTTTTTTTGAAATTTTATGGTTTTCCTTTTTCATTTTTGGCGTGTTTTTAGGATTTTTGAGCTGAATTGAATACTTTGGAAAATTCAAAACATCTTGGTATTTTTGGAACATTGATTTATTTTAATAGTTTAGGATTTAAATTATTTCTGAATGGATTTTGTTTCTTGATTTCCAATCTTTTCATTTGATTAAGTTTGGTTGATTGTGAAACTCATGTTCACAAGTACTGTCCAAATTGAAAATCTTGCCCAATCTGAGAGGTTTGTAAACCTATTTTACATCTTCTTAAATTTCTCTTTTTCTTTAGAGTCTTGAGTCAAGTTGTGTGATCCATAACTTTCTATTTTTCTCTTTTTCAAAGCTATTAGATTTTATGGAATGTGTCAAGTATGATTGAGGCATCACTTTGAAAGCCCTTTTTGCATTCCACTCTAAGTTTGGCCTATATTTTCAGAAAAACTTCATTAAGCCCCTATTAACCATGAAATACCTTATTAGGAAACCACATTATAATCCATTTATCCCTTTCCAACCTGCTCTAGATGTTAAATGCATGATTATTGTTGAACTCAAGTGTGGGGGAGGGAGAAGATGGGCTGTGTTTTGCTTTCCTGAAGAATCTTTTTGAGATGAATTGAATGTTGTTCCATATTTATTGCTAATTGGGTGCAAGAAAAGTCATGATGTGAAGATGTATGGGTGGCCCAAAAAATCATTACAAAGATGGGCTTGGTGTTCACCAATATTTTAAGATCAAAACCTGCCTCTCTTTTCCTCCAAAACATGATTTTGAAGAGAAATCCTGATTTGAATTCAAGATGAAACAATGCTACAATTGGGGAAAAGAGGGATGAAATTCATTGATGCTGAAATTCTATGTGTTAACTTCTCAAAGGAAGAGGAATTTGGTGGTGATTAATTTTTTGAACTGATTGGGGAGCACACCATTCTAGGGAAAAATTGTTTTCATACATTTACTTCACTTTAGAGCTTAAACCTCCTCATTCTGCCTTAGGTGTTTTTACATTTAAAACCTGCCAAACCTCAGCCTCAGAATAACCCATGTAAAATACCTCATGATTGATTTTTTTTGACTATTTTAATTGGAGATACTAGGAGGATATTAAGCCTATATAGATCACACATGTTTTGAGAATGAGAAAAACTCCACATTAAATATCCTCTAGTAAAGAGAGAAATATTTTTTTGGGGAGGTATGTACGCCATTCATGTGAGGATTAATATGAGATTTAATTGATTCATATGATTTTTTAAGAGTTATGAAATTTTTATCCATGTAGGAGGCATGATATTTTCTTTGATACGATAATTGAACTGTGTTGTCATTTATGCTTTGAGAAGTTTGTTTTGACCGTGGTATAAGATTATCGTCCAGGAGTGCAATGTTTAAGTGTGGGGGAATTGATAGAACAAATATTTTAAATTATTTTATTCTGAATTTCAATATTTTAATCCCACCAATGTGTTATTTAAAGGTCAATTATCACATTTTATGTTTTAGGAGTATTTTTGAGCTTAATTAGAAAAATGGCTTATTTTGGATTTAAACAGTTTTAATTTATTTTAATGTTTCGGCCATAACTTTTTCTACACTGATCCAAATTGAAAAATTATCCTTTTTATAGGTTTCTATGTTCTATGGTCTTAATTTTATCCTTCTTGACCCAAAGCTCAATCCATCATTTGTAAGCTCAAATCCAGCTCACAATTCAGGCCTCGAAAACTGTGCACAGAACTGGAGAAATTTATTGTTGGGCCCATATCTCATAACTGGACGAGCCATTGGAGATGAAATTTTACATGGAACTGTAATACATAATTAGTAACAAGTTTCATTAAGATGTACACGCCTTATTATTTCATTATAAATTCCATAAATGCGTTGGAACTCACTGTATTGGAATACGAACAGCCAGCCGTTCTGATTAAATGTCATGAGTAAATCGACAATATCTCTCTCCCCACTTGGACAATGAATCTGAAACTTCGTGGGTAGACATAGGGGAGGTAGTTAAACAACTTTAAATAAGGGATATTTCCAAAATTATGTCATTAATGAGGTCATCCATGCACCTACATTTGGAGAAGATTTTTGGATCCAAATTTTCATTCCCTCTCCCTATAAAAGAGTTTCACTTTTCATTTCAAAGTGTTGGTAACTTAGGGGTAGCCTTTGTTAGCCATTATATGTAGTTTAGTGTTTTATTTTTCTTTTAATTTCATTCTATAATTGCATTTCTTGTTTTAATTTAACTATTCTCTTTTCTCCACTTTTCTTTCTCTCTTTTGTTTTTCCCCCTGTTTTCATATTCACTGTGATCTCTTATACTCATGATCATGAGTAGCTAACCTAAGGAATTTCCCAGGGGATTAATTTAGTGGTGAACCCAAGTCTTTGATCATTAATGTTTTATTATTTCTTATTTACTTAGAGTTAGTCTGAGGGGGATCTTAGTGGGCAAGGCACCTTTGTGTCTCTACTTGCCACCGAGGCTTAGCTTTCACTTCTATCACATTCTCCCTCGATCGAAGAGGTGGATGTATGGTATCTCAGTGATCGTTGAGTGTACTTTATATTCATAACCATAGGCAGAAGGGGATGTTCATGCATATGATGGAGCATTCTCATTAAGTAGATTTGAAACTATCAAAGAGACGATGAAGGTTCACTCTGGATAATCTCTTAGGAGGATCTCCTTTATATCTAACATCATTCTGTTTGAATTCATCCTGTTTTTATTGCATCTACATATTTAATTTTAGTATTTAATTATCATTTATCAAACCTAAATTTCTGGTCATTTTATTTCACATATATATACAAAGTTAATTAGCAGTAGTGATTAATTGGCCGTGAAAGCTCCTCAAGAGATCGTCCTAGGTCAACCACTGTGCTGCACTTAGTATAAATATTTTTGAGAGCACGCATGACAACGCTTCATCAATTTCCAATTTTAATTAACAAGGGAGTTGTTAGTCAAAATTCCTAAGGGAAGTATCACAACAACAAAGTTTTGTCAATCAGTTACCATTATGTCATATAAACGTGTTTTATATGCTGATCTTATTGTCATATCCCTGATTGAATTTGATATAATCCTCAGTATGGATTGACTTTTAGACCATGATGTGAAAATTCATTATAAGAATAAGGAGGTTACAATTTTTGATGATGATAAGGAATCCCTTATCTTTAGAGCAGAAGCATCACCATCTGATGTTCATCTAGATCTACCCCCAGTAGCTCTACTAAATTCAATTATTGGGGAGGAGGAGTGTGAAATAACTATGGATGAGGAAAGTAATGTTCAAATAGAGGATGTACCTATTGTGAAAGAATATGTTAATATGTTTCTATATTATTTACCTGGACATCCTCCAGAACGAGAAATTGATATTTCCATTGACTTAATTCCTGGTTCAAGGACTACATCGAATACCCCTTATAGAATGACCACTATGGAATTAGTAGAACTAAAGAAACAACCAGAGGAATTGAGTAATAAAGGATTTATTCTCCCTAGTGTTTCTCCATGTGGAGCCCCTGTTTTTTTTGTTAAGAAGAAAAATGGATCTATGAGGTTGTGCATTGACTAAAAGGATATCAATGCTATAACAATAAAGAACAAGTATCCCCTACCTCCCATCGATGATTTATTCGATCAACTTCATGGAGCTCAATATTTTTCAAAGATTGACCTTTGATCTGGATATCATCAGTTGTGCATGAAAAAGGAAGACATTCCAAAGATATCATTTCAAACTAAGTATGGGCATTATGATTTTACAATAATTCCTTTTGGAATGACTAATGAACCCTCTGTTTTCATGGATCTAATGAATAGTTTTTTCAAGGAATATCTTGATGAATTTATAGTGGTATTTATTTATGATATCTTGGTATAATCCAAAAGCTATGAAGATCATGAAAATCACTTGTGCACTATTCTGAAAACTCTTATAAGAAATGAATTATATGGGAAGTTTAGAAAGTGTGAATTCTGGCTTTAGAATATTTCTTTTCTTGAACATATTGTCTCTAAGGATGAAATCTCTATTGATCCTTCAAAGACAAGGGCAATCCAAGAATGGATAGCACCGATGAGTATAACTGAGGTACTTATTTTTGTTGGTTTAGCAAGTTACTATCGGCGTTTCATCTAGAATTTTTAATGATTGGATAACCCATTAATCAATCTCACACGTAAATGGGTTAAATTTCTTTGAAAAAAAGAGTGTGAAGAATGTTTTGAATAATTGAAGAGAATATTAGTCAATGCTCTTATCTTAAATCTACCATCAGGGAATGATGGGTTGGTTATTTATAGAGATGCATAAAAGAAAGTACTTAGTTGTGTCCTTATGCAGAATGATAGAGTTATTGCCTATGCGTCACGACAGCTAAAAATTCATGAAAAAAACTGTCCCACTCATGATCTTGAGTTAGTAGCTGTAATTTTTGTTATGAAGATATAGAGACACTATCTCTATGGTGAAAAATGTGAGATATATACTGATCACAAGAGTTTGAAGTATATTTTCTCATAGAAATAACTCAACATGAGGAAAAGGAGATGGCTTGAACTACTCTAGGATTATGATTGCACTATACACTACCACTTGGGGAAGGAAAATAAGGTGGCAGATGCTTTGAGCAGAAAGGATAATGGAGTTTTGAACAAGATGAGAGTTGAAAGGGATCCCATGTTCATGGATCTGGTAAAGATGGATATGGGAATAATCATGGAAGGTTAAACATAAATACATTTTCAAATGGTTTCCAAACCATCTTTACTATAAAGGATAAAGAGTTCTTAGACAGATGATGAGGATTTTCAAAAGAAAATTAAAGCTATGAATGATAGGAGATTGATTAACTCTGTATATAAAGATGGAATTTTGAAATTAGGGAAGAGGCTTTGTGTTCCCGATATACCTGATCTAAAAAGGGAATTTTTGGATGATTCTCATAGCTCCAATTTCTCTATATAAACTGGTAGCACTAAGATGTATAGAGAGTTGAAGGAATATTTTTGGTGGGACAAAATGAAGAGGGAGATTGCTGATTATGTGTCAATATGTATGGTTTTTAAATAGGTGAAGGCTAGAAGACAACATCCTAGAGGAGTCATGAAACCACTTCCCATACGATAGTGGAAATGAGATGATATTATGATGGACTTTGTCATGGGGTTACCAAAGAATCCTAGAAGAAATGATTCAATATGGGTCATTGTTGATCGTCTTACCAATTCGTCACATTTTCATGCTATAAGAGAAGATTTACCACTTAAACGTTTAGAAAGACTATATATTAATGAAGTTGTAAGACTTCATGGTGTACCCCTATCGACTGTTTCTGATCTTGATCCCCATTTAATATCAAGATTCTGGAAAAGTCTTCAGAAATCCCTGGATACTAAACTTCGTTTGAGTACTTCCTACCACCCTCAAACTGAAAATCATAATAGAATATTCAAACCTTAGAAGAAATGTTGATATCTTGCTCAATTTACTTTCAAGGTATGTGGGATCAGTATTTACCTTTTGTAGAATTTTACTATAACAATAGCTTCCATTCAAGTATTCATATGGCACCATATGAAGTGTTATATAGAAAGATATGTCACACACCAACTTGTTGGGATGATGTTGGTGAAAGAAAACTAGTAGGCCAAAAACTTGTTGAGGAAACAATGAAAAAGGTAAATATTATCCCAACCCACATCAAAGCAGCTCAAAGTAAGCAAAAGAGATATGATGAGAACCGAAGGAATGATTTAGAATTTCAAGTAGGAGATCATGTTTTCTTGAAGATATCTCCATGGAAGGGTGTCATAAGATTCAATAAGAAGGGTAAATTAAGTCCCAGGTACATCAGACCTTTTGAAATTCTAGAACAAATTGGAGTTGTAGCTTACCATTTGGCAATACCGCCAAGTCTCTCCAAAGTTCATGATGTGTTCCACGTATCACTGTTGAGAAAATACATGCCAGACCCAATGCATGTACTCACCTATGAATAAATAGAACTGGAACCTGATCTATCTTATTGTGAAGATCCTGTCAAGATTCTTGATACCAAAGAACAAGTGTTGATAAACTAGATGACTCCTTTGGTAAAAGTTTTTTTTGGAGAAACCATAAAATAGAAGAGGCAACGTGGGAACCTGATGAACTTATGATGAAGAACCACCCAAATCTTTTTATGTAGTAATATTCTAGAAATTTTGAGGATGAAATTATTTGTAGGAGGGAAGAATGTAACACCTCAAGCTTCCACTATATGCTTCTCTTTGAATAATATAATAGCTTGTGCTGTATGCAGCTTCAAGTTCTAGCACACCACGACCAATCAAACTAGTCATTTAAAAAGTAGTTATGAACAATAATACCCAATTTTTAAAATTTTATAAATTTTAATTTTTAAAATTTACTTTATTTTTGGATTTGGAATATCAACATTAGCTTAGGGTGAATTTTTGGTATTTTTCTGAAAACTTTCAACTTTTGATGAATAGTGAAAAAACACTGCATTATTTTTTAAAACCAATTTTTTATTTAAATACTTATTTTTAAATTTAAATTTATTTTAAAGTCAAAATAGATACATAATACTTATATTATTCCAATTTAATTCATTGGAATCATTTTATAATAAGATTAGATATATAAAATTTTATTGAACTTTTTAACGTCTTTAACCCACCTTCTAGGCACATTTGCAAATTTGCATAAAACGCAATTTTACTACTTCTGTAAATTGAATTTCAAAAATCTGACAGACACGGTTGTCATCATTAAGTAAAATTTGGTTCAATAGGATGAAAATAATTTTTGGTGAATCATAACTCTTGAATTTTATTTACCATGATTAAAAGTAAATAGGGTAATTAAAGGAAAAAATGATATTATAATTACCCTAAAACATGTCCTAATTCTATTGGATAAGCGTGTTTCGAAAAAAATGAACCTTAGGACAAAAATATGATCCTTTTTGATCTACTTGGATTAGATTAGGACATTTATTATATTTTATTTAAAGAAGTGTTAAAAGTGTTAAATTCAAATTTTATTAACTAAACCATTTTTAATAGAGTTATACATAATATAAATTAGACTATAAATATTCATTAGAAATATAAAAATATTTCCTACATCATGTTATTTTATTTATAAATTTTAAACATTAAATAATTAAATTTATTTATGACACAATGATGATGCAGTAATTACCTTATTAGTGAAAGATTAAAATAATTGATGTTATAAATATTAAAATAAATTTAAATTGAATATTTTGATTCCATCCACAAATTTTATAGGTGAATATGACATTTTAGGGTTTATTAAATTTATTTTCTTAGAAGTAATCAAGTTTTTATGACTTTTACAAAAACCAAATACTAAATAGTGTCAAAATTGACATAAATGAGTTTTTAAAAAAAATACTATATTATTAAATGATATAATATTCCTAAAAATATAATATTATGACAAAAGACTTATATAATTTCATATATGTCATTAATAAACCACTTGAGGTTTTTTTGTCATTTTATAGTAACTATATTAACCATGTAGTATAAAAATACAAGAAGACATGGTAAAAGTTAAACTATTTAACTAAGAGTTAAATCTAAAAGATAAGGTTAATATGGTGACCTAAACTTTTCTAAAACATATTAGTTGAGAATATTTTGACCCATAACCACCTTATCCTTGAAATAAATCCATTTGGATCTATTATAAACTGAAAATAATTGTATAATAAATTAATATTTCAAACTTTTCCTAAAGTGCCCCTCACCTCTCTTATAAAAGGATACTTCCCCTTCTCTTAACTTCACACCTCTAAATCCATTTGTATTGGCCAAAACCTGCTCAAATATACTCCCAAATACCCTCATCTCAACCTAGAGGCCTTAATTTGTTTAGAAATCCAACCTAAGGATCCATTTTGTTCAAATCAAAAGGAAGAACCTAAAGAAGAGGTAATTATTTTATCACCTCTTTGAAAGTTCTTTTCTTCTTCCGCGTCCTCTTTATTTGTTGTTTCCATACCAAAATAATAACTACAGTAACTTGTACATGTTATGATGTTATTATAAATATGGTACAACCATATTAAATATTCTATCCATCCTATGAATGACAAATTCACTATACGTGCATACGTACGACTTACCGTATCCACGTCATGGTGTAGTTTGTTATTCACCACTTCATTATTTGGATGAGTATAATAATGAGTATAATTGATGTAAATAATAAATATAACATGTTAATGATTCTGTATATATAATATACCATCTAATTACATACAATTTCACCATCAATATAATGATATTGTCACTCGTGTGTACGTACAGATTACTGTCTCCGCGACGCGATGAGATTTCATTCCCCATCAAAACCATTCAAGAATAATTTTCATATGATGATTAAAAAATAATGTTTAAGAAATTAATATAATTATTTATATGAATCAAATACATCTTATTCATAACAAACATGACTTATGTAATGAAACATATAAAGGAAAATGAACCAGTTAACACTCGAAACAATGATAATACTGAAATATTATTAACAAAGCACTATTAGAGAATCATATATGATATCATATTTATGTATGTGGTTCTGGTATAGTTTAATAACAATTATTTAACCATTATATAGAAGATTAAGGTATCCTCAACTAAGGAAAACTACAAGGTAAAGGTTAATTTTACAATCTCTTTATTATTCGAGGTTGTTTATACATAGGTATCTACTAGGATTTCTTTATCATCCACATTTTTGTTTCTTAAAAATGTATTTCAAAACATTTTTACTATTTCCTATAATATAGTTTAAAGTCATTTATACCCTTGTTTTACTTTTTATAAAATTTTTTGAAAGGAATCTTTTCGTCATTTTCCAAACAAGGTACTTTATGACCTTTTTGACAAATTAAGGAAAGAATGTTTTTTAACTTATACAGTGGGTGCAACTATTTTCCACCGTTATAACACCTTAGAAGCTTACATTACAATATTATATGAATATTTTTAAAATAAATGTTTTCTTTTATAATTATATGACTTTTAAATGATTTCAAAGTAGAAAGAGATATTTTCTCAAATAGTTTTTGGATTGATTTAATTTATGTCAACATCTATTGTTGGATTTTATGTTTAATTGAAGTTGATTTATTATGATACAATATTCCATATTGTATTGATAGTTGTGTGATATGTTTGAATGTGGATGTTCTATTTTTATGTCATTCATGGTTTATGGTTAAAGTATTAACATTTCGTATGTTAGTTTAATACAAATGTTTATGTTATGTTTCACCCTTTTCATATGAGGAATGAATTAGACGCAGTAAGTGATGGGCGAGGCTTGCTATAACCCCTTGATACATCGGTAGGTCTCATGAGACAAACTAGTGTCTTGGCACAAGGCCTTGACAAAATTTATATTTAGGGTCTTGGCATGAGGCCTTGACTATATGGTTATAATGTCTGACATTATGCATTCTATCATTATGAGATTAGCTATTGATATTACATGTGATTATTAGACTAGTAGAATATCCATGTGAATAAATAAATGGAATTATTTTATTTATCTTTGCTATATTATGTTGAAGTTTATGTTTAAAAGGCTTGTGTTTTAGTCTTATACATTGCAGTAAATTTTTATGCTTATTTATGGTAGTTTCCACTATATCGATATCTTTACTGGGCATATGATCTCACCCCTTTATTATGTTTTATTTTTTCCAGGATGTGAAGAAGTATATTATGACGGATCTGAGGGATAGGTTAAGGGATATGAGTGTGTTTAAAGGATATTTTTTTTCTTTTTTTATTTCATAATGTAATGTAAAACTTATGAATGTACCTAGTACTTCCAAGGCTACTAAACTGATCGGTCTTTCGGGACTTGATCTATTATGATCATTCCAATGTTATGTAATAATGCACTGACTTTGGGTAATTGGGGTTGGGGTATTACATTGGTGCTCACATAAGTATTCAAATATAGGAACCAAATAGATTAAAAAAGATTGACCAAGGGGAGGTAGATCTATGAGCAACCAAGAGAGATAAACTTGATGCTGTAGCTATCGATGACTACCACCTCATGTTGCCAACCAGAATAATCTTGTTTTTAAAGGGTTGTTATTATGTGCCTTTAGTTACCAAAAACATTATATAAATATCTAAACTAGATACAAATGGTTTTATTTTCAAATTTGGAAATAAATATTTCTTCTTTTATAAAGTCATCATTTGTTATGGTAAAACAAAAATAAATAAAAGTCTTTATGTGTTAGACTACACAAACTAAAAAATGACAATCAATAATGAAACAACCTCACATGAATCATACCACACCCAACTTTCACATCACTATCTATATCATGTAAACATAATGCACTTGAATAAACTACACCAATATGGATATTTAGATTCTTTTGAACTAAAATCACTTGGTGTATGTTACGCATGTTTACAAGGTAAAATGACCAAAGAACCATTTAGTGGGAAATGTAAAAGGGCTAAAGAGCTTCTTGAATTTGTTCATACCAATGTGTGTGGACTATTTATTATTGAAGAAAAGGGTGGGTACTTATACTTCATAACTTTTATTGATGGTTTTAGTAGATATGGATATGTCTACTTAATGAGGTATAATTTAGATTATTTTGATAAATTCAAGGAATATAAGAATGAAGTTAAGAAATAGATTGGTAATAAGATTAAGAAAATCCAATCAGACTGTGGTAGAGAATATCTTAATCAAGACTTTATTGATTATTTACAGGATTTTGAGATACTATCTCAACTCACTCCTTATATGCCTTAGTGAAATGGTGTAAGTGAAATGAGGAACCACACATTATTGGACATGGTGGGATCAATAATGATTCATGCAAGTCTTCTATTATCTTTTTGGGTATACACGTTACAAATAAAATCATAAATACTAAACCAAGTTCCAAATTTAACGGCAGACAATATATCATACCAATTATGGAATGGAAAAAACCTATGTTGTCATACTTACATTTGTGGGGTTTAGAAGCATTTGTTAATGCCTCTTCAGGTTACAAACTTACACCCTAAGGCATAAAGTGTACCTTTATAGGACATATCAAGGAAATAAGGGGATGTTAACTATACGACCCATCAGAGAAAAAGGTTATAGGGGAAATAAAATCCATATTCCTTGAGAGGGAGAACATCTATAAAAGAGATAGTGGGAGTGAGATAGACATATATGAAGTCAAGGTTCAAGGTATGCAAGAGTTGGTACATGAAAAAATTATACAAAGCCCCATGGAAGAAGAAACTATTCCGGAGTCACAAGTACTACATAGGAGTACAAGATAGGTTAGAGAACCAAAATGTTATGGTTTTATAGTCACCAAGGATGGTGACTCATTATTAGTTGATAATAATGATCCTCTAACCTACAAGGAAGCCATAAGTGGGATAGGTGTTGTTAAGTGGAAAAAATCCATGAATTTTAAAATGGATTCCATGTACCAAAACCAAGTATGGATTTTGGTAGATTCTATAGTGGATATAAATTCCATTGGTTTCAAATGGGTATTCAAGAATAAAATGGACATGGAAGGACAAGTTAGTAATTATAAGTCATGATTGGTTTCAAAATGGTTTAAATATCATCAAGGCATTGACTAAAATAAAACCTTTTCACTAGTTTCAATTCTTAAATACATTAGAATTATAATAACCATTATGGATTACCATAACTATGAGATTTGGAAAATTGATGTCAAAACAACCTTCTTCAATGGAAACCTTAAGGAAGATGTCTATATGACACAACCCAAAGGGTTTGTGACTCAAAATGATTTCAATAAGATATGAAAATTATAAAAAACCATGATAGATTATAGAAAACATCTCAATCATGGAACATTAATTTTGATGAATCCATAATATAATTTGGTTTCATAAAGAATGAGTGTGAGACTTGTGTCCACAAATAGTTTAGTTGGAGTGTATCCATTTTCTTAATAGTATATATTTATGACATATTACTCATTGAAAATGAAATATTAGTTTTAAAATATGTTAAGGCATAATTGAATAAATGTTTTTTTATGGAGGACTTGGGGGAGACAACATATATTCTTGGGATCAAGATCCATCATGATAGATCAAATAGGTTTCTATCCCTAAATCATAGTACATACATTAATAAGATACTGAAGAGATTCAGTATAGAAGAATCCAAGAGAGGATTGTTTCTAGTGTTACATGACATTCATCTTTCCATGAAAATGTATCCTTAGACACATGAGGAAATAAATATAATGGAAAGGATTCCGTGTGCATAAATTATTGGGTTAGTCATGTATGATATTTTATGTACTAGGATAGATGTTTCCTACACATTAAGTGTGGTAGGAATATATCAAGTTGATCAAGGTGAAGTTTATCCATGTGACCGCCATTGGATGGAATTCAAGACTATACTTAAGTATATGAGGTGTAATAAGGATATATTTATGGTTTATGAAGGATATGAGGAACTATTCATCATAGGATATACAAATTCTAGTTTACAAACTGATCAAGATGACATGAAGTTATAAGCAGGATACATATTCACTTTTAATGGAAGTGTTGTGAGTTGGAAAAGATAAAAAAGGATATGGTTGTAGATTCTACAGCATATTCTGAGTATATTTCAGCTTCTAAGGTAGATAAATAAGTATTATGGATGCACAAATTCATCAAAGTTATTGACATGGTACCTAACATTAAATATCTTATCAAACTCTACTGTGATAATACCACAATGGTGTTACTTACAAAAGATCCAAGGTCACATCAATGAATGAAGAACACAATTAAAAAGTATAATCTCTTGAGGGATTTTTCTTAGAGAGGTGAGGTTGAAATGAGTAGTATTTCCATGGAAGAAAACATGGAATACCCTTTGAAAAAAGCCTTAACTTAGTAAGAACATGATTATCATGTGATGTTTAGCAGATTGAAATTCATAGGCTGTTGGATCCAGTCTAAGTGGGAGTTTTTTAGAGTTAGTGTCATAAGACCAACTATTTTTACTTTGATTACTTGTATATTAAACGTATTTAATATTAATTAAAAACCTTATTATATATTGTTCATTATTATGCATGGATTTAATGTAATAATGTCTTAGAGTATTTTTCACATTGATAAGGCTATAACAGTTACCCACTACGATGAGAACCTTGAAATGCTATGACAATATTCTCAATATAGTTCCGTGGTAGGATTATGTACTATGATGAGACACATATTATTTAGACTGTCATGTGTGATTACTCGTAAGTGAATGAGGCTTCTTCTCATTAAGTATGCACTTGGTAATCTCCAAGATGGGAGATTATGAGAACAGAACCACTAGTAGAAATTCCACATATTTTTCTATCATAGAATATTTCTATCTGTGAGAATGTGTAATGGTCCTTAGACTTTAGTATTATCATTAATGCATGTCATGACTTACACACTTATATTTTCTGACCAAAACCATGACGACATATGTTCACGGTGAGGTAGGGTATGTTGGGTGCATCATGATTGACATGTCATTAATGGATAAGTCGAGGAAGTATTTTTCACTTTCATATTTGTGGAAGCTGATATCTCGACCCTTTGATTGAAATAGAACAATCACCCTAAATTCTAGGGCCATGGTGTAATAATATGTTTATTACAGATAGTCAAAAAAACACATATCAATCATATAGGTTGATGACATAGATGTGCAACCTTCTTGATGAGATAGTGTGACAAAAGGATTATATTAAAAAATGAGCTTTTTTATGTGTTGATGTTGTTGATAAATTAAGTTCTTTCTCTTTGGTGCCTTGACCCGTTTCTAGACAGTAATCTTGGACTTTAGGCAAGCCTCCCAAATTCCAATGAAAAAGAATTCTAGAGGGTTACACACTAAGTGTTTCTGTTGATATCGATTAAATTATTTTTGAATTTAATTAATGGAATGAATATTATTCTCAAGATCGAGGAATAATTTTATTCGTGTTTTATTGATCTCATAAATTAAATAAATATTTATTCATAGGATTTTGAATAAAATATATTTATTTATTTTATTAAATATTTAAGAAATATTTATTTACAAGTTTGTGAATAAAATATTTATTTAAGATAATAAAATATTTTTATTTGAGTATTCAATAAATGCTAGAGGAGTTCTAATGAACTAAGACCAAGTCTGGTGACAAATATTAATTAATAAGTAGGTTAAATAATACTTGTTATTACACAAGTTGGCACACACCACAAAATAATAATATCATTATTTTATTATATGGCCTAGATTTATTAAAGGTTATTGTATATTTAATGGCTGAAATGAATTAAATAATTATTTTAACCTAAACTCTAGCTCTATAAATAGACAATTATGTATATTTTGTAGAATATCGATCGGTGCAATTGAAATAGAGATTTTTTGCACACAACAAATTCTCTCTCGACTCCTTCTCTCTCCCTCTCAAGAGAGAAGAAGAGATCTTTCTTAAAGACCGAAGAATGATCGATCAAGAATGAAAAATTAAATATATTTTATTCTCTATGCTATCACCCAGAGACTGAGTGACATTGATCAGAGATCATAGGAGCACATATAGATTGACTCAAGAGAGATTCTATCATTGAATCCTCACAACACAAAAAAGGAAATATGAGGGGTCTTTCACTACTGGAAAGTGGGGATATCCCAATGCCTCTATATCCACAGTTTTCAAGAACCATGGGTATAGAGCTCCTAGATCCAGACTATACCAATGGTTCATTAAAAATGTAGGTATAGATAAAGATATACCAACAATTTTTTAAAACTATTGGTATAGGTTGACTATACCAAAGGTTTTTAAAAATTGTTGGTATAGACTTTGCACATATCGAGCCTCTCTCAGTCCCCCATTCAACCGTGATACCCTACCCTAATTTCCTTCTCACCCAAGTGAGTAGCAACCCAAGAAAGCAACGACCTCTGATATCCTCCTGCAATCTCCTATATTTCAATAGTTTTTTCATTCAAATCTTCTTAAACATCACATAAGTGACTTCTGAATATTTCTTCTCTATTACTTAGTATTGTATTAATTTTTATCTATGTCATCATGTGATTGATCTAAGATAATATTTGTTTTTATACCGGTGAAATATAGATTTAGTGATTTTTGTTTCATGTTTTTACATTCTAGACTTTATGATTTTTAATTCATGCTAAGAAGCAAACCATTCCAATTATTTTAAATTTTTATAGATGTGGTTTGATGTTCATTTAGGTTTTGTGACTTTTTTTGGTTTCCCTATTTTTTATAGCATTGTAGATGTTGTTTTTAGCACCACTCCTTAGAGTGGCGGTGTGTATTTATGTTTGAGTATATGCATGATGCTTGTGCTGTTTTGGATTTGTTTTGGAGTTTGATTGGAATTTTTCATGTCTTTATTGATGCACGAGTTCCCACTAAACCCCCCAAAGTGTATTTCATTCAAATAAAATATTTGAATTTGAATTTTTTAATTTTTCATTCTAAGAAGTAAATGTATGTGTCATGAAGCATGGATGGCCATGCCTAGGTCATGCCATGGTTTATGTTCATGTCACAAAGCTCTAGTCAACATGAAAAAACACATTCTCTATGAATTTATTGAATGAATTTCATATCTATTGACCATGTGATCCATGTTCAAATTTAAATTAAAAGAGGCATGTTAAAATAATTATCATCGAGTTTTTTAATAATGAGAAAGGGATTTAAGGAGGAATTCAAGATGAGATTAAAAATATTTACCCTTGGGAATATATAAATCCAGATCTATTTAGGTTTATTGTTATAAATCTAATAATTAAACACAATAATGAGAATTTAATTATTGTTTAAATCATTTCTTGGGGGATGAATGAGCTCAAAGTTTTTTTTGATAAATCTTGGATTACTTTTATAATTTTTTATATTTTCCTTTGAAATTATGTTTTGAATAATTCATTAAATATTTATTTATGTTCTATATATTAAAGCCTCCATATTTATGCTATATCATAGATTCTATATATTTTATTTAATTTTTTAATCACCCTATCATAGATATCATGAAAGGGTGATCTTTATTTCTTCATAACATGTGATTAAAGGGGGATTATACTAGTGTGTTTATGGATTTTTATTTAATTCATGATATGTTTTAGGTTTAATTATCTTCCCTCCCTATCTACCTTATTTTTCATTACATGACCATTGTGTTTTTGTTAAGGGAGTGTTTTATAGTACATTTATTAGAATATTAATTTCAATATAACCATTGGGTATGATAGGCTCTAAATTTAAAAATGTATTTTTATTACCATTCTCACTAATGAACCGGAGTATATGACCATTAAAAAGGGGAATTTATGAGAGAGTGAGAGTAAATCACTCTGATCGGGGTGGGGTGGGGGTGACTTAGATATAATTCTAATGAAAATAAGAAGTCATTACCATATTATAGATCTTGATGCCAAATTAGTAGATATTCTGTGGTATTTTCCCCCTACCATATTCTTTATATCAATCATTTTTATCCTTTTATTCTAGTTTTAATCTCTAGAATACATTTTGGGACATTTGAAGTATTGTGATCATTTAGAATGTAAGAATTTGTTTTCACGAAACTATAATTTTACATTTGTTTTGAGCTTATTGATTGAGTCATCATAGTCAAAACCTTGGGTATTATTTTATAGTGTCTCAAAGTTATTTAATTTATCCACCATGATAGTTAATTATTAAATGTTAGGGACACTCACCTTGGTTCGTTATTTGTAGTCATCGCTTATATCAAATTTTATTTCTCTTATTCTTTTTTTACTAGCTATTAGTATGCTTTGATCAATTTAATATTAAAAATGGTTGTAATGTATTTTTTAATTATGGTTTACATTTTTGATTGAAACATAAAGTTTTTGCCCTATAATTTAATGGATAGATACTGGATGTATCATATTGACCAGATTTCAATCGAGCTTCAAAATAATTTGTTTTTTTAGATTTTACATTTAACAATGCTTTAGATGGAGGTTGTATATAGTGTCCATGATATAATTGTGTTAGAAGAACATGGTTAATACAATAAAAAGTTAACTACCATATAAAAAAATCTAGATTTCAAACAAACTATTATATTTGGTATCACTATGGAGAGATGAGACAATATTCTACTTTTCATGAATGAAAAGAAAGAAGCAGTATGAAAAATTTGTGATTTGATTGGGTTCCATTTGTGAATCATTACAAGAGACATAGTATGTAAGCGCAAGAAGGAAATGATATCATTACACATGAGGAAAATAATTAAGATGATGATGTTGAGAGAGTGAAAAATTTAATAGATGATGCCAAAAATTCAGTATATCAAGAATGTACTAAAATGAACAAGTTGGAATTTTTAATGCAATTATGTCATGGAAAAACTTGTATAGAATTTCTAATATTTCCATTGATTATATTCTTACCTTTTTGAAGGACTTGATTTCTAATGGTACAAATATTCCCTCAAATCATTATAAGGAATGGAAATTAATTAAGTAGCTTTTATTTTATACCAATAAAATTCAGTCTTTTTCAAAAGATTGTATTTTATTTGGGGAGGAAACAACTGAACTTAATGACTATAAATAATGTGGTACATCTTGATGTAAGGAAAATACAAATGTAACACCATCTCATGCGCCACCAAAAGTCATGTGGAACTTTCCATTGATTCCCAGACTTCAAAATCCATTCATGTCTATAGAAATATCATCCAATATGATGCTAAGATAATTAAAGGCAATGATGAGTTGGTTTATCCTAAAGATGAATTATCATGGTGGGTATTTGATGCACAACATCTTGATTTTGTACCTGAGGCATGTAATTTCAAGTTGGGTCTATCCTGTGATGGTTTTAATCTATTTGGTTAGATTCTTACTTCTCACAACATGTGGCTAATTTTTATTCATGTTTATAATATTTCTCCATGGATGTATATGAAAAAACCTTTCAATTTATTGATCATACTAATATCTATAACTTCTGATCATGGAAATTATATAGATGTCTACTTTAAACCTTTAATAAGATAGTTGAAGCATATTTGGGATATGGGTGTGTGCACATTTGATGCTTCTTCAAAAAATATATTTCATATGCTTATTTCCCTTCTATGGAAATGATTTACCTACTTATGAAATGATGTATAGTTATAAAATGAAGGGAAAACCATCATGTACTGTTTGTATGAAGAATACATGATCGATAAAACTTAAATATTTTCATATTTTCAGTTTCATGGGGCATCAATGATTATTTCCAATGGATCATCAATATTTGAAGAACTTTCGGAGGTTTGATAATATTGTTGACACTGAACAACCACCTCAACATATGTCAAGAACTAATGTGCATAATGAATTGAAAGATTTCATTTTTTCATTAGGGAAAGTTCAGATGAAATCTAAAAATAGGAAGAATGTTGACACCAAAGCCACTTACAATTGGAAATAGAGAAGTATCTTTTTTGAGTTTCCATATTAGTCTACCAATTTGTTACGTCATTATTTATATGTAATGAACATTGAGAAAAATATATGTGAAATGTTTCTTTCAATTCTTCTAAATATCAAGGGGAAGACCAAATATGACTTCTGATCTCATCAGGACTTGTTGGATTGGGGTATTCAACCAAAAATGCATCCTATGTGTATTGGTTGTAAGAACCCAGATCTTCTTTTTAGGTATGTTTTTCTCTTCTTTAGTGTTTTTGAGAAATATAGGAGTTTCTAGAAATTTTTGAAGTACATGCCGTGTACTTATATGTACACGCCGTGTAATGGCCGAGCACACAGCCGAGTGTGGTGACCTAGAGACCGCCTTAAGCAGAGGCTAGAAAAGGCAAGTACACACCATGTACTTTTAAAGAACATGCTGTGTACTTTATTTTTTTCTTTAAATGGACTGGGGTCACGTCTGATGGAAAGAACCATCTTCTTCTTCGCCCATCTCGTCTGAGAGCATCCGTACGACCGTAGATCTTCTCTGAGCCCCTGACTCACCGTCTGTTCTCCGAATCAAACTCCATCGGTTGTGTTGGATCTGCATCAGTGAGTTATTCATTCTTCTAGAACTCCATCTCCTGATTTCTTCTTTCTCACAAGTTATTCTCGGTTGAAAGTTTTTAATGTTTTTATAGATCTATGGAATTATAGGTCAATTCAAGGCCTGAGGTTCATGTATATTGATCTCACGATGCCGAGGTAGGTGGTTTGTTCCTTTCTGTAGATAGTCTTTGAGTTATATGTGCAAATGCTCCCAATACCCTTGATCAGGGTATTGTGTGTTTACGGTTTTAACCCTGTTATTGCCTGCTATGATTTATATGCTTGAGTAGAGGTCAATTGAATGTGAATAGGGTTAATTGCTATACTATGGATGTATTGACCATGCTTGTATTGTTTATGACTGTTTGGTCTTGCTTAGCCTGTTAAGATGCTTGCTTTCCATTCCTAGTGTTGATAGGATGGAGTGATATTTTTTATCTGACATGTTGTTATGTTATAGACTGTTTAGACAAGTAGTTCTTGAGATATACTTTAGCCGTTATATATTTCTACGATCGATTGAATTACATAGGGCTGTGATAACCTGGTGTATTAGACCATAGGGAGAATGTACATGGAGGGCTTCTCCAGAGTGTCTGTTTACTGTTACGATGCGAGACCATAGGGGGAATAGATGTAAGTGCTTCCTCAGAGTGTCTGTAGTTCCTTGATGTGGGCCACAGGGGGAATTGGATGTTGAGTGCTTCCCCAAATCACCTTTTAGTTACTGATATGAGACTATAGGGGGAATTGATGGCAAGTGCTTCCTCAGAGAGTCTATGCAAAAGCTGAACCAGAGGGGTTAGACTGTGTGTACTTCCCAGAGGGTTTCTTGTGTTTGTTTTGGTTGGACCAGAGGGGTTAGGTTGTGAGTAATTCCCAAAGGGTTCCCTACTTATGATTAGTTTCTAACTTGATTATGATAATTGAATGCATTTGAAACTATAGGATTGTTTACTTTTGAGTACTTACTTGTTCACCACTTCATTTTGATTATAGCCTGTCATATATATTCACTGACTGTTAGGCAAAAATATTTGTGTGGTTTCCTATTAGGATTTAGTCTCACAACCTTTTTGGGTCATGCTTTTGGTACCAAACAGATTATATTTCTGTATGTATAGATAAGGGAAAACACCCTTCTACTTCAGGTACTTGATTGCTGCGGAGCTGGGGAGCATGAGACCAAGCTGAGGCTTGCGATGCTATGGAGCATTTTATCTATTTTATGTTGTACTTTGGTTTAGTATGGTATTCCAGAATTGTGACTTGTATGGATGATTTCCTAGACATTTGTATCATGCATTATATATATATATGTGTGTGTGTGCTCCAGTTGTTTATTACTTCCACTATTTACCTATTTAATGATTTATTACTTTTGATATTGCTATATGTTTTACTTTCACTGTGTTACTCTACCAATGAGGGAATAGTTTCCCCACTATCACACCCAAGGACCTCACTACTAGTCAGCAACATCTGGAATTCGGGGAAATACACTTGAGGCCATGTGATCAACTGGGAACGGGGCACCTCTAGGCGGCTTCCAGAACCTGGACGTTACATCGGTGAAAACAAATAGAAAATTACTTGTGATTATTATGTGATGAAACCTTTATAGAAAAATAAATTTATGGAAGTATTGGATAATATCAAGGTTCTTGATGGCTATTCCAAAAACATATCTAAATGATTCAACATAAGGTATTTGAAACTAAAATCCCTAAACACCCGTGATTATCACATACTTCTTCATGAATTGATTCCAACAACAATATGATATTTTCTATCCAATAATGTAAGGGTGAAAGTTATTCTCTTGTGACATTTTTTAGAGATATTTGTTATAAAAGGTTATCTAAGTTATTATAGATAAAAATGTAGCAAGAGGCACCATTAATTTTGTGAGTTGGAAATTTGAATTTATGGATTTTTGTTCAATATATTTTTCTGAGGTGAGAATAAGACATAACTATCCAATGAGAAATGAAGATGAGAAGTATGGGGAAATTGACCCCTCATTTCCATCACTTCTCTAATCAAGAGGAATTCCCAGTTCATATACATTGGCTACATTGAGCCTTGAAGAGCGAGATATGGCCCATCACACAATCTTGTTTAACTGTGATTTGTTCAATGAACATATCAAGTAAGTAATTTGAATATTTATATGTTATCTCATACTGTGTCATTTCACATATACCTTAAACTATTATTATCATTTTATGTAGGGAACTTAAAAAAATTATAAGTAGAGTTCATCGATCTTTACCTTTGAGAAGGAGAGAAGCTTTGTATAGTCAATAGTTTCCTTCTTGGTATAAATCAAAGGTATGACCAATACTTTGATTAAATTAAAATATAAATATTTATTTAATTATATTATTCATATATATTTTAGGTATCGAGTTTACCTATTGACTATATTTCTCAATAATTAAGAGCAATGGATTTTGGTCCCAATTATTTGGGTTGTGAATGAAAATATTTAATAATAAATGGGTATAATTTTGTTAAAACTGATCGAGAAATGAAAATGAGAACATGAAATGATGGATTTATGTTAATTTCTATAATGGATTGCTATGCCAGTGCATCAAATAGTCAACCCTGATATGAAAATGTGTCTTATTATGGACTTGCTGAGAATAAATTGTTATTAGATTACTAATCTCAAGGTTGATTCACTATGATGAAATGTAAATGGTTTGATTCAATTATGCAACATGGTATATTTATTAATGATTGTGGATTCAAAGTTATTGACATGAATCTATAACTGGCTACCAATGAACCATACATTTTGGCATCAATGGAAAAAAAGTTCTTTATGTGAAAGATCATCTAAGACTTGGTTATGTTGTCATTAATGAAGTAATAACAATATATATTTTCATGATACTGGGGATAAAATTAAAACCATTGAAGACCCCATTAGAATTGACAAAAATATTTCATTTTATGACTCAAATTTCCCATTGTGAGAGTTGATATTGAACCTGAAGTAGTGGTAGGTAATATATAGATGAAACCATATATTTTTATAGTTCATTAATTTTACCTTGACATGAGATTATCATATTTTTATAACTTTATTTAATTTAATTTAGTTTTAGTTTGTAATGATATGTTTATATTACAATTTTTTGGTTTTTTTTTCATTTAATTAGATTTATTTTAATTCAGAAAACAAAGTTTAAAATGGTTTTTAAAAAATATATAACACGGTTTTAAATTATTGTTACAAAAACATGTTATGAAATTTTTATGACTTATTTTAATTCTAAGTTTTATGTATGATTTTTAAAAACTCTAAAAAAATTATATTTCATTCTTATGCAGATTATGAAAAATACTGAAGAAGTTCAAAGGAAACGATTATTTGATGTTGATTGACAGATGCGTGAGTGTGGGTTGCCTCCTATGCTTCCCTTAGTGAGTATAATAATTGTAATATTTTTCTTCTACATTACATATAATGTCTTGTTCACATTCAATATAAATTTTTTTAGGGAAATTCAATTTCACTAGAGTTAAACCCTCTTCATCCTACTAGCACGGGTCCAAGTGGGGATGCTTTTAGACCTTGACAGAGCACCCGTCATATCCATTCTCACCTTGACCTTCTATGATATCATTTTGGTGGAACCGGTCTCATGGAGACATATCAATAATGATATCAATGACAAATCATGGGTGAAGATATGAGTAAGAAAGTTCTATAAATTACTATTTATATTATTATTTTATTTATATGAATTAACATGTTCATTGCAGGGTCAGTTTAACTTTTCCGATAGTGAACCTGCGAAGGTTTAAAAGTTGATAGATCTTGTAGAGTTATGCCGATCATATAAGAATGAGTTATATATTGGTTAGAGGAGTAGAGTTGTTTCTGATTTAGAGGGTTTACCTATATTCCCCGACTATCCAAAAAAACAATATAAAAAATGATCACATATTGGAAGACTGATGAGTTTAAGGTATTATCAATTTTTAATGGTTTTCATATAAAATTTAATTCTTATTAATTGTATTGATTTTTTAGGATGAATCAGAAAAAAAGAACAAAGATTCAATGACATATCTACAAACATTAGGGTGCACTATAATGCCCAAGCATAAGAAGTGTCAGGTACTTTAATATGAATAGAAATAATATCTAGATTTATATTGTTACTTAGTTAGCTATGTATATTTTCATGTCTTATTTTTTTATTCATCATTAATTTTTGATATATTGGAAATCTCTGACTTATGTCATATTATGCTATTAAATAATTATGATATACCATAAAAATGTTAATTTTAAACATGATGCAATGTATATTTTCATAAATAACTAAACAATAAGATAATATTTTTTAAAACATGATATATAATGATATTTTAACATAAAAAAATCCCCTTGGAAATGTGATATAGTGTCTATATATTAGATGACTTAGGAGACACCTTCCTTCATCTAATTAAAATGTTAACATTAATTATTATAACCTTTCTCAACATCATTGGTTTCTATATTCATATTCAACTCTATGAGTTAAATATTTTATTCAATATTAAATATGTTAATGTTAATAATTACATGAAATTATGAACATATTATATTATGATATCTTTTTATTAAAATCATTGTAATTCCTTTTTGAAGGACCTTTCTTGTATCATGTGATTTAGAAATCCTCTTGATTATTTTTATCCATTTGAATCATTTACCTCTTTTATAGATGTTGAGAAGGAATAATTGAATCTGAACCTATAATAGGATTTTAAGCCTTATCCCTAACTTTGTACACCATAAGGGGTGAAAAAATATATTCCCACCAATCCTTATCATCATAGAGAATCATAGTCAAATGTTTCATTAATCGATTCTAAATATTTTTCATTAATTAATATAGAGAATATAGAAAGTATAGTTTAGAATATGATATTAATGGACAACTTCTTATACATATGGAAGCACAATTTTTCTAACTAATCCATATTCATCAGAGCATGATGGAATAAACACAATATAGGTACTTTTCTTCCATTTTTATAGTTGTGATATGCAATGAAAATCTCATTAATCATGATATATTATTTCTTTTATTTGAGTTATTACTAATGAGTTATTATGGTGTATGATTCCTTGTCTTTTTGTTTCATATTTATCTATCTAGAAATATATTATTAAATTATTTAACAACTAGTTGATGGACTAGACATGTATTGAATTTCGTCATCCTTTTCAACTTCAATCTCTCACTAAGGATGCTGATTTGGATTTTGGGATTCTAGTACTTTACTGAAATATCAATTTAGTAGTGTAGAAAAAAAGACACTATAACCCTATTACAAATTTTTTCTACTGTGGTAAAATTAATTTTCAATGAATGTTAGTAGTCTTCACATGGATTTTATTTCTATTTCTAGAACTAAATAATAAATGATATTTATGTAATGTTCATAATGAGTAGCTAAAATTATACAGTGTTTATGATTAGCTTTTATTTATGAATTTTCATCAATGTTTATCACATGTTTAAATTTATGAATTTAACATTAATTTAAAAGTCATCCCCTTTATTATTATTAAATATTATAAAATTTTTATATTATTAATATTTTTATACTAATCAATTTCATTTGCAGGAAGTGATATTGTGTATCAAAATCCATGTTCCTTAAGAAAAATTATTTTTCTCAAGTAGGAAGAAAAAGGATGGAAGTGAAGTAAATGAAAAAACACAATAAAGGATTGTAAGTTTTTTTATTTATATTTCAAATATCTATACAAAATTCAGAATTAAATATCTGGTTTATATTTTCAATAGTCTGCCCTGGAGGCCATCGATGATAAATAAGATGAAAAATTTAGGCCAAATGATCATTTGAGTTATGTATTAGGTGAGGAGCACTAGGGGAGAGTTTGATGTAGACATGGGTAAAACATAATACCCACTAGGTATTCATTCTCATCGGGCTCCTCTCAAACCTATCAGACCCCTAAGTTGCAAAGCGCTAATGTAGAAGTAGATGAAGAAAAAAATAGTTTTATAGGAGCATGAAATAAGAAAACTAATCAACAAACATTTCCTAAAAGCTATTTCAATTATAAAATAATCACTTATATCAGAGGTTGATACTACCATTGATTCATATATGGAATCAATGATATCTTTAAATGATTCTCTGAGTAATTCCAATGAGGGTCCTAGTGGCGGTCGAGATGATGGTGGTAGCGATGATGATGTTAATGATGCTGTTGATGATGTTGTTATTATTGATGATGTTGTTGATGATGATGCTGTAACTACTCTAGATGATGCTATTTGTGATGAGGATATTTCTAATGGTGATGAGGATTTTTCTAATGGTGATTAGGATGAGTATGTTGGCTATGGGGGAGATATTGATCCCTTCCATTTTTGACTTAGTACTAAGGAGAAGTGTGCAAGTTGTTTAATGACTTGAATTGATTGGTTGTGTGGATTTTTATTCATGTTTTAGTATTATAAATGGTTTTAAAATTATTACAAGTAGTTGGTTAAATTCTAAATATACAATATTTGTACTTCATTGAATGTGTACTGTGTGTTTTATTTTATTTACAGGTTAAGGAGCTGGACGAGCTACTGCTGCTTCTAAATGAAGACAACTGCCTATACCCATGGTTTGGAGAATAATGGGTATAGTTTCTATGCTAGGAAAAGCTATAACCATAGTTTTTAGAACCATGGGTATAAATATATACCCATGGTTTTGGATAAACTATAGGTATGATAAAATCTCTAGGGCCTATACCTACACCTCCATCAGCCACAGCTCTGAAAACCATGGGTATAACCTATACCCATGGTTTTAGGGGATATACCCATGGTTTAAAACCATGTGTATAGGTTTTTTTCTAGTAGTGTTTTTGGATGATCAACATTCATCAACAAAGAAAGATCCTAAACTCAAGAATTCATTTATTCAAATATTAAATAAATAAATTATAAATTTGATGTGAAATATCCTCACTCATTGTTTTGGAAAATGAAAATTAAAATAAATTTTAATATATCTCCCACCATCACATGCTTCATCTTCACTCAAAACCAACTGATAACATAACATATGTCTCAAGAAAGTCAAATTGAGAAAAAAATTCCTTACCTTAAGTATCAATTTCCTTCATACACATTAAAACCTCCTATATAATAAATATAAGTTTATATTACATGTATTACATAACCATAATTATATATATACTACCATATATGATTTTATTATGACCTTTTATCACCTATTTATTAACAATTCCATGTTAAAGTCATGTTTTGGGAAATAACTGTTTTGTTTTTCGTGTATGTTTTGATTTTTTATTTTTGGTCCTCTTACTTTGATAATGGTTCCATTATCTCTAAAATTTTAAACATTATATAAATATAATATATAATCATTATATATTTATTTATAGCCATTCATAAGATTTATAGATAAAAAATGAAATACACCGTTCATGGAGACAATAGGTCATACGTATGCATGAACGATGTTTCCATTTTCTCAAAGGATTGAAAGAAATAAAGTTAAATAAGAAATTAAAATTAAATAATCATTTTTATTTCATATATATCAAATATTTTAATTAAACCCATCCTTATTACCTTCTATATAAATCATGAATGAATCACATCACTTTGTGAGACGGTAGTCTACCATACACATGAATGATGTTATTATATTCCCATAGAATATAAAGTATGAAATTATATATGATATAATAATTAAAAATTATAATAATTCATAAATATCATATATAAACATTTAATCCATCATTATATCCATTTTTGAGAGGCGAAGATGGAAAATGAATAAAATCTGTTCGTGAGGCAGTAGTCCGCCATACACACAAATGATGATTTTGTATCCCATTTTATGGAAGGGGAGATGGTTTTAGGTCATTAAATTAACATAAAAGAATATCAATATATTTAATATAATGAGGTTTTTATATCATCATGGTTTAATAATAATTGAAGGAGGTGGAGGATGAAATAAAATAAAACGATCGGTTAGGGGTGTTACCTCTTATACAAAAAACTTCTTTTGGATTAAACCAAAAGAATTATAAGGTTAATTTATAATAAAAAAAGGCTTCTAAGAAGGTAGGAGTGAATTAAGGAAGTGATTTTGTTTGGTATTTTTCAAACCAAAGTGTTTTGGAAGTGTTAATAGGAGAGGATAAGGGGTGACCTTTTATAAGTGAGGTGAGTGGCACACTTGTAATTTTTTGAAAAGAAAAAGCTATAACCATGTTTTTCACATGAAAAAAGGATATAAAATAAATCATTATAGATAATATACGATATAAGGTCAAAATATTCCTATCCAATAGGAATTAAACAAGTCTTGGGTCATTTTTAACCCTTATCTTTTTAGTTTAATCCCTAGTAAACCCATTTTTACCTTAACCACGATAAATAATTTTTTTTACCATTTTTACTATTAATTATAGTCAAAAATTAAGTTAAACTTATTAGATAATTTAAATTATTATTATTCTCATTATGAAATATAATTTTCTAAATTCTATTCATATAAGTGTTAAAATTTAATTTAAAATTAAACCCACACACGCGATGAGAAAGCGGTTTTCCAAAGAAAAAATGTTCAAAAATTTAATTTTTTCATCAAAATTAAATATTAAAATGATTCCAATAAAATAAATTTGATTAATTGATATATAATTGAGTTAATTTTACTTTTAAACCCATTTAAAAAAACAAACCTTATAAATTCTTTAAACAAAAATGGCAGTGTTCAATAAAAACCAGTATTTTTCCTTATTCTCTGAAAAACTTGATCTTTTCAGAAAAATCCAAAAATACACCCTAAGATAGTTTTGAAATTTTGATTTAAAAAGTGAGGTTTATTTTATCAAATTAATTTTCTAAAATTTTCAAAAATTAATTTTATTATTTTTCACAAAAAGAAATAATTTTTTTGATAAAATAGTATTTTCAAAAACATATAAAGACTTTTCTAAAAATTAAGTACTTTTTCATAAATATGTTTTCTTTATATAAAAACATTATAATTAATATTTTAAAAGTAATTTTTTACTATTTATATTACTAAATTTAATGGCTAGGTTATAAGAGTCATGTTTAAATAATAATATTAATAATATATCATAGTTTGTTAAAACTTAGTGTTGCATGCAACACAAGTTATAAAAGTAATTTAATTTATTATAAATAAATAATAATTTATAAAAACTCAGGGTGTTACATTATACCCCCCTTAAAGTGAATTTATCCCTTGAAAATTTTCACTCTAATTCAAACAAATGAGGATACTTCTGGTTGATTATTTCCTCAGGTTCCCATGTAGATTCTTCAAACTGGTGGTTTTTCCACAAAACTTTAACAGGGGGAGTGGTATTTTTTTGCAGAACTTTCTATAATAACCCTAATTTTTATTTCATAACTATTAATTCATTTTAAGATAAACATATAATAGAGATACAAATTCAAGATGAAAAGGTTTAGTGTCTTGGGAAAATTTGGCTCATACATAACTTGTACATAATAAGACATAAACATTTATTTAAATAATTCTTCTTTATACTTCTAAAATCTAACATTATCCTTAGTACATATAATCACTGAAGGATATAGATCAAATAAATGGGTGAGCTAAAATCCTAGTAAGAGGATGAATAAGAGACATGAAACAATATAACATGGGTGAGCATAATAATAATAATCATATCATAAGCATATTATCATCATTAACATCACTAAGAAAACATGTGATAAATACATAGAATTTGGTAATGCATAAAAATGAAACATCATGTCATAGTGGTCAAATAACACACATAGTTGTGAACCAAGATAACATCATGTTCATTCATAACATATGTGCATAATCATAACATCATCATTGTGAACAAATCTAGAATCATATTCATAAATAATACACATTATATCATGAGATGCATCACATTACCTAATGAATTTGAGGGCTATATAGTTCTAGGACCACCCATCACATCATACTATTTACATAATCATGCATGCCATATTGAACATATGATAATCATAATACTGAAATAACCCATAGAAGGGAATGAGTTTCATAAGGATTTCATAGATCATACATTCATGAATAAAAATTATATTTCCAAAATGAAAAAAGTTAGATCATATAATTTGGAATAAAATATAATTTTATTTGGATAAGAAACAACATGTGAGGAGTCAATGATTTGTTTTGAAAAGAAATGTATTTTTAAAAAATCATTGTATTTACCTTAAAAATCATGTTGGAAAACATGTATATCCCTAAAATAAAATGGAAGAATAATGAAAGGATATTTATGAACCATTAGAGGAATATTCATACAAAAAATGATGTGAAGATGGAATAACCTAAAGAAAGGGAGTTGGGTTCAAGAACCCCCTTACCTTAATTCCCTCTTTATTTTTTCGCTTTTTCACCTCATGAATAATAAAATTTGATTTATTAAAACATTTATCCAGAAGTAAATTATTGTAATTTTTACCACTATTTATAAATTATAATCATTCGTTTATATTTATTAATTTCCTTGGTTATATGTTAGTCATTTTGATATCATGTTTTACTTAAAAATTTCCCATTTTCCCTTGATTTCACTATTTTATAAAATGTAATTTATATATTAGTATAATTAATTAAAAAAGAATATAATAAATATAATTAAATTTTTATATATTATATATAATTCATAATATCCATCCATGATTATGGTTATAACTATTTACATGACAATGTCTCTGTAGGTGGTTAACCGACCTTTGACGGGATATTGTTGGGAGAGTAGAAAAGGGAAGTTTGAAATTTATATATATCATAAATATGATACTTATATCTTGTTAAAATAATTAATATAATGTTAAATTACTACCTAATTAATTTTATAAGTCTTGGTTAGAAAGTGGGCAGTGAAAAAATGAATAGAATAATAAGAAGAAATAAAAAAAGAAGAGTTGTTCAAAACTTAATTAATCCTCGGTGTAACTTCTCTTGTACGACACTAAAAATCCCTTGATGATTGGAGTTTTATTACTACAAAATGTCTATAATTATTCCAAGGGGATCAATAAGGAGTATTTTTTTTGTAGAGGATTATATTTTTTAAGATAAGAATAATTGATTTTCTAAGGGGAGGGAGAGGGGTTATTTATACTTGAGGAGAGGGGTATTTTTTGAATAAAATATTAAATAAAATAATATATCAAATGGTAAAACTTGAAATAATAATTTTTTTAAAATATAAATAAAATATAATGGGTTTTAATACTTTAAAACCCTTTATAATTCGAATTCATTTGTTTATTAAAAAGGAAAGTGGAAAGAAAGAAAAATTGTTATTTTAAGGAATCACTTTTGACTTTAGGTTTTGGTAAGTGCTTTTTAGGTTTGGAATTTAAGTTTATTTTATTTTAATGACTCATTTATGAAATTAAATTCATAATTCCCTAACATCAAGTTCTATAAATTACTATTTCTTAATTACACCACGAATGATGTAATTTAAGATACACTGGTTATGCGAAAAAACTATATTTTCACTATTCACCTGAAAATTGAAGTATTTAAAAAAATTAAAATAAATAACCTTTGAAAAATTTCAACATGATGATTTAAAAAATGATATTATTTATATCACAATATATTTATAAAGTAGTCAATTTTAAATTTTAATATAAAAAAATTATTTTTACAAAATACTTTAAAACACACCTTATTAAAAATGTGCTTATATTTTATTTGAGTTTTTAATCATGATATTTAGTTTTTGGAGTTATCAAATTTATATTTACATAAATTAATCATGGTAAATATTATTTATATCACAATTTATTATTTTGGGGTAAAATTACTATTCCAACGGTTAGGTTACTATTCCCAACGGTCAAGTTAATATTCCCTATGGTTAGGTTACTATTCCAACAATCATATTGCTATTCCAATGATCACATTACCTCCTATATATACCACTATATTATTTCATTAAATATTCAAATAAATTCCTCTCAAGGTTATATATTTCTATTTTCTATAATTTTGATTGATTTACTAATATTTTGTTTCTTTTATATAGTGTTGGTAGTGGAGGTGATGATTCTAGTAGATTGGGGAGATCCATATTTTCTCATTTTAGATTTTCTATGTTATATTTTTTTGTCCAATTATATTTTTTATATTTTTAATTGGTTTCATTTCAGATTAATGTATCATTATTTAGTAATGAAATAATTTTTTGTTAGTTTATTTATATGTATAATACTATATAGTATATTATAACACACATTTATTTCAAGAGACAAATATCATTTATAAACTATGGGTTGTTTCATTATTCCCACTTTATAAATTTCATCCCCAAAATTTCAACTCATATTCTCAGTTTAGAATGGATGTGGGTACTTCTGTTTCATTATTTCCTCTAGTTTCCATGTCACCTATTTATACTTATGGTTCCTCCAAAACACTTTGAAAAGGTGAGTTATCTTATTGTGTAGAAATTTTTTTCTATAGTCTAATATCTTCACCACATTCTCTTCATATGATAGGTTATTCTTTAGTTGTAAAACCCCTGGATTCTATACATGTGATGGATCGGGTATGTACTTCTTTAGGAGTGATATGTGGAACACATCATGAACTTGAACCATACTTGGTGGAAGTTCAAGCCAATAGGCCACTGCTCCTATGCAATCGAGGATCACAAAGGGGTCAATATACCTTAGTATAAGATTCCCTTTATTTCTAAACTACATGACTCTCTTCCATGGTGACATTTAAAGGAAAACTTTGTCTCCAACATCATACTCTAAGTCCCTTTTATGGTGGTCAATATAGCTCTCTTACTGACACTAAGATAATTTTATATGTTGTTGGATGATGTGAACCTTCTCTATCATCTCTTGCACAAGATTAGGTCCAATTATATTTCATTCCCCAACTTCATCCCAACAAGTTGGAGTTCTACATCACTTTCCATATGGATCCATTTTAATACTTGAGTGGAAGCTATTGTTGTATAAGAAATTAACCAACGGGAGATGCTGATCCCATCAACCTTTGAATTCCATTGATTATGTTCTTAGCATTTCCTTGAGATTCTGAATAGTCCTTTCATATTAGCCATCTGTTTGGGGGTGATAAGACATGATAAAATTCAATTCATTACTCAATTAATGTTAAATACTTCTCCATAATTTAGAGGTGAAACTTGGATCATGATCATATACAATTGAAAGTGGAACCCCATTCAGCCTCACAACTTCCTTCACATATATCTTAAAAAGTTTTCAAGTGATAAATATTATTGAATAGGAATTAAGTGGGAAGTCTTGGGGAGTTGATCCACCACAACCCACATTGCATTGTTTCCTTTGGATGTCTTAAAGATACTAGTGAGAAATTCCATGGTGACATTCTCCCATTTCCACATTGGTATAGGAAATGGTTGCATCATCCATTTAGACTTATGTCGCTCTGATTTAACTTTCTCATATACCTAACATAATGAAATATAATCCATAATCTCTTTATTCATGTTTTCCCATCACAAGTTATCTTGAAGATCACAATATATCTTGGTACTTCTATGATGGATAGAGAAATGTGAGCTATATGGATTATCCAATAGATCTTTTTTTATCCCATGTGATGAAGGCACACAAATACTCGTTCCAAACCAAATCACACCATCATCATTAGGGGTGTCCAGACCCAACCCAAACTGACGAACCTGACTCGACCCGACCGGGTCAGGTCGGGTTGGGTGGGGTTAAAAAATATATACCACGGGTTGGGTTGGGTTGGATCGTAACATGGTTGGGTTGGGTTGGGTCACAGGTTGGAAAAAAATGACCAAACCGAACCAACCAACCTGACTATTGTGAGTCGGCCGCATCCCTTCAGACTTCATTTCCTACTTCCGCCTCTCCCTCCCACCTCTCAAACCGATTCCCTTGCCCTCGCCCATGACAATGTATTCCTCCTTACCTATGTCATCAATGGACTCCATGCCATCGCCCACCATTACTTGAATAATAAATTAATCATGAAGATGATTTAATCTTCCATCTTCCATGGATTTTCTTATCCAAGCATAAATAAATTTAGAAGAACTGAGACATGTGAAATCAGCAAACAACTATGCCATTGCCAGATCAATAAACAACATCAAGATAACTAAATTTCATTTTATTCTGCTATGGTAACCAAAGAAAAACCAAAAAACAAAAGAAAAAATGGTGGTCGATAAAAGATTTGAAGATCAGATAGTGGAGGATCGGCTAAGAAAATGATCATTCCAAATTACCCTCACCCCCTCACCAGTGTCTTCCCCCTCCAATGTCTCCACCACACAACACCTGCATCTACCCCCTGCGCCTCTACCACCGCCTCCGTCTCCACTGAGACTATGGACCCAGAGATCTGCCTACATCGGACACTACCACATCCTCATCACCCTGCTAGCATCGCCTTCAACCTCCCCAAAACTCAATGAATACCTGTAGGCAGGTGAACTAATTACACCACCAACTGGCGGTTTTTTGTTGGGTCGATTCATCACAAGGAAGTGGATGTGGACATTCCCTAGCATGGAAAGGAAGATATGCAGTGGAAGACCTAACCTGATTAACCTGCGGGGTGGGATCCTAAACAAGCGTCAAACATTTTTTTTGTCGTAACCCGATCAACCCGACCTGACCCAACCCGATCTAAGATGGGTTGGGTCGGGTAGGGTCTGAATTAAAAAATCTCTTTGACCCGACCTGACACAACCCAACCCCTTGTGCTTGGGTCGGGTCCAAACCCCCAACTCGGCCCATGGACACCCCTAATCATCATCGATGTGGAACTCATGTAGCCTCTATTCCTTTACCACTTTCACCTTATTTTGTAGCTCTAGATAATCCCTTTGTGCCTCCTTGTTCTTATCCTGGATAGATGGTTGGGAAATCATTTGGGAAAGGTAGGATTTATTACCTATAATTATTATTTCCAAATCCATCCTTTGAATATCCATGAATATAAGGTCTTTCTCATTCCACATCACAGATAGAGTAGAAGGCTCTTTTATACTAAGAGCATAAAATACCTTATTCTCCTTTCCCGGATGGTAGTGAATATAGAAATTGTAGTCCTTGATTATCTATACCATATTATTTAATGCATGTTGATCCCCTTTTGTGTGAATATATACTTTATACTCTTGTGATCAGTATATATATCACACTTTTCACCATAGAGATAATGCCACTAAATCTTTAGAGAAAAGATCACAACTGCAAACACCAGATCATATGTTAGGATGTTCTACTCATGGATCTTCAACTATCATGAGGCATAGTCTATCACTTTATAATTCCTCATGAGTACACAACACAATAATTTCTTCAAATAATAACTGTACATCACAAAAACTTCTCCACTTGTTGGTAGTGTGATTACAATCATAGTGATTAACCTCTTATTGATCACCTTAAATATTTCCTCACATTTTTACATTCAAAAATAATTTACCCATTTTCTATATTAACTTAGTCAGTTGGATATATAATTGTGATAAATTTCTCACAAAATGTTAGTAATACCAAACTAAGCTAATAAAACTATGGATTTCAGTGACACTAGTGGGTCTGGTCCATTCCTCAATTGCCATTGTTTTTGAAGGGTCCACATAAATTCCTTTACTTGTGATCACGTGCCCCAATAATGTGACTTTCTATATCCAAAAGTAACACTTTCTAAACTTAGCATATATTTTCACCTTCATTAATGTCACCAGTACAATCCTTATATGATCTTCATGTTCTTCCCTAATATTAGAGTAAATGAGAATATCATTGATAAACACTACCAAAAATTTGTTGAGGTAGTCTCTAAAGTTTCTATTAATCAAATCCATGAATATTGTAGGGGAATTTGTAAGTTCGATGGGCATCACTATGAACTCATAGTTACTATACCTTTTAAGGGAAGCATTCTTCTAAATATCTTCCCTCTTCATCTTCAGTTGATGTTATCCAAAACTAAGATTCACCTTTGAGAAGTACTGATCTCCTCATAGTTGATCGAACAAGTCATCAATCCTTGGTATAAGATACTTATTCTTTATAGTGATCTTGTTGAGACACTATTAATTGATACATATCCACATTGATCCATACTTTTTCTTTCCAAGATAATTGGTTCTTTCATGAACCATCCCGAATACTCTGGTACCCTAATAACCGAGTCAGCACTGACATAGCCCAAAGGGAATTCCCTATCCCCACGAGTTGTCAACTAGAACCTGAAATCATAAAAGATAAATGCGAGAATGGGTTTTTCATGTAAATATCATAATAAACATATACGAGTTGGTATGATCAAAAGAAAACTATATGTGGAGAATAGTACCATAATTCAAATAGATATATAAACCCAAAGTACAACCACAAAGTACTAGAAAGATAACAAGCCAAACAACCTTAGGTCCCAATGGACACGACACTCCAAGACCATAGATAAACAAAAACTAACACCTCTAAGTGGTGATTTACCCTTTCTTGAACCCAGCATGATAAAATATATAAATGCCTAAAGTCAAAGGTAATGTGTGAGCTAAAATCCCAGTAGGGTTCACCAAGTGTTCCATAATAAGATACCATAAGAAGTAAACCAAATCATTCTTTCAATTTTCAAATAAAATAGAAATGGAAGTATAATTTCATATTTAAAACAAAACATTCTTTTCATTTCAATTTATGTAGATATTTCAAACAATGTATTAATAAAAATTTTATATAAAATAATTCATAAAATTTACAAGGCATAAGTAAAATAGTTCCATAAACATTAGAATATATATCATAAAAAAAATAGCAAGCAACATGGTTATCTTCAATAAGGAATGATAATTCTAGGTTATGGTATCCTCACACACTCAAATATGTGATCGTAATAATGTGAACACATGTCCCTTGGCACTGGCCAAAGAGGACTCATCTTCATCCCACTAGGGATAAGGTCTTCCAGACTAGGTTTTTGTTAGAGTTGTGAAGTGTCAATTTGTTTCTAGAGAATTCCCATCCTAGCGTGTTTATTCTGAAGAAATCATCAACTAACCAATATTATATATACTCAATAAATCAATCAATCATGGGATAATAATTTCAAAATCATTTAAAATACAATTGCCCCATTTCCAATTTCAATATGCTAATTTCCATTTAAAAACCAAAAAATGTGTTTTTAATCAATTCATTCCATTTTCAAGATAACGCCAATCATAGGTTATTATCAAATCATTTTAATCCATTTTTTTTCCGAAATCAATTCACAAATCAAATTTTCAAAAATTCTATCAAATTCCAAATCACACCCCAAAATTCCAATTCCATTGGAATTGGGGGTTTTCCCCAAAATTCATGACAATCTAATTTTAAATTCCAATTTATACCAAATTAGTCTTTCACAATTTAATTGAAATTAATTTAATTTAAATCAATCAAATTAAAGGTTTATAACATATCAAATCTCAATGAAACCACCTACCTTAACACGAAGATCACATATCCCAACACCCACAAAAGGAAGAACCATGGAAGAAAATTGAAAATAGAGATCAAGGAATAAAACCTAGATTCAAGGTCAAAACAATGTTTAGTTCCATTAACAACTTGATTATATAACAAACCCTAATAAAGAGAGATAAATAGAGTGGGAGAGAAGGAATGAGAGAAGAACTCTTACTGGAGAGGAGTCGAATGATGTTCTCCAAGATTTGATTTGATTTGAAATAGGTTTAGAGGATCCAAAAATGGTTCTTGGGAGATACAAATACCTAGTATTTCAAGATATGTTGGGTTATGCTTGAGCGGGTGGAGAAATAGGGGTTTGGGAATTTTTAAAATAATTTTTAGAATAAAAAAATCTACATGCACAGTTTCTTGGAGGGGGTCGCATGGTTTTTCAAACTATGAACCCTAAATGTGTCCCTTATAATGAGGTTCAAAATTTTTAATAGTTGGGAGGATGGTTTTTCAAACTATTTTCCAACCATGAAAACCCCCACTACTTGGGTTTTCATGTTTTTACCTCAGTGGGAACATAGTTTGGGAAAACCGTGCACTTCCCATAATTTTTTTTTCAATTTATTTCCAAAAAAACCCAATACAAACCCCAACCATATAATGATTAAAAAAGCGGTTTGAGGAGTACCTGAAAAAAGTAATAAGATGTTATAGCCTCCCCACCATATAAAGTCTCTATTCTCAGAAAGCTTTTTAAGAAGTTTCCATGTAAAAAAGATGAGGCCACTGCTCACTCATCAATGTCTCTCTCTCCCACATCTCATGATTATCAAAACCATGCTTCCATATCACTTGAACCAAAGGTATAATCCTCTGATGAAGTAACTTGTTTTCAGAATCAACTAACCTGACTAGATGCTCAGTCACAGATAAATCAGGCTCAATATCAAGATCACTCCATCTCAGAACATGAGATAGATCAAACAGATACTCTCACAACTATGATACATGAAATATATTATGTATAGACATCAAATCTAGTGGAAGTGATAAATGGTAATCTAATTTCCCCACCTTCCCAAAAACCTCAAAAGTTCCCAAAAAATATGAAGAAAGCTTTTCTAGCCTCCCTAGTTGTTGATGACCCAAACGTGGTGAAACTTTCAAGAACACCTAGTCACCAACTGAAAATTCCCATGGTCTACACCGACGATCATCATAATATTTATACTATATCTATGCCATCAAAATTCTATGATGAATCAACTGAATATTTTCTATCATCTCTTGAACCAATCTTGGTCTAACCAAGGAACTTTCACTGATCTCTGACCGACATAATAGATTTTTACAAGGCCGACCATACAAGGCCTTAAAAGGATCTATTATGACATGGACTAGAAAATATTATTATAAGAAAACTCAACTAGTCTAAAATGGTTATCCCAATACCCACCAGAGTCAAGAACACAGGTACAAAGCATATCCTCAATAATATATGTATATCTCTATCTATCCATCTGACTACGTGTGGTATGTTGTACTCAAATGAACCTGATATCCCAGTGCATCATAATGTAATCTCCAAAAGAGATAAGTAAAATGGGGATCTACATTAGATAATATACTAGATGAAACTCCATAAAAATGAATGATCTCTCTCACATATATATTTCCCAGCTCCTCAAATTTGTTTGTATCATGAATGTGTAAGAAGTGAGCCTATTTAGTCAGCCGATCGATCATAAACCATATCCCATTATTCATTCTCTAGGTATGTGGAAACCCAACCACAAAGTCTATAGAGATCTCATCCCATTTCCAAATCAGCACTAGAAGTGGCTAAAGAAAACCTTAAGGTCTCTAGTGCTTAGCCTTGACCTACTGACATGTATAATAATGAGAGACAAAGTCAGCTATGCCCCATCTCATACCTGACCACCATAATTGACACCATATGTCATAGAACATCTTTATAGTTCCTTGATTTTGACACATAAACAATAGAAGAAAAAGATAGAAGTCAGTATGATCAAAAGAAAACTCCACAGGGAGAATAATACCAAAAGTAAAACAGGTATATAAACAGAAAGTACATCCATAAAGTACCAGAAAGAGAACAATAAAAAAATACAAGGTCCCAATAGACACGACACTCCAAGACCAAATATCAACAACAAATTCCACCTCTAAGTGGAACTTTCCCCTTGATCTAACCTGGAAGGAGGAAATCTAAAAATTCCGAAAGCCAAAGGTAGGGTGTGATCTAAAATATTTGTAGGGTCTCACTAAGTGTTCCATAATAAGACATTATAAGAAGTAAACCAAATCATGCTTTAAATTTTTAAATAAAAAAGGCATAGCAGTACAACTATATATTTAAAACAAAACATGATTTTCATTTCAATTGATGGATATATTTCAAACAATGGCTTAATAAAAATTTTATATAAAATAGTTTATATAATTCAAAAGGCATGAGTAAAAATGTTCCATAAACATTGGCATATATATCATAACAAAAACAATAAGAAACTTAGTAATCTACACTAAGGTATGATAGTTATAGGTTATGGGATCCTCAAACACTCAAATACATGATCACGATAATTTCACACGACCCTCAGCACTGTCCATAGAGGAATCATCATCATCCCACCAGGGATAAGATCTTCCAGACTAGGGTTTTGTTTGAGTTGTAAAGTGTCAATCTGTTACTAGGAAATTACCATCCTGTCATTTTTATCCCAAATAACTCACTAGCTAACTAAGATCACATGTGCTCAATAAATCCATCAATCATGGAAAAATAATTTCAAAATTGTTTAAAATATAATTTCCCCATTTCCAGTTTCAATACGGCAATTTCTATTTTAAAACCAAAACATGGGTTTTTAATCAATTCATTACTTTTTAAAGATAAAACCAATAATAAGTTCTTATAAAATCATTTTAATCTATTTTTTTCCAAAATCAATTCACAAATTAATTTTCACAAATTCCATCAAATTCTAAATCACTCCCTAAAATTCCAATTACATTGGAATCAAGGGTTTACCCCAAAATTCATGCCAATCTAATTTCAAATTCAATGTCATATCAAATTAAGTTTTCAAAATTTAATTTAAATTAATATAATTTAAATAAATCAAATCAAAGGTTTATAACATGGAAAATCTTAAAATAAACCACCTACCATAACATGGAGACCATGTATCACAACGCCTGTAGCAAGAAAAACCAATCAAGAACATCAAAAATGATAATAAAGGAATAAAACCTATATTGAAGATCCCCAAAAGAGGAGTTTAGATCCATTAAAAACTAGATGACATAACAAACCCTAAGGAGGAGGGAGAAAGAGAGTGGGAGAGAAGGAATGGGAGAAGAAATGTTACCAAAGTGTAATTGAATGATGTTATCCAAGATTTGATTCACTTAGGAATAGGTTTAGAGGATCCAAAAAGGGTTCTTAAGAGCTAAAAATACCCATGATTTAGAGATATGGTGATTTAGGGTAGATTGGGTGGAGAAATAGGGGTTCAGGAATTTTTAAAATAATTTTCAGAATAAATAAATCCATGTGCAAGAGTTCCTATAGGGGGACACACGGTTTTTCAAACCATACACCCTAACTATGCACCCCTATGATGGGGTGCACAGTTTTTCATACCATGAACCAACCATGAAAACCCCCCTACTTGGGTTTTTATGTTTTTCCCTAAGTGGGTGCATGGTTTGGGAAAACTGTACACCAACGATACACTGCCCAAAAAATTCCAAATATTTATAATTTCTTCCCGAAACAACCCAAGATGAACCCCAACCAAAGAATTATTAAAAAAGAGGGTTGAGGAGTACTTGAAAAATAGAAACAGGATACTACATATTCATTCCAAGGTGATGCACTATGGCATATGAACCCTTTGTATAAATTCTCTTACAGCTACTTATTTAACTTCTCCAATTTGATCAGGGCCATTCTGTAGGGGAATTTTCAGATAAGAGTAGATACAAGTATGAGATCTATTGAGAACTCTAACTCACAATCATGGGAATTCCAAAAAACTCTTTAGTAAATACATCAGTATACTCTCTAATAATGGGAATTTCCTCCAGGTTGATACCTTCCTTTGACTCAACCATTTGGGAAAGGTATTATTATCTACAGGGTGTGAACACCCACACCGTTGAGGGATTTTCCAAAGGAGATTCATGATATTTATTGAATTTATAGAGGGGAATGGGATGGTTCAGAATAATAAAATATATTTTCTTTTCCCAATAGTTGACGTGTGATCTATATAATGAGAGCTAATCCATGCCCATTATAGCACCGAATTCCACCAAGGGAAGGATTATGAGATTCACTGGAAGAATCTTCCCACTTATACTAATAGGAGAAGAGTCCAACACCAGGGTTGCAATGATTTCACCACTAGGTGTTTTTATAGATATATATACTTCAAGGTATTGGGGCTTTGATTCAATAGTTCTAGAAAACTTGTAGGATATAAAGGAATGAATAGAACCAAAATCAAATAAAACTTTTTCCATTCTTATGTGAATAGAAAGTGTACCTTGTATGACTTAATTTTCATGCCCCACTTTAGTAGCAGTGATGAAATAATATTTCACTTTCTCCTTTGGTTTTGGTGGCTTCTGGAACTAATTACCCTCAAGGACCCGTGGTTTAGTGAATTAGATTTCATAGTTCCCTTTACCCATATAGATGAAGATTTAAACCATGGGTGGAACATTAGGAGGTTCCATCCTTTCCTCAATCATATTTTCCAGATTCTTCATATATCTTCAACATTCATGAGCTTGGTGTCCTTATCTTCTGTACTTGAAGAATTCAATTGTCCCTTTGATGCAATTACCATAACACTTCTTCCCACATTTTTACATGTGGGTAGTTGGATCCTCTTTACTCCTTTATCATTTGACCCACCAGCTTGAAACTCCATTATTCTATTTTTATCTCCATAACCATGGGACCATTCTACGAACTCCATATCAACTTTGAGAGAACATTGAACCACTTATTCACAATTTCCAAAGTGGTAGATACCTAGAGCCTTTCGATGGTGTGGTTTTAAACCACTATAGAATCTATTTATTTTTATATCATTGTTGATAAAAAACCCAAGGTGTATCTTGAAATCCTTGTGATGTTTTCTTTCTAATTAATGATAGATTCACCTTCCTTTTTCTCTAGCTATATGAATTCTCTTTCCATATTTGTTCAAAGAGTTTAAGGTAAATAATTGGTAAGAAATATTTTCTTAAAGTCTTCCCACTATATATCTTCCATTTTATCCTTAATCTTGGTGTTCTTTATCAATGCCCACCATTGATCGACTTCTCTATTTAAATGATAAATGCACAAAGTCACCTTATCCTTTTCAAAACAATGGATCACATAAAATATCTTCTCTATCGAGTTAACCAACTATTCTGGGACAAGTGGAACATAAGTTACAATAAATGTCGGTGGTCATTGCCTCATAAAGGTCTCAATGGATATTTTCTCCATAGGTGAAGACATATGTTATACATGGTTCAGGTTATTATTCATATCCTAATAGATTTGGGTAATCATTACCATGGAGTTTTGAACTCTACCTTTCATGGAACTAGGTATGTCATTTGGAAAATTGTTTCATTGTTCCTCACATGGTTTGTTGGACTGGTTTCTCTTGGTTCCCACCATTTTCTAAAATTGAAAATGTTTAAAAAAACCCAAGTCAACAAAGAATGAATAATTTATTTTATTATAAAATTAACACTAAAGGAATATCTTATGGAGTCCCTATGTTTATCCTTTTCTAAAAAGATTATTTTAACATGTTTTACTTATACATAGACTTATACTTATGGTTTTCACTACTTTTTTCTAATCCTAATACCTAAATTAACGAAAATATGCTCTAATACCAACTATAGAAACCCTAATTTTTTTTATAATTGTTACATCATTTTAAGATAAAAAAAATAGGGATAAAAATCCAAGATCAAAAGGTTTAGTGTATTGGGAAAATTAAGATCATACACAACTTTTACATAATAAAACATAAAAATTTATTTAAATCCTTCTTCTTTATCCTTCTAAAATATATTATTCTCCTTAGTACATGTAATCACTTTAGGATATTCATCAATGAAAGGGGTGATCTAAAATCCCAGTAAGAGGATGAATAAGAGACATGAATCAATATAAAATGAGTGAGAATAATAATAATAATATCATTAGTATAGGATCGTCATCAACATCATGAGGCAAACATGTGATAAAGGCATGGAATGTGGTAATGCATGAAAATGAAACCTCATGTCATAGTGGTCAAATACCACACATAGTTGTGAACAAATCTAGCACCATGTTCATGCATAACATATGTGAATAATCATAACATAATCATTGAGAAAAAAGCTAACATCATGTTCATGAATAATAAAAATTATACCATGAGATACATCACATTACCTAATGCATTTAAGGGATATATAATTTTGGGCCCACCCATAACATCATGATTTTTACATAATCATGCATGCCACATTGAACATATAACAATCGTAATCATGAAATAACCCATAGAAAGGAATGTGTTTTATAAGGATTTAATAAATAATAAGTTCATGAATAAAAATTGTAGTTCCAAAATTAAAAAAGTGAGATCATACTTTGGAATAAAAGATCATTTTTCTTTGGATAAGAAACAACACGCGAGGAGTCAAATATTTGTTTTGAAAAGAAATGTATTTTTCGAAAATCATTGTATTTAGCTTAAAAATCATGATGGAAAACAAGTATATCCCTAAAAGAAAAGGGAATAATAATGAAAGGATATTTATAAAACATTATAATAATATCCATACCAAAAATGACGTGAAGGTTGAATAACCCAAAGAAAAGGAGTTGGGTTCGAGAATCCCCTTTCCTCAATTCCTGATTTATTTTTTCACTTTTACACCTCCTAAATAATAAACTTAGATTTATTAAAACATTGATCCAGAAGTAAATTATTATAATTTTTAACACTATTTATCAATTATAGTCATTTGATTATATTTCTTAATTTCCTTTGTTATAGGGTATTCATTTTGATATCGTCTTTTACTTAAAAATTTATAGTTTTTCCTTGATTTTTTTATTTTATTAAATGTAATTCATAAATTAGTATAATTAATTTTAGAAAATTATAATAAATATAATTAAATGTTTATATATTATATATAATTTATAATATCAATCCATTATGATGGTTATAAGTGTTGACATGGCAATGTCTCCGTAGGTGGTTAACCAACCTTTGATGGGACATTGTCGGGAGATCGGGAAAGATAAGTTTGAAATTTATATATATCATAAATATAAAACTTAAAATTGGTTAAAATAATTAATATAATGTTAAATTACTATATAATTAATTTTATAATGTGTGTTTATAAAAGGGAGTGGTGAAAAAATAAAGAGAATAAGAATAAATAAAAAAAGAAGAGTTGTTTGAAACTTACTTAATTTTAGGTGTAACTTATCTTGAATGACATTGAGACTCCCTTGATTTTTGGAGTTGGATTACTCTAGAACATACCTAATAATTATAATGGAATTAATAGGTATGATTGTAGTAGAGTATTTTATTTTTTAATAGAGGTATGAGTGATTTTCCAAGGGAAAGGAGAGGGGTTATTTATACTTGAGGAGAGGGGTAATTTTTGAATGAAATAATAAACAAAATAATATATCAAAGGTAAAACTTGTAATAGTGATTTTTTTACAATATAAATAAAATATAATTTTTTAATACATTAAAACTCTTTATAATTCAAATAAATTAGTTTTTTAAAAAGGAAAGTGGAAAGAAATAAAAATTATTATTTAAGGAAACACTTTTGACATTAGGGTTTGGAAAATGCTTTTTAAGTTTGGAATTTAAAATTATTTTATTTTAATGAATAGTTTATGAAATTAAATATATAATAGATGAAAATAAAGTTCTATAACATATTAAAACATAGTTACATCATGAATGATGTAAATTAAGATACACCAGTTATGTGAAAAACTATATTTTTAATATTCACCCAAAAATTGAAGTATTTTAGAAAATTAAAAGAAAATAACCCTTGACCAATTTCAACATGATGATTTCAAGAATTATATTAATTTTATCACAATTAATTTCTAATATAAAAATTTTAATTTTTAATATAAAAATAATGATTTTTACAAAATGCTTTAAAATATAATTTATTAAAAATGTGATCATATTTTCTTTGAGTTTTTAACCATGATATTTATTTTTTGGAATTATAAATTTTATATTTAAATAAATTAATCATGATAAATATTATTTATATCACACTTTATTATTTTTGGGTAAAATTATTATTCCAATAATTAGGTTATTATTTTAAATGGCCAGGTTACTATTCCCAATGATTAGGTTACTATTATAATGCTCACATTACCTCCTATATATACTAATCCATTATTTAATTAAATATTCAACTAAATTAATATCAAGGTTCTATATTTAAATTTTTTATAATGTTGATAGGTTTCTTAATATTTTGTTTATTTTTCTATTGTGTTGGTAGTGGGGGCGATGATTCTAGTAGATTGAAGCAATCCATATTTTCCCATTTTAGATTTTAGATTTTATATTTTTTTGTCCAATTGTAATTTTGTAATTTTAATTGGTTTTATTATTTATTAATGTTACATTATTTAGTATTGTAATATTTTTTTAGTTTATTTATGTGTATAATACTATATAGTATATTATAACACACATTTGTTTCAATAGAAAAATATCATTTATAAACTCTGGGCTGTTACACTTTCTCTCTATAATATTGAATCTCTACTAGTTATTCCTCATGATAAAGATCTTTCTCTAGTGGTATGACCTCTGAGTTCAATACATGTGAAATATTAGGTATATACTTCTTAGTATAGATATATGGAACACATCATGAACTTGAGAGAGGTTTAGTGGAAGAAATAACCGATAAGATACTATCCCAATACGATCAAGAATTTCAAATGGAGAAATATACCTATGGATTAGTTTTCCACTCTTTCTAAATATCATTACCTTCTTCCTTAGATTAAATATTAGAAACACCTTGTCATAAACTTAAAATTATAGATCATGTCGATGATTGTCAGTATAACCTTTCTACCCACTCTGAGCTTCCTTGATGTGTTGTTGAATGGATCTAACCTTCTCAATCATTTCTTCAGCTATCTCAAGTCCCAATAGATTTATTTATCCAACTTCATTTCAACATATTGGATCTTTCCACTTCTTTCCATAGTTGGATTCACAAGGATCCATCTGAATGGTCGAGTGAAATATATTATTGTATTAAAATTGAACTAGAGTAATGTGTTGATCCCTACCACCTTTTAAATACATAGAAGAAGATATCAAAATATCCTCTATGGTTTTAATTGTTCTCTCAGATGAACTATCTTTTTAAGGATGATGTGTAGTGATGATTCTCAACTTTGTATCAAGATATTTCTGAAGACTTCACCAGAACTTTGAGGAAAACCTCACATCTCGATCAAATACAATTGAATGTGGCACTATATAAAACCTTAACAATTCCTTAATGTATATTCTATAAGTCTTATCATGAGATAATTGTTCTCTAATAGCGATGAAGTGTGATGAATTTGTAAGGTGATCGACTATAAACCATATAGAATTATGACCTTTAGATATTTTGGGGAGTCAAATGACATCATCCATAGTGTTGTTTTCCCATTTCCATTCTGGTATGGGTAATGGAAGTAACATCCACTTAGAATTTTATATCTCATTCTTAAATTGTTGAAATACTAAGAACCAATATACAAACTCTACGATATCTCTCTTTATGCTATCCCACCAGAAATACTCTTTTGAATCACTATACATCTTTATACTTCTAGGATGAATAGATAATTAAGAAATATGATCTTCCTCTAACAACTCATTCTTCAAATCTGGTATAGACGAAACACATACATAATTACTGAACCTTATCATTCCATCATGATCAAGGTCAAAATCAAGAACATTTCTAACCTTCTTTTTCATCTATACATATTTCTTCCACACCTCTTTAATATTTACTTTGATATATGGTTGAAAATTCAATTGATAAAGATAATATTTCTCCCATTCCTTTAGGATTTTCATATCCATCCTTCGAAAATATTGAAATATTGGATCTTTTTTGATCCTCATCATGGATAATCTAGAATGACCTATTTGACTCAAGGAATCAATCACCATGTTTGATTTCCCAAGGTGGTAATGTATTTAGAATTCATAATATTTACTTAGATCTAACCATATTCTCTAGAACATATTCAACTCCTTATATGTGAATATATACTTTAAAATTTTTGTAATTAGTATATATATCACAATTTTCTCTATAAATATAATGCCTCTATATCAATAATATAAAAATTACCATAGCTAACTCCAAATCACGTGTTGGATAATTTTTCTCATAAACCTTAAATCATTATGATGCATAAGCTATAACCATGTCATTCTTTATAATAACACATCCCAATCCATTCTTGGATGCATCAAAATAGATTATAAACCCTTATACCCTACATGGTAATGTAAGAATAGGTGCATTGACTAATATTCTCTTCAGTTCCTTAAAAATTTCCTTAAATTCCTCTGTCCAAAGGAACTTGGATCCCTTCTGGGTTAACTTGGTGAGTGAATTAGATATCAATGAGAAATTATCTCAAAACCATCGATAATATCCAGCTAAACCAAGAAAACTAAGGATCACAGTCACTGTGGTTGGTCTGGAACAACACTCAATAGCCTCTATCTTTGATGGATCTATAGATATAAACTCTCTTGAGATTATATGGCCCAAAAATTAAACCTCTTGCAGCCAAAATTCTAAATTTTCAAAATTTTCATATAGTTTCTCATTCCTTATGGTATTTAGTACAACTATCAAGTGATATTATTGATCTTATTTACTCTTTGAATATATAAGAATATCATCTATAAAGATTTCCACAAACTAATCAAATAAATATCTAAAGACTTTATTCATTAAATCCATGAAGATAATGAGGGAATTAGTAAGAATTAATAACATCATTATATATTAATAGTGTCCATACCTTGTACATAATACTATATTGGGTATATCTCCTTATCGACCCTCAATTGATGATATCCAGAATAAAGGATAATATTAGAAAATTATTGAGCTCCATCCAGTTGATCAAACAATTCATCAATATTATGGAATCCCGCCTTTTTATATACATAACTTTTCATTACATTTTACATATAGAGGATCTTTAAAGTCTAGTGTCTTGGAAATAAGGAACATAATACATGAAAACAACATAAAACATTCTTCTAAAACAATTTTAAGGCTTAATAATAATCTCATCCTAAGTAGAATTACTGAATCTCATAAACTGGAGACATACATTCAATGGAAAGGGTGAGCAGAAAGCCTAGTAAGGGTAAACAAGGGAATCAATGTACTTGTGATATCAATAAGAACTTGAATAAAAACATAAAGACATGAGAAATGGAAGAATAGTCATATAATAAAGAAATTAACTTGAATCATAACTTGAATATGTGGCTACAACATTTCATTTAGATATTCATGAACATATCACCAAGGTCCATCCCCAAGGTGTCATAAAAATTACCAAGGTTATTCACCAAGGTATTGTAAAACTTGTCATCTCTAGAGATTAAATCTTTACCCAATGCATTGGAGCGCTATCATGGTACACCATTAATATGTATTTAATTACATGTGATCCACATAGATCATAGTCAATCATTTCATAAATAACCCAAATAGAATCAAAGAAATGGGTTTCGTGTCAAAATCGTGGCGTTTAAAAAAGAGCTTAAAAATAAGACCATTATGTCATTTATGACCCATGGAAAGGGAGTGAGGGTTACATGTATGTCAATTACAGAATCAAATACATAATATTTATATATTTATGAATACCCATGGAAATGAAATAAGTCTGGGTATTCACATAAATAAAAAATACAATTTCTTGAGAGAAAGAGATAGAAATTTTGAGACGAAATTTCTGCAGCATAACAGCTATATAACATGGTTTTAGAAAACATTGGAAAGAGAGGAGAAAAGGGCCACCCACTCATAAATAACTCATAATACAGTACGGGTACTGAATAAGATCATGGTATGGATATTTGAATGACATACCACATGAAAAGGAAACATGAAAGAGAAGAGAAGATGTAATTTCTCTTACGAAAAATTCGGCAGCCTAACAGTGTCACTTAAAAATTCAGAAAATAAATTGATGAGAGCGGAAAGGGTTTCTAAACAATTAGAAATGAAATGGAATTAAATGAGAAGATATAAGAACATAACCTCAACATAAATATATGGAAATTAGAAGACACAACATAAAGGAAGTCGTGACTTAAAAGAGGAGGGTGAAAGGATCCCTTACCTTGAAGAGTAACTTCGAAAGCTTGAAGGTTGGGACCTTGGGAGGGTTTAGGGCACCTTGGGAGGACTCCTTGGGAGGTAAATAGACCAGAACTTTGTTGGGGAGGATTTTTAAATGAAATTAATGAGGGAATGTCTTGGTATTTAAAGGAGAAGTGAGGGGACAAAGCATTAATTGCCAAGGGACACCTCATCGGTGGTATTGGCAAAACCATGGGCTTGCCCATGGTATTTTCCCATGGTATTGGCCACTTGGGAAACCTAATATCTTATATTACTATTCATAAGTCGACCATAATTATTTCATAATTATTACATCCTTAATGACGTCATTAAACACCCGAAACTCAAAAACTATATTTTCACTATTCACCGAAAATTCAACTTTCTCAGAAAAATCCCAAAAATTCACCTTAACCAAATATCGATGCTATGATTTAAAAATTGAAATCCATTTTATGAAAATAATTTTCTAAATATTTTTAATTTAATTTTTAAATAAAAACACTATTCACTGAAAATTCAACTGTTTCAGAAAAATCCCAAAAAAATCACCTTAACTAAATATCGATGCTCTGATTTCAAAAATGAACTCCATTTTATGAAAATAATTTTCTAAATATTTTTTATTTAATTTTTAAATAAAAAACACTATTCACCCAAAAAAACTAATACTTAACCAATAATTTTTGAAAAAGTTATTTACCTATTTTATTGAATCACATTACTTAAACAAGGTGCCTAAATTATATTAATACTTTCTTAAGTGAAGTTACTTAATCCATTTGGTCACATTACTAATCATAAGCGTAAAATCACTATTCATAATTTACTATTCATCAAAAATTATTTTGATCTTATTAGTCTCTAAATTTCTTACTGAACATAACTGTAGAAGACCATTTTTTGAAAATCATTACACATTATTAATTATTTAATGTTTACATTAATATTTTAAAATATCATTTTTCTAAAATTCACCAATAATATGCATACTATATTTTTTCGGACATTTGAAAATTCACAAACTTCACCATAAGAAGAAATAAATTTTTTTATTTATATGAAAGGATTACACAAGGCAATTACGGTCTCATTACATAGCCTCTTATAACAGCAGCATAGGACCTAAGAGTAAGGTGTGCTAGGGTGATAGAATCTTGGGGCGGCTAGGACAACATTTCCCAAGTAGTGATTTCTATCAGCTTGAACTTCTTGTGAATGTGATTCCGTTCCAGCTTCACACAATGAAGTTTAGCTTGGGTTTGGTCTAGAGAAAAGACCAAAGGTGCTACCTCCTTCCCAAGTTCCATCAGATGGGCTTCGATCGGCCCGAGACTACTGGATGGGGCCATTGAATCTTCTTTATATATTAATTAATCAAGATCACTTGTATTTATAGACAATAATCACAACATTTAGTTTCTAATGGTCATATTTACCAACGGTCATATAACAGTCGAAACCCAACAGTCTCATTTTAGTTATACTCATTTTATTAAATGAAATAGTTTTGTTGAGTATAAAATAAAATAACACACAAAGTTAGGAAACAAAATTTATTCAAAATTTCGGGTCGTTACAATCTTCCTCCCTTAATAAATTGTGTCCTCACAATTTTAAAATTGGGCTTGGAAATTTCATTGAAAGTCCCACATCATAAAAAGAGTCAGTAAAACTATTACTTTAAAAGAAAGAAAGGGAAGTACAAAGGTCACCAGAGTTAAACCCATACTAGGATTCCATGTAGGAAAACATGGATATGGAAGAGAAAAAAAGGGTCAATTTCTGATGGAGAGTGATAGAAAACATGATTAGGAGAAAATTAACCACAAGAAGGTCACAAATTTATGATGTTCTAAACGATCTTTGATTACCCAGTAGGAAACGTAAACCAACCACATTTTTGTTTTATGTTGCTTTTCATAATTTTGAGGAATTCATTTACTACATAGAATAAAAACATAAGGAAATATACTTACCTTAAAGTATATTTTCACCCTTTAATAAGTTTCCACCAAGACTAATCTTTTCTCCAAACAATGAGCATTCAAAAAGTCTTGGTCTCATTAAAAGCACAAGAATCATCTTCTAGAAAATCACATAATCCACAAAAGAATAACTATATATTTCCCTTGTATTTAGTCATCAACTAAAACTAAAATGGTTAGTATGAGATCATATAATCCCCCAAAAGGATAATCCTTTATAAAAACAAATATGACTATTAATCTCCAAAATTCAAAAAAAGTACCCAAAGTTCTAGAAAGACCATTCAATACACAATCATCCTTAAAATTCTTCAGAATAATCCAAACTAAGATTGGAACCCAAAAATCAGAAGGATTTAATCACATAGTCTTCCCCAATAAATCTTAACATCTATCTCCAAATAACATCGACTACTATTAAAGTCTCATACTAAAGTGTAATTAACCTAATCACATATTCTCAATGCTAGGTTCATCATTTTCCAAAAAAATAACCCAAATCACTATATGTCCACAATAAATACATAAATTCTTACAAAAAAAATCAACCATTCCTCCTCAATTTAAATCCTGTAGTATTTTATTTCCCTTAGGTATATAGTACTCCAAAAGAAAAAACATCATCCAAAATTACCTTTATTATTTAATCACCAAATCATTTTCCTATACAAAGGATATCCATTTGATAAAACATAAGTTTCCAAAATCAAATTATTATTGATTCATAAAAATAGCAGGTGCATTAGTCAGTCCGAAGGGTATAAAAACAAACTCATAATGCCCATATCTCAATTGGATGGCAATTTTTAGAATATCATCATTCTTCACCCTCAATTGATGATAACCAGAACGAAGATCAATCTTAGAGAATAATTGAGCCCCATGAAGTTGGTCAAATAAGTCATCAGTTCTTGGAATAGAGTATTTGTTCTTCACTGTGATCCCATTCAGTTCTCTATAATCAATGCATAGATGTATAGATCCATCCTTCTTCTTCACAAAGAGAACTGGTGCTCCCCAAGGATACACACTTGGTCGGATAAACCCATTATCCAAAAGATCTTGGAGTTGTTTCTTTAATTCCTATAGCTCCACATTTTCTATCTTATAGGGGGTCTTTGACATCAGATGAGATCCAGGTACGAGTTTAATGGAGAACTCTACCTCTCTTTCTGTGGGAGGTCTGGGTAACTCCTCAGGAAATTCGTCAACATATTCCTAGATGATGGGGACATTTTTTAAAATAATAAATCTTTCGTGAGAAACTTATTTCATTTACGAATATTTTAACTAAAAAGGATTTTATATCTTAAAACTTCATGCTTAGACAATTACGTTTTTCTATAATTCCTTCATAATGATTCATAAAAAGCTTTTGATTAACCAAACATATCCCTCGGGAGTGTCGTAACAAAGAGTGCAGAAATGCCCATTATCGTGTACTAGTTCCCGTTCGAGTCTAGCTCAAAGCGGTGTTTTCAAGTTTTACCCCTATATACATCTATGCCAGAGCCACATCTACCTGCTCGTATACAGACAGGGATGTATTTGCTTGATAAACCACTTACTCAATACTCACCAAAATACCAGAAAGATTTCCTATATTTAAACTTTTCTATAGGGTTATTCCTAAAGTTTTCATATCCTAATTTCCATAAATAACTAAACTATCCTTTGATATCAACTATGGAATCCCACCTTTTTATATACATAACTTTTCATTACATTTTATATACAGAGGATCTTTAAAGTCTAGTGTGTTGGAAATAAGGAACATAATACATGAAAACAACATAAAAAATTATTCTAAACTACTTGTAAGGCTTCATCATAAGTTCATCCTAAGTAGAATTACTGCATCTCATAACCTGAAGACATACATTCAATGGAAAGGGTGAGCAGAAATCCCAGTAAGGGTAAACAAGGGAATCAATGTACTTGTGATATCAATAAGAACTTGAATAAAAACATAAAGAAATGAGAAATGGAAGAATAGTCATATCATAAAGAAATTAACTTTAATAATAACTTGAATATGTGGCTACAACATTTCATTTAGACATTCATGAACATATCACCAAGGTCCATCCCCAAGGTGTCATAAAAATTACCAAGGTTATTCACCAAGGTATCGTAAAACTTGTCATCTCTAGAGATTAAATCTTTACCAAATGCATTATAGCGCTATCAAGGATCACCCTTAATATGTATTTACTTAAATATGAGACACATAGATCATAATCAATCATTTCATAAATAACCCAAATAGAATCAAAGAAATGGGTTTCATGTCAAAATCATGGCGTTTAAAAAAGAGCTTAAAAATAAGATCATTATGTCATTTATAACCCATGGAAAGGGAGTGAGGGTTATATATATGTCAATTATAGAATCAAATATATCATATTTATATATTTATTAACACCCATGGAAACGAAATAAGTCTGGGTATTCACATAAATAAACAATAGAATTTCTTGAGAGAAAGAGATAGAAATTTTGAGATGAAATTTCTGCAGCATAATGGCTATATAACATGGTTTTAGAAAACATTGGAAAGAGAGGGGAAAAAGGTCACCCACTCATAAATAAATCATAATACAGTATGGTTACTGAATAAGATCATGGTATGGATTTTTTAATGACATACCTCATGAAAAGGAAACATGAAATAAAAGAGAAGATGCGATTTCTCTTACGAAAAATTTGGCAGCCTAACGACGTCACTTAAAAATTTAGAAAATAAATTGATGAGAGAGGAAAGGGTCTCTCAAAAATTAGAAATGAAATGGAAAGAAATTATAACATATAAGAACATACCCTCAACATAAATATATTGAAATTAGAAGACACAACATAAAGGAAGTCATGACTTAAAATAGGAGGGTGAAATGATCCCTTACCTTGAAGAGTAACTCCGAAATCTTGAAGGTCGGGACCTTGGGAGGCTTGAGGGCACCTTGGGAGGACTCATCGGGAGGTAAAGAGACCAAAAATTCGTTGGGGAGTATTTGGAAATGAAATGAATGAGGGAATGGCTTGGTATTTATAGGAGAAGTGAGGGGACAAAGCATTAATTGCCAAGGGACACCTCATCGGTGGTATTGGAAAAACCATGGGCTTGCCCATGATATTTTCCCATGGTATTGGCCACTTTGGACACCTCATACCTTATCTTACTATTCATAAGTCGACCAGAATTATTGCATAATTATTACATCCTTAATGATGTCATTAAACACCCAAAACTCAAAAACTGTATTTTCACTATTTAGCGAAAATTCAACTTTCTCAAAAAAATCCCAAAAATTAACCTTAACCAAATATTGATGCTCTGATTTCAAAAATGAAATCCATTTTATGAAAATAATTTTCTAAATATTTTTAATTTAATTTTTAAATAAAAATGCTATTCACCGAAAATTCAACTATTTCAGAAAAATCCAAAAAATTCACCTTAACCAAATATTGATGCTTTGATGAGCTCCATTTTATGAAAATAATTTTCTAAATATTTTTAATTTAATTTTTAAATAAAAAACACTATTCACCTGAAAAAACTAATACTTAACCAATAATTTCTGAAAAATTTATTTACCTATTTTATTGAATCACATTACTTAAACAAGGTGCCTAAATTATATTAATACTTTCTTAAGTGAAGTTACTTAATCCATTTGGTAACATTACTAATCATAAGCGTAAAATCACTATTCATAATTTACTAGTCATCAAAAATTATGTTGATCTTATTAGACTCTAAATTTCTTACTGAACATAACTATAGAAGACCATTTTTTGAAAATCACTACACATTATTAATTATTTAAGGTTTACATAAATATTTTAGAATATCCTTTTCCTAAAAGTCATCAATAATATGCACACTATATTTATCCAGACATTTGAAAATTCACAAAATTCACCATAAGAAGAAATCACAATTTTTATTTAAATCAAAGGATTACACAAGGAAATTACGGTCTCATTACATAGCCCCTTATAACACCAGCATATGACCTAAGAGTAAGGTGTGCTAGGGTGATAGAATCTTAGGGCGGTTCAGCTAACATTGCTCGAGTAGTGATTTATATCAGCTTGAACTTCTCGCGAAGGTGATTCCGTTCTAGATTTACACGATGAAGTTTGGCTTGGGTTTGGTTCAGAACAAAGCCCAAAGGTGCTACCTCCTTCCCAAGTTCTGTCAGATGGGCTTTGATCGGACTGAGACTACTGGATGGGGCCATTGAATCTTGTTTCTATATTAATTAATCAAGATCACTTGTATTTATAAACAATAACCACAACATTTAGTTTCCAATGGTCATATTGACCAACGGTCATATAAAAGTCAAAACCCAACGATCTCATTTTAATTATACTCATTTTATTAAATGAAATAGTTTTATTGAGTATAAAATAAAATAACACACAAATTTAGGAAACAAAATTTATTCAAAATTTCTGGTCGTTACAAATATTAGGTAGGGGATACTTGTTCTCGATCATGATCTTGTTCATCACCTGATAATAAATACAGAGTTTCATCGATCCATATTTCTTTTTTAAAAAAGGAATAGGTACACCCCAAAGTTACACACTTGGATGAATGAATCCATTTTCAAGGTTCTATTGGAGTTTTATTTTCCAATTCTTGTAAATCAATCGAGGCTATTATATAGGGAGACTTTGAAATTGGTGTGGAAGTAGGTATGAGTTATATTAAGAAGTCAACTTCATTTTTTGGTGGAAGGATAGGAAACTATTTTAGAAATAAATCAAAAAAACTTCTGCACAATATGCGTATCATCAATTCTGAGTTTATCCTCAACCATCTGAGATACACAACCCTCTTGAATAGGAATCAAAACCCATATAATGGATGTGATTTCCATCAGAAGTTAATTTTTATTATCACACTAATAGATGATCATAATTTGGTTTGTAATATAAAATGTGACTTCCTTTCCTTGAAAATTGACATGAGATTTATATAGATAAATCCAATCCATGCCTAAGAAAACATCAAATTCAATGAGAGGAAGAATGAAAAAATTTGTTGGAAGTACATTATCACAAACTTAAACTAGAGAAGAATCGTATACTTGAGATGTGATCATCATACCATTATGGATTTTCATTTCTAATTATACAAATAATTTTTTGGGTGTAATCTTGACACCCTTAACAAATTATTTAGATATGAAATAATGGGTAGATCAGAGTCAATTAGGACATTAATAGTTATAGAGTGGATAGTAAGTGTACCTTTCACCATGTTGTTATCGCACCCCTCATTATAAATAGTGACCATTTGAGATTTTACTCTGTCTCTCAGATTAATAGGTTATTAGAACCAATCATCATCATTAAACTTCATATTTGAGCACTGGTTAACATAATTACCATACTCTTTTCATTTGAAATACTGGAGTGTGGGTGGTATATTATGTGGAGATTTCTCTCTATTTTCATCATTAGCTAAATTATTCCCATCACTTAAGTATTTAATTACCTAATGACCTTCCCTTCCACACTTAAAAAATTTACTAATCCCCTTTAGACAATTTCCTCTGTGTTTCTTCCCACACTCTAAGCTTAAAGGAAATATCATCTTCTTCTCTCTATGGTTTTTATATTTTCCTTTGAATTTCATTTTCATATACTTATAAAAATGATGATATAAATATATAACTCCAACCTCTATTTACACATTGATATCACATTGAACAATCTTTTCATAGTTACTAAAGTATATTATGGATAACTCCCTTTAGAGAATTGGTTTTGATCCACTAAATAATTGATCAACCTTACTTTTAGATTGGATGATAATACCAAAAGTGTACCTCACCAGTCTTTTAAAATTTGATTTATAGGTACAAATAAATCCATTATACTTTTTCTTTAGCTCAAGGAACTCTTCTCCATCTTTGTATGAAGAATATGAGGAAAGTATATATTGAAAAATAAGTTATTTAAATCACCCCAATCCATGGATTCAAGTTAATAATGTTCCCCTATATTCTTGATGAGAGTCCATCATTTATCCGCTTCTCCTTCCAAATGATAGACAACCAAAATGATTTTTTCATGTTTCAAAGACTAGAGAATGGAAAATATTTTTTTAGTGGTAATGACCCATTACTCAAAAACTAGCGGATCAATAGATCAACTAAAGGAAGTTGAACATTACCTCATAAAGGAACCAGGATTTTCATACATAAATATTACATATTTTTAGATGAACATTCATTACATTATACAAACACATTCCCGAGGATCATAAAGGCATAGTTCCTTTGGAAGCATAAAAACAAAAACAACTGGTTCATATGTGAACTACATCATCTCCCAATATTTTCTTCATAACTAGATCCATTCTTAGATATATCATTTATAATACATTTATTCATAATTTTTGGGAAAGAAAACATAATAAAGGGAGATTTCAGATGGTTAGTAAGGGTAAAACATAGAGATACATAAGTATAACATGAGCATAAGGGTATGTGAACATGAGAATAACATATGAAAACCACACCCTTCATATCAAATATCTAAATATCGAGTAATAGAATAATGATTAGTAGTTCATACGATATGAATAATAAGAAAATCAATGAACATGATCCATGAGAGCATAACATTGGCATATGACATAAAATTGTAGCAAACACATAATCATAGAAAATCATTTCCATAGTAATAAAGTACCACTTAAAATTCTATCATAGTGGAATGGTTCCACTCCCCAAACCATCATAGTACTCAAGTTTCACTCCCAAGACCATTATAGTGGACAAAGTCCCTTATAGAACTTGGTTCACTCCCCATTTAAGTCCTGTATATCTCATGAGATATAAATCTTCAACCAATGCATTGGATGGTGATATAGGTCCCACCCATCACATAATGAAAATAATAAGTATGTGTTTTACAAGATCATAAACCATTCATCATATCATAACCCATTAAATGAAATTAATTTCATAAAAATTTCATCATATCACAACCTGTGGAAAAGATATAGATTTCATAATCATTTCATCATTTCATCATAGCATAACCCATGAAAAGATGTGATTTTTGTAAAGACCCAAACCCCAGTAATCTGAATCTAGTGCCTTAATTTATTACATTGGTATAATAAACAAGGAATTAACATCATGAAGGACCAAATAGTTTAGTATATTTAGAAAAATAGATATAAACATAAGTTTTAAATTACACATTGAAAGGAAAAACAACATATCAACTCCATTGGAAACATCCTCAAACTCCTAGATTATCCCTACAAGTCATTCATAATACAAATCATCGCATCCTGGGGAAAAATAAAACATAACAAAGGGGTGATATCATATGCTCAGTAAGGGTAAAAAATACAGCAGAAGACAATATAAACAAAAAGAAAAGATGAATAACTAAAACACATGACATTAAAACATAATCTTGAGCATAATGTGGTAATAATAAAAATTGAATAAATAATTCCATATAAATAATCACATGAGAATAAAACTTAACCATGGATATTCTACTACTCAAATAATCACATGAGATATAAATTTATAATACCACAATGAAGGAATTCATAATTTTTTACATCATAAACATACCATCAAGGATTCATCCAAGACACCATATATAAATGTGTAAAAAACTAGTCTAGGTTTTTGCTTGAGACCTACCAATGCATCAAGGGGCTATAGCGGGCCCCACACATCACTTAATAATTCCAATGAATTCCTCATATGAAAGGGGTGATATATATCAACATATAAATTCATATTGAAACTAGAATATGAAATTTAAATAATATCCTCAATCATTAAACATAATCATAAATTATCCAAAGTAACATGGCGGATGGTATCAAGACAGTACATCCCCAATCAAAATAATCATAAACCATTAAATAAAATATGGTAGATGGTAACATAAAAGATCAATATCAATTATTTATAAGATTCAAAAGAGAGTATTTTGATAGATAAAAATACTCTAATAAAATCATTGATAAATTCCTGAGAGAAATACCCTTTTAGTTTGGAAAGAAGAGTTCTTTTGGAAAATTATTTGTATCTGTCATAAATTTCAGATTATAAATATGTATATCTAGAAAATAAAATAGGATGAAACTATACTTAATTAATATTAAAATAATATTCATACTTAAATTTGGAAAATAAAGTGAAAATATGAAAAAAAGAGTTTTTAAGAAAATTTAGAAATGAACCGCTTTAGTGTGTTTTAAGGGCAACATCATTGGAGCTATCCAAGACTTTTTTCATGAAGGGATCCTCCCTCGGGTTGCTTGTGCTACCGCCCTTATTCTGATATCGAAGGTCAAGGATCCCTCTTCTCAATTGCATTACATGCCTGTTAGTTTTTTGAATTTATCATATAAGATCCTTGTGATTATTATTAACCTGAGGTTGTCTAGATGTCTACCCCGATGGATCTCGATCAAGCATCATGGTTTTGTTAGGGGTCACTCCATTTAGGGAGCTATTACTATGGTGTAGGAGATGATCTAGGAACATCAACTTTTAAACCCAAAGATCTAACTTATTAATCAAACTCGACATGAACAAGGCTTATGATAGGATAGAATGGAGCTTTATTAATAGAGTTCTCTCAACTATGGTGTAATGCCCTGACCCCAGTTACCCAGAGTCCGTGCATTATTTTAATACATTGGAAAGATTATAAGGAATCAAGTCCCAAAGGACCGATCAGTTTAGTAGTCTTGGAAAATAGATTACATACATGAATATTACATTATACTTTATAACATACAACACAACATAAGTAATACTTTATGAACTCCATTATTCCCTTAGCTTAACCCTGCATATCAATTAAAATTCACTTCTTGGAATCCTGGAAAAAATAAAACATAGAAAGGGGTGAGCTCAAATGCTCAGTAAGGGTAAGCAATACAACGGAAGATATCATAAATATTAAGCATGGTGAATAATTGAAACCAATTACTTTACCAATAATAAACATGAATACTTTTAATGGCAGGAATATGAGCTGAGTAAATAATGCCATAATAAAACATAATCATGGGTATTCTACTAGTTGAATGACCAAATGAACCATCAATATTATTTTCATAATGAGGGAATGTATAATGCCATACATTCTAAAACATTTTGTCAAGGCCTTGGCCAAGACGTCTAAAAATGATTAAGGCCTCGGCCAAAACCATATATCAAATTGGGAAAGGGCCTCGGCCAATTCCACGTCTAGTTGTCTCATGAGACCTACCGATGCATCGATGAGATATAGTGGGCTCCACCCGTCACTTACTATGTCCAATACATTCCTCATATGGAAAGGTTGAAACATAACATAAACATTCATATTATAACTAGCATACAGAATGTCAATACTTTAACCATAAACCATGAATGGTATAAAAATAAAACATCCACAGTCAAACATATCATAACTCATTCAATACAATATGGAATATTTTATTATAATAAATCAACCTCAATCAGGAATATTATCCAGTAAAGGATGCTGACATAGTTGAAAATGATGAGTAAAACTTTTTGAGGAAAATATCCTTTTTGTAAAATCATTTAAAAGTAACACATTTATAAAGGAAGTAATTTAAAAGAGATTTTTGAATCAAAGTTTCCCATACCACTTTGAAACTTTTGAAAAGAATTATCATTTCAAAACATTCATTTTCATATAAATAAATCCTTAAAATCATTTTGAAAACATGGACATTAATTAAAAAGATTTAGAAAGATAAATCATTAAAACATTTAAAAATTATAATATTGATAAAGAGTAACTTTAAAAAAAATCCTTAAAATATTAATTTTGAAATAATTTTTATGAAAAATGGACATGGATGATAAAAATTTCCCAGTAAATACTTACACATAAACAATTTCGGATAATAATGAGATTGAGGAATTAACCCTTACCAATTTTCTAACTTACAGAACATACACCCCACGAAAGAAGTATCATACAATGAATATGTAAATACACATAAATTAAAGTGTATTACACAATGAATACAATTATGAGCAGTACATACACCACACAAAAGGTAATAGTGGCAATATGGCATGAATCTCACTGGAATAAGGAGTGAGATGAAAACCCCTTACCTTGCACTTTCTTTTAGTCGAGGGTACGTTTAACCTTCTATATGAAGACTGTAGTATGTTATTAAATTATACTAGAACCATATTAATATTTATGATATCATACATTATTCATTTATGACTTTATACTACCCATTTAATAACAATTTCTATGTTATATTAATATTTCGGGTAATAATCGTTTTCTTTATCGTACATGTTTTAACTTGTTATTCTTGATTGTATCACTTAGATAATGATTTAAATACTTCCAGAATATAAAACATGATTTATATATCATATATATTTAGAATATAAATATGTATAATATACATATATATGAAATGGAAAACATTTTTTATGGAGATGGTAGTCCGTACGTACGCATAAACGCTGTTTCCATTTTCATATCGTATTGAACGGAACTAAGTGAATAAGATATATGTATGTACATAAATACATACATATATATATATATATATATATATATATATATATATAGTAGAATTATTATGTCATATATTACATACTTATTAGTAATATATTTTTATAATCATCGATGAATGGTGGACTTGGAAATGAATCTCATCGCTTCGTGGAGACGGTAATCCGTACGTACGCATGAGCGACAATATCATTATTTTGATATTAAAATAATATATAATTGGGTGATGTATCATATATAAAGAATAATTATCATGTTATATTTATTATTTACATGAATTACAATTCATTATCATACCCATCCAAATAATAATGTTTTGAATAACAATTACACCACAATGTGGAGACGGTAAGCCGTACGTACGCACGTATGGTGACATGTCATTCAAAGGATGGATAGAATACTAAATATGGTTGTACCATATTTATAATAACATCAAAATATATATAAGATACTGGATTTATTATTTTATAATGGAAATAACAAAGAAATAAGAAGTTGAAGAAGAAAGGAACTTGAAAGAGGGCGGTGAAAACATTACCTCTTCTTCAGGTTCTTCCTTTTTGATTTGATCAAAAGGGCTCCTTAGATTGGATTTCTGATCAAACTAAGGCATCTAGGTTGAAGTTAGGATAGTTGAGAGAATATTTGGTCAGGGTTTGGCTGAACCAAAAACTTTGAAGGTATGAAGAATTGGTTAGAAGTGGTGTCCTTTTATAAGGGGGAGGAGGGGCTCTTTAGAAAAAACTTAAAGTATTAATTTATAATAAATTCATATTCAGTTTCTAATGGCTCCAAAGTGGATTATTCAAAGTATAAGTGGGTATGGGTCAAAATAAACTCATCCAATAGGTTTTATACAAGTTTTTGTCACATTATTAACCTTATCTTTTAGTTTTAACCCTTAGTTAATTAGTTTGACATTTACCATGTCTCTTTGTATTTTTATATTATATGGTTAATAAACTTACTATAAACTTCCAAGATACCCCCAAATAGTCCATTAATAATTCACCTATCATGATATAAGTCTCTTTGCCGAACCTTAGATTTTTAGGAATAGAATATCAATTAATCATATAATATTTGTTTTAAATATTAATTTATGTCAATTTTGACACTATTTGATATTTTGTTTTTGTTAAAGTCATAAAAACTTGAGTACTTCTAAAAAGATACATTGAATAATCTCTAACATGTCATAGTCACCTAGAAAATTCTTTTATGTCTTAAAAACTTTAAAATTATATTTATTTTAATATTTATAATACCATTTATTTGATTCTTTCATTAATAAGGTAATTACTGCATCATCATTGTGTCATAAATAAACTTGATTATTTAATGTCTAAAAATTATAAATAAAATACCATGATGTATTAAATCTTTTTATCTTTCTAATGAATATTTATATTCTAATTTTTCTTATGTATAACTCTATATTAAAAATGGTTTAGTTAATAAACTTTGAATTTAACACTTTTAACTCTTCTTTAAATTAAATAATAATAAATGTCCTAATCTAATCCAAGTGGACCTAAAGGGTCATATTTTATTCCTAAGGTGGTTTTTGGTCGAATTAAACTTATCCAATAGAATTAGGACATGTGTTAAGGTAATAATAATATCATTTTTACCCTTAATTACTCTATCTACTTTTAACTGTGGTAAATAAACGCAAAAAGTTACTATTCACCAAAAATTATTTTCATCTTATTGAACCACATTATACTCATTGATATTAACTGTGTCTCTCAGATTTTCGAAATTCCACTTACAGAAGCAGTAAAATTAAGTTTTATGTGAATTTGCAAATTCTCCTAGGAGGTGGGTAAAAGACGGTGAAAAGTTCAATAAAATTTATATATATATAAAATTATTATAAACTGACTCCAATGAATTAAATTGAACTTATATAGGTATTATGTATCTATTTTGACCTAAAATAAATTTAATTAAAATAAATTATTATTTAAATAAAAATTCGGTTTTAAACTATAACTCAGTGTTTTTCACTATTCATTAAAAATTAAAAGTTTTCAGAAAAATACCAAAAATTTACCCTAGGATAATTTCAATATTCCAAATCTAAAAATGATGTCTATTTTACCAAATTCAAAACATAGAAGTTTCATTTATTAATTTAAAATTAATTCCCGTTGTCAAAACAAAAACGTGTTTTTAAGAAATAATAACTATCAAAAGATTGCCACTTGTTTATGTCCAATTTCAAAGTGAATTTACTTCCAATGACCAACATTGGATTAAATGGTTAAAATATAATCTAATTATACTTCCAAACCATTAAAATTTATAATTTAACACTATAAATTATTTTGATTAAAAAAATTGTTTTCAGTTAAAATATAATATTTTTCACTATTCACCCAAATACGAAAGTTATCAGAAAAACACCAAAACTTTATTGAAACTAAATTCTTATGTCCCGATTTTAAAGAAGAAGTTTATTTTGTCAAATTGAATATATAAAAGTTTCAAATATTGGATTTAAAAAGGCTTCGCCATTAAAAGGCGGTAAAATTGCATTTTTTAAAAATACTTCTTTTATCTGAAAAAATGTATTTGTTCTTACATTATGTCTAACAAACTCATAATATGGATTCTAAAATTACCAGGATTATATAAAGTTCAAAATTCAGTTAATAATATTCATAACCGCTTTTGAACGGCTAGTTTGGTAAGTCATGATACGCTTGAACTCAGTGTTGCGTGTAGTGCAAGTCATTGGATTACTTTGGAGAAATAACGTACTATGAAATCTTGGGGTGTTACATATGGGACTCTCATCCAGGTTTGTTGATCTTCTCTTCCATTTTTTCAACTCGTCTTGGCTGGCTCTTTCATTTTTGGTAAAGTATCACAACTTCTTCAAGTCCACGAGAGGTCTCCGGTAGAGGGATCCACTTTCTCCAAGTATCTTTATCCTTGTGCAAGATGCCCTCATCCACCTCATCATCCGGGGGCTGTCTATTGGAGCAGTTCTCCCATACTGGAGGAAGCATAACCTTCCCTCAATCTCTCACCTAATGTTTGTAGATGATACAATTTTATTTATTAATGGTGGTAGGGTCTCTATTCGTGGGCTTAAGAGGATCCTCAATGAGTACTATATTAGGAGCGGGCAAGTGATCAGTAACTCGAAAAGCAATATATTCTTCAATTCCAAGAGTGCTCCCAGTCGTGTCACCTCACTCTATAGTCACCTGGACATGCATCATGGATCATTTTCTATGGAGTATCTGGTCATGACTATTTCATCAGAAAGGCTTCGGGTACACGACTTTGACTATGTTGTTAACTGAATTACTAGTCACGTAATTAACTGTAAGAATTGATACTTATATTTTGGGGGTCTAATTGCACTTGTTAATAGTGTATTGTCTACCATACTTGTTCATGCTTTGGCCTGCACAAATTTCCCACAAGGTGTCATCAAAACCATTGATAAGGTCCTAAGTAGTTTCATATGGGATTCCCTATCCATGGGGAAATGACATTGGGCCTCATGGTACAAGTTAGCGAGACCTATCCACAAGGAAGGGATTAATTTTAGGAGTCTCCGGAGTACTCTCCATTACATGAAAGGCAATATTGCATGGGAAGTTGTTAAGGAACACACTTTATGGGGTAAATCAATGTCGCTCATCTATGGGGAAAATGAGGAGGTAGTGCACATCTATGCATCTCAATTTTTCTGAATCACTTCCCACTCATCCAAGTTCTTCAGTAGAACTCCTGTTGGATTGTAAGTGAAGGAAACATCCTTTTCTGGCATCAAAACTGGGGAGGATCAGTGATCAGTTTACCCGGATTTCCCGCTCCAATGATTACACTGAAAGAGGCTCGGTTCTATCCCAGGTTTACTAAGGCTGTTCTGGATAAGGGAAAGTAGAATCTCCTTGATTCCATTGTGATTAACTTAGAGCCGGATAGGTGTGTGTTCACACTATCTTCCTAGGTATCTTTCAATACCAGGGATTTTATTAAACTGTTTCTTTCTCAGGATCATCAGGATAATTGGAAAGAGGTGGTGTGGTGTAAAAGGATCCCTGCAAAATATAATTTTCTAACCTGGTGCATCAGGAACTCAATGATTGTTACAGATGAGAACGTTAAGCGACTGGGTATAAGTTTTTCCTCGAGGTGCCACTGTTGCAATACCAGGTGGGAGGAGAGTATTAGTCACCTATTATTTAAAGGTTAATGGGATCTTGTGGTGTGGACTTCGTTTGGTGGCTTCACTGATTTGTCTTCTCATGATCATATGAATGTGGATTTTTTGGAGAGTTGGTTCCATGGAACTCATGATTCCGGCATCGAATGGTTGGCTAGGTCAGCGATTCTTAGCATAGGGTGTTGGTGCTTGTGGTAAGTTAGAAACCAGGAGAGGTTAGAAGGGTCTCCTCCCTCAGAAAGGTCTATCATCTCGAGAACCCATCTCCTACTTGGGGACATGATTCAACTTATCTAGGATTAGCAGGGTGCTCCATCCCTATGTTTTTTGCAGTCTAGTAACCCCTTGACTCAACCCCCTGGTCAGATCAATGGGGAGATGGGTATGCTGGCACCCTCCTAACATGGGTTAAAAATTGAACATTGATGGGTCCTATATGATTGGAAATATGAGAGGTTTGGGTGTGGTTCATGGTGATGAGGGGAATGTGGTCCTATACTTCTCTTCATTCTATGGCAATGGAAACTCTCTCATGGTCGAGGCCAAGGCCATGCTAACCGGGATTACTCTCTATACTCAACAGAATATTGACTTTTTTTAGGTAGAGACTGACTCTTTGATCCTTCATGAATCTCATCATGGTAAAGGCTCCACCCCTTGGTCCATTTCCTACATTTTCTGACAATGTAGATCCCTCCTCCACAATAACATCTAGGTGTCCCATATGTGGCGAGAATGAAATTAGATTGCAGATTACCTTACTTCTTTGGTGGATCAGAGCTCCCTTCACACTTGTCTTCTAAATAATATATGCTTATAGACATAGGGTGTTAATTTTATTATAGGGGATTCCCTCAACTTTCACTATTTTATCCCCCTGACTTTGGTGTGTCCTTGTTGATTTTTCCTCTTAATAAAAATATAATTTGGATGGATAAAAGAGTATTTAAAACGAACAAAGGATTAATTGTTTACATAAAAATAAAAAATAGATAAGATATTTTTTCATGATAAAAAGAGTTATTTTAGAAAAATATTTTCACCGTATAAAAGAGTATACAGTGTACTTAAAAATGGGTAATAAATTGGGAAGTAACCTTTAATCGGGCTTGCTTATCAGGAGGAATTAAAAACAAACCTTATAAAACATGTATTTCCCTATAAAAGAAAGAAGAATTGAGCTAGATAAAAATATTTTTAATATAAAAAATTTTTTAGGAGTATTATATAAGAATAATTAAGAATTATATTAGGGAAAATAGAGAGAAAGCATATCCTGAAGGAAAATGGATGTTCGAGAAGAAACCCCTACCTTATGTCAGAAAGCGTTTTACACTTGTACTTAACATCATGGATAATGAAATTATATTAATTAATAATTTAATTAAAAAATTATTAAACATTTATTTTATTTATTATAACTATATTAAGTTCATTTATGGTCTTTTTTATGAGTTACATGATTCAATTTTTTTCATTCAAAAGTGTTCATTTCCTTGGTTTTCATGATTGGTTCACTTGTATACATGTATGAAAGATAATGTGAAATGAGAATAGTTTTCTAGAATTGAAATTATTTGTTATTAATTAACATATATAATATTTAATGGTATTACATATAATTTTTTTTCTATATATTAGGATGATTAATTAGATAAAATGTTAATGATAATCATTTATATTATTTTGTGATTTTTTTCGATCATCACGCACTAGTTTTGTTTTATTAATTAAAACTATGTATATATACTGGTTCCAAAACATTAAATAAGATATAATAAATATATGATAGTTTTTTTAACCATAAAAATGGTTTTATGACCAGCCTTGATGGCAATTTTGAAAAATAAAAACTCATCATCTACAAAGGTGGTAAATCGGCACCTCAAAGACAATCTTTTCATTTTTAGAATAAAAAGAGAAAGATAAAATAATTGATTATGGTATCCCATGATCATAATAAAATTATTGTACATATAAGATACTAGATTTATAATGGATGTTTGGATATAGGATGTAAATAAAGGATAAAAAATAAAATAAATTGTAAGAAAATTAAAAGAGCGAAAGGGGATTTTACCTCTTGAATTCCTCTCCTTGAGAACCTCATTAAGGAACTTTGAAATGGTATTTTGGGTGAAACCAGAAAGAAAATAAAGTGGGAGAGAGGTTTGGGAGAGGAATTTGGCATAAATTGGATAATATTCAAGGCTTTTTAGGTGTTAAGAGAAGGGATGGTATTTATAGTGGAGAGGGGTGTTTTTTGAATATTTTATTCATTTGTTTATTATTTTTCCTAAATAATTTGAATAGTTTGAGAAATATCAGAAAATATATTATAATAATTAAGGGTATTTTGATATTATGGTGATAAAATTAGAAATATCTCAAGGACTAGTGTATTTAACTTATAATGTATTTATACCATAAATTACCATATTTTATTATTCACAAAAATTCAAGTATTTTAGAAAAATACCAAAAATTCATCCTAACCATTTTTTGATACGTAGAATTTCAAAATAAACTCAATTTTTTGAAAATAATTTTATAAATATGAGAAATTTAATTTTTAATGAAAATCATCATTTATTTAAAAAATACCAATTTTAAAATGATAACTGATTTTTTAACACTTTGAAAAATTAATTAAGGTTTCATAAAATTATCTTATAATCATAAGATAACTAAATATTAATTTATGGATATATTTTATGAAAATAAATTTTCTTTTAAAAAATTATATTAATTATAAATTTTAAATAAACATTTACACTTTACAAAAATACCAACACTTAATTTATGATTTTTAAAACATTTAATTACTTATACCAAGATATAAATATATCATATTTTCATTTATAAGATACCCAAATTTTATTTATACTTTCATAGGTGAAGTTACTATTCTATTGGTCATATTACTATTCCTAGTGGTCACATTACTATTTCAATGGTCATACTTAATAGTATATTACAGTTTTAAACTCAGTGTTGCGTGAAGCAGAAACTATTGAATATATTAAATTTTATAAGAGGCATAACCTAAAATTTTGGGGTGATAAATGCTCCACTCCATTAAAAAAATTTCATCCTTGATATTTCTAGAATGTCAACTCATAAAAATATTTTTTTTGTTCTTTGTCATAAATTCCCCTAGTTTCCACATGAGATCTTTAATTTTATGATTTTTTCAAGGTACCTTTACTAGCCAAGTCATCCAATTCCTCAACACTTGTTCTCTAGTGTCCAGAATCTAGATAGGCTCTTCACAATAAGATAAATTTGGTTTCAATTATATTCCTTCAGATGTGAGGACATGCATTGTGTTAGCATGTACTTTCTTAACAAAGTGATGTGGAACACATTGTGTACTTTATAAAGTATATGTGCCATCACCAAAAGATAAGCCAAAAATCCAACTCTCTCCAAGATTTCAAAAGGACTAATGTACCTGGGTCTTAGATTTCATTTCTTTACAAATATTATAACACCTTTCCATGGATATACTTTCAAGAAAACATGATCTCCCACTTAAAATTACAAATCCTTCCTTCAATTATCGACACATATTTTTTTCCTACTTTGAGATGCTTTGATATGGGTTTGAATAGTTTTTAACTTTTCCATTGTTTCCTCTAAAAGATCTGGGTCTACAATCTTCCTTTCACCAACTTCATCCCAACAAGTTGGTGTATGAAATATTTTTACATACAATACTTCATATGGTTCCATTTGAATACTTGAATGGAAACTATTATTGTAGAAAAACCCTACAAAAGGTAAATACTGATCCCATATACCTTTAAAGTAAAGTGAGAAGTACCACAACATGTATTTTAATGTTTTAATGGTCCTTTCAGACCGCTCGTTGGTTTGAGGGTGATAAGAAATGCTCAAATGAAGCTCAATATACAAATATTTCCAAATATTTCTTCAGAATTTCAATGTAAATCATGGATCACGATCAGAAATAATTAAAATAGGCACTCCATAAAGTTTTAAAAATTCATTAATATAGATTAATGAAAGGTTCTTCAGTGGAAAATCCTCCCTTATAGCAAGGAAATGTGAATATTTGGTAATTCGATCAACAATTACCCATATTGCATCATTCTTTCTTAGAGTTTTTGGTCATACAATGTAAAAATCCATAGTGATTTCATACCATTTCTATATAGGAATAGGTAGAGGTTGCATGAATCCTCTAGGATGTTGTCTTTAAACCTTCACCTATTGACAGACTAAACATCTTGATACATAATCAATGATTTATTACTTCATATTATCCCACCAGAAATGTTCCTTAAAATCTATATACATCTTAGTGCTACTAGGGGGTATAGAGAAATTCGAGTTATGAGAATCATCCAATAATTTCCTCTTTAGCTGAGGTATAATAGGAACACAAATCCTCTTCTCAAATTTCAAGCCTCCATCTTTATATATGAATTATGCCAACTTCCCATCATTCAAATCTTTAATTTTCTTTTGAAGATTCTCATCATCAGACTGAGAATGATTAATCATTTCTAATAAACATGGTTTTGAAAATATTTTAAAAAGTAGTGATGTTTCACCTTTCTTGATAATTCCCATATCATTATTCACTAAATCCATGATTACATGATCCCTTTCAATCCTCATTTTGTTTAGAACTCCATGATCCTTACTGATCAACACATCTCCTACCTTATTCACCTTCCTTGGGTGTTAGTGTATTGAAAAATCATAATCCTTGAGTAGCTCGAGCCTTCGCCATTACCTCATATTGAGTTATTTCTATGAGAAGATATATTTAAAGCTCTTATGATATATATATATATATATATATATATATATATATATATATCACATATTTTTCCATAGAGATAGTGTTTCTATATCTTTAAAGTAAATATTACAGCTTCTAACTCAAGATCATGAGTTAGATAGTTCTTTTCATGAGTTTTTAACTACCTTGATGCATAGGAAATAACTCTATCATTCTGCATAAGGACACATACAATTATTTTCTTTGATGCATAACTATAAATCACAAATCCACCATTTCTCAATGGTAGAGTCAAGATCAGAGCATTCACTAATATCCTATTCAATTCTTCAAAATATTATTCACATTATTTTTTACCTACAAACTTAACCCCTTTATGAGTAAGCTTGGTTAACGGGTTAGCTAATCATGAAAAATTATGAATGAAACACCGGTATTAACCTGCTAAAACAATGAAAATGCATACCTCGGTTATGTTCATTGGTGTAAGATAATCCTAAAATACCTTTTTCTTCATAGGATCAACTGAGATTCCATCCTTATAGACAATATGTCCAAGAAAATAAATTTTTTAAAGATAAAATTCACACTTTCTAAACTTCCCATATAACTCTTTTCTTTTAAGAGTATTTAGAACAATCCAAAAGTGGTTCTCATAGTCCTCATAGTTTTTGAAATATATCAATATGTCATTAAAAAGTACCACAAAAAAATTGTAAAGATATTCCTTGAACACTCTATTCATTAGATCCATAAAAATAGAGGGTTTATTAGTCAGTCCAAATGTAATTATTGTAAACTCGTAATGTCTATACCTTGTTCAAAATTATGTCTTTAGAATATCTTCCTTATTCACATGAAATTGATGGTATCTGTATTGAAGATAAATCTTTGAAAAATATTGAGCTCCATGAATTTGATCAAATAAGTCATCAATGTGAGGAAACATATACTTGTTATTTATTATAATAATATTGATCTCTCTATAGTCAATGCACAACCTCATCGATCCATATTTATTCTTAACAAAAAGAATTGGAGCTCCCCAAGGTAAAAATCTAGGGAATATAAATCCCTCATCACTCAATTCCTCTAGTTGTTTTTTAACTATATTAACTCCAATGTGTCCATTCTATAGGGAGTATTTGATATACGTCTTGCATCAGGGATTAAATCAATAGAAAACTCAAATTCCTTCTTTAGAGGATTTCCAGGTAAATCCTCTATAAATACATCAATTTATTCCTGTACAATAGCTATGTACTCAATTTTAATATTTATTTACTCATCCATAGATGATGTATTCTCTTATTCCCCAAGAATTTAATTTTGATGAGATACTAGATGTGGATCTAGATATGGATTAGATGATGAAGTCTCCCCTCTAATGATGAGAAATTCCATACCTTCATCAGAAATCATAATTTCCTTCTCTTTGAGATAAATTTTTTCATTATATTTTGAAAGACAGTCTATAACAAGGATTATATCAAAATCAACCATAGGTGTGATGATAAAATCAACAATGATATCATGTTTATGTGTTATAATAGGAACTACTCAACACATATTTATTGCAATAAAGTTTCCACTAGGAGTATTTACTGAAAACTCCCTTGTTAAGGTGAATTGGAAATATCTAATTTTTAGAGAAAAATGGGAAGATATAAAGGAATTTGATGATTCAGAATCAAATAAAGCTTTAGCTAAATTTGAGTAGATAATTAAAGTACCCACCACCACATCATTAGAAACTTCAACCACAACTATTGTGACTGTATAAGCATAGCCTTGTTCCTTTGGCCTTTTCTAGGGAAAGTTTCCTTGATGCTTAGGATAATAATTTTCATAATGTCCCATTTCTTTAAAATTATAGCATTGAACATTGGTAGCTTCTTTCTTTCCCTTGCAATCACGAGCTTGGTGGCATTTTTCTCCACACTTGTAACAAACTCCCATCCCCAATAGGTATATTCCATGATATTTCTTTCCACATTTATTATATGATGGAAAGTTAACTATTACCTTCTTCCCCTTTTTCTTATTACCTATTATAGAGTGTCCAACATCCCTCTTCCTCTCTTTTTTTCCTTTAAAGTCACAATACCTAGAGAATTATTTTTCTATCTTGATAACACACAAGACTATATCTTTGTATGATGAAAAAGTTTGGGAGACCATTTCCTTTAGAGGAATAGTTTTAACCCATAAAATAATCAATCAATATTTATATTTGGATTACATAATTAATCTATAACATGATTGTCTAATCTCGTAAAGTTAGATTCATACTTTATAACTTTATCATCCTCTTTTTGCCTCATATTCAAGAATTTCCTCTCCATATCCTCTCATTGTTCACAAGGGAAATATTTTTCTAATAATATTTCCTTAAAATATTTCCATTCCATATTTTTAGTTTCTTCTTCCTCCTTTTTGTTTTGAATTAATGATCAACACTAATCTGTATCTCCCGAGAGATGATAAACTACCATTATTACTTTATCCCATTCTTTACTTCCCAAATCAAGAAATATCTTCTCTAAGAAACTTATCCATTTCTTTGATATAAATGGGTTTGTAGTACCATTAAATGTTGGATATTGTTTTCATATAAAGTGGTCTAACATTGTTACACCATGTTGTGGATCATGATTCTTCATGTGAGTAAGGTTATTATTCATAACCAGAGTCATCTGTCCCAATATAGTTATAAGTTTCTTAGCTCCAGTTACAACTCATTATCCAATATCATTATCTTACATAGTAGGTAAATCCCTACATAGAATATGTGTGTTGACATGATTTCCATTCCTTCCACTCAGCACAATTTATAAAAAATGGAATACACTAAATTAGGTTATGAATCATAGTGCATAATTTTTAACTAGAAAAATACTTAACATAAATTGAAAAAATTTATGCATAGCTAATCTCATAATAATAAACATGGTTTCTTTGGGGACATATTTACTTTTAAATCCTTTATAATGGTTTGTAAAGAAAATGTGAATTATCTTAAGTATATCCCCTAGGAGTGTCAAACTATGTGAACAATAAGGTCCGTTGTCATGTACCAAGTTACGCCGAGTCAGGCCTGGTGCACATTGTCAGAGTTGTTAACCACAAGCACATTTTTTCCAGAACCACATCCAATTGTAGTATCTAGATAGGTATCTATTTATAGAAAGAACCATATAATCTCCACCTTTCCAAAATTCTAGGATTTTCTTCTTATGCTTATCTTCAATGTCTATCTTAGGGTTATATTCTTTAATATATGTTTTCTAACTTTAGTTTCTACAGTTTTTACTAAACATCCTCTGATTCCAACTGTAAAGACGCCAACCCTAGTAACCAATAGTTGATTCCATACTTTATTAAATTGGTATAATAGAAACTAAGACACATACCAAAGGAATGAATAGTTTAGTATATTTGGAAAACCAGATATAAACATAAGTTTTACATTAAATCTTGAAATAAAAAAACAACATATAAAATCCACAATAAATATCCTTAAACTCCTAGATTATCCATACAAGTCATTCATAATATATATCTTTTCATCCTGGGGAAAAATAAAACATAAGAAAGGGGTGAGATAATATGCTTAGTAAGGGTAATAAATATAGTAGAAGCTAATATAAACAATAAAGAAAGATGAATAACTAAAACACATACCATTAAAACATAATCTAGGGCATAATGTGGAAGGAATAAAAAATGAATAAATAATGCCATATAAATAACCATATGAGAATAAAACTTAACCATGGATATTATTCTAGTCAAATAATCACACGAGATATCAATTTCTAATATCATAATGAGATAATGCATAATTAAACTAATCATAAACATAATGTCAAGGATTTATCCAAGATAATATACATAAATGGGTAAAAACTTGGTCAAGTTTGTCTCATGAGACTTACTGATGCATCGAGGGGCTATAATGGGCCCCACCAGTCCCTTACTAAGTCCAATACATTCCTTATATGAAAGGGGTGATACATATCAAAATATATATTCATATTGAAACTATAATATGAAATTTAAATAATATCCCCAATCAGTAAACATAATCATAAACTATCCTGAGTAACATGGCGAATGACATCAAGACAACACATCCCCAGTCAAAATAATCATAAACCATTCAATAAAATATAGCATATGGTAACATAAGATATGAACATAAATAATTTATAAGATTCAACATAGGGTATTGAAAGATATAAAAATACTATAATAAAATCATTGATAAATTTTTGATAGAAATACCCTTTTACTTTAGAAAGAATAGTAATTTTGGAAAATTATTTTTATTTTTCATAAATTTTAGATTGTAAACATTTATATCCATAAAATAAAACTAGTTGAAATTATATTTAAGGAATATTAAAATAATATTCATATTGATTTTTTTCATCTGAAGTGAAAATATGTAAAAATAGTTTTTAAGAACCATTATAAATGGGCCACTTGAGTGTGGTTTGAGGGAAAATATAAAAGAGTCTTTAAAGAGGAAAAAAGGAATAATTGTTTAAATAAAACCAAAAAAGATTTAAGATAGTTTTTCATGATAAAAATGGAAATTTTAGGAAAATATTGGTGCCTTATAATTGAATATACAATGTACTTGAAAATGGGTAAGAAATTAGGAAGTACCCTTTATTTGGGCTTGCTTATCAGGAGGAATTAAAAAGAAACCTTATAAAACATGTATTTAACCATAAAATAAATAAAAATTTAGCTACATACAAATATTTTAATATAAAAATATAATGTAGGAGTATTACATAAGAATAATTAAGAATTATATTGGGGTAAAGAGAGAGAAAGTGTATCCCGAAGGAAAATAGAGGTTTGGGAATAAACCCTTACCTTATGTTCAAAAGTGTTCTTACCTTTTACTTAATGTCCCAGATAATGAAATTATATTCATTAATAATTTAATTAAGAACTTATTAAACATTTATTTTATTTATTATAATTTTATTAAGTTCATTTATGGTCTTTTTGATGAGTTATAAGATTTAATTTTGTCATTTGAAAGTGTTTGTTCCCTTGGTTTTCATGATTGGTTCACTTGTATACATGTACGAAAGATCATGTGAAATGAGAATAGTTATCAAAAACTGAAATTTTATATTATTAATGAACTTAAAAAATATTTAATGGTCATATAAATCATTTTTTTCATATATGAGGATGATTCATTAGATAAAACATTAATCATAATCATTTAGATTATTTTGGTATTTTTTCAATCATCACGCCCTAGTTTTGTTTTATTAATTAATACTTTGTATATATACTGGTTATGTAACATTAAATAATATGTAATACATATATTATAGTCTATTTTAACCATAAAAATGGTTTTATGACTATCGTTGAAGGTAGATTTGAAAAACAAAAACTCATCATCCACAAAGGTGGTAAATTGGAACCTCACAGACAATGTTTTCATTTTTAGAATAAAAACAGAATGATAAAATAATTGATTGTGGATATATTATTATAATAATAAAATTATATTAAATATAAGATACATGAATTATCATGAATTTTTGGATAATGGATGCAAGGAAAGGATAAGAAAATAAAAAAAATTAAATGAAAATTAAAAGAGCGAAATTGGATTTTTCAACGTGTATAATTCAAAATTAAACTCCATTTTATGATTTTTTTTATAAATATGAGAAAGTTATTTTTTAATTAAAATAATCATTTATTTGAAAAATTCCAATTTTAAAATTATAAATGATTTTATAACACTTTGAAAAATTGATTAAGGTCTCATAAAATTATCTTATAATCATATGATAAAAAATATTAATTTATGAATCTATTTTATGAAAATAAATTTTATTTTAAAACATTATATTAAATATAAAATTGTAAATAAAAATTTACGCTTTAAAAAACTACCAACACTTAGTTTATCAATTTTTAAACATTTAATTACTTAAACCAGGATATAAATATATCATATTTTCATTTATAAGATACCCAAATTTTATTTATACTTTCATAGGTTAATTTACTATTCTATTGGTCATAATATTATTCCTAATGGTCACATTACTATTACAATCGTCATACTTAATAGTATATTATAGTTTTAAACTCAGTGTTTCATGAAACAAAAAATATTGAATATATTAAATTTTAAAAGAGGCATTCCATAAAATCTTGGGTTTTCATAGGTTTCATCATCATTTTATCATGGTATAACCCATGGAAGAGAAAAAATTTTTATATAAATAATGTCATCATAAATATAAATCATTTTGAGAAAGAATAAGAATGGTATCCTTGGATAAAATCCCCAGTAATGCATAGGTAACATCAGAAAAATGTCATCCTATATGGAAAATGATTTTGAATGATCATTTAAAACATTTTTTGAGGAAACAATACTTTCCACTTAAAAAAAACTTTTTAAAATGTAAAAAATTTTCAAAATAATTTTATTTGAAAATAAACTTGTAATATTATAAAGGAATATTCAAAAAAATTATTGGTCATGATGGCATAGAATTCTGTTCATGTTTTACATATTAAAATGAAGATTTCTTTCACGTTTTTGGTAAAATCCAAATAGGAATTATTTAGAAAATGAAATGAATATTCCTTTCAATTTTTTTTACCAAAGCTCAAACATGGGAAAAAAATTATTTAATAAATAATTTTTAAATGTTAAAAACATTTTTGAAAACATTTTTAGAGGACATGGTTTTGGAATAAAAATGGTTTTCATCCGAAGAGAGAAATAAAGATGATTTTTCTTACAAAAATTATTTTGAACTCTTGAGTACATAAAGAGAGAAAAATGAAGGAAAAAAATTTATTATAATGTCATAACCACAAGATAAGAAAATTCAATAGTTTCTTCAGATATGGATCATAATATTTTATCATTGAAAACAAAATCATAAATAATCCTGATAAATGATGAGATTATAACATAAAATATTTACCACTTTGGCAACTATAAATTTTAAGCCCCATAAATGAATAACATTATATGAAACTTAAAATATCATTAGAATAAATAAATTTATGATATTATATATAAAAGGGGATGTATATACACCTTATAAACAGAATATAGGTTTATAATATAATATATTTCTTAAGGAAGGAAAATTAAGACAAAATCCCTTACCTTAAGTCTCGACTTCTGTTATACATGTTCAAACATACTATATAATAAATATAATGTTTTGATAAATATTTTATAGAACTATAATTATACATATACTATCATATATGGCTTTATTATAACCATTTATTACCCATTTATTAAAAATTTCCTGCTAAAGTCACGTTTCAGGCAATAAATGATTTGTTTTTTCATGTTTATTTTGATTTTTTATTTTTGGTCCTCTTCATTTGATCATGCTTACCTAATTTATATAATTTTAACCATAATATAAATATCAAATATATTTAATATATATGTTTTTAGAGTAATCCATAAGATTTAGAGATAAATTATGAAATACACTATTCATGGAGAGAGTAAGACAAACATACACATGAATGATGCTTCCATTTTATTGAAAGATTTAAAGAAATAAAGGTAAATAGTATATTAAAATTATATAATCATTTTTATATCATATATTTCACATTTTTTCATTAAATCCATCCTTATTATATTTAATGTAAAGTGTGAACGAATCACATTCCTTCACGAGGCAGTTGTCCACCTTACACATGAGTGATATTATTGTATTCTCAAAGAATGAAGATTATGAAATTATATGTGATATAATAATTAAATAAGTATAATAATATCCTAAATATAATATATTAATATTTAATTCATCATTATATCCATACGTGATAGGTGGTGATGGAAATGAATAACCTCGGTTCGTGAGGCGGTAGTCCGCTGTATCCACGAATGATGATTTCATATCCCATTTAATGGAAGGGGAGATTATTATAGGTCATGAAATTGAAATAAAAAATATAATTATATGGGATATTATTATGTTATTATATCATCATGGTTTAATAATAATTGAAGGAGGTGGATGAAGAAATAAAATAAAATGATCAGTTAGGGGTGTTACCTCTTCTTCGGACAACTTCTTTTGGTTTACACCAAAAGGATATTTAGTTTGGATTTATGGCCAAAATAAGGATTATAGGATTAGATTAGGGAATTAAATGATTTATTATCTGAAAAAATGGATTTTTAAAGTGTGAATAGGAGAGGATAACGGGTGACCTTTTATAAGTGAGGTGAGTGACACACTTGTAATTTTTTGAAAAGAAAAAGACGTACCCAGTAAACCAATTTTTACCTTAACTACAGTAAATATTTTTTTACCATTTTTACTTCTCATTATGGTAAAAAATTAAGTTTAACTTATTAAAAAATATAAAATTATTATTAAAAATATGGAATCAATTTTTAATAATTATATTAATATAAGTGGTAAAATTTAAACCTTATCTTTTCTAGTTTAACCCCCAGTAAACCCATTTTTACCTTAACTGCAGTAAATATTTTTTTACCATTTTTACTTCTCATTATGGTAAAAAATTAAGTTTAACTTATTAAAAAATATAAAATTATTATTAAAAATATGGAATCAATTTTTACTAATTATATTAATATAATTGGTAAAATTTAATTTACAATGAAACCCATAGATGTGATGAGAAAACAGTTTTCTAAAGAAAAAATGTTCAAAGTTTTAAAAGTTTTTATATCAAAATTAAGTATAAATTTGATTATAATGAACTGAATTGTATCAATTGATATATAATTGAGTTAATTTTACTTTTAAACCCACTTTTTTAAAAAATAAACCTTATAGTTTCTTTAAATGAAAAGGCAGTTTTCAATAGAAACCAGTATTTTTCACTATTCACTGAAAAATTGACATTTTTAGAAAAACCCTAAAAATTCAGCCTAATATAGTTTTAACATGACGATTTAAGAAATTAATATTGTTTTATCAAATTAAATTTATAAATTTAAAAAAAATTAGTTTTATTATTGTTTACAAAAATTAATAAAAAACATTTTTTTGAGAAAATAGTAATTTCAAAACATATAAAGACTTTTTAAAAAATTAAGTACCTTTTTAATCAATATGTTTACTTTATATAAAACAAACATACTTAATATTTTAAAATTATTTATTATTATTAATATCACTTAGTTTAAAAACTAGGTTATAACTGTTTCCTTTAAATAATAATATATCACAGTTTGTTAAATCTCAGTGTTGTGTGTAACACAAGCTATTAATGAAATTTAATTTATTATAAATAAATAACTATTTATAAAAACTCAAGGTTTTAAAACCATTATATAATTAGTGATCACTATTTTAAGTTGTTAATTTATTTTTAAAAATTAAAATTGACTTTAGAATCCACCCTTAGAAAACACTATATTAGCATGTAGGGACCTTCAATACCCATCACTATTATTTAAAAATACAATTAAAATTATTATTATATATATATATATATATATATATATATATATAGAAACATATGTTTCAATGAACACACACACACAAATTAACATTCTGGGTCTAAAAAAATACAAAATATCATTAAAATAATATTAATTTGTATATTACTCAAATTAAGAAAATTTAAAATACAATTATATTAAAAAATAAATTATAATGCAATATAAAAAAATATGTAAAAATAAAATTTCAAATTAAAAACTCATTTTATTATATAAATATCACATTTTTAGCTGAAAAACTATTTTTGATTGTAATAAGTAACTTCAACATCGAATTCATAGACAATTTGTTTCTATATATCCAAAAATAATTCAAGTATTGCTATCTTAAATTTTTACAATAAAGAAAACCCATTTTCTTGTTTTTTTAATCATTTTATGCTAATTTCATAGTTAAAAAATGATTTTAAATTCTTAAAATATATCTTTGATCATTCCAAGTACCTCAAATGTTGAATTCATATGATTGTTTTTCATTCAAGTCATAAATTACTCAAGAATTGGTGTTATAAATTTCCATGAAAACCCAACCACATTAACTCTTTTTAATCATTTTACACTCATTTTAAATTTTAAAAATAATATTAATACATTTGATCGTACCAAACTACTTAAATAATAGATTTATAAAAATTTAATTCCTACAAGTCTTAAATGATTTGAGGACCACCGATCTAGATTTTTATAACAAAACAAACATGTTTTCTCATTTTCTATCATTTTATGCACATTTAATAGAAAAATGAATATTGATCCTCAAAAAATAATTTCAATAATTTTTAGAATATAAAATATTATATCCACTCATGTTTTTATTTTATAGGCCCAAAATTACTTAGGCATCATTGTCCAAAATTTTCATGACAAACCATACCAATTTGATCATTTTTTAATGTTTTACGTTTTGGGATTTTGATCATAGGAATGAAATCCACTTGTAAAACATTTTTGGGAAAATTAGTTGAAATAATGGAAGTAATAAAATTTTTAGAATAATAAAACTAATATGTATAAATTTAATGTTGAAAGATCATCTAATGTATAGAATCAAAAAATCATAGGGAAATTCTAAAAAATCCCAAAAAAAAAAACAAAAGAGTACAAAATTTAGATTTACGTCTGAACGCATGTTACAAAGACTGTGTATAAAAAAATGTGTGAAGATCATACCCCAAAGTCACACCTATGATTTCTCTCTAAATTATATTCCCATGATTAAACATCTGAAAAATAAATTCCTAAAAATTTATATTGTATGATGTGATATGATATAGGGTATATAATATCACATGGTGAATATAATAGAAGACATAATACATCACATGGTGCATTATGCTATGTAGTGTAGTGATATACAATATATAGTATGACCTTATCATATATCCTGCTCATTTGCTAAAACTATTATACATCTTCCAATGCATTAGTAGATGACATGTTTAAATTAATTTTAAAAGTCTTTCATTAGTTATTAAACCATTCAATAATTCAAATAAGCTAGAATGAATAGTGATAGTAATATATAATAATTAAAACATGCATTATTATTCACCAAATTTCAGTGTAATGTTTAGCCTTTGGAACCCCCTTTATTACCTGGAGGATGGCTATAAAAGAAGGATCAAGGATTTATGTGTCACAAATGATGGATATGCACAAAAATGGGATGTACTGTATTGAAAAATTCATCCATATTTGTAATACAAGATATAAATTTGATTCATATTGATGATAAAAAGGAACACAATGAAAGTATATGAGCTAAGGATTTTAAAATTTTCATCACTAAAGTGAAAAAACTTCATCATCTTCAGCGATCCGAGCCTTGGTAGGGTATGAGGATATCATGTGAATTATCAAAGCACAAAAATTTAAAACAAATAGTTACCTTGTTTGAATCAAAGTGTGATCGACAATATATCATCCTCGGTGACCATTTCTCAAAGGATATAAGGTCAAAACCCTTTAGATCATACACACACAATTCAAGAATTTGTGCGTACATTATTCATCGAATTTTGGGTGCTAGTAAAAAAGCTCATATGATTCCTTCAACATCGTGATGATCACTTCGATCCAGTGACTTCGATTCATGAAGATGTTCTTGGATTGATCACTTGGATATAGTATCTCTCTAGGATGTAGTAGGAGAGAGGAAATCACAATCTATTAGAATGAATAGTCTTAGAAATGAGATCAACTAGGATTATATAGTGGATGTTCAAAATACCTAGATAGGGTTCCCCAACCCCTGTATATTTAATTACCACTAAATATCACTAAATGAGTAGTTATAAAGAACTAACTACATTATAATCATCATTTATATTTTATCACATACTTGTAATATATAATAAATATGTTACGTGATAAAACCCAATTCATTAACTTGACTAGTAATTCCTTCTAATATTAAAAGAACCTTGAATATTAAAATAATATTCGTATGTATAATATTTTTACACATATTCAATTAATAACATGTGAATAATTTTAATAAATAAATTCAAACCAATTATTCTATACTCAAATAATTATTAATTAATTTATTCACTGGTGATCGATAATACTTGGAAAAATCTCAGACTCCATGGTGGGTCCCACCACTTCCTATACACATATTCACCAGAATATGGTAGACTTTTGAATACGCTATTGTGTGTGAACCTCTAGAACCTTATCTCTATAGTAGTTAATACTATTCACAGACTAAGTATGAAGTCTAGAAACCCATTAATAACCCTAAATAGATAATTAATAGTTATAGAAACAACAACCATCCTACGAATACACACTGTGTAATATAATCTCTTTGTCTTGTGATATCTCATAAAACAGAATGCCCAACTTGTGTCATCATCCATACTTTCTTTATTATTGGTTAATCTAATTGGAAAAACTTACCTTAAACTACCATGGTCATGGATTTATGAAGTTACTACCATCGTGATCAACTAGGCTCAAGATATCACTTTCTCAACTTGGAAGAGATAAATTCTATCTTGAACACTCGATTAATGCCTTACCACCAAATACACACCCAAAACAAACCACCTCAACACGACTTCAATGTCATGGTTTTTTCATTGCATCAAAGTATGTGATCAAATATAACACATTTATAATGATCTCAAGTTAGGATAATAATACATATGTTCCTAGATAGGAGAACCAATGACACCAGAAACATGTGGTGTTATTATTAGCGAGTTTGTCCTCATGATCTCAATTACTCAATATCACCAAGTGTGAACTTCATGAGAAGAAGTATCAATGCTTATGAGCCCCTAGCACCTAATAGTCACACATAATCTATGTCCTATCAATATGATGTATTTTTTACTATAGGAAATTACTTTAAGATCACTATCATGGCATCTTTAGGTTCTCATTGTATCATGGGAACTAGTATAACCTTTTTTACATGACATGTAATCTAAGGTTATTAGCATAAATATAGTAGAAATAAAAGTATCAACACTATTATGGTAAGATAAACACATTTATATATCAAACTATATACATGTAATGGTAATTATATTACATACATAAGTTGGTTCTAGGGAACCCACTTTAAACATTCCCACTTGTACTGGAGACAATTTCTAACAAGTCTCAAACCGTAATCTCTCACATGAGAATCATGATTCTGCTGAGATATGTATTTAGTCAGAGGGTCTGACACATCATCCTATCTGGATACTTTGATAATTGTGAATTCATATCTCTGAGTAAAATCCCTCATGATATGAAACTTCCTGAGTATATGCTTTGTCCTTTTATGTGACCTGGGATCCTTGAAAAAAACCACTACTTTAGTATTATCACAATAAATTAGAATTTGGACTATACTACTAGTTATAACACCAATGTATAAGACAAATATTCATATCAAGACCACTTTCTTAGTTGCATCAGAAGCCTCTATATACTCAAATTCTTCTATAGTGTCAGTGGCCATAGGTTTCTTTGAGATTTTTCAGTTTTTTCACCACCATTCAAGAAACATATACAGCCTAACTGTAATTTTAGATCATCATGATCTATCGAGAAACTAGAATTTGTGTATTCTATCACTAATAGTTCTTCATCTCCTCCATACACCAAGAACATATCCTTTGTACACCTCAAGTACTCTGGGATAGTTTTTCAGCTTCCCAATATAAGTCTCCTGGATTAACTTAATATATACCCACCATACTCAAAGAAAAGGAAACATCAAAGCCAGTACATAACATGACATACAAAATAGATCCCACTATCTAGGAATAATGTAATCTAATCATTCTTTTAATCTCCTCATATATTTGTGGACACATTTTATTAGGGTGATTAATACCATGTGACATTGGCAACAACCCTCTCTTAGATTGTTCCAGACTATAAATTTTAAGTATCTTATCAATATATTTACTTTGACTTACACCGGGTAGCCTATGATATCTATCTTGATATATATTTATACCTATAATGTAGGTTGATTCACCTAATTCATTTACGGAGAAGAATTAATTTAACTAAGTCTTAACTGATTGTAAGTATTTCACTTCATTTCCCATAATTAACATGTCATCAACATATAATAAAAGGAAAACTATTTCTTTCCCATTAACCTTCTTATAGAAGCATGGCTCATTTTTGTTCTTGAAAAAACAAAATTCTCTTATTGACTCATCAAAATGAGAATTCTATGACCATGATGCCTACTTTAACCCGTAAATGGATCTCTGTTGCTTGCATACTTTATTAACATTATTAGACTTTAAAAACACTCGAGGTTGAGTCATATAGACATCTTCAATTAACTTCTAATTCATAAAAGAAGTTTTGAAATCCATTTTACAAATCTCATTATCATGGACGGCTATTATTGCAAGTCATATTATGATGGATTTAAGCATTTTTATTGGTGATAAGGTTTCGTTATAGTCTATACCTTAGTGTTTCCTAAAACCTTTCACTGCTAGTATTTCCTTATATTTATTGAACTTACTATCCATGTATATATTTTTCTTAAATATACATTTGAATCAAATTAGTTTTACATTATTTTGAGGTTCTACCAAAATCCAAACTTGAATTTCGTACACGGTCCCCAACTCTGAATGCATAAAATATTTCATTTATCAATATAATTTCTTTCTACTACTTCCTAGTAGGTTAGAGGTCTATCATTCACTAAGAGTAATGTTTCACCTGACTCGGTGATAAGAAAACTATAAATCTTTGATTATCTAACCTCTTGAGTTAAACTACGCAGTATTTGTTTCTTGGGAACTTATTCATCTCCCACCATCTCTTGTAGATATTGTTCTTGTACCAACTCTCATGCATCTAGAGCATCAAATTCATATAAGTCAATCTTGATCCCACTATTTCCATTGGAAATTTGTTTTGTTGTAAGAAACATGGCATGAATCACAACAATAACTTTCATATCTGAAGGGTTATATAGATCCTTTAGTTTCTTTAGGATAACCTATAAAGATGATCTTCATGCTTTATAATGCTAATTTGTCACTATGTATAGTATTAAAAAAATACTAACATCCCTATAAATGCATGTGTGATAGATTGGGTTTCTTTTTTATACCACAACTCATATGGAATCTCATTTTTAGCTTTAGTTGGTACTTGGTTAAGGGTATATGCTACTATCTATAAGGCGTATCCCCAAAAGGATAATAGAAGAGTTTTCTGACTCATCATTGATATGACCACGTCCAGTATGGTCCAATTCCTCCTTCACTAACACCATTCCACTATATTATATATGGAGGAGTAATTTAGGATAATATCCCATACTTATTTAAGTGAAAAATGAAATCTTGGTTAAGATACTCTTCACCTTGGTATGAGTGAAGTATCTTTATCTTATTTTAAGCTAGTTTTCTACTTCATGTTGATATTCCTTAAACAAATGAAATGAATTTGAATTATACCTCATTAAGTAGATATATCCATACCTAATATAGCCAGCAGTAAAAGTAATGAAGTAAGAAAACCCACCCATTTCCTCTATTGGAAACAGAACACATACATTAGAATAAATTAATTATAATAATTCTATGGCTCTTAATCATTTCTTAGAAAAGGGTTCTTTGGTCATTTTTCCTTGTAAAAAGGGTGACATACATCCACATGTTTTAACTCAACTGAGTCTAAATAAACTACTTGATGTAATTTATGTAAACAATTTTTATTTACATGACCAAGCTTGAATTTCCATAGGCGGGTGTTATATGATTCACATTCACTAGTTTTGTCATTGATTTACATTAAAAGGTTTTTGAGTTTAAGTATATACAATCTATTGTTATGATGTGCTATACCATAACACATGTCATCCTTATAAAAGAGGCTTTTTTTCCAAACTTGAAATAAAATCCCATGGTGTTCAAAATTAACACTGAGATTATGTTTCTGGTAACTAGAGAAACATAATGATAATTATTCAATACAAGAACCAAAACACTAGGAAAGGTTAGATGATAATATCCCACTACCAAGGCTTCAAGTCTTTCACCATTCATGGATTGGATATCCACCTCACCCTTTGAAATATTCTTGAATATAATTGGTTCCTATATATGAATACAAACGTGTGAGCTACATGATGTATCCAATACACAACTTGTAAATAAAGGCATATTTCATTCAATGAAAAAAATACTCAAAGTAGAAGCATCCCCTTGCCTATTTTTCCCTTCTCTTCAATTCTTCTTCTAGTTTCCTTTCTTGCCACATGAAAAGTAGACAATCTCTTACTCATTTCCCTCACTATGTATCTTTGGATTTGTGGATGGATGGTGCATTGGTGTCTTCGACTTAGGCTTAGCCTTAGATCCCTTATCCTTACCCTTCCTCATCTTGTTCACTATAAGGACTAAAGAATTGGATTATTCATATATTTATCTACTTGATGAACTAAATCTAAAAGATATGGGAGTGACTTTTCATGTTATTCATATTATAATTTACAATAAAAGTATAGAATCTTGGGGGGTAAATAGGCAAGAATGAGATTAGTTTCTAGTTCTTGGTTTAATTTAAACCCAAGATCTCTAAGATTCTCAATTTACTCGATCATATTGAGTACATGAGGTCTTTATTGATTCCATTTTTCTAGACTTTACCAATACAATACACTAGATATATCATACCTTTATTTCCTCTCTCTCTCCTAAAATAATTCTTGGGAGATGAGTGAGTATCTTTTAGGAATCTTCACCCTCATGCATTTTCTACAACTAAATGGACATAGATGACAACATGATACACTATATATCTAGTGCATCATCTACATGATTTTTCCATTTATCTTTATCCTCTATTATTGCTCCCTAAGGAAGATCAGTAGGAAGTGAGAACTCCAACACATAAAGCTTCCTATCTTGGAGTAGTACTATGCGTAAGTGCCTGTACCACTCATGGAAGTTATGGATGGTCATGATATTTTCATTATATAACATATATCATAGTGATAATAATCCGATGATATTTTTGATTTCCATTTTTATCTACAAAAAATAAACTTAGCAGTTAGTAATTTATCTTGATTATCTTTTTAGACATTATTGATTAATTAATTAAATCATTAAATGTCTCCCACTATTTTATCAAACTCTAGTAGCCCTAACTATTAGATTCAAAATACTCTATTTCTAGATTATTCTTGTTGAAAGAATATTTGAAACCTCTCATCATAGTTTGTAAGATATAACCATGCCACTAATCAGAGAGTTCCAAGGTAGGCACTAGGCTGGATAATCGCATTAACTCATGTTTCCTTGATCTGTTGAGTAAAGTCCTAGCTTATCAGAATCGTAACCTTGATTACCTCAATGATTTGTCTCTAAAGTGATAGAAAGATAGATATGTATACTTCTTTGATACCAAATTTAGTTAATTCAACCCATAATTTACATAATAACTCCCCAATATTATTAGTAACCCTCAACTATGGTTGAAGAGCACCCCATAGAACCAGTTTTGTTCAAATTTAAACAACAAAAGGTGTTCACAACTTAACATTTCTTTTGGGGGTTTTAATATTTCATGATGAATGTAATCCATTTCCATTTAATATATTTATACTATGTTGTCAGACTCACAACTAAACATGAAAAAATATAAAAAACATTCATCATATCTTTATGCATTTTTATGTTTATTATTTTATGCATTCTCAGAGTAAACATACACATTCATAATATAATATATAAAGAATAAAAGAAATAAATCACTTAACTGGTCTTGAGAATCTAAAATTGGTCGATTTATTTAAACTTAATGGATCAACTGTGACCTAGGGGTATCATACTAGAGTCGAGTCTTGACTCGCATCACAACTCACCCATGATATAGTGTATTCACTTCTCATCCAGGATATCACCTCATCTTGGAAGAGACTACGCCTTACAACGTCATCACTAATAGTACATCAATACTCACACATAGATGAGAGGTTCTTGAAAAGCATAATATACATATGAATAATAATGGATGCGCATACCCTTATACATATTGAATAAAATAGGAAGATGCACAAACCATCAATAAAACTACTTAAATATTAAAATCATCGCATACTAGTAATAAATAATAAAATAACCCAGATATACAAGGTTGGTCATAACTCAATCCCAATCAGTATATAAAAATAGCATGATACAACTAAAAAGAAATTTTTTTAAGTATAAGAAAATTTATATAATTAAATGAATTTTCAAAATTCAAATAATTTACTCTCATTCGATCCCAGTATTAATTTAATTTTCATTCAAAAAATTAAATTAATTAATTATTTTTTCAAATAATAAAATCATTATTATTTTTAAACCAAAAATTAATAAATTAATTTTTGGTTGTATTAAATTTTTTCTCAGGCGTAGAAACCTAGATGAGGCCCATTGTGGGTCAATATGAAACCCTGAAGACCTATTTTAGGCTAGGTAGACCCTATATAGGATTGTTCTAGGACAATCAGACCTGTCCTGACCCTTCTGGGTCAGGAAGACCTGACAAGGATGATTGCGGAGTAAGTCGGGCCGCCCAGAAGTGGTTGTAACCCTGATCATGTTAGGAGGGGTTTAAAATAGGAGTTTTTAGATGTGTTGGGTGTGGGTTACATGATGGTTGGTGTGTGAGGGAAATAACCATTGTGGTACAAGGTGCAAACATCCAGTGCGGAGGTCGCTGGTGAAGGTAACTACAATGGGCGTAGCTTGGATGAGATGGGGACCACACAACACCAGGCACTGCTCGGGTTGGTGAAGGTAGTAGGGACTGATGAAGGAAGCGATGTCCATCTCAACCATGTGAGACAAGGGAGATAATGGGATCAACTGGGACAATGATGACAATATTCGTAGGATTAGGTGGCAGTGGGCTTGGGAAAACAATGATGATGAACTAGGGGAAATGTCGGGTGAAGTCTTCCATAAGAAGACTTTCGTTTGGGGAAAAAATATTTTGTTTTGTTTTTTTAATAAATCTTCCCTAACAAGCCATTTGTGGGTCAAGTAAACCCCTTTAAAAGTCACTTTTATAGATTTTTCAACCCCAAAACCCTCTAAATTTATTAGTTATCAATTATTCTTACACCTATAATAGTAGGTTGTAAATAAAACATTTTTTTTAAAGTGTTTCAATTTCCAAAATAATTGGGATTTCAATGTCACTACCAGATATAATTATTTCGGCCAGAGAGAACAGTTTTGACCAGAATAATCACCACTGCATTAAATTTCAACTGGATACCAAAAAATGATAAATTTAAACACATATAAAATATATGTTTTAAATATTATACCTAAATTCAAACTGCAAATGATATGTATTAAATTTTTCAGATGACTATATCCTAGCTATCTGATATCGAATCAATGGATGGTTTTTTTTGGGGAAGAATTAAATTTCTTCACTTAAATTTAAGGAAATATAATTTTTTCTTGTCTAAAAAAATCTACATGATTTATTTGATACCAATTGATGGTACTGAGGCATGTAGCGGAATTTGGTGGTTCATGGATTTTAAAATTTTTTATCACTGAACTGACAAAACACCGTCATCTTCAGTGATCTAAACCTCAGTAAGGTCCAAAGATCTCAAGTGAATTATCAAAGCACAAAAATTTAAACCAAATAGTTACCTTATTTGAATCTAACCACACTCGATAACAGATTTTCACAAGAAACTGTTGCTTGGTGGATTTGAGGTTAAACCTCTCTATATCATCCATAAATTCTTCAAGAATCTACATGTATTCCATTCGTTGAATTCTAGGTGTTAGCATCGAACTTCAATGATTTCTTTAATGTCATGAAGATCACCTCGATGCCATGTATTTGATTTGTGAAGGTGTTCTTGGATCGATTTATTTGATAGAATATTTATCTCTGTAGGATGAAGGAGGATAGAGGATATCTCAATCCTTTGGAATAATAGTATAAAAAATGAGCTCCTCCATGCTTATATAGTGAATTTACAAAATATCTGAATAGGATTCCCCGACCCCGTTATATTTAACATCCATTAAATATGAAATAATTGAATAGTTATGATGAAATTAAAACATCATAATCATCATTTATATTTTATCACCTACTTGTAATATATAATAAATATATTACGTGATAAAACTGAGTCATTAACTCGACTCATAAATCCTGCTAATATTAAACGAAACTCAAATATTAAAATAATATTCATTCATATAATATTTTTCTATGTATTAACTTAATAACTTGTGAATAATTTTAATAAAAAAATTCAATATAATTATTCAATACTAGAATAATAACGATTTTATTTATTCACTAGTGATCAATAATACTTGGACAAATCTTGGACCCAATAGCAGGGCCCACCATGTCATATGCACCTATTCATCAGAATAAGGAAGACTCTTGAATACACTATTGAATGTGACCCTCTAAGCCCTTATCTTGATAGAATTGAATACTATTTGAAAACCAAGAGTGGATTCTAGAAACCCATCAATAACCCCCAAAAGATAAAGAATAATCATATCAATGACAACCATCCTACAAATACAAATTGCATAACGTAATCTCTTTGTCTCACGATATCTCATAAAGCAGGATGCACAAATTATTTCATCATCCACACTTGATTTATTATTTTTTAATATAACTGGATAAAATTATCTTCAAGTACCATGACCATGTATTTATTAAAGTACTACCTCCCTGATCAACTAAGTTTGAGATATCACTTACTCAACTCAGAAGCTACAAATTTTATCTTAACCATTCAATCAATTCTATACCACTAAAGATGCATCCAACACAAGCTACCTCACCATGAATTCAATGTCATGGTTTTTGACCTGAATAAATATATGTGATCAAATGGAACACATTGATAATGATCTCAAGTCAGGAGACCAATACACATGTCCATATATAGGAAAAACCAATGAAACCTGAAATATGCGGTGTTCCTATTGGCGGGGTTATCCTCATGATCTCAGCTAATCGAGATCACCAAGTGAAAAATTCATGGTAAGAAGTTTCAATGAATATGATACCTCAACATCTGATAGTATCACATCATCTGTGTCATGTCAGTATGATGTATCTGGACTATAGGAATTTACTTTAATATTATTTTCATGGTATCTCTAGGTTCTCATTATATCATGGGAACTACTATAACCTTTTCATATAATATGTAATACAAGGACATTACCATAAATATAGTGGATGTAAAAGTATCAACACTATTATGGTAAGGTAAACACATGTATATATCAAACTATATACATGTAATGGTAATAAAAGTACATACATAATTTGGTTCTAGGGCACCTACTTTCAACACATATTGTAGAAAATGATATATTGATATCATTAAATTCTTATGGAGCATGTATCATATTGTATGATTCAATTAATGATATGAGATATCAGGTGCATGAGATTTACCCTATCTTCAAATTACTTTATCATCAGAAATGAATCATAGAGATGATTCATTCATAGAAAGAAAAACAAGTCACGACCCGTCCCCCGGGGCCCGTATCGTGACTACACCAAGCCTACCTTCCATAGGACTGGGGATGAAGACTAGCACCAAAGGCATAAATACCTAAACTGGGAAGGCATTTCCTTTATAACTATAACCAAACACATCATAGTACACAACTGGAAGCAAAACACTAAGTAAAACTGTATACAAAAGAAGTGTTGTAAAGTAAAAGGGGCTGAAAATACAAGCCCAATAGGAAAGTACAAGTACAACTGAAAGCAAGTACAACTGAAGAAAAGTAATGTAGCTACTCAGTCATCCTCCGGGGTTACTACCTAAAGGGTAGGTACATATGACATCTTTAGCATTACCGTCCGTTCGTCTCCTCCATGTACTGTCACACCGAGTGGTCCACCTCTAGGTACCGTCCAATCCTGCTACTCTCTGCCTTAGTCAGCACTGTCCGTCATCTGCAACCAACACAACGAGTTGCGGGCATAGCCCGTGTAGGGGTGAGTATAATGATACTCAGTAGGGACCCCAAGACCCTCAAGGTCTCACAAAATCCAACAAGGATAAACCACAAATTATGAAATAAATGGATAACCATTACTTAGGTATATTCCCACACATATACCTAAGTTATCTAGTAACCCATCTCAATCATGAAGAAAACAAAAAAGTCATTGACTCATCTCAAAACATGATTTTTATTATCAAAACCAAGGCTGGTGGCGTACTCCTCCTCTATCGAGTACAGTGGGCCTGCCGCGTCACACAAAGGCACTTCCCACTAACCTTGGACTATGGAGGTACTCCTCCTGTCGAGTACCGTGGGTTTTCTGCGCTCACATAGAGGCGCTCCTCACCATGGGTCTGCCGCGCTCACATAGAGGCGCTCCCCCTCGTAGCCTGCAGAGGTACTCCTTCTGTAGAGTACCGTGGGTCTGCCGCGCTCACACAGAGGCACTACCCACCGTGGGTCTTCCACATCACACAGAGGTGCTCCCCACTAGGCTAGTCGAATCACTCTGAGTCGAATCAGTCAAGCAGTCGTCAGGTCTCAGCCAGCTACTAGGTCTCCGTACTCTGTCTGCTCACCTTTGGAAAGATCCGCTCCATGAGCTACTAGTCGTTAATCCAACTATCACGAAGTTACACGAAGAAGTAACTCAAAGGTCTACCACATCATAGGGGTCTCTATGCAATAGACGGCGCGTTGATCATATTTACGGTCTGTGAGTTATTAGCCTTTTAGTCCAGGGGGCCCGGTTGGATTCGTGTATGATCCAACCTGATCGTATCTCAACTGTACCCCGAAATCTAGTGGGGTATTCTCAAAGGGACGGCTTCGCTCCAAGAATACCGGCGCCGCTTACGTTTCGTCAAACGGACGTCCAGTGCCCAAGATATGGGCCCAAGGAGGTAATGGGGTCGGTAATGGGCTTGGGCCCGATCCGACCTGATCGGGCCGTCTCTGCCCAACCCAGACTGGGCCGACATGGTCTCGGTCGACCCAGTCAGACCCACTAGGTCTGACCCAGCCCGTTGGGTGGGTCAGCCTGCTAAGTTTGGCCCGGTCCGCTGGTCCTAGCCCAACGGACTGTGAGGGCGGTTAGGCCCAGAGGTCGCCACGTAGGGGACTCGGCTCGAAGCCCAGGGCCTGTTCGGCCAGTGCTGCGAGGGGCGTGGCTCGGGCGACTCGACCCTGGAGGTTGGGCTGGTAGGGAGGCCAGCGGGCAGGCCGCGAGCAGAGCGCGTGGGGCTCGGGCAGGCCAACTTGACGCTAGGCAGGCCGGCGGTGCACCAGGTAGGGCGTGGAAGGGGCCGGACAGGCCGCGGGAGCGCCGGGTAGGGCACAACAGGGGTCGGTCAGGCCGTGAGGGTTTCGTACAGGGCACGAGGGCACCCATTGGGTGCCGGGCAGGGCATGGGGGCCGCGGGTAGGTGGGCTGCATTCCGGGCTGGGTGCCGGGAGGCCGTGGGTTGGCAGGCCGCGCGTCGGGCATGGCGCCGGGAGGCTGCAGACAGGTGGTCCGCGCACCGGGCATGGCACCGGGAGGCCGCAGGTAGGCAGGCCGGGTGCCGCTCGGGCCAGTGGTGGTCGGCCGGAAGCATCGGTGCGCCGTGGGGGCGGCGCGATTCATGGAGGCTGCTTGTAGCACATCCTTCTTTTTTTTCCGCCTTCGTCGTCGTCGCCTCATCGCCATGCCGTAGAACACCACAAGAAGAGAGAAAACGACGGAGGATGTCAGGCCATGTTAGGTTGTCCCGCACCCTCTGTGTTTAGGAAGATATCATTTGTCTCATCCTGAGTAGAATATGATCAATAATACTTTCACAACAATCCCTTATTATTCCTTGAAGAAGATAAGAAAAAGGTACAACTTCAACAAGAAATAAACCCCCTACCTTTGATTCACCGGTCGTTGGTGGAGTCGCGGAAGGAATACGATGAAGACCGTCGTTCTTCGCGTCCATCGCACGTCCCCAATTCTGTGCTGCGTTGTTTCTTTGACAACATTGCGGAGGGTAGGATCTGAGGAAGGAAGTCGAATAAGAAAAAGTCGCCAGCATTCTTCATGTTCTTCGTTGGAAGAACAGATCTTCGTTGGGAGATTTTATCCATTCTCCCAAATTCCACCAAAAGAGAATGCCAACCCAACTAATAATAATATATTGTCTATTATTTTAATGTTGGCACGTAATTCAAAAAGGAGAATTAAATTATGTAGGCTCCCCTTAATTAAACCATGGGTGTTGGCACAATTAATTAAAAGGGGAAGGTGGCACCAATTAATTTTAGAGGAGGTTAAGGGACTCCCCTCTCATTAATGAGGTGAGTTGGGAGATTTTCCACCCTCCCATTAATTGGGGGGTTTTAGTCTCATGTGGTCCTCACGTAGTAACTTCTCATGGGAGGTTAAATTCAGGTGGGCCCCACCACCATAACCTCTCATGGGAGGTTAGGGTGTGGCGGTCCCACCTCCAACTCCCAAGTGGAGGTTTTAACCAACAATTACACACATGGCAACTTAAAATAAAATAAAGTGTTGTACACTTTATTTTATTATTTTTTTTATAAAAAGCCAAAAATAACTTTTATTATCAATCATCTTCCGTTGAGGTGAAAGTCTTCTTAAGCGAATACCGGTGCTGTGAGTTCAACGGTGCCGTCGGATTTTAGTTCCGAGCACCGGTTCAAAATTTATAAGATCCTGCTCGTACGAGTACTAAATATACCTGAACAAAACTTCAGAAATTGATTCTAGGCACACCAAGCCTCGGAATTAAGCGCCGTAAAATTTCACGGACTCATAAAAATACCATGTATTTAAAAAAAAATTCCACAGAATTTTTGGGTCTTTAAATTCTCCCCACCTTAGGGCTTTACATCCCCATATGCTACAACTCATACTAAGGGAACAAATGGGGGTACTCAGCACGCATCTGATCCTCCTGCTCCCATGTGCTCTCCTAGAGGTTCCCGTACTACCAGCGAACGTGCACCAGAGGTATCGACTATCCACATAGGACCCGCTCCTGTTGATCCTCAATCTCCACTGGAACCTCTGTAAAATTTTTCCCATCATCGGCATCCATCTCTCCATAGTCGATGATGTGTGAAGGGTCTTGTGCGTATCTCCTCAGCTGGGATACGTGGAAGTCGTCGTGCACTCGGTGTAACTGAGGTGGAAGAGCCAGGTGGTAAGCCACCTAACCTACTTTGCTGAGGACCTGGAAAGGTCCGATTAACCTTGGAGATAACTTTCCGCCTCAGCCAATTCTCCATAAACCTCATCGGGGTGAGACCCGTAAAAAAACGTGGTCGCCATCCTCGAACTCCAGAGGTCTCTGTCTCTAATCATCATACGACTTTTGCCTACTATGTGCAGTCTTCATCTGATCCTAGATGATCTGCACCTTCTCTATAGTAGCTCGTACCATCTCTGGTCCCACTAGTGCTGACTCCCCTGGGTCTGTCCAGCACAAGGGTGATCTGCAAGGTCACCTGTACAAGGCCTCAAATGGTGCCATCCCTATGGTGGAGTGATAGCTGTTGTTATAAGAAAACTCCACCAAAGGAAAGTGATCCTCCCAGCTACGACCGAAATTGAGGACACATGCACGTAGCATGTCCTCAAGGGTCAGAATGGTCCACTTAGTCTGACCATCTATCTGAGGATGGAAGGTGGTGCTCAAGCGAAGCTGTGTCCCAAAAGCTTCCTGCAACCCCTTCCATAGCTAGAAAGTTAATCGTGTGTCACAGTCAGAGACAATAGAGGAAGTTACTCCTTGTAGTCGCATAATTTTCTACACATAGAGGCATCTCAGGCTCTCTACTAAACCCTACTCTCTGATCGATAAGAAGTGGGACGACTTGGTGAGTAGGTCGACGATCACCCAAATCGAGTTGTGACCCCAGGATTTACGTGGAATACCCATCAGTAAATCCATGGATATCCCATCCCACTTCCACTCTGGGACCTCTAAAGAATGAACCAAGCCTGCTGGTACCAGGTGCTCTGCCTTCACTTGCTTACAAGTGAGGCACCGTGAGATAAACTCTGCTACTGCCTTCTTTATACCTGGCCACCAGTGTTGATGTCAAAGGCCCCGGTACATCTTCTCCACTCCTGGATGTACCGCTAGAGGGGATGTGTGGAACTCCCTCAACACTTCCTTCTGAAGTTCCACTGGTACCAAGGTACGTACTTTGAATAGGATGATGTGCTCCCCACCTTCAGAAAATCTATCAGGTGCCTGCCTTGTGGATATTTGAGCACATCATGTCTCGCAGTCAGCATCCCCATGATGTGCCTCCCTGACTCGCTGAAGAAGTGGGGGAGTGATCGTAAGAGACTGTAGGAATACTTCTCCATCTCTATCCACAAAGGATATCTGTAAAGCAGCCAGTTGCTCTGTTACCTCTAATAGAAGATGTATACCAGACCTCCTGCTAAGTGCATCTGCAACAACGTTCCCCTTCCAAAGAGTATAGACTATCTCGAAGTCGTAGTCCTGGAGGAACTCAAACCATCAGCACTATCTCAGATTCAGGTACTTATGAGAGAAGATATATATCTGAGACTCTTGTGATCATAGTACATGTTAAAACACTCACCCATCATATAATGTCGCCACATCTTCAAGTCGAAGACCACTGCTACTAACTCCAGGTCATGGGTAGCGTAGTTCTGTTCATGATATCTCAACTACTGAGAACCATATGTGATCACTACTCACTCCTGCATCAGGACACACCCAAGTCCAGTCCCTGATGCGTCGCAGTAGACTACATACCCTACGCCTTCCTCTGGAAGCCTCAAGATGGGGGCACTAGTTATCCTCTACTTGATCTCCTGAAAGCTCTGCTGGCATCTCTCCGACCACAAAAAGGGTTGCCCCTTCTTTGTCAAGGATGATAGTGGTACTGCAACTCTAGAGAAGTCTGGAACAAACCTCTGATAGTATCCAGCCAAACCCAGGAAACTCTGTACCTCTGTCACACTCCTGGGTGGATCCCAAGCAAGTACCACCTCGATCTTCGATGGATCCACTGCAACTCTAGCCTCCTATATGACATGTCTGAGAAATTTAACATCTCGAATCCAGAACTAGCACTTTTAGAGCTTACCAAAAAGCTGGTGCTCTCGGAGTGTGTCCAGTACTACCTAAAAATGGTAGGAATGCTCCTCCTCAGTAGTCGAGTAGATCAGAATGTCGTCAATGAAGACTACAACAAAGCAATCGAGGTATGGATGGAAGATCCTTTTCATGAGTCCCATGAACACTACTGGAGCATTGGTTATACCGAAGAGCATAACCAAGAACTCGTAGTGTCCATACCAACACCTGAAGTCCATCTTATGCACATCCTCGTCTCGAACTCTGAGCTGGTGATGGCCAGATCTGAGGTCTATCTTCAATAACCATCGTGCTCCCTTCAGATGATCAAATAGGTCATCAATCCTAGGGAGTGGGTACTTGTTCTTCATGGTCACCTGGTTCAGGACACGGTAGTCAACAAAAATCCTCAAGCTCTCATCCGCCTTCTTGGCGAATAGAATCGGGGCTACCCAGGGAGAAACACTGGGCCAGATGAATCCCTTCCTCTGCAAATGCTCCAGGTGTACACGCAGTTCACAAAGCTCAGAAGGAGCCATTCGATATGCTGGAGTAGATATTAGTGTCGTCCCGTGGTACAGGTCAATTTAGAAGTCCACCTCTCTATGAGGTGGTAGTCCGGGAACATCATCAGGGAAAACATCCGCGTACTAGTCCACCACTACTGGATAGCTCAGACTCTCCACATCAATTGCTCCGATCGTAAGGCAAGCCAATTGGTGAGTGATAGGCTCCACCCTCCTCCGAGTAATTCTGTCCTGTGCTGCAAAGGTTCCATTCTCACCAGTGAAGGTAAACCTGGTCCCGTCACGACCCACCTCTCTGGGCCATGAACCATTTCATCTGACCCCATGGGTCTCCTATAATACCTTGGTTGCCTTCCCAGAGGAGTCGGTTCTACCGTAGAACTTGGACTCTGATTATTTTAATGTAAATAGTGTTAAGTTTTTTGGGTGTGGTTATCATTTTAAGGAAACCAGTGTTGGTACGGAGGCCGACGTATCCATACACTAGGACTTTGACTTCTGATTTCCGACTCAGTGCATGAAAACACTGATTACATGTGTGTTTCCTTTGAAAAGTTTTCTTTGTGATTACTTTGTGTCAGCTCACCAGGTATATTGTTTTTACCATGACACACCTATTTCTTTTCAAGATGGACCCACATAGGTAGCCCGCATGGGTTTCAAGATGTGTACAAGATGGTATCCCACCAAGCGACGAGGCCTCGGTGCAGGGACCCATCAAAGTAGAGGCACCAGCGGTACCACTACTCGCTGGGCCACCGATACCACAAGCTCCAGCAGCAGAGAGTGCACGCCGTCTGAGTGAATTGCATGAGTTCCAGTGCTAGAGGACGCCTTGGTTCAGGGGAGAGATGGACCCACATGCAGCTGAGGATTGGCTGGAGGCTGTTGTGAGAGTTTTTAGATTGGTAGGGACACCGACCGACCTTATGGTGATCCTTTCCATGAGTCTCCTATAGGTAGAAACAGGCAGATGGGGGAGCCTGATGATCTAGGTGCATGATGAGGCATCACTTCTCTGGGAAGACTTAGAGAGCCTCTTTCAGTCAGAGTTTATTCCAGCCACCCCTCATGCGGTGCAGATTCAGGAGCTGCTTCATCTGCAGTAGGGTAGCATGATGGTGAAACAATACTCAGCGAGGTTAACCGACCTCTCGCGCTACTCCATAGATATGGTGCAGGACCTGTTCTTTAGGGCTCGGACCTTCAAGAAGGGACTCAGGCATGAGATCATGGCTTTGATGATCTCCCTCAGCATTCTGACACAGGAGGGGGTGCAGGAGCGAGCCCTTCTTGTGGAGATTTTTCTTGCTGAGCAGTCACTAGCAGTGAGACCCACCACATGGTGACACGTAGCGGAGTCTTCTGCAGATGGCACTGGACAGATATCGCAGAGGTTCAAGCGGACCGGGCCATCAGGTGGGAGACCCCAGGATATAGGTTTGGTTGTGCGGGACACACGAGACAGAGCCGACCATACGAGGAGTAGGCAATGCTATGCATTTGGCAAGTAGGGTCACATGGCTCGTGACTGCCCAACCTACCATGCAGATGAGCAGAAGACAATAGAGTGACCTCCCAGGCAGAGCTAGAGGTTCGACCATGGTGGTCCTCTATGAGGAGGTGGGCGTGGCAGAGGAGGTGGCCGAGCAGCAGGTGGTGGACGACGTTTCGAGGTCCTACCACCACCACTACCGGTAGGTCCACCCAGACCACAAGGAGCTGGCGGACAGGGGCAGGCTCAACTCCAGGCAGTAGAGGCCTATGACTACGGCACACTTGAGATGATTTGAGGTACTATATGTGTCTACTATACCCTTGCTGTAGTACTTATAAACACAGGTGCAAGTCATTATTTTATTTTCGCTGCCCTCATGTGGAGCTCAGAGATTCCGGTGGAGCCATTGGCTCGATCCTTATGGCTAGAGACTTCTACGAGAGAGGATTCTACAATTAAACATTGGTGACGGTAGTGTGAGCTCACTCTATGAGGTGAGAGCTTCGGTTCAGATCTTCTAGCAGCGGTGTCGAGGCCTTACGACATCATCTTGGGTATGGACTTGTTATCCACAGTTCATGCTCAGATTGACTGCATTAAGAGGAAAGTGCGGTGTGTCCGCGAGGATGGGATGAGGTTTACCTTCACCGGCGAGAAGAGAGCCTTTGCAGTATAGGATGGACTTACCTAGAGGATGGGGTAGCCGATCACACATCAGTTGGCTAGCCTCATTCTCAGAGTGGTTGATGTGCGGAGTCCGAGTTTTCCTGTTGTGGTGGATCATTACGCGGATATCTTCCCTGATGATGTTCCAAGACTACCTCATCATAGATAGGTAGAATTTTACATTGACTTATACCCTGGGATGACACTGATATCCACACCAGCATATCAGATGGCTCTCACGGAGCTTCGTGAGCTGCGGGTACAGCTGGAGGACTTGCAGGGGAAGGGATTCATCCGACCTAGTGTTTTACCCTGGGCATCCCCGATTTTGTTCGCCAAGAAGGCAGATGGGAGCTTGCGACTGTGTGTTGATTATCAGTGCCTGAACTAGGTGACCATGAAGAACAAGTACCCACTCCCGAGGATTGATGACCTCTTTGATCAGCTGAAGGGAGCGTGTTGGTTCTCAAAGATAGATCTTCGATCGGGCTATCACCAGCTCAGAGTACGGGATGAGGATGTGTAGAAGACGGCCTTTAGATGCTGGTATGGCCACTACGAGTTCTTTGTTATGCCATTCGGCATAACCAACACACCAGCTGTGTTCATGGGACTCATGAATAGGATATTCCAGCCATACCTTGATCACTTTGTGGTAGTCTTAATCGATGACATTCTGATCTACTCAGCTACCAAGGAGGAGCACGCCTACCATTTACGGGTAGTACTGGACACACTCTGAGAGCACCAGCTTTATGGAAAGCTCTCAAAGTTCTAGTTCTAGATCCGAGACGTACAATTTCTGGGACATGTCATCTCAGAGGTTGGAGTTGCAGTGGATCCAGCGAAGATCGAGACAGTACTTGCTTGGGAGCCACCCAGGAGTGTGACAGAGGTACAAAGTTTTCTGGGTCTGGCTGGGTACTATCCGAGATTTGTGCCAGACTTCTCCAGAGTTGCATCACCAATTTCAGCATTGATAAAGAAGGGTAAACCCTTTGTGTGGTCATAGAGATGCCAGTGGAGTTTCCAGGAGCTGAGTTAGAGGCTGACTAGTGCGCCCATCTTGAGGCTACCAGAGGAGGGAGTTGTGTACGTAGTCTATTGTGATGCATCAGGGACTGGGCTCGGATGCGTCCTAATGATGGAGAGAGCAGTGATAGCTTATGCTTCTTATCAGCTGAGACATCATGAGAAGAACTACACCACTCATGACCTGGAGTTAGCAGTAGTGGTCCTCTCCTTGAATATGTGGCGACACTATCTGATGGGAGAATGTTTTATAGTCTACTCTAACCACCGAAGTCTCAGGTACATCTTCTCACAGAAGGACTTGAACCTGATACATTGGCGTTGGATTGAGTTCCTCCAAGACTATGACTTCGAGATAGTATATACTCCTGGGAATGGGAACGTTGTATTAAATTCTCTTAGCAGGAGATCAGACATTCAACTTCTAGGAGAGGCGACAGAGCAGTTGGCCACGTTGCATATATCCTTTGTGGATTGAGATGGGGCAGCCTTTCTGCAGTCTCTTACAGTCACACCTCCAATTCTTCAGAGTGTCAGGGAGGTACAGTGTGGGGATGTTTACTGCAAGTCTCAACGTGCACAGATATCCATAGGGAAGGCACCTGATGGATTTTTTGTAGGTGGGGAGCACATCATTCTCTTCAGGGGACGTACCATGGTACCAGTGTTGCTTTGGGAGAAAGTGTTGAGGGAGTTTCACACATTGCCTCTAGTAGTACATCCAGGTGTGGCAATGATGTACCAGGACCTCCGATGACAACACTGGTGGCCAGGTATGAAGAAGGCAGTAGCAGAGTTTGTCTCACGATGCCTCACTTGTAAGCAAGTGAAGGCGGAGCACCAGGTTCCAGCAGGTTTAGTTAAACCCTTAGAGGTCCCAGAGTGGATGTGGGATGGGACATAAATGGATTTCATGATGGGACATCCATGTACTTCCAGAGGTGACGACTCTATCTGGGTGATTGTTGACCGACACACCAAGTCGGCCCATTTCCTACCGATCAGAGAGTAGGGTTTAGTAGAGAGCTTGGGATGACTCTACGTACAGGAGATCATACGGATTCATGGTGTTCCATCGATGATTGTCTCCGATCGAGATTCTCGTTTCACTTACCATCTATGGAAGGGGTTTCAGGAGGCTTTCGGGATGCAGCTTCGCTTGAGCACCGCCTTCCATCCTCAGACAGATGGCCAGACTGAGAGGACCATTCAGACGTTCGAGGACATGCTCCGTACATGCGTCTACGACTTCGGTCGTAGCTGGGAGGATCACTTACCCTTGGTATAGTTTTCGTAAAACAACAGTTATCAATCCACCATTGGTATGAAACCTTTTGAGGCCTTGTATGGTCGACCTTGTAGATCGCCACTGTGCTGGATAGACCCAGGGGAGTCAGCACTAGTGGGACCAGAGATGGTATGAGCTACTACGGAGAAGGTGCAGATCATCCAGGAGTGGATGAAGACTGCACAAAGAAGGTAAAAGTCATATGCTGATAGGAGTCGGAGACCTCTGGAGTTCGAGGATGGTGACTACGTCTTCCTATGGGTCTCACCTTGACGAGGTATACGAATATTTGGATGAGGCAGCAAGTTGTCTCTGCAATTCATCGGACCCTTCTTGGTCCTCAGCAGAGTAGGCAAGATGGATTACCCCTTAGCTCTTCCACCTCAGTTGCACTGGGTGCACGACATCTTACACATATCTCAGTTGAGGAGAAACGTGCATGACCCATCCCATATCATCGACCACGGGGAGATGGACATTGATGATGGGGCAACTTTCACAGAGGTTCCAGTGGAGATTGAGGATCGACAGGAGAGGGTCCTACGTGGACGGTCTATACCTCTGGTGCACGTACGCTGGCAGCACGGGAACCTCCAGGAGAGCACATGGGAGCGGGAGGCTCAAATGCATGCTCAGCACCCCCATTTGTTTCCTTAGTTAGAGTTGTAGCTTACGGGGATGTAAATCCCTGAGGTAGGGAGAATGTAAAGACCCGAAAATTTCTGTGGAATTTTTTTCTTAAATACATGGGAATTTTATGAGTCTGTGAAAATTTACGGCGCATGATTCCAAGGCCCAGTGTGCCCGGAATCAATTTCTCAAGTTTTGTTCGGGTACGTTCAGTAAACGTACGAGCAGGATTTTATAAATTTTGAAACAGTGCTTGGAACTAAAATCTGAGGGCACCATTGAACTTGCAGCGCTGGTATTCACTTAGGAAGGCTTTCGCCTCAACGACAAATGGTCGATAATGGAAGTTATATTTTGGGGTTTTTAATAAAGTTAAATAAAAATAAGTGTTAGCTTATTTTTATTTTTTAGGTGGTTAAAACCTCCAAGTGGTGGTTATTGGTGGGGGCCACCACACCCTAACCTCCCATGGGAGTATTAGGGTGGTGGGTCCCACCTACACATAACCTCCCTTGGGAGGATATCCTTGGTGGGGAGCGCCTCTATGTGATCACAGCAAACCCACGATACTCGATAGGAGGAGTACCTCAGTAGTCCAAGGTTAGTGGGAAGCGCCTCTGTGTGACGCGGAAGGCCCACTGTACTCGATAGTGGAGGAGTACGCCACCAGCCGTGGTTTAGATAATAAAAATCCGGGTTTGATCTAAGTCAATGACTTTTGTGTTTTCCTCATGATTTTTATGGGTTACTAGATAACTTAGGTATATGTATGGGAATATACCTAAGTGATGGTTATCCATTGATTTCATACTTTGTGGTTTATCCTTGTTGGATTTTGTGAGAACTTGAGGGTCTCGGGGTCCCTACTGAGTATCGTTATACTCACCCTTGCATGAGCTATGCCCGCACCTCGTTATGTTGGTTGCAGACGACGGACAGCGCTGACTGAGGCAGAGAGTAGCAGGACTGGATGATACCTAGAGTTGGACCACTCAGTGTGATGATACACGGAGGAGATGAACAGAAGGGAGTGATGAAGAGTCTATCTGTACCTACCCTTTAGGTAGGAACCCCATAGGATGACCCAATAGCCGCATTACTTTTCTTCATTTTTACTTGATTTCAATTGTACTTGTATTTTCCTATTGGACTTGTATTTTCGGCCCCTTTTACTTTCCAGCACTTCTTTTGTATACAGTTTTACTTAGTGTTTTGCTTCCAGTTTTGTAATCTAATGGGTTTTTTACAGTTATAAAGAAAATATCTTCCCAGTTTAGGGATTTATAACTTTTGTGCTAGTTTCCAGCCCCTGTCCTATAGAAGGCGGGCTTGGGGTAGTCACGATATGGGCCCCGAGGGACGGGTCGTGAAAAATTGGTATCAGAGGAAATACCTAGCCTGAAGTGCTTAGGTACTGCTTGGGTTTGATGCTTGGGGTCTACAACGAGTGTGTTGTGATTTAAAGGGGTGGATAATGTAACACCCCTGGAATAGTGAGACTTAAAGGCTAAATTTTACCACCCTTGTCAACAAGGTGCACCTTTCTTTTCAGGATCCTACCTGATTAGAACTCCATAGTTAATCATGCTTTTCTTGGAGTAGTAATTTGGATGGGTGACCTTCTAGGAAGTTTCCCAGGGTGTGTGTGAGTGAGGAAAAAATACACTGAAAGAACATGTGTTGGCCTGTGGGGACAGTCATTAGTCTGATAAGTGACCCTAGTGAGTAATAGCCTATGATGTGTTGGGAAGGCAACCCAGTTATTACAGGAGACCCATGGGGTCAGACGACAAGGTTCGTAGCCCGAGGAGGCGGGTTGTGACAAAACATGTTACGATAAGAGACCCTAGTGAGTAATAGCCTATGGTGTGCTGGGAAGGCAACCTAGGTATTACAGGAGACCCATGAGGTCAGATGACAAGGTTCATGGCCTGAGGAGACAGGTCGTGACAAAACATGTTATGATATTTAATTATTCAATGATCATATAACTCTAACAAAAAACATGTTATGGTAAATTATATTGGCCTCCAAACATTGGAAGATGACTCTGACCCCCCTACATCAAATGAAAAGAGTCTATATAAATGATTGAATCCTCATGTTAGTGGTGGAGCAATTCTATCTATAAAATTCAAAGTTTTCTTCTGCCATGTTCTCCATTTTATTCGAGGAGAAGGCACTAGCATACCTTTGGTGAGGGTTCCTCACATAGGATATGAGGATTCTAGGGGATGGTATACTACCTAAGGAGGAGAGATTCATTAAACTATCACTAAATGATCCTCATTATATAGACTCCACTAATATGGAGATTTTAGGACATGAGGTATGTATATTGTTTTATGTTCTTAATTTTCATATTGATTCAATAGATCAAGAATTTTATTTCATTTATTACACTATTATGAGCATGTTATGTTTCTAAAAAATCCATTACTGGTATTAGAGGCACCTTAATCATTGATTCAATATTTTTATATACTAATTTTATGAAGAAAATGTTTACCATAATGTGTTGATGGACAAATCATAAGGTATGATATGGTCCATCTAAACATTTTCTATTAGATCACCCTACTGGTATTTATGATATAAGATATTGTAATACAAAACTTTGTGTTTTTATTGGATTTAGGGTATGAGTAAATGAATCATAGTGTATGATTCATCAAATCCTATTTTTGTAATTTTTTTGTAAGATAAGATAAGGGTTATCATATGCTACAATCGGTGTTTTGTGTTTCACAAAATAGAGTATGAAATTATAACGGTGACATATGTGATATCATTAAATGTGATTTAGTTAAACCCTAGATTGTAATAACCCAAGATTTTAAAATAATAAACTTATGTTTTATAGTATATGTGACATGAAACCCCAATATTAAATGATCTTCAAATTATATTTCTATAAATTTAATCTCTTTGATAGCTTGCGGTACACGCAACCCCAAGTCTAAAAGAACCGTAAAATATTATAACATTATAACCTAGTTGTTAAATTGGAGGGTAAGAATAGGAATAACTAAATTATAAAAATTATATGGTTTAAAAATTTATAAAAAAATAAATGGTTATATATTTATTTTAAATTAAATAAGAATCATTTGAAAGAAAAAAATGTTTTCTGAAAAGCTGTATTTTTCTAAAAGGTAGTTTCATCACGCTTTGCGTACATATTTTAAAATTAATTTTTACCCATTTTAGAAAAAAATATTTTTAAAAAATGGAATTAATTTTTTAAATCATCATATAAAATTTATCTAAGATTTAAGTTTTGATAATTTTATGAAAAGATTAATTTTTCAATGAATAGTGAAAAATATTGTTTTTTATTGAAAACTGCCCTTTTTTAAAGCATTTAAAAGTTTAATTTTGAATTGAAATTGTTTTAAAAGTAAAATTTGTTCAATTATATTATAATAAATACAATATAGGTTATTATAATCAAATTTATTTTTATTTTTGATATTAAAACTTTATATACTTATGATTACTTTCTCTTTGGAAAATCGTTTTTTCATCGCGTCTCAGAGATTAATTTTAAATTAAATTCTATATATTATATGAATTTAATTTAGAAAAATGGATTAAATATTTTAAATAAGAATAATTAATATTATATAATAAGGTAAAATTAATTTTTTTTATATTAAATAGTAAAAATAGAAAAAATTAATTACTACAGTTAAGCTTAAAACGGGTTTACCTGGAGGTTAAACTAAAAAATAAGGGTTAAAATGATCTAGAAACTTGTAAAATTCCTATTTTATGGCCATATTTTGGCCTTATATAATATATTATTCAGTAATGAACCATTTTGGATCCATGTGGCATGTGAAAAACATGGGTATCACTTTTTATTTTCAAACATTCCAAATGTGTCATCTCCCCCACTTATAAAAGGGAACCCCCTCTTCTCTCCTATTTACACTTAAAAATAATTTTGGTTCATAAAATAACTTCCAAAATATCTTCCTTAAATCCCTATACACATCTTAGAGGCATTTTTTTATCATAAAATTAATCTAGTAAGGATTTAGGTATAAACCTGAAGAGGTTTTCTGGAGAAGAGGTAAAGTTCTTAACCACACATTTACATTTTACTTCTTATTCTATCTCCTTAAAATTTTCTCCAACTATGATAAAATAATAACCTAAGTATATAATATATACTGAGATATTATTATGTTAATGGAATAGTCCATATCCATATCTCATTTCATCAAATGGGAAATGAAATCGTCAATCGTGTGTACGAAGGACTACCACCTTGCGAACCGATGTAATTCATTTCCCATAACCACCTCTCTCAAATGGATATAATTATGGATTTAACATATTTATAATATATTTATGGAATTAATATAATCATGGAATTATAATATAACATATAATTTCTTACCTTCCAATCCATTGGAAAATAATGACATCGCTTGTGTGTATGTGTGGACTGCTGCCTCCACATAGCGATGAGAAATGTTTCTCATTTTATTTTGAAATTGATGGTGATAAGGATATATTTAATGAATATAAATGAAATATTTTATATAATAATTGTTTTTTAAAGTTTAAATATTATTTAACTTACTTAAGATCCATCTTTTAGATAAATAGAAACAATATTCATGAGTATGTACGGCCTACCGTCTCCATGAACGGTGCAACTCATTTCTCCATATATATATTTTATAGACTATTATAAATACTTATATAATTATTATATATTATATTTATATCATGGTTAAAATTATAAATATTATGGAACCATGATCAAAGAAAAAGGACTGAAATCACCAAACCAAAACTTACATGAAAAATGAAGTAATTATCACCAAAAACATTGATTTTAACAAAGAATTGTTAATAAAAGGGTCATAAAAGATCATAAGTAAATAATATATGGTATAAAATATATAAATATGGTTATTTAATATATTTTTAATAAATATATATTTATCATACAGGAGGTATAAACATGTACAAAGTAAATTACATGAGGTAAGGGTTTCTCGTCTCACTTTTACTTCCATGAGACGCATTGCATATTCACCAAATAGTTCTTTTGTGTGGTGTATATACTGAAAATTTAATATGTTATATCATTAAACCTTTATATTAGTGTTATTTTATGTTTCATTTGAATTAATTTCTTTTATGGGGTTTATTATTTAGAAGTTACCGAAGTGGTAAAGGTTTATGTCACACTCTCATTGTTTATTGTGACTTCATGATTAAGTTTCTGATGATGAAATATTATGATATATAATTCAATAAAATAATTAATTTTATGATAATATAGTTATTTATTTATAATATAGTTTCCTCCCATTTTTATCTCTTTAAGAACAAAAGAGACCAAAATATTGTTTTTAAATAAAATCGACTTCATTTCTCTCTTCAGTCCAAAACCCTTTTTCCTCCACCTCCATGTTTTCTAAAAATCTTTTAAATAATGTTTTAACATTATAAAAATTATTTATTAAATATATTTTTAAACATGTTTGAATTTTTTAAAAAATCGGTTGGAAGGATTTTTTTGTTTTCCAAACAAGATACTTTTTAACCTTTTTACAACTACATGAAAAGAATGTTTTTTAAAACTTATATGACATATATGGAATTACCCACCATCATTGTTTTGAATATTACTTTAAAAGTTGAAAATGTTCATTTTAAAATAATTTTTCCCCTAATATTTTGGAAATATCCAGCTTTCAAAAGGGATTTTCAAAGTTAAATGGATATTTTACTTAAGAATATTTTAATTCCATTTTTATTGTATTTATATTCATAAATGAAAAAAAACCTTATCTTATATATGATCCACTATGGATATGTTATAATTATACTATCCTTATTATTTATCTGGATGGTTTATGATTATTTTGATTGAGAATGTACTATTTTTATATAATTCTCTATATTACTCAACATGATTTATAAATATGTTTGTTGATTGGGGAAATTATTAACATTTAATATACTAGTTTTTGAATATAAATGTTTAGGTTTATTATGTTTCTACCATTTCATACAAAGAATTCATTGGAGTTAGTAAGTTATGGGTGGGGATCACTATAGCCCCTCGATGCATTGGTATGTATCACGAGACAAACTAGTTTGGGTGTTTGGCTGAGGCCTTACCTATTTATGTAAGATTTCTTGGCATGAGGCCTTGAAGGTATGGTTATGATGCAAAAATTATGCATTACCTCATTATGATATTAGTTATTAATGTTCAATGTGATTATTAAATTAGTTATAATACCCATAGTTAAGTTTCAAGTTCATGTGATTATTTATATTACATTATTTTATCAACATTTATTCTTTCCATATTATGCTAAGTATTTGATTAAATGGAATTAATTTTAGTTACGTATCTTTCTATATTGATTATTCATTATTTATTCATGATATGTTCCACTATACCCATACCCTTACTGATCATTATATATCACCCATTTCTTATGTTTCTTTTCCCCAGGATGTCAGGAAGTGTATTATGATTGGTATACATGGATATACTAAAAGGATTAATGGTGTACTCAAAGAAAATACTATGTAATATTTTATGTTTTCAATTTTAATGTGATATTCAAGCATGTATTCTAGTTCACCAAGACTACATAACTATTTATCACTCCATGATGTGATTTCTTGTATCTTATGATAGTGTAATAAAGTAACCACCGACTCTATGATACTAGGATCCTGGTCTTTACATTTGGTATCAAAGAAAGTTTAATTGAAACATTAGGAAAATATTTTATAAAAATTATATTAGAGAACATAATATTATGAATGAATTTGAGTACAAGTATATAAGAACATCTTAAAGTTTTTGAGGGGAAGAGATTATGTGTTTTTTTTCCTAGTAATACATCTTTATCTGGATATAACAAGTGGATGAGGTTCTATAATAACTATACATAAGAATAATAACTCTAAAAAGGATTCATTGAGATTTGACTTGATCATCACATGGTGCATGATAACGGGCCCTACCACACACACGATTTGACACTCCTAGGGGATATTCTTAGAATAATTCACATTTTCTTTACAAACCATTATAAAGGATTTGAAAATATTTTTTTGATTTGAAAACTTTACCAAAGAAACCGTGTTTATGATTATGAGATTATCTGGACATAATTCATTAACTTATGTTAATTATTTCACTAGTTTTTAGATTATACATTATGTTTCGTAATGTTATGATCTAATATAGTGTATTGCATTTTTAAAAAATGGAACTTAGTTGAAGGAATGAGAACAATATCAATATGTATAATCCATGTAGGGATTTTCCTTCTAGGTAATATAATAAAGATATATCTAGAGATATAGTTAAAATTGATCAAATTATAACCATATCAAGGAATTTGATTCAAGTTATGAGTAATAACCTTTCCCATATGGAGCAACCTGCTGATCTACCATGTGGTTTAATAATGTTAGATCACTTCATGCATCAACAAAATTCACCATTAAATGGGAATAAAAATCCATTTATAGATGATCAATGGATAATTTCATTAGAGAAGATATTTCTTACTCTAGAAAGTAATGAAAGGGAGAAGGTTTTCATGGTAGTTTATCACCTCCCAGGAGATGTGGATCAATAGTGTTCATTAATTCAAAACACTAAGGATGGGGAGGAAAAATGAGTATTGAGTAGAAGGATTTTAAGTTACTATTCTTGGAAAAATATTTTCCTCAGGAGAAAAAAGTGTATAAGGAGATACATTTATTTAGTTTAATACAAAAGGAAGAGAAAAATGATGATAAGTGTGAAGATAACTTTACAAAGTTAGCACAACATTCTGAAAACTATATATATAATCCAAAGAGTAAGATTGACCATTTATTTGATGGGTTAAAGCTAATACTTTTAAGGGAACTAGTCTCCCACACATTCTCATCATACGAGGACATAGTACCATGTGCTATCAAGATAGACAAAGAATTATCCAAGCCTTATGAATTTAAAGGAAATCAAGAGAAGAAGAAGTTAACAAAGAAAAAAATGGATAAGTGGAATAAGGGAAAAAAGGATTTTAAAACATGTTATAATTATGTAAAGAAAAACCCTAGAACTTGATTTAAGTAAATGGGAGTTTTCTTCAAGTGTGGAGAGAAAGTCCATCTTTCATGTGAATGAAAGGGTAAGAAAGAAGCCTATACTGTTTAATGTTTCAATTATAAAGATATAGGGAACTATAAAAACGAATTCCACAAGCATAAAGGGAATATACCTCATAAGAATATAATGGATCATGGTAAAGCTTATGCTATTAATGTAGCTGAAGTATAATGTTTAAAGTTATTGTGTATTTTAATTCAAGAATTATGTTATAGAAGTATTTTTACCAAGGTTAATTTTTCCATAAGAATCATGAAACATACAAGGATTGTGTTAATTTTGGAAGAATATATGTCTTCATGTAAGATTAAATTAAGATTTATGGATACCATCATGGGTTTATGAGTTTAAAGTTGATCATAAGTTCAATGTATTAAACACCCCCTTTTTAGGATTCATGTGATGATATTTTTTCAAGATTAAAGATATTTTTGGAGACATTTATTTCAATAAAACCCATTAGTTTAGTATATGTTTTAGTGAAAAATTTATTTAAGGAAGAATGATATTAAAATTTGTTGATATAAGATTAAAGTTATTGATAAAATTTAATGTCAATTTAATTATTTATGTTAAAGTAATAATAGTCAATTAAGTATATCTAGTTCTATGGAAAAAAATAAGTCATATAGAAAAACCTTATGGTTAAAAATTAATTTTAGGACCAATTTTATTTTTGAGGACACTCAACATATTTTTGGGAACAATATAGTAATTATATTAATATGGTTTTAGAAAATGGACAACACTTATGCTAGGTAACAACCCATCACAACCGATAAGGTAGTAGGGCTTGAACCCACAACCGAAGGCTGACAAGGGTGATGCACCAACCACTAGCCTACATGATGATCTAGTTGATAGGAAATTGTTTTTAATAAAATTATTTGATAGATAAATACTTACAGAATGGATTAAGTTTAACTTTGAGTGTTACATTTTAGGTTTAGAGATTAATGAATTATATAGGATAACTCAGGCTAAGAATTTTCGTTTTGGTGGAAATTTAGAGACATAATGAAGGTCTTTTCAACCTTTTATGGATATTATGATTCATTAAAAGTTAATTTTAGTTATTCGGGAATAAAAAATTCATATTGGATATTCATTTAGTAGAGTAATAAATGAAGTTTAAAATAAATAAATAACAACCAAAGGATGAAATAATAAGTATTTTTTTGGTGTTCCCTATAATGATAGTAAAAGAACCCATAAATTTTAAGAAAATGATTATTAAATGAAAATTTTATCCTATTAACTTAATTTCCATAATATATTTATGGATTTTTGGTCATTAAATTTCTCCTGATCATTCACTTTCTTTTGATCAATGATCTCTATCACTCTACATAGTTATTTACACTTTTCTTCCTTGTCTCGGTAATGTTTTCCTACTTAGAAACCTAGTTATATGTTATTCTAAATGAACCTCATAATTACATTTCTCTCTTATAAAGATGAATTTTTATTAAACTTTTTTATGATGTGATATTTCAAGAAATGTATTTTTAAATGACGGTCCTTTGATTTCTGAGACCAATTTCAAATTACGAGGATGCAATTTATTTATAGTGGGGAGAATGTAGTGCCCCAAGATTTTAAAAGAATAAAATTATGTTGGATATATCATTATATATGAAAAACCTAGTTTAAAATACCTATTAAATATATTTCAATAAATTTAATCTCTTCAATTTCCTATGGTATATGCAACCCCGAGTCATAATAAACTGTAATATAGTATAACTTTATAACCTAGCTGTTAAATTGGAGGGTATAGATAAGAATAAATGAATTATGAAAATTATATGATTTTTACATGTATAAAATAAATTCAATGGTTATATATTTATTACAAATAAAATAACAATAATTTTAAATAAAAAAGAAATGTTTTTTGAAAAACTGTATTTTTTTAAAAAGTGGTTTCATCGTGTTTTGCACATAAATTTTAAAATTAATTTTGAAAATTTTTAGAAAATTTATTTTAATAAATGGAATTAATTTTTGAACTAATAATTTTAAAATTATCAGAGAGTTAATTTTTCATAATTTTCAGAAAAGATTAATTGTTTGATGAATAGTGAAAATACTGGTTTTTATTGAAAATTTTATTTTTTTGGTTAAAGAATTTAAAAGTTTAATTTCGATTTAAAATTGGTTTAAAAGTATAATTAGTTAAATTATATTATAATAAATACAATATAGTTCATTTTATTCAAATTAATTTTTATTTCTGATATTAGAAATTTCTATACTTATCATAAGTTTCTCTTTAGAAAACCACTTTTTCATCGCATATTTGAGATTAATTTAAAAATAAATATTGAAAATAAAATGAATTGAATTTTGAAAAATAGATTATATATTTATAATAAATATAATTAATATTATATAATAAGTTAAACTTTTTTTTATAATAAATAATAAAAATTGTAAAAATTAATAACCATGTTTATGGTTAAAACAGGTTTAGTGGGGGATTAAAATAAAAATATAAGGGTTAAAATGAACTATAAAACTATAAAATTCCTATTATATGACCAAATTTAGACCTGATATTGTCCACAGTTTTATAATGATTCATTTTTTATCCTTGTGTCATGTGAAAAATGTGGGTATCACTTTTTCTTTTCAAAAATTCCAAGTGTGTACTCACCCCCACTTATAGAAGGACACCCCCTCTCCTCTCTTATTCATAATTCAAAATCCCTTTACTTAAAAAATACCTTCCAAAATATTTTCCATAAATCCCTCCCCAAATCTTAGATTCCTTATTTTTATCAGAAACACATTCTAGCAAGACTTTAGGTATAAACCTAAAGAGGTTGTTTGAAGAAATAGTAAAGTTCTTAACCATGTGTTTTCATTTTACTTCTTCCTCTATATCCTTCAAATTTTCTACAAATATTGTAAAATAATAACACCATTATATAATATATACTAAGATTTTATTATATTAATTTCATAACTTATATCTATATCCTCTTCCATATAATGGGAAATAAAACTATCAATCGTGTGTACGACGATCTACCGCCCCGCGAACCGATGTTACTTATTTTCAATCACCGCCTCTATTGGCTGGATATAATTATGGATTTAAAATATGTGTATGATATTTATAAAATTAATATACTTATGTAATTACAATATCACATACAACTTATTACCTTCCAATTCATTGGAAAATAATAACGTTGCTCGTGCGTACGTGCGGACTACCACCTCCACATAATGATGTGAAATGTTTTTCATTTTATTTTGAAATGGATAGTAATAATGATATATTTAATGAATATAAATTAAATATTTTATATAATAATGGTTCTAAAATTTTTAAATATTATTTATCTTTCTTATGATTCATCAGTTGGAAAAATAAAAACAACGTTCATGAGTGCGTATAACATACTGTCTCCATGAATGATGTAACTCATTTTCCCATATCTAAAATTTATAGACTATTATAAATAATTATATAATGATTATATATATAATATATATATATAATGGTTAATATTATGTATATTATGGAACCGTTTTTAAATAAAAAATACCAAGATTACTGAACCAAAACATACATGAAAAATGAAGTAATTATTATTAGAAATAGTGATTTTAACAAAAAAGTTTTAATAAAAAGGTCATAAAAGACTATATGTAAATTATATACTGTATAAAATATATTATTCTGGTTATTTAATAGATTTATAATAAATATATATTTATTATATAGAAGTTATAAGCACATACAAAGGAAATGAGATATGAGGTAAGGGTTTCTCATCTGACTTTTACATTTATGAGATGTATGCCATATTCACCACTTAGTTATTTTATGGGGTGTAAATAATAACCATTTGATAGGTTATATCATCAATAAATTTATGTTCATGGTATTTAAATTTTTATTTGAAGTTATTTCTTCCATGGGGTTTCTGATCTAGAAGTTACCAAAGTGGTAAAGGTTTATGTTACAATCTCATTATTTATTGGTATTACTCATGATTAAGTTTATGATAATGAAATATTATGATATATACATCAGGAAACTCCTGAATTTTATTATAATCTAGTTATTTCTAGAGGATACATGTTTTCCTCTCATTTTCTTCTCTTTAAGAACAAAATAGACCAAAAGAATTTTTTTAAATAAAATGATTTCATTTATCTCTTCATTTGAAAACCATTTTTCTTTAATATCCATATTTTCTAAAAATGTTTTCAAGAATATTTTAACATTGTCTAAATTATTTATTAAAGAATTTTTAACCCATGTTTAACTTTTTAAAAAACGTTTTGGAAGGAATCTTTATGGCGTTTTTCGAATGAGGTACTTTTTAACCTTTTATAACAGTGTGAAAAGAATGTTTTTAAAATTATACTTAGTAAGTGATGGGAAGGGATTGGTATAGCCCCTCAATGCATCAATAGGTCTTAGGTATCATTATAAAAACTATCTTGGGTATTTTTCTGAGGCCTTACCCATTTATGTAAGATGTCTTGGAATGAGGCCTTCGTGGTATGGTTATGATGTACATCATTATTCATTATCTCATTATGAAATTATTTATTCATGTTACATGTGATTATTTGGTTAGTTAGAATATTCATGGTTAAGTTTTAATCTCATGTGATTATTTATATGGAATTATTTAATCATCATTTATTCCTAACATATTATGACCAAGTAATTGATTGAATGACACATGTTTCAATTATTTACCTTTCTATATTGATTGTGACTTATTTATTCATGATATATTATACTATAAACATACCATTATTATTCATTATAGATCACCCATTTCTTATGTTTTCTTTCCCTAGGATGCCAGGAAGTGTATTATGATTGATATATAGGGATATGCTAAAGGGATTAATGGTGTACTTAAAGAAAATACTATGTTTTATTTTATGTTTTAAATTGTAATGTGTGCTCCAAGTATGTATTCTAGTTTACCAATACTACAAAACTATTCAGTACTTTAGGATGAGATTCCTTGTATCTTATGCTAGTGTAATAAAGTAACCACCGACTCTGGGATAATAGGGTTAGGTCTTTACATAGCCCATTGCGATATTTCTCATCATAAGCTATGATTGAATATCAACTTATGATAGATAATGGTATTATCTATCATAAAATATGACATGACTTAAAATGGGAAAAAGTATTTTATGTAAAAATTATTATAGTTTATAATTTTTTTTATAAAAGATAAGTGTTAGGCATTATAAATGGAATATTTTTATGCCTAAATAAAATATAAAATTTTCATATTAATTTCTCATGTTTTCTAAAAAAATAAAAATGTGATCTATTTATTTATTTCCATTAAATATTCATGTATATAAAGAGTTTATATGATTTAAATTTCATTTATTCTTAATTTTATGGGATAAATTGCTTCTTATAAAATTGTCATGGAATAAATTAAATGGTAGGCTTGATAAAATTAGATTTAGATTTCATCTATCTAAAATTAAGTTTATTATAGAGTTATTAGATTGAATTTATAGGTTGACATAGTTTATACGTATTAGGTATTTTATAGAACCTTGGAAGGAGATGCCCAACTATTGAGAGGTGGGGGGGGGGTGAATTAGTGGTTGAAGTCTCATAGAACTTTTCTTTACTTTTTATCCTTTCCAAACTAATTTCCCATGTTTCTAGTTAGTGAATGGGTCACATGATAATCCTAAAAACAATAAGTATGATGATGGAAAGAGGTGAGATATAGAACACACATGATAGAGGGAATTTCATGGTTTATAACACTCTTTTCATCAAGTGGTTACATCCTTGGTAAATCAACAATTGTTATCTTAATGATTGATTCACCACAATATTATCAATGATGAATGAAAAAATATATGGAGCAAGGGGATAGCCATTAAATCATAAAAAAGTTCATACACAATTATAAGGGATGCATATTATCAATAAGAAATATCTCCAGCATGTGAGGTCCTTCTTTCATATTCCTCAAGTGTCTCCATATTTTGGACTCAGTGTGCACCCAGGTTCTTCCATCAAACCAGGCCTAGATGGGTAGAGATATGATAAATTCATCCAATTAACCACTATGTTAATTTCTTTATCTCACCCATTTTAGTATCATGTATATTATTTTATAAAGATATTCTATATCTCTATATCTTCAATATAATTCCTGATCAATCCATGAGTCCCAAATCTCCTAATATTTTTTAGATTATATATTCTCATTAAATTCTAATTCAAATTCATTCATATGATTGATGATGTGTCCCATTTTGAGTCCTTGTTTAAACCATAAAATATAGGGAGTATGATTCTAGGATAATATTTTTTCAACAATATTTCAATGTGATGCTCCAAATCACAACACAATGCATGATACCATGACTTGATATATTCCTTCATGGTGTAGGATTTGGTCAAACTCTAAATAAAAAATTCTTAAATGAAATATCTCACCATATTCACAAAATACACATTTTTCATGAGACATTACCATGAGTCTTGTGGGGTGACATATACATCTTCTCATGGGGTCAACTCAGGATGTGATGTGACCTGACCTCCATAATGTGGTGACTTCATAAATTATAGAACCACCATATCTCATATTCTCACTAAATAGAGTGATGTGTCATGGTTTCTCATATTGTTCCATGGTATTTTTATTTCTATAGGTCCTATAGCATGACCCCTTCCTTTTTAGTGTGAGCCTACTTGGATCCCAAACTAGTGTGACATGAATTTATCTCAGTTTTGTCTTTTCAATTTAATTAACTTATCAGATGAACACTCTTGACACAAACAATCCAACCATGGAGTGATTGTTCATATATCAAATAAAATCCTTCCCCATTTTGGAATAACTCAGTGAAATAATCTTCACATGAGAGATTAATTCATTAATATATCAGCATCATAATGACATGACTAAAGGTCTGCAACATGCGCTTTCTCACATAAGATAAAATTTTTCTTATATAAGATCAACTCAAGCATGATGCAGTGTGATCATCACTATTTCATCCATACCTGCATAAATCACATAAAGGCTCATTTTTAACCTAAAAAACATTATAATGTAGCTAATATTACTACTATTTGAGGCAACTATGATGGATAAAGTCCTTATCCTGGTACAAATCTATCATGTCTTAACTCCCTCTTATGCATCATTACATCCTTCAGCTTTATGAGTTCTACAAATCCAAGCCTCTATTTATTATTGGATCCTCTATAGAATCTATAATGTTCTTAAATCAACATCATGATTATACATGATCACCTTAATATTCTTTATTCATATCAATCTCTTCATCTTTATTCTATTTATCCAAGTGATAAGCATATGATATGACAAGATCAGAAAGTCATATTATCAAGATTACCTACAAGAAAACACTATTATAAACATGTATATATGAAATATATTAAGGATTCATGAAATTATTAATAATTAGGTAGATTATATATTCAAATTCACTTGAAGGTTCATGCCACCACACCATCAAGTTGAATAGTGTTTGTGAGAGATCTCTATCCATCGATAAACATGTAAACATGCAGCCAGGGGAAACTTCCTTGACCATCATAAGGTTTCATGTGATCTATTTTATCCTTCAAAATCCATGTTATTTTCTATTCATCTAAGATTTCTTTATGATCTAGTCGAGACATGTGATCTTCAATGACTATCTTCCAAAATATCTACATGTACCCTTTCCTGAATCTTCTCAACGAGTCAACCAAGGAAACCTATAGACTCAAACATCTTCATTGATCTTCATAGATAATATGTAATCTCATCCCATAGTTATCCTATAATAGATTCTAGAATCTCCAACAATCTTTTTCCAAGGAAAACTCCCCACTTCATCTATCTTCAACTCATCTTATGGTGATCTTCTTCAATCTTCATCTTTATTAGAAAACTAAACATGTCATGTATATATCTATATACCAAATAATATTACTCTATTCAATTTATTATAAATCCAACATGTTCAAATCCATCATGCATGAATGGTGTCATAAAATATTGGAAAAAATCCAAAATGACATAAAAAATGATTTATGCAAAGACTTCATCTTCATGACATGAATGGGAACATCAATTCCCCATTTGTATTTTATATAAATATGATCATTATAAATATTATATAAATAAAAACCTATACTACTTTGTGAAACATCATGAAATAACTTTAACCAATGTTATCATCACAAAGAAATAAACCGAAATTTATTATTAAGACACTTTAGAATTTTAGAAAATTTAATTTGGATTTATGTGTTTCTTCTCCCCATTTAACAATATAATATAAAGAAAAAATAGAGAGTTAGTTATCAAGATTGTGACTTGGTCTCTCCCCTTGATTAGATTGAGATTAATCTCCCCCATTTAATTTTTATTATTTATTAAACTTCATGGGGAATAAATAATTTTCTCCTCCCTATATATTCACTCCATATTTAACATAGAATCATTATTTTATTTCTCCCATTTTGATACCAACAGGTGAAGGGAAGAAGCATTTTTACAATTATATGGATTAATACCTCTCAGGAACATCTTTCATAAAACCCAAATCTTAAGAATCCTTAACAATAAATAAGATAATATAATAAAATGAATACTTAACAATAGAAATATTAATTATACACTCTAAGACTATGATATATAACTCATCATAGGAAACCAGAGTAATCAATTAATAATACCATGTAGTCCATAAGTAATCCTCTAATAAAATTATCCTTTTAAAATGACCTCTTTTATTTTCCAAATAATGAAACCCCTTTCTATACCAAAACATCATCAAGTAATTTAAGAATAAATAAAGGATCAATTCATCAAACCATACCTCCATTTTTGGAAAAAGTAGGTTGTCCCACTTGGAACAAATCATGCTTCAAAAGATTTTTAGAATTAACTCTAATCCTTTTTAACAACTGATATCCATCCTTTTGAACAAGACCCTTATTTTATTCCTTGTGCACGTCAATAACATGTTGGTGTCATCCATTTATCATTGTAGCCACTGCCTTTGTATTCTTAATCTCTTTATTGTTTTAGAGTTTATAATGGTGCTCTCCATGTATGGAAATTATACCATTACTTTGGGATTTTAAATATAGTCATCCACTAACAATAGATCTCCACCGATTATTTAAATTAGATAGATAATGTAAAAATATAAGATAAGTTTCAAAAACTCTCTTTTTACCAAAATTTTCTTCTCATTATGATCTTACATACATTTAATGAGATATTCTTGATTTTCCTAGACTAAATTTTCCAGAACATCATTACAAATTCACTACTTATAAGGATTTGATTCATCATCTAATTGATGTTGTTCAAAAATACATGTGATATAATTTTTAGTGGTTTGCCCCAAATTTTTATACCATCCACAAGTCTCCTTAGATGTGATATGATTTATAAAAACTTTCTTCTTATCTTTGGACTATTTAACTTTTATCTTATTGGATTTTACCATTGGAATTTTATACACAAAATTCCTCAATTTGTGGATAAAGGAACCAGACAAAGAGAAACAATATTGTATCTTTGATTCCTTTATGTAACATGTGTCCGAATTATATTTTAATTATTTCTTTCCTTATCATCGTTTCTCATTAGAAACAACATCTTTCTTCTTTAATGATAAAATCAAAGGCCTCATCTCCAAATTGTTGAGTATTCCCCTAGAATACTTCCCATTATACATTGGTAGGATTTATTTCCCACTACTCTTTACATTATTTCTCTATTCTTGATAGAAATTTGAGGATCATATACAAAATTATATATCCTTTTTATTAACCCAATCAACATTGGGTTTCTTTTTCTTTGGGTTTTCTAGTTTGGAATTAATTCTACTTGTATCAAAATTTGTTCCAATGTTTTTTACCATTAAATTATTCTTAAGAGCTTCCCTTTTTGAAGTACTTGTTTTTCATGATTTTATAGGTTCTATTGGTTTTAAAAACCAATGAAAAAGTTTCTTTATTATTTTAATATTTCTCAACAAGATCTTTCTAAAAAATAAACATGAAAAGTTCATGATCATCCATATTCAAAAATTTAGAATTCATACCACCAGAATCCATATAATTAGAGATCTCTAATTCCATAACATTATATAGATAATTCCTTGAACTCATATTAGACTCCATGAGTTCATCAGACAATCATTTAATGATGTTTTGGTGAGTTATAAATTCATATTTATAGGAATCTACATCAACTTCAATTTTTGAGGCATCTAATCATAAAATCCACATCTTCTTGAACCAAATCAAGTCTCTACTTGAAAATTGATATCTTATTACATAGTTTCTTTTTTTCTTACTCAAGATCCATAAAATTTTCATAAGTAACCACATGAGTATATTTGGTGGTACACATCATTTTTCTCAACTTATTTACCTCCAATTTCCTTTAATTTCTTGACGCCTTGCAACACATATCTTACACTACTCCATTGGGTTTTTTTGAAAAAATAGTGGAAATATAATTGAAATTTCACTATATGATATAGGAAATAAATCAAAACTTCTTGGTAGAAAAATAATAATACTTTAAGAATAATATATCTACAAAAAATAGATATATTAAATTCAATACTCTAGAGTAAATCTAGCTACAAAATAAACTTTTGTTTTAAAATTCCTCAGGTGAAATCATATTATAATGAAAATATAAAATGGTCTAGAAATATATCTAAGGTAAAATGTTGAAATCAATATATCTTAAGAACTCATGATCCTACATGGGAATATTTATATCTTTTACTTTAAATATCAATGAAGTTTGAAATACTTGTATTCATGTTATCTCTGATATCATTGATATGATATCAAAAAAGTGAGGATTATGATCTACATGATATAACTTTGATCTAATAATAATTTATAAGACATTGTAATGAGATTCCTAACCACTGAGAGGGGGCAAGGGATGAATAAATGCTTGAAGTATAATACTACTTTTCTTCAAATTTTCTTATTTCCATATTAATTTACCATGTTGTTGGTTAGTGAATGGATTACAAAATGACCCCAACTACAATGACTATGAAAAATATAAGATGTGAGAGATATAAAAAACATGGAATAGGGGATTATATGGTTCAAAACACTTCTTTCACCAAGTGGTTAGGTCCTTGGTGAATCAACGACCATCACCGCGATGACCACTTCATCAACATGTTATCAATGATGAATGAATTTATGTATGGATCAAGGGTATAACCTTTAAATACTATAATAATGTCATAAAAAATTACAATAGAAATAGATCAGCAATAAGTGATCTCTCCAACACATGTGATCCTTCCTCCATCTCCCTCAAGTGTCACCAAACTTTGTACTAGGTGTGCACCAATGCTCTTTCCTCAAACTAGACCTGAATGGGTGTCCCTATCAAGAATCCTTATATTAGATCATTATATAAATTTCATTATCTCACTATTTTCATTATTATAAATGATTCTTTTATAAATATATTCTACATCTTTATAGCTTTAATAGTAATATCAATCAATTTATGTGTCATGGATCTCCTCATCTTTCTCCCTTAGATAAATTTATTAAATATTGAGTCAAATTAATCCAATTTATTTATAATGTTTTCTATTTTAATTCCTTGTTTCATCCCTAGATTATAAAGAATATGATTTAAGGATATTTTGGATTCAACCAGATTATGGTGCAATTCTCCAAATCATGGTGTAGTACATGATTTTACAATGTGATATATTCATTCATAGTGTAGGTTTTGGTAAAACTCTATATCCAAAAATTCTAGATGAAATATATCTTTAAACATCTTATCATATCCAACAAACCCACCTTTAACTTACAACACACTCATGTGTCTTGTGATGTGACATCCTCATCTCCTTATGTGGTCACCTCAAATTATGATGCAACCTGATCTCCACAATATGTTGACTCTATAAATTCCATAACTATTGTACCTAAATTCCTCACCATGTAAAGTGTCACAATGTCCTATCTCATATTTTATCATGATCTTCTTATAGATCTAAAAATATGAGCCTACTTATATCCCAAACCTGAATGACACTAATTTCTTATAAGTTTGTCTTCAAAATATAGTCAACTCCTTAGACGAACATTCATAATTAAACTAATCCAGATACAATATGATTATTTATATGTCAAATAAAATACCTACTCATGTAAGAATAACCCTGTGGAATAATCGTCAGATGTTAAATTAACTCATTATTATATTAGTATCATCATGATGTAACTGAAGGTCTGCAATGTAATCCTTCTCATGCAAGATAAATTTTTTCTTACATAAGAGTTACTCAAGAATGCTACGATGAGATCATCACTATTAATGTCATGGTTTCCTAAATCTTAATAAAAATTCTTATGAACCAAAAAATATTTATGCAATAGTTACTATTACTACTACATGAGGCAATAGAGAAAGATAAATTTTATCTTCTTATATAGCTCCATCACAACACAACTCTCTCTCTGTCTCTTGCATCATGGAACCCTTTAACTCTGGGATTCATTTAAATCCAAGATTTTATTTATTATTTAATCTTTTTTAGTATCCATAATTCTATCTAATCATTACCATGATGTTATAGAATCACCTTAAGCTCCTTAATTCATATTATACTTCTCATCTTCATTCTCTTTGTCCAAGTGATAATCATATTATATGACAAGATCAAAACATCATCTTCTCAAGAGTACCAATGGGATTTAAAAAAACATATATATGAAATATATTATTTTTTCATGAGATCCTTGATAATTAGGTATAATTAATATTCAACTTCATTCAAAGGTTCATTCCACCACACCATCGGATTGGATGGTGTCCATGAGTGATCTCCAGCCCTTGGTGAACATGAACTCATGTGGTCAATAGAAAATTCCTTGATCATCACAAGGAGTCAAAGTATCTATATTTTCCTTTAAAATCCATGATATTTTCTATTTTTACAAATTTTGTTCATGATCTAGTCAACCCATGTGATATCCAATGACTTACTTCCAAAACAACTCCATGTACCCTTTCAAGAATCTTCTCAATGAACCAACCAAGGAAACTAGTAAAATCAAACATATTCATTGATCTTTATAGATAATATAGAGTCCAATCCCATAGTTATCCCATAATAGATGCTATAATCTAAAATACTCTTATTTCAAGTTAGATTCCTCAATTCACCTATATTCAAATTAGTTTATGATAATCTTATTCATTCTTTATGTTCCTTAAAAAATCCAACAAGTCATTCACATATCAATACACCAAACCATATTACTCTCTTAAATGTATTCCAAATTTGGTATGTTAAAATATGTCATGAGTGAATGGTTTTCACAAAATAGGATGCGATGCCATCTGACCTGACACCCAGTGCAGTCTACGGCATGGACCAAATGGCGTTCCTGATCCCCACAAGCTGGAAATAGTGTTGGGAATCAAATGAAATACAAGAGGGAATGGTTTCAGCCCAATGAACCAATATCAAATAAATAAAATAAACAAATTGAGCATAAAAAAATTACAAAAAAATTAATCTCAAATGAATATAATAAAATGATTCAGTTATAAGATATAAATGAACAAATAAGAAACCAAAAAAAAAACAAAATGCTACTAACAATATCTCTATACGACCTCAATGTCACCACCTCCCACAAGACCGAACCACTCCAAGAGCCAGATCTACCAGAAAACCTAGATAATAAGCTGAAACTGTAAAATATATTTGGTCTATCGACACTGAGTAGTACAAGTAGGGTGTGAGTTAAACAGCTCAGTAGGCAACCACCAAAGAATCCATACATTTCCTTTCCCCCAAAAAGTCTATAAACACTAGTTTTAAATATAGATATAAAAATAGGTTTTCAACATTTAAAAAAAATACAACTGTAGTCTTCCCTTTTCTAAACAATACATTCCATATTACCATTTTCAAAATAGGTTCACCCTTTTAGGAACAAAATCCCAAAACTAAAATCCCATAAGGTGTTACCAAGAAAGGTTAAATGTAAATAGATAATTAGTATAAGAAATAAAGTGTAATGGAATGTAAAAAAACAAATATAGATAGTAACCATGGGAATTACTAAACATCCCTAGAGAGATCCCTATATGTACTCGATTTGGAACCACCTGCCGACATATGGTGAAGCTCCCTAGTCTATAATCAACTGGATGCCCTAAACTGACCAATCCAGTGACACAACCCACTTGTCCTATCAGCAAATTCAGGGGGTACTAACCTGTATAATCAGGGATGATAAGAAAACATCACTCGATCCTCTAAAAGACTCCCATAAACCCATGGTAATAGTATACTATGTAAGTAGGTGGCCATAACATACATGTCTCATCTTATCTTCCGTCACCGCACTTACCTACCCTAAACACGGACACTACCTATACAATAACCCATATAAGGAAATCCCAAATAGGTGAGGACACTATACATATATCACATAATCAAAGGTTAAAACTAGGCCATTACATTACATAATATTATAAAACACTTCTAAAAAATATACAAAGATGCTAACTAGGCATTTACACATCTTAAACCATATTCCATTTCCAAAACAATATTAAGTGCCAACCAGGACTTCAACACTATCAATTCCAACATACTACACAATTAATTCTAAATCATTTCAAAATCATCAATTTTATACACATAATTCCAATTGGGCCTTTTAGTTCCAAATCCAATTCCACTTTCAATCCCATTTCAAGAACCAAGTTAAAATATACAAAATGTCTAAAGGTTTTAAATGGGTTTTCACTCCATTTAGAAACCAAAAATTCTTTATAAAGTACCAAATGAGCCATGTGTTCATGAATAACATTTAAAACCACATTAGAGTCACTTGACACAAAGAGGCTTTTAATGAAAGACTAAGAGTTTGAAAGAGTAAGAGAAGACAAAAGGGTAAATGTTTTGAAATCTGGGTTTTTAAATTAAGAAAAGCCATCATCAATTGTGTGCCCATACATGTGTGCATACCAAGCACACGTGGATGTTCCCACATCCAATGGCATACCATGATTATCCATGACATAACTCTAAAACCAATTTTAAAGAAACACTACATGTTTTCCAACCCACACAATAATCCATAAATAAATGTCATGCCTTAAAATCACCAATTTCACACACACAATGCGAAGCCCACAATAAAACTATGTTATCATAACATAAATAAAGATAGAAACTTCTCAAAATATACAATATAATTTTAAAAGAATACATGGATTTTTAAAAAACACTTAAAGTGCACATTTACTTAAGAATAATTCAAAAATAAATTGAAATCCTATTTTTAACAAAATATACCAATACCAAAACATCATAATTTTTTTGGAAAAGGACTTATAAGCATGAAAATAATTTTTAAAAATTATTTTAAAGAACCCAAGAACCAATGGAATGGATCAGAATGGAAAAACATGGATCCACCTACCTCAACAGCATGTGAATGTGATGAATCTCTTGGAGAAGGAAGACAATACCCCAAAGATCAATTCACACACCCTAGACATCAAGAAAATTGATCCAAACATCAACCCTAGCCATTAGGATTTAGGAAAAAGGGAAACCCCTCAAGAAAAATCTTGAAATCACAAGGGGAAAGAGAGAAGCAGGAGAAATGGACAAAAACCCTAAAAATTACCTTGGGAACTAAGTAGAAGCACCCATGGAGGAGGATAAACCAAGGACTAGGGCTTAGGGGTCTCCCTTCATGCGCCAAAACTGACCTAAGGGAAAGTGGTCCAATTTAGAGTAAATATGGGGAGAGGGTATATTAGGAATTTTAACCTTTTAATGATCTATTAAGATCACACGGTTTGGCCGCACAGTTTACCAAACTGTGTGCCAACTGTGTGGTAGGCACTTCCCAAGTAAGAACTGACCACATGACTAACCTGCATAGTTTGGCCAACCGTTCACCAATCATGTCACTGATTCTACCTAGAAGGGGACTGACCGCATGACTAGACCACATGGTTTGACTACCGCGCTCAATGTAACGTCTCGATTTTGGAAGCCACCCAGAGGTGTCCTGTACCCGGTTGGTCACATGGCCTCAAGTGAATTTCCCCAAACACCAGAGGCTTCCGACTAGCAGTGAGGGCCTTGGGTGTGATAGTAGGAAAACTATGACCTCATTAGCAGAGTGACACAAAAGAACTAAGCAAAAATACAATAGCGGAAGCAGAAATAATCCATGAAAAAGTAAACAGTGGAAGGCTGGAAAAAATAAACTAGAGCACACATACATATGAATGATGTATGATACATATGTCTAGGAAAGCATCCAAACAAATCACAATGCTGGAATACAAAATAGTACTAAACCAAAGTACAAAAGAAAACAAATAAACAGCTCCTTAGCATCACAAGCCTAAGCTTGGTCCCATGCTCTCCAGCTCCACAACAATCAAGAACCTAAAGTAGAAGGGTGCTTTCCCTTATCTATACCTGCAATAATATAATCTGTTTGGGCCCAAAAGTATGGACCAAACAGGGTGTGAGACTAAATCCCAATAGGAAACAACCACAAGATCGGTGCCTAATAGTTAGTGAATATATGGCAGGTAACAAGTAAAAGGAAGTAGTAACAAGGAAGTCATCAGTAGTAAACAATCCATAGTTTCAATGCATTCGATTTTATATATCAAACAACAGTTAATCAAAGAAATTAATCCTATGGGTAGTACTCTCAGATTAACCCCTCTGGTTCAACTAAAACAAGGATAGATATTCCCAAGACTCTCTGAGGAAGCACTCACCATCAATTCCCCCTATAGTCATGTGTGATTCAAAGACTCTCCAAGGATGCACTCACCGTCAATTCCCCCTATAGTCTTTCAGCGGTAACTACAAACTCTCTGAGGAAGAAATCAACATCAATTCCTACTATGGATTCGTAATGTATCTATAGACCCTCTGAGGGAGCACTCAGCGTCAATCCACCCTATGGTCTCGCAGTGTGATAATTATAATGGACACTCTGGGAAATCCCTCAATGTCAATTTCCCCTATGGTCCCACTACAACAGGTTCCTGCAGCCCCATGTAAATCAAACATGCACAAACGGTGATCAATATCCAAAGTGAACCCCTAGGACTACTTGGAAAACAATCTAAAACATATCAGCATGTCAGATAAGATAAAAAACTCCATCCTACAATACTAGGCATGGAAAACAAACAACAGCCTAAAAAGAAGAACTAGACCAAACGGTCAAAACGAGCAACAAGGGAAAAACCTCCATGGCATAGAAGTTAACCCCATTTATATGAAATCAAACTATACTCTAGTATACAAGCATAGCAGGAAATTAACAAGGCTAAGACCATAAATATGCAAAACCCTATTCAAGGGTTTTGGGAAATTTTTCACATAAAACTCAAAGACAATCTATGTAAAGGCACAAACCACCTAACTCAGTGTTAGGAGATCTCTATACGTGAACCTCAAGCCTTGAATCGCCCAAGAACATCGTAGATCTACAAAATTGCTCAAACTGTTCAATGAAGGATAACTTGAGGAAGAAGAGGAATCAAGAAACAAAGCTCAAGTAGAGGGAAGAGCTTACCGTTGCGGTCCCAACGCAATCGACGACAGTTGATTCAGAGTACAGGTGCTCGATTGGGGGCTTGGGGAAAGATCGTCACCGTATGAGTTCTCTCAGAAGAACCAGACCTAGAAGAAGGAGGTTCTTTCCATCAGACGTGACCTTGGTACGTTTAATGAAAAAAAGAAGGTACACAGAGTGTATTTTTGAAGTACACGACATGTACTTTCCATTACTGAGCCCCACTATAGGCAGCCTCCATGCCACCCACATGGTCATGTGCACGTCCGCTACATGGCCAAAACATGGATACCCACAATAACCGAGTATATGGCGTGTACTCATAAATTACACGACATGTACTTAAAAATTTTCCATAAACTTATCTTTTTCTCAAAACGACGAGAATAGGAAAACATACTTGAAAAGAAGATATGGGTTCTTACAAACTTTACCCCTTAAAGAAATTTGTCCATGAATTTCCCTTGCATGGAGGCATAGAAAAAGTAACACCGAACAACTCTGGCCACTGTGATCATACATCAGCCTCCCTCTCCCAAGTCTCATCTTGCACTCACCTGTACTGCCATAACACTCATACCAGAGGAACAAACTGGCCACAGAGAACCTTCATACTTCGATCAACAATCCGGATAGGATGCTCCTCTAACGAGGCATCCACCTCTAACTCAACCTCCTCGGGTTGGAAAACATGAGACAAGCCTGAGAAGTAACGTCGAATCTGAGAAACGTGGAAGATGTCGTGCATAGCCCGGTACCTCTGAGGTAACTACAAATGATATGAAACTAGTCCAACTCTCTCCATTACCTCAAACAGCCTGACGTACCTTGGCGAAAGCTTACCCTATCTCCTAATTATTCTGTATCCCAACCTCAGTGTGACAAGTAAGAAAACCTGACTCCCAACCTCAAAATCTAGAGGTCGTCTCCACTGATCAGCATAAGACTTCTGTCGAGACTGTGTAGTAGCCATCCTATTCCGAATCAACTCTATCTACTCTGTGGTCTCCTGGACAGGACGAGGTCCCAGAATAGCTGCCTCTCCTACCTCCAGCCAACATAAGGGTGATCAGCATGGCCTACCATACAAAGCCTCATAAGGTTCCATCTGAATAGTTTCTTGAAAACTATTGTTTTAGGAAAATTCTACAAGAGGTATGTGCTTCTCCCAAGAACCTCCAAAATTCAGGATGCATGCTCGGAGCATGTCCTCAAGCACCTAAATCGTACGCTCGGACTGGCCATCTGTCTGGGGATGGTAAGCTGTACCCAAAAGTACCTATGTACTCAAAGCCTTCTAAAGCCCCTTGCAGACCCAATAAGTAAAATGTGAGTCCCTGTATGAAACAATGGAGTGCAGAACTCCATGCAGATGTACAATCTCATGGATGTAAAACCATCCCATATCATCAACACTGAAGGTCTCCTTGATCATCAAGAAGTGAGAAAACTTCGTGAGTCTATCAATGACAACCCATACCGCATCATTCCATCGAGGTGATCTCAGAAAACCTGTCATGAAGTCCATCGTGACATCATTCCACTTCCACTCGGGAATGGGTAACTGATGCAAAAGCCCTGCTAGTCACTGATGCTCCGCCTTCACCTACTGACAGGTGGAACACCTCATGATGAAACTAGAAACATCTCTCTTCATACCTGACCACCAATACTGATGGTGTAGGCCACGATACATCTTGGTGACACCAGGATAAACTGCCCAAACCGAGGAATGAAAGTCTCACATCAGCTCCTCGCGTATGTCTGATGTAACCCATACTTTCCCCTGGAAATGCAAGATCTCATCCTTGCCTATGGTCCATCCAGGAATAGGGTCCTCTCCTGATAAAAATTCCCGTAGGACTAGGCCTTCATAATCTGATAGTTTCTTTATTCACACTCGATCAAGAAGAGTAGAAGTAACAGCTATAGAAGTAAGAAATTTATACCCCTCTCTGTCCTACATCTCCAATTACATCTTAGAGAATAGATCTATAATATTCCACTCACTGCTAGCCTCTTGAAATTCTTTTATATGAGTCCTTCTGCTCAGCGCATCAGCCAAATCATTTCCTTTACCAGACGTGTAGGAAAGCTCGAAGTAAAAAGAATGAAGATATTCGACCCACCTTCACTGCCTCAAATTTAGGTCATGCTGAGTGAATATATACTTGAGACTTATGTGGACAGTGAAAACCAAAAAATGCTCTCCCAACAGATAATGTCTCCAATTTCATAAGGCATGAACAACTGCTGCCAACTCTAGATCGTGCGTCAGGTAATTCCTCTCATGTGGCCTCAACTGCTGAGACTCGTACACAACGACTCCTTCTCCCTACATAAGAACAACTCCCATCCTGATACCTAAAGCATCACAATACACTGTATAGATCTTGACCGGTTCTAGAAAAACTATTATCGATGCTGAAGTCAATCTCCCTTTAATCTCTTGAAAAGCTAACTCACAAGAATTCGACCACAAGAACTTTTCACCCTTCTTACTGAAACTCGTCAGTGGTGCTGCTAAGTGTGAAAAGTCCTCTATGAAGTTTATTTAGTATCCATCAAGCCCTAGAAAACTCCGTACCTCAAAGACATTCTTCGACTGATCCCAAGAAACTACTACTCTCACTTTCTCTAGGTGGACTGATACTCCTGTATATGAGATAACATGACCCGAGAAGTGAATCTGGTCCATCCAAAAGTGTCATTTTGAGATATTAGCATATAACTGATGCTCTCTCAGTGTACTTAGAATGATCTCAAGATGGGTAGCATGGTCACGTCAAGTGTGAGAGTACACCAATATATCATCCATGAAGATAACCATGAAAGAATCTAAGTATGGATGGAACACTCGGTTCATTAGTGCCATGGAAACCGCAGGTGTGTTCGTGAGGCCGAACGGCATAACCACATACTTGTATAGACTATACCTGCTCCATAAGGCTGTGAGAGGTATATCATATGGTCTAACACACAACTGATGCTAACCAGATCTCAAGTAAATCTTTGAGAACACCCGGTCTCCTCGAAGCTGATCAAAGAGATCATCAATCCTCAGTAAGGGATATCAGTTCTTGACTGTCAACTGGTTCAGATTCCGATAATCCACACAAATCCTGAGGGTACCATCTACCTTCTTCGTAAACAGGACAGGCGAACCCCATGGAGAAGTACTGGGTTAGATGAAACCCTTTGCCTATAACTCCTCCAACTGCTTCTTGATCTCATGTAACTATGGTGTAGCCACCTATACAGAGGAATGGACACCGATGCCGCTCCTGGCACAAGCTCAATAGAAAAGTCTACCTCTCGCTCTAGAGGCAACCCTGAAAAGTCATCTGGAAATACATCCTTGAAACGATCCACCACTGGAGGAAAGTATAACTATGAAGTCCCCTGGTCATCCAAATATAGACTAGAAATCTGGGCTATAACTCCTCCCCACCCATGATGATCAGGTCCTACTCTGCTCTCATGGACATCCCATTCTCCCTTATGAAGAAATGATCCACCTTCTATTGATGTGAAACTCAACCTACGACGATAATAGTCAAAGACTGCTTGGAAGGGAACTAACCAATCCATTCTAAGAATGACATCATAGTCTATCATCTCTAGGACCTAAGGGTCCCATAAGAAGTGACACCCACCAACCTCAAGAGGGCGCTCCTTACACTGACATACACTAGTCGTTCTTTTCCCCAATGGTGTTTCTAGCGTGAAGATATCAGCAGAAGAAAATGCATAGAGCCCAAGGCTCTCCACAACAGAAATAGATATAAAGCTATGGGAAGCACCTATATCGAAAAGAGTAGAAGCTAAAACTGAGGCAACTAGGATCGTACCTTGAACTGTAGAGGGTACGAGATCCTGCTCCTATTGGGTTTTCTCCACTGCAAAATTCTGACCTGTACTGCGGCCCTATGACCCTGCCCGACCACTCTGAGCTGATCCACCCTGTTGTCACTAAAATCCTGAAAACTGGCTACCACAGCCATAAACTCCACCTCGGCCCGAATGGCTGGAAGAACTCCAGTTCCCAGACTGATGAGAAACTGGTGATGCTACTTCTGAATAAGGAGTCATAGAAGAACCCCTGTCACCATATGCTGGTGAAAAGATCTAATAGAAGCTCTGAAGGTGACCCATATTTACACATGATCGGCACTCCACTGGGTCTCTCAAGAAATGTGGTCTCATATTCCTAACCTTCCCACATTGGTAGCATACCACCTGGCTACCTGAAGGTGCATTTTGCCTACTCGGATCTCCATGTGTAGTCTCCCTGCAATGCTTCCTGCTATCAAACGGCGAAGCACTAACTTTGGATTCTGAACCAACCTGGATTATAGCTCCATAATCCCTCAGATTACACTCTGTGATTAGTTCCTGGTTGACTATAGATGATATCAAAGTCAACCTGAAGATATTCACCAGATCCCGAATGTCCTACCTGAGACGATCCTCAACCTTACTTGCTAGAAACAACCCATCTTCCCCTAGAAAGGGTGTAAAGAACTGCAGCTCGATGAAGCGATAAGAGTACTCCATAACAGAAAGAGTAACCTACTCTAGACTCATAAACTCTCGAGCTCGATCGACTCTCAAAGTCTCCGGATGAAAGTAGTCGTAGAAGATACGATGTAACTCCTCCCAAGCCATATCCTGCTGGCGCCCCGCCTATGAGATCACATCCCACGATCTCTTGGTGGAATCTCAAAGCATGTACATAGTGAGCTTCAACCTCCTCTCTCAAGGTATCTCCAGATGCTCGAATATCATCAACATGGCTTCTATCCACGACTCTACAGCCTGGGGTCCTCCATCCCTTGAGAAAGTGGGAGGATGATGCTGTTGAAAGACCCACGTCAATTCTGCCATTGATGGGGCAGGAGATGGTGCTCCCTAAAAGGTCTGCATCATCCTCATGAAGCCCTCTCTGAACTATCCATCAACACTAGTGTCAGGTATAATGACTGGTTCCAAGACTGGCACGACCAAAGGATCTGCTGGAAGTCCCTGATTAGCCATGTCTGGTGTCTGATCACCACCTTGGAACTAGTGTAAAACTGGAGGAAGTCTTGGTGGCATGAATCTGTAAGGTCAAAAACTCACCTTAGACCAAGATTATCAAGGAATAAAAACTAGAAGTGTAAAAAGGGAACAAGAGAAAGAAATATTTCAAGTTTAAAGAAACACGGATACACCACATGTATGTCCACTACATGACATGTACTTGAATCCTCTTCCCCTGCCCAAGTTCTCTTACACGGTTAAGCCAAACTGTTCTCCAAGAAGAAGACTACACAGCGTGTTTGTTCGAGACATAGTGTGTACTATATGAGCTTCACCAGCCCATGTTGTTAATGACACGACCAAATGCATGGCTCACACTACACGGCATGCTCCAGATGGACATGACATGTACTTGAAGAGACTCAACCGACCCATTTGTTAGCTACGCAGCCGGATACTTGGGTTACAGTACATAGCATGTTCAATATTGACATGGCGTGTAACTCATAAGTGTTATCCATCCATGTCGTTAGTCACACGAGTGGAAAGAGGGTCAAAACAACATGGCGTGTACAACTGGTACACGGTGTGTTCCCCTAAGGATTCCCCCATCCCGTGTCTCTGCCCACATAATCAGTGACACAGTTAGAGACTACATGGAATGTACATACGGTACATGGCCTGTACTTTTAAAAAAAAATTCTTCCCAAACAGAAGAACACATGGCATGTACTCAAAACTACACAACGTGTATTCTGGGTTTTTCTGAACAGTATGCCTCAGAAACTACTCTGGAAACCATAAAAACACTAAAACAAACCTTTAAGTGCCAAATTATGATCTATGAGGGCCCATACTCTCCTTGAATCAAATATTGACATCTTATACATGTTATAAACAAAGATAATAGTGCAATGATCCACCAAATTCAGGTCCATGAGGGCCCATAACACCTCAAGAATCAAAGTTTGGTGTTCATTCAAAAGAAACCTTACACAATAAATGCTCTGACAAAAAACAGATATTATATCAAGGAATCTATCATAACAGCATGAATATCTAGCACAACATCTATTACAACAACATGAAATTGCTAATGCACCCTAAATGGCATGGTAAGAATGCGTGACATGTGATTTCTAGTAAGTGCCTATATGATGCATGAGATGGCATACCCTCATCTCATCGGGTTGCAATAGAAATAGAACCTCAATAACATGAACAATAACAGAACAAAACATGTGAATCACCAAATGGTGAAAATAAAATCAACTATAAAATTGAAAAACCAGAAAAATTGAAATAAACGAGGTAGATTGACTTTTCCCTATACACGGGTTAGCTACTCCCAAGCACAACTTATTACCAAGTACCTATTCCATCCTATCCATGACTATAGGCTCCAAATAGTAAGTCAAGAAGAAAATAACCCCTCTGATACCACTTTGTAACATCCCGGTTCCGGAAGCCGCCTAGAGGTGTCCTGTACCCAGTTGGTCACATGGCCTCAAGGACATTTACCCGAATGCCAGAGGCTGCTGACTAGCAGCGAGGGCCTTTGGTGTGATAGTGGGGAAAATATACCCTCATTGGCAGAGTAACATAGTGGAAGTAATCAAAAAGACAATAGAAGAAGCAGTAATAATACATGAAAAAGTAAACAACGGAAGAATGGAAATAATAAACTAGAGCACACATACATATGAATGATGCATGATACATATGTCTAGGAAAGATTCCAAAAAAATCACAATGCTGGAATAAAAAATAGTACTAAACCAAAGTACAAAAAAAATCATATAAACAACTCCTCAGCATCATAAGCCTAACCTTGGTCTCATGCTCTCCAGCTCCACAATAATCAAGTACTTGAAGAAGAAGGGCACTTGCCCTTATCTATACCTACAATAATATAATCTGTTTGGGCCCAAAAGCATGGTCCAAACAGGGTGTGAGACTAAATACCAATAGTTAACCACCATAATATCTATTCCTAATAGTCAGTGAATATATGACAGGTAACAAGTAAAAGGAATCAGTAACAAGGAAGTACTCAGTAGTAAATAATCCACAGTTTCAATGCATTCAGTTTCATATATCAAACAACAGCTAATCAAAGCAGGTAACCCTCTGGGTATTACTCTTAGCCTAACCCCTTTGGTTCAACCAAAATAAGGATAGATATTCCCAAGACTCTCTGAGGAAGCACTCACCATCAATTCCCCCTGTAGTCATGTGTGATTCAAAGACTTTCTAACAAAGCACTCACCGTCAATTCCCCCTATAGTCTTTCAGTGGTAACTACATGCGCTCTATGGAAGAACTCAACATCAATTCCTCCTATGGCCTCATAATGTATCTATAGAACCTCTAAGGGAGCACTCAAAATCAATCTCCCCTATGGTCTCATAGCGTGATAATTATAACAGACACTCTGGGAAAGCCCTCAATGTCAATTTCCCCTATGGTCCCACTACAACAGGTTCCCGCATCCCCGTGTAAAGCAAACATGCAAAAACAGTGATCAGTAGCCAAAGTGAACCCCTAGGACTACTTGGCTAACAATATACAACATATCAGCTTGTCAGATAAGATAAAACACTCCATCCTACAATACTAGGCATGGAAAACAAATAGCAGCCTAAAAGGCAGAACTAGACCAAACGGTCAAAACGAGTAATGAGGGAAAAAAATTTAAGGCATAGAAATTAACCCCATTCATATGAAATCAATCTCTACTCAAGAATAAAACCATATTATGCAATTAACAAGTCTAAGACCATAAATATGCAAAACCCCGTTCAAGGGTTTTGGGCAATTTTGCACATAAAACTCAAAGACTATCTATGGAAAGGCACAAACCACCTACCTTGGTGTTGGGATATTGCTATACATGAACCTCAACACTTGAATTGCCCAAGAACACTATAGATATACAAAAACTCTCAAAACATTCAACAAAGTATAACTTGAGGAAGAGGAGGAATCAGGAAATGAAGCTCATGTAGAAGGAAGATATTACCATTGCGGTCCCAACAAAATCGATGACAGTCGATTCAGAGTACAGGTGCTTGATCGAGGGCTCGGGGGAAAGATCATTGCCATATGAGTTCTCTCGGACGAACCAGACCTAGAATAAGGAGGTTCTTTCCATCAGACAAGACCCTAGTACGTTTAATGAAAAAAAGAAAGTACATGACGTGTACTTTTTAAGTACACGAAATGTACTTTCCATTACTGAGACCCGCTTTAGGAGGCCTCTAGGTCACCCACATGGCTGTGTGTATGACCACTACATGGCCAACACACGGCTACCCGCGGTAACCGAGTACACGATGCGTACTTCAAAAATTTCTAGAAACTCCTCTTTTTTCAAAACGACCAGAAAAGGAAATCATACCTGAAAAGAAGATCCGGGTTCTTACACTCAAAGTTTGTGGTAGCTTCTATCCAACTCTAGGACTTGCTACACGATTACCTGGGCTAGGCCACATGGTTTGTACTAACCATGAACTGACCTTTCATATTCGAAAATCCACCCAAGCTTCCAAAAAATGAAAATGTTAACCGAGTCTCAACCCTAACCTCAAATAGAAAGATCTAATACCAAGAAAGAATAAAATAAAGGAGTATCTGAGGTCAGAGTGTGACAATTTTCTCCACCTCTGACACTTTTTTCCCCAAGAAAGTCACCCAGTCAAAATACAATCAAAACTCAAATCCACGCCTAATCAAAATGGAGAGAAACCATGAACCTTGGGGTGAATATTCACTCCACAATTCATAACCGATGGATAAAGAAGAAACCATAGTATGAGAATTATGGTAGAACATGAGGGGGTTCTCCCAACCACAAGAACCCAACTAGAATGGGGACCTCAGAACCCAAAAAAACCACCATAACTTAAATGAAAAACCCACTATGGAGTGGCCCGACAAACTAGACTTTAGCAGATAACTTAACCTCTCCATACTAACCAAACAAAACTTTCATCGCAACTAGGAACTAGGGAACTCCCAACATGTGCTAATCTAATTTTCCTTAGCACGAGTGAAATGACACCACCACCAGAACTAGAAAATTTTCCACACATGCTGAACCCCCAACACTAGGGGAAAATCATGAATAAAACTCAAACCATGACTGAAAAAACCATCCATTAATTCCACAAAAATTAAAAATCTCTAAATGAGCACATCTAAAACCAAAACCAACCCACACAAGGGTCAAATAAACTTAAGGAAAAATGAAAAATTCTAAAATCCACATTCAGATGAACACAACTGCTTAGATAAAAAATGAACAAGTTCATCACAATTTTAAAATGGAAAGATGAACTCACAATAAGAGAAAAACTATAACAAGGAAACTTTAAGTGCTTCCATCCCAACATGGGGAACAAAACCAGGCCAAGGTCTTCCACATCCCCTAAAGACTCCTAACTATGTGCTAGCTTCACTTCAAGGCCTATGGCTAGAGTCTTAATGATTGAAGCATCTCTTGCCTCACAATTATGTGCTAACATCCTCTGATTACAATGCCTTATTCGAACAACACTTTCTACAAAAATACTCTAAATATCCCAGATGGCCATGAAATTGATAGGTCTTTATAGGGATTTGATAAGACGACTTCAAATGCCCAAACTGACCACATTGATGGAACACAAGAGAATAATATGATGAACATGAATCCAAAACCAAAAAAGGAGACTTCTTAGGGATAGGTTCCTCTGGTACAAATTCCTCTCCATATGGGGAACCTTTATGAACAATGAGAGACACTAGATGGTCAACTATCAGCACTCTGGGAACTAACTTAGCTAGAAATGATTCATCCACCAGTATCTTAAAATGAAGGTCCTTAGAAGATAGGACCTGTTTCTTAATCTCTGGATGAAGACCCCCAAGGAAAAGAGAATCCTTCATCAGATCCTGTGACTCCACCTCCGTATAAAAGGAAACCAGCTCTTTGAAGTGGTTGACAAAGGCCTTCACCATCCTCTAACCTTACTGAACACTTATGAGATATTCCCTTTTCTTATTCTTCATCTCCTCAAGTATAAACCATTAGAAAAAGAAGGATATAAACACTTACCACAACATACCAACTTTCATCAATGGTGGGGAAACAATCTCCCATCCATCCAAAGCTGGACCCTCAAACAACCCAAGAATGGAATGAAATCAAATAGCCTCATAAGTTACCAATAATCTAAAGATATTATTGATGCCCTCAGGACACTTTAATACCTCTAACGAACCTCTATCACCATGAAGGATAAGAAAAATTCTATAAGAACCAAAAGTTGGGTATGGATCATCAAAAATTTTGGGGACTTTCTGGGTGGCATATCCTGAACATCAAGGAAAGCACAAAACCCAAACTCGTATCAAACAAAAACACAACAAAAAATAAACTCTTGTACCCAAAAAACCAGCTCAGAATACAAACAAATACAAGCACAACCAAAAATTTTCTTTTCAAAAATCCTATTTCCATTTAAATTTTAAAAGACTTTTTATTTTAAGACTACTTTCCAAACACAAGGGGCACATTTCACAAAACAAAACCCACTTTCTAAAAAAATAATTTCTGGAATCATTTTCCTCTTTCATGATAACTTTGAAAAAACAAGGCCAAGCCTTTGATCTCAATAACCCACCCATGGAATCCCACAAACCATTTCACATGTTTTCATTCAATTCTATCCAAACCTTCCAACATGCACTTTCCACACACATACCCTCACATGTGAAAACATTCCTAAGGAATATTGAGGGCTACACTCACCATTTCATTGCCAAAACCCATGAATTCACCAAATTATCAATCCATTTTTTCCCTTTATACTCCATTTTACCAATTCAAGATAAATTAAAATAAGTCATTTATATTTCAAAAACCTTTTTTTATTTTCAAAACCCACTCCCACCAACCAAAACCAAAACAAAACTCAACTCACAATAAACCATTGGAAGGAGGAACTAGTGTCAATACCTAACTCAGAGACATGGTAGTTATCCATTCCCTAGATAAGAATAAACACTAAGAGGACCATGCACCATGAACTTGGACTCCACATGGGTCACTAATCCATGTGAAATCTCATCATGACACCGACTCACCCCTATTGTCATCCCTCAATATAAAAAAAGACAAGAGACTCAAATCCTGGACTACCCTTGGTTACTCGAGGTTCAGAACGAGCAAGAGTTGGGGAAACTCTTCCTGAACCTACCAATAAAGTCCCAACAATACTAATCTACCAATACCTGACATCTCAAATAATAAGAAACCTAATTAGACACCATTTTGTAATGAACCAGGCAGGGATACCATCCGACCTGACACCTGACCCGGTCCACAACATGGTTCAAAGGGCATTCTCGATCCTCACGGGCTGACAACTAGTGCCGAGAATCAAATGAAATACAAGAGGGAATGGTTTTATCATGATGAATCTGGATAAAATAACAAAATAAACAAACTAAGCATGAATTAATTACTAAAAAATGAATCTCAAATGAATATAATAAAACAATTTTAGTTACAAGATACAAATAAAAAATAAACAAAAACAACAACCAAACCGCTACCAACAAGATCTCCATGTGACCTCAATGTGACAACTATCCACAAGAATGAACCAGTACAAGAGCCATATCAACCAAAAAACCTTTACAAGAAGCTGAACCTGTTAAACTGATCGAGTCTACTGACACCGAGTGGTATAAGTAGGGTGTGAACTAAACAACTCAGTAGGAAACCACCAAAGAATACATACATTTCCTTTCCCCGAAATATTACATAAACACTATTTTGTAATACATATATGAAAATAGTCTTTTAGAATATTAAAATACAACCACAGTCTTCCCTTTTTTAAACAACACACACCACATTCCCATTTTCAAAACATGTTCACCCTTTTAGGAACCAAATCTAAAAACTAAAATCCCACAAGGTGTTTCCAATCAAGGATGATCATAAATAGATAAACATTACAAGAAATAAATTGTAATGAAAGTTAAAAAAAAATATAGATAGTAGCCATGGGAATTCCTAAACATCCCTAGAGAGATCCCTAGATGTAATCGGTTCGAAACCACCTACCGACATATGGTGAAGATCCCTAGTCTATAACCAATTGGCTGCCCTCAACTGACCAATCTAGTGGCACAACCCACCTGGCCTATTAGAAAATCTAGGGGGTACCAAATCTTCTGATCAGGGATGATAAGTAACCATCACTCGATCCTCTAAAAGATGCCCAGAAACCCATGGTAAAATTATACTGTGTAAGTAGGTATCCCTCACATGTGTGACTCATCTTAACTACCTTCACCGCACTTGCCAACACCAAACATGGACACCACCTTTATAATAACCCATATAGGGAAATCTATAATAGGTGTTCCCACTATACATATATCACATCATCAAATGTGTCAACTGGGCTGTCACATCACATAATCTTATAAAACACTTTTAAAAAATATACAAAGATGCCAACTGGGCATTTACACATTTAAAAACACATTCTATTTCCAAAAACAATATAAAGTGACAATCAATCCTTTAACACTATCAATTCTAACATATCATACAATTAATTCTAAACCATTTCCAAAAGATCACTTTTATACACACAATGCCAAATAGAACTTTTAGTTCCAAGTCCAATTCCACTTCCAATTCCATTTCAAGAAACAAATTAAAGCACAAAAAATGTCTAATGGTGCCAAACAAGATTTCACTCCATTTATAAACCAATGATCCTTTATAAAGTATAAAATGGTCCATGGGTTCAAGAATAACATTTAAAACCGCATTAAAGTCACTTGAGACAAAGATTATTTTAATAAAAGACCAAGAGTTTGAAAGAGGGAGAGTAGGAGAAAGGGTAAATGTTTTGAAATTTGGGTTTTTAAATTAAGAAAAGCCATCATCATTTGTGTTCCCATCCATGTGTACATTACAAGAACATGTGGATGTTACCCCATATAATGAAACACCATGTGTATCCATTAAATAGCTCAAAAACCAATTTTAAATAAACACTACATGTTTTACAACCCACACAACTAGCCATAAATAAACGTCATTCCTTAAAATCACCAATATCACACACAAAATTTCAAGAACACAATACAAATATGTTATCATAAAATAAATGAGGTTAGAAACTTATCAAAATAACCAATATCATTTTAAAAGAATAAATGGCTTTTTAACACACTTAAAGTGCACATTTACTTAGGCATAATTCAAAAATCACTTGAAATCCCATTTTTAACAAAATTTACCAATCCCAAAACATCATAATAGGTTAGGTAAAGGCCATATAAGAATGTGAAATTTGTTTAAAAATTATTTAAAAGAACTGAATCATTAATGGAATGAACTAGAAAGAAAAAACATGGATCCACCTACCTCAATGGTGTGAAAACATGATGAATCTCTTAGAGAAGGAATAAAATACCCTGAAGATCAATCCACACACCATAGACATCAAGAAAATAAATCCAAACATAAACCATAGACATTAGGGTTTATCCAAAAGAGAAAGCCATTAAGAAACCCTTGAAATCAAGAGGGGAAAGAGAGAGAAGTGGTATAAATTGATAGAAACCCTAAAACTTACCTTAGAACCGAAAGAGAAGCACCCATGGAGGAGGAACCAAGGAAATGGGAATATGGGGCTCCCTTCATGCGCTAAAACCAACCCAAGGGGAAGGGGGACAATTTAGGGTAAATAGGGGGGAGGGTAGATTAATAATTTTAACTTTTTAATGACATATCCCAATCACACAGTTTGGATGCACGCTTTACCAAACCATGTACTGACTGTGTGGTAGCCACTACCCAATAAGGAACCCACCGCACGACCGACCTGTATGGTTTGGCCAACCATGCGCCAACCGTGCAATAGCTTTTTTCTAGGAGGGGACTGACCGTATGACCAGTCTGCAAGGTTTGACTAACCGTTCTCAAATAATGTGGTAGTTTATGCCCAACTCCAAGACTTGCCACATGATTACCTAGGCTGGGCCACATGGTTTCTACTAACAGTGCACTACTCGTGCACTGTCCAAAATCCACCCAAACTTCCAAAAATTGAAAGCTTTAACCAGGAATCAACCTGAACCTCAATTGAAAAGATCTGAGACAAAGAAAGAATAAAATTAAAGAGTATCCAATTTCAGGGTGTGAAAATTCTCTCAACCACTGACACTTTCTTCCCCTAGAAAGCCACTAGCCGAAAGACAATCAAAACTAAAATCCATTCCCGATCAAAACTGAGAGAAACCATGAACCTTGGGGTTACTATTCACTCCACAATTCACACTTGACCGATAAAGAAAAAACATTTACATGAGAATGAGTGTATAATATTAGGGGGTTTTCCCTACCATAAGAACCCAACTAGTATGGGGACCTCATAACCCAAACAACACAATTAGAAATTAATTGAAAAACCTACTATGGAGTGGCACAAAAAAATTGGTACCCCAGGAGATGACTCAACCTCTCCATAATAACCAAACAAAATCCTCACCACAATTGGGAACTAGGGAACTCCCAATAAGAGAAAATCTAATTTTCCATAGCACGAGAATAATGAAACCACCACCAGAACAAAAAAATTTTAAACATAGGATACACCCCAACACTAGGGGAAAATCACAAAGAGAACTCAAACCATGACTGAAAAAACCATCCATTAATTCTATAAAAATAAAAAATCTCCCAAAGAGCCCAACTAAAACCAAAACCAACCCACAGAAGGGTCAAACACACTTAAGGAAAAACGAAAAATTCTAGAATTCACATTTAGATAAACACAAATGATTAGATAAAAAATGAACAAGTTCATCACTCTTTTACAATAGAAAGATGAACTCACAGTAGAAGAAAAACTATAACAAGTAAACTTTAAGTGCTTCCACCCCAACATAGGGAAGAAATCTGGGCCAAGGTCTTCCACATCCCCTGGAAACTCATGACTGTGTGTGAGCTTCACTTTGAGGTATATGGTTGGAGTTATAATGACTGAAGAATATATTTCCTCATAGTTAGGTGCAAACATCATCCTATTACAATGCCTTCATCAGAAGAAACTTCCTAAAAAACTCTTCTAAATGGCCTAGACGACCACAATAGAGATAAATCTTTATAGGGATTCAATAAGATGGATTCGAATGCCCGAACCAACCACATTGATAATAAACAAGAGAATGATATGATAAACTAGAATCCAGAACCAACAAAGGATACATCTTAGGGATATGTTCCTATAGCATGCACTCCTCTCTATATGGTGAACCTTTATGAACAACAAGAGACACCAGATGGTCAATTGTCAGCACTCAGGGAACCAACTTAGTTAGAAACACTTCATCCAACAGATTCTCAAAATGAAGGTCCTTAGAAGAGAGGACCGACTCCTTGATCTCCAGATGAAGAACCCTAAGGAAAAGAGAATCATTTATCATATACTGCGATGCCACCTCTATAGAAAAGGAAACCAACTCCTTGAAGTGGTTGACACATGCCTTCACCATCCTCTAGCTTTGCTGAACACTCATGAGCTCTTCCCTTTTCTTTTCTATCACCTCCTCAAGTATAAACCATCAAATGAAGAAATACTTAAACACTTCCCACATCATCGCAACTTTAATCGATGGTGGGGTAACCATATCCCATTTGTCTAAAGATGGACCCTCAAACAACCCTAGAATGGAATGAAATCAAATAATATCAAGAGTTCCCAATGATATGAAGATACACTTGATGTCCTAAACCAACTTCACTGCCTCTAAAGAACCTCGATCACCATGAAGGATAGGAAACATTCAAGAATAACCAAAAACAGGGTATGACTCATTAGAAATTTTGGGGACTTTTTGGCCAGCATATCCTGAACAGAAAGTAAAGAACAAAACCAAAACTAATATCAAACCAAAACACAAAAAGAACCTCTTTATCTAAAATAATTAGCTCAGGATCAAAACACATACCAGCACAACTGAAAATTCTATTTTAAAAAATCACATTTCTATCTCAGTTTTCAAAAACTCTTTATTTTAATAACACTTTCCAAACAAAAGTTTCACTTTTCACAAAACAAAACCCTCTTTATAAAACAAAACCAATTTCTATAATCATTTTCCTCTTTCAAAATCACTTTGGAAAAACAAGGCCAAGCCTTTGATCTCAATAACCCACCCATAGAATCCCATGAACCATTTCACATGTGTTCATCCAAATCCATCCACACATTTCTACATGCACTTTACACACATATACCCTCACATGTGCAAACATTCATTAGGAATACTGAGGGTTACACTCACCATTTCATTTCCAAAACCCAAGAATTCACCAAATTCTCAATCCAAAATTTTTTACTTTGAACTCCATTTTACCAATTCAAGTTCATTTCTATTTCAAAAAAAAAATTATTTCAAAAACCCACTCACACCAACCTGAACCAAAATGAAACCCAACTCACAATAAACCATTGGAAGGAGGAACTTGTGTCTGTGCCTAACTAGGCGACATGGTAGTGATCCATACCCCACATAAGATTAAACACTAAGAGGACCATGAACCATGTACTTAGACTCCACATGGGTCACTAATCCATGTGAAATTTCAACATGACACCGGCTCACCTCCATTGTTATCTCTCAATCCAAAACAAAGACAAGAGACTCAAATCCTGGACTACCCCTGGTAACTCGAGGTTTGGAATGAGAAAGAGTTTGTAACGCTCTTCCCGCACCTACTTCTCGAGTACCAACAGTCCTAATATCCGACTACCTGACATCCCAAATAATAAGAAACCTCATTTAATACCATTTTTCATGAACCAGGCTGGGATACCATCCGACCTGACACTCGACCTGGTTTGCAACATGATCTGAAGGGAATTCCCGATCCCCATGGGATAGAAACTAGTGTCTAGAATCAAATGAAATACAAGAGGGAATGGTTTTATCCTAATAAACTGGGATCAAATAAACAAAATAAACAAACATAGAATAAAAAAATGACCAACAAATGAATCTCAAATGAATATAATAAAATGATTCAGTTACAAGATAAATATAAACAAAAAAGAAACCAAAATAAAAACCAAACTACTACCAATGCAATCTTCATGTGACCTAAATGTCACCAATTTCCACAAGAAAAAACCAATCCAAGAGCTAGATAAACCAAAAAACCTATACAAGAATCCGAACCTATAAAACAGATCAGGTCTACCGACATTGAGTGGTACAAGTAGGGTGTAAGCTAAACAACTTAGTAGGAAACCCCCAACAAATCCATACATTTAGTTTCCCTAAAAAATTACATAAACACTAGTTTTAAATAAAGATATGAAAATAGGTTTTTAGTCTTTTTAAAAAAATACAACCACAATATTTCCTTTTCTAAGAAACACACACCACATTCCCATTTTCAAAATACGTTTACCATTTTAGGAACCAAATCCCAAAACTAAAATCCCACAAGGTGTTAGAAAGCAAGGTTGAACATAAATAGATAAATAATACAAGTAATAAAGTTCAATGGAAGGTAAAAAAACAAATACATATAGTAACCATGGTCATTCCTAAAAATCCCTAGAGCTATCCATAGATGTACTCGGTTCGGAACCACTTGTTGACGTATGGTGAAGCTCTCTAGTCTATAACCAATAGGCCACCCTCAAATGACCAATATAGCGGAACGACCCACATGGCATATTAGAAAATCTAGGGGGGGTACCAACCCTGCTAATCAGGGATGATAAGAAACTATCGCTCAATCCTCTAAAATAATCCCTGGAACCCATGGTGAAATTATACTGTGTAGGTGTCCCTCGCACACATGACTCATCTTACCTGCCATCATTGCACTTGCTTACCCCAAACATGGACACCACCTATACAATAAACCATATAGGGAAATAGATAATAGGTGATCCCACTATACATATATCAAATCATCAAAGGTTCCAAATGGGCTGTCACACCACGAAATCTTATAAAACACTTCTAAAAAATATACAAAGATCCCAATCAGAAATTTACACATTTAAAACCACATTCCATTTCCAAAACAACATAAAGTTCCAATTGGGCCTTCAACACTATAAATTATAACATATCACTCAATTAATTCAAAACCATTTCAAAAACATAACTTTTATACACAAAATTCCAAATAGGCCTTTTAGTTCCAAAACTAATTCCACTTCCAATTCCATTTCAAGAAACAAGTTATAGAATAAAAAATGTGTAAAGGTGAAAAACAGGATTTCACTCCATTTATAAACCAAACATCCTTTATAAAGTATCAAATGGGACATGTGTTCAAGCATAACATTTAAAACCACATTAGAGTCACTTGAGACAAAGATGCTTTTAATGAATGACTAAGAGTTTGAAAGAGGGAGAGAAGGAGAAAGGGTAAATGTTTTGAAAATTGAGTTTCTAAATTAATAAAATCCATCATCATTTGTGTGGCCATCCATGTGTACATACAAAGAACATGTGGATATTCCTCTATCCAATGGAACACCACGAGTATCCATGAAATATCTCCAAAACCAATTTTAAAGAAACACCACATGTTTTCCAACCAACACAACAAGCCATAAATAAACATCATGCCTTAAAATCACCAATCTCTCATACCCAATTTCAAGACCATAATATAACTATGTGCTCATAACATAAATGATTCTAGAAACTTCTCAAAACACAAAATATCATTTTAAAATAATACATGAATTTTTAAAAAACACTTAAAGTGAACATTTACTTAGGAATAATTCAAAAATCACTTGAAATACTATTTTTAACAAAATTTACCAATCCCTAAACATCATAATAGGTTTGGTAAAGGCTTCATAAGAATAAGAATCATGTTTAAAAATTATTTAGAAGAACTCAAGCATTAATGGAATGAATCATAAAGAAAAAACATGGATCCACTTATCTTAATGGAGTGAAAACATGATGAATCTCTTAGATAAGGAATAAAATACCCTGAAGATCAATCCGAACACCCTAGAAATCAAGAAAATAGATCCAAACATAAAACCTAGTCCTTATGGTTTTTCCAAAAGGGAAACCCATCAAGAAAACCCTTGAAATTGAGAGGGGAAAGAGAGAGAGGAGTATAAATGGAAAAAACCCCTAAAACTTACCTTGGAACTGAAGGAGAAGCCCATGGAGGAGGAGGAACCAAGGAAAGGGATATAGGGTGATTTCTTCATGTGACAAAACCGACCCAAGGGGAAGGGGTCCAATTTAGGGTAAATAGGGGGGAGGGTAGATTAGGAATTTTAAAATTTTAATGATCTATACCAATCAAATAGTTTGGACACATGATTTACCAAACCATGCACCAACCGTGTGGTAGACACTACCCAAGAAGGAATCAAATGAATGACCAACCCACATGGTTTGGCCAACTATGCACCGACAGTGCGGTAGCTTCTACCTAGGAGGGGACCGACTGCATGACCAGATTACAAGGTTTGACCAACCACTCTCAAACTATGTGGTAGCTTCTGTCCAACTCTAGGACTTGCTGCATGATTACCTAGGCTGGGTTGCATGATTTCTACTAACAGTGCGCTACCAGGGCACTGGACAAAATCAACCCAAACTTTCCAAAATTGAAAATTTTAACCAGAACTCAACCCGAACCTCAATCTGAAAAATCTAAGACCAAGAAAGAATAAACAGAGTAACTGAGGTCGGGGTGTGATAATGGTGTCATAAATATTGGTAATAAATATAATATGACATAATAAAACAAGTCATTAATTGAATTTATCTTCAGGAAATATAGGGGAACATTAGTAAAAGAGTTATGATATAATTGAAATCTCTCTTGGGTAAAGTATCCTTGGGTAGAGAAACTTTGGGTTGGACTGCTCACTAGTCTAGAGGCTTATGCCTTGTTTAGAAATATGGGGGTTGAATTTATCTCTCTCCAAGATTAATATTTTGGGAATTATTTATTTCATTTAATTTTAATCCTTTACATAAAACAATTTTATGCACTTCATTCATGGGATAAATTTGGATATGTGAAAATATATTTAGTTTCTATTTTTGGATGAATAATTAAAATTAAGAGTTGTGTAAATAGTTACACATTAATATGGATAAAAAATTAATTTGTTAGATGGAATAAGGATTCAAAAACGAAATAATTATAATCATGCTAATTAAGATTTGATGGGATAAAATAGTTATGAAATAACATGAATAAGATACATATGAAATTAGTGAGTCAATGATAACCCCTTAAAATAATAAGTATGAGATTACTTAAAAAAGAAACACTTGAAAAGTCTTCTATAATTCAATAAAAATGACCATAGTCAATAGTTTCCCATGAATTATCTTTTGTAAAGAAAATAGATTATAGACGACCCTTATCATTTGGTGCCTATATTTGATGTAAGCTTTGAGTTACACTCACCTGGGAAATACTAAATATTAGGATACTTGAAGTATAAATTTGAGAGAATCCATATGATAGATTAGGATAAGGAGTTACCCACTCAACTATAAAAAAGTAATATTTGATACGATCGACATGAATGTTTATTAGATATAGTAATGGATTATGTTTCAAGCTTATCTGGGATAAGTCATGATGAAATATGGATCTTAGATCACTAAGTGGATATAATGTGTGGGGTCATCATTTTTAATATGGGTAATTTCATTAAAAGTCCTTAATTAAAAGATATAAAACATGGTACTCACTTATAATACTGTATTTATTATAGATTATAACATACATCATGATTATCATTTTCAGGTCACTTATAGGTATAACCTATAATATAATTATAGATTGGTATTTAAGATTGGAAATTGTTCTCAAAGAGAATTATTTTGATCATTTGGATGTTAATATCATAGAAATACATCTTTATAGTTATGAATCTTGGGTATTGGATACTAAGTGTTTATCACATATTTGTGTTGATAAACACAAACATAGAAAATAAGATAGAATTGATTAAATGTGAATTAGATATTCATGTTGGAAATGGGGTAAGAGTTTCTAAATTGGAGTTCATCACCTAAATCTACCTAGTGTATTAGTTCTGAAAATGGAAAACTATTATTATGTTCCTACCATAAATATAATTTTTATTTTGATAGATTTTTTTGGATAAGATAATATTTTTATTTATTATTAAGAACATTAGTTTTTCTATATATATGAATTAAATATTTTATATCATTGGGAATATATGAATATTTTATACATTTTGGATATAGATAATCCTATCTATAACATTCAAAAATATGAAGGTCAAGTTTGATTCTAACCTAACATACTATTGGAATTATTTCTTTGGACATATAAATGAGAATTAGATTTAAAGACTCTATAGAGGTTTATTGTTGGAATCATTCAATTATGAACCATTTGATATATTTGAATCATGTTTATTAGAAAAAATGATCAAACCAACTTTAGTGGAAAAGGTTATACGACTGTTGAGATAGTAGATATTTTACATAGTGATGCATGTGGACCAATGAGTACACATGAAAGTTGTTCGTATAGGTACTTCATAACCTTTAATGATGAATTTGGTCAGTATGGTTAAGTGGTTTTGACGAGACACAAGTTTGAAATATTTGAACATTTTAAAGAGTTTCAAAACTAAGTATCGAATTGATTGGGAAAAAGTATTAATATTATCTATTTAAATTAGTGTGGTGAATACTTGAGCCAGGGTTTCACTAATAATCTGAGAGATTATATAATTATTTCACAAATCACTCCTATTGAAACACCATAATGTAATGGTGTGCCTGATAGGAGGTGTTGTACCCTATTGGACATGGTTCAATCGATTATGAGTTAGTGTGACTTTCCTACATCATTTTAGGTACATGATTTAGAAAATGCCACATTCTTACTTAACTGTTTTCCATTTAAGGTATTCATATAGACAATATATAATATATGGAATGGATATAATAATAATATATATTTTCCATGAGGATTTTGGGGTGGTTAAGTATACATATTTCATTTTTATTTTAAAAAACTTGTCCCTAAATAAGTGAAATGACAGTTTATTAGTTATTTAAAAGATACTGTAGGATATTACTTTAATAATACTACTCAACACAAAGTGCTTGTGGTTCAAAATAGTGTTTTCCTTGAGAAGGATCAAATATATTGAGGAAACAATGGAAGTAAGTTATACCTTAGATAATTTCATGAACAACAAAGAGGAAGTGTTCCTAGGAAGAAAGTTAGGTCGGTTCCACAAAGAGTTGCAAAAGAAGAACCAATCTAGGTTACACAACAACCTTAAATATAAATTAGAATTCTCTAGGAGTCTGAGAGTTATAAATTTACTATAGGAAATGATGATGATTTATTTTTCATAGATGATGAACCAACTACTTACTGAGAGTCTATTTATAGTTTTGATTCTAAGATATAGATAAATTCCATGAAATCTGAGATGGAATCTATATACACTAACCTAGTTTGGAAGTTGGTAGATGTAAATGAAGGGGTAATAACTAAAGGGTGAAAGTTTTTATTTAAAAATAAAATTGGTATGGATGGTATACTATTTACCTAAGACCGTATAATATGAAAATATTATAAATAAATTCATTATATTGACTATGAATACAACTTTTCTTCAGTTATGATAATAAATTCCATTTTGATATTTTTTTCATAGTAGCTCATTATTATTATGATACATATAAAATGAATGTAAAAACTACTTTACTTAATGGTAATTTATCCAAGGATGTGTATATGATACAAACCATGTTTTTTAAGTACCAAATGAGCCTTCTATGGTTTTCAAGTTGCAACGGTCCATTTATGGATTGGAGAAAGGTTTTTAAAGTTGGAACATCTAGTTTGAAGATGAAATCAAAGAGTTTGGTTTTTTCAAGATTGTGGATGATTTTTATGTATACAAGTGGGTTAGTGGGAGTGTTGTTAAATTATTTTTATTTCATGTAGATGACATAATATTTATCAAATGGAATGAATCAACCCACCAAGACCCCACCTAGGTTTGTGGTAAGTCGAGACTGCTACCCCAAGCTTGCCACCAATAGGTTAGGGGTTAGTGAATAGCATTGAGTATACATATCTCACAATACTAGAGGTCACAACCTATATTATCATGAAAAATATACATCTCTTAAATACATAAAACTAATATAAACACTAACATGATGTATATATATATATAATCAATTGATATGTATACAATGAATACAAGAGACATCAAGTAAAAATACATCACCATAAATAGAATACAAAGGAAATATACATCTAACAAGCCTATAAATATGATATATATAATAAATAAGAAAGATCATCCTCACTACATGTACTCCCAGAATGATCTATATCCACAGTAATCTCTACCACCATCAAGTATCACCAAGCTCCATCATGCATCACAAAAAATTACCAGGCATCAAATTTGAACAAGACAGACCCTATCCATGTCTAGCAAGACCATATCTAAACCTATGAATCATCTGTATAGACACAACACATGTGGGAACCAGGTCTATATAAGGGTGAGTATAAACATACTCAATAAGATTCCCTGAAAACCACTAAAGAAAACCAATGTAATATGTCAGCATGAAACCCCTGATATGAGAGACTAACCAAAAGGAAAATAAGAACAAATAATAAAGATATTCTCTATAATTAGAATTATTAAGGAATATAGAAGACCCATTCGTATTATCTCAAACACACAAAGATACAAATCCAATAAGAAACTGGGGATGCTCAGAGTACTAGGAAGTCCACAAATCCTGAAGCTAATAACCTATTATATATTGAATCATAGAGGAAAAACATGGGGTGTCAAAGATCCACAATCCCCAAAGAATTTTATACTTATTATCCTTTCCAAATACTTTAATATCTCGAAAAAATATGATGTGGTGACTTCTCATCAATTATATATGCTTATTAGTTAATAGAGTATCACACCCTCTAGTTCACCAATACCGTACCACTAAACGAGTACCGAATTATTTATTCTCATATGGGAACTCTCACCCTGGTATCCATACAGCTCCCAGGGGGTCTTGTTCCCTGGTATTCACAAATTTCCTAGGGGATTCACACCCTAGTATCCACATAGTTCCAATGGGGATTTACTGACCCCATCTAAACCACCCCAGTATCCACAAAGTTCTTAGGAGGTCCCACACCATGGTATCCACACAATTCCCTTAGGAGGGTATCAAGTGAGAATAACCTAAGTAGCTCACACATGTTTTATTAGTCCCATTATGAATATCCCATGTAAAAAATCCAATATTAGTAAATAATTAAGGATACCATAATGATATGTGGGTTGTTAATATTTGTTGGATATATTTGTAAATGTAACTAAAGGTATTAACATCATAAATAGAAAAAGAGTTAGAATTGAATAGGTGAGAACAGAGAAGCTGGATACTAACTGAGTATTTCTAGAAAACTTTTATAATATGTAGTTAAAATACTTACACAAGTTTAATGTTAGAGAGAAATATAGATGAATACTGGATAATTCATCTGAGTGTAACATAGAATGTTGGTTATTGAAATCAATGAGAAAAACCATTTGGATAAAGGTTTTAATTTGGTGATGTCTTGTAATTTTAGTAAGGTTGATTATATTATGGGTAAAGTTGGACTAATTTATTTTTAAGGTTCATAAAAACTCCCCATAAGGTTAAAACATACACCTTGTAAGTTTAGGGAAACTAGTGGTTGTAAGACCTAGATAGATGCTTCATAAGGTTGGGAAAAAGTGAGCATAAGGTTGAGACATATCCTTATGAGGTTTAGAAATTTCACCATAAGGTTGGTGCTAGTCCCTCATAAGGATGATACAAACTAATTTTAAGGTTGAGATAAATCTAATAAGACTTCATATGGTTCCATAGGATCTTCATAAGGTATAAAAAAAGTTCATAAGGTACAAAGAACCCTATAAATAAACTTCTTAAGGTACAAAATGAGATGAAATATGAAATTATACCAAATAAATGAAACCTATTCCCATATTAAGGTATATATTCCTAGTGTATATAGATATTTTGAAGGTACAAATAGTTATCCATATTTTGAGAGTTTTTTAGGAGTTTCTAGAATTTATATTATGAAGATAAAAAAAATGAGATGGTGCTTAGCTATTATTTAGTTCCTAAATCACATTCTAATCAAGATGTGATGAAATTTGAGTTTTTTAAGAATATGAGTTATCAAAAATTTTATTGTATAATAAAAAACTACTATTTCTATGAGTAGGTTGGATAATATGAAGGGTGATCTAAATCTAGTTAAAACAATGAATATATCTCTTATTGATATTTCAAGAATACAAAAATACACTTATTTGTGTGTTATTTTATGGGAGATAAATATTATTAGTTTTTGAAATATTTTATCCACTTAAATGAAAATGGTACATTTTGAAAGAAGCATGATAGGATATGGGAGTATAACCCACATAAAATAGTTGGTGATTAGTTCATGGAAGATTGTGTATGATAAAAATTTTCACTTGACCATTTTTATTTCTACAAGGAGGATCAAGAGATCCTAAAATGATATATTGAATTAAACCTTTAATAAATGTGTTTCCTATATAAAAAAGTGGATCGAGGATAGATAATAAGAAAACTAAGAAAAATAAATATAGAAGAGAAGAATTCCACATACTATTGTGCTGTAAGTAAGAGTGTCGAGAGAACTAGATCTCTCTCAAAGAAGTATAAGAAAAAGAATCCAACTATATCTAGGAACTCCTGTGCATTTTAGAATAAGAGGAATAATGAATAAAACACAACTAATTTTGTGTTGAATCCAAATAGAAAGTTAAAAACATGAATCCCTTCCCACTACATATGATATTACATCATCATAAGAAGAGGTGAGTAAATCCAATGATGACTTGGAAGACTAGGATGCATGGACTTGAAGGAGAAGAATGCTAACACAATGCTACACAAGATGATAGAGGGAGATAAAGACCTTTTCATAGGAGTGTGGTAGACCACAAAAAAACTAGTGGGATATTGTATAAATAAATGGTCAGGAGTATTTAGAAGTAGAATATTTTTGGGAGATAACTTCAACAAGTATGATGAAATATAAAAAACCTTCAAAGAGGTGACCAATGGATCAATGGTGATATGGAACTTCAGGAGATTTCCTAAAAAACTTTTCAGGAGATAGTTTTTACTTACACTCAAGTGGATTTATAGTAGAGAAACTAGGTCTCAAACCAAATATGGAAAGTAATATTCATTTAATGACCAAACTTGTAAATTCTTATGTTCTATGCCTTTTCAATTAATATATTATTTAGTTGAGGCTGTGAGATACAAGAAGTGTGGATTGAGGCTTTAATTAGAAATTGAGGTTCAAGTAAAGGAGGAATTTATAAAAAAAATGGGATCACTAATTCACCCCTCACCCTTTTAGTGATCTCACTAAACCTAGGCACTAAAATTGGTATAAGAGAAAATATAGGTTGCGTATGAAATATCTAAGGAGTAGTAGAACAGATCTCAATTCTATAAACAATATAGGAGTACCTATTATTGATGGAAAGAATATTCATGGATAAAATAACTAGATGCTTCTATATCTACTATCATAATTATTTAAAGTAAGTGATGTTGTCACAATGGGATTTAATAAACTTGGAATTGAAATAGATTCTTCCATGAATTATGCTGACAAGAAAAACCTTAAAGTGGATGAGAATGATGTAAATTTCATTATGTAATCTCTATCTGATAAATTACACACCAAAATAATTTGTTTTAAAACTATCAAGGATATATGGTAAAAGATATAAAATATGTATAAATACAATTTGAAGATCAAGGAATCCAAAATTCAAATTTGGAGAGAAAAATTTAAATACATACAGATGGATGATAATGAGTGTATAAATGACTAATTTAGTAGGGTAAATGAGACTGTCCTCAATATTACAGGGTTTGGAGATAATCTAGAATATTCAACAGTTATAAAGAATATTATGATATATTTCGTAGATAGATTTTACCTAAATATTTTATCCCTTAAGATGATTATAGATCTATCCCTTGATGAGCTACACAATACCCTCCTTTACTATGAAATGAGGAAAGCACCCATATTCAAAAATAAAGAAAAGGAGGAGATGAAACTAAAAGATAAGAAATAATAAAATCTCAAGGAAAGGAAGGTTGAATCTAATTCAGATTCATAATGTAATTATGAAACAAGTTAAGTACATAATAAATCCATTGATTTTATCTCTAAGAACATCATAATAGAGAAATAAAAATAAAAAGGTATTCTTCCTATTAAAACTTTAAATTTTGGTGGTATTAATCATTTTTTCTTTATTAACTAAAGAATAAATATGTCGTGGATAAAATTGATGAAGATAAAGAGGAATCATCTAGAAGAACACATAAAATAAACATTATAAATAAGAAAAATACCTTTGGAAAATAAAAAATAATTATAACGATAAATGAATAAATTAAATATTAATAAACATATAGTGAGTTCAAATATGAAGGTATTCATCACAAATCAATTATATCTCAGGTTAGTAATCATGAAGATACATTAGGTTGGGAAGGGGAGGAAAAATGAGATGGTTACATTGAGTATATATTATGATAAGTTTTGTTTCATTACATGATAAAAATTCTAAGATCAAGAAGTTATTAAAGATATTAGATAAAGATAAAATATGTTAATATGTGAAGTAGAGTGATCTCAAAATGTATATCAAAAAATTCAAGGTGAAACTTGCAGAAAAAATAAGATGCCTAAAGATCCTAATGAAAAGTTGGTTGAAAAAGAAGAATAGGTACATAAAGTGAAATCTAGGTATCTTAATGCTTAAAAACATTAAAAAACATGATCAAAGATTATGATTTTTTGGATATTCAGGTTTAATCATCCAAAAACACTAATAAGGCCACCTCCAAGAAAAAGGTACAAATTTTTTCTAAATTTTCAAGTGATATTAAGTTTGGTTCATTTAGTTGTGAAAACTTTGAGACTTGAAATAGAGGTGTTAAGGATAAAGGAATCAATAAAAATAACACTACTATAGTAAGAATATGTGAATATGAGATAATAAAAGGAAAACCCCTAAGAATATGAAAAATTAAATACTTTTATTTATCTAGACAAAAAGAATATTTTCATTAGGTTAGTCAAAATTATAGAAGATCAAGTTTCAAGGGGTGCTACTGGTGTTATGAAGGATTTATACACAAATCCTATGACTGATGGTACAAAATTTCATTACCAATGAACTGGTATGAATCAATGTGAAGAATACCTAAAAAGAAGAAAATCAATTCCATGATAGGATAATACACTCTTAGATGAAAGGAGTTTGAAGCTAGAAAATCCACTCGATAAAATTCACAAGGTTCTGAAGTAAAGAAAGACCAATTAAGAATGAAGAGACTTAACACTATAGTTAGAGGTGTTCTTATCACAAGATAAAGGTGAATAATGCATAAGTTAATTCCTATGTTAAATAAATGAATTAAAGTCCACAAGAAGTTGAAAGGATCTAAAAAATTTACAATTAGGAAGACCATGAGATATTGCAAGGGAAGCTTAAGAAAGATGAAAAAAATTAAAAAAGAAATTCATTAGTACAACCATCTTGGATTTATAATCCAAATAAGAATAATAATAAGAAAGCATATAAAGGATAGTGTTCCCTTATGTATCACACACAAGGAGTACCCACATAAGAAGACTGTTGAGAAGAAGGAGAAAATCATGATTTCTATAAAGAATCATGATAGAAAATTCAAAAAATGTGGCATGAATAGACCATGAAGAGTTTTAATGTAAAATCATGGAGGATCTTGGTTTGTATGAAATTATCATACTTTCTACTCTAATTGAGGATCTTTTAACCCCCTCCTTATTCCCTTAATATTTTATGTTTGTGCCAACATTCAGGGAATTAAAGGAGAAGAGATAATGGGGGAGTTGGTGAGTGTTATAATCATTGTATATAACAAGTAAAAATAATCCATCATAAATAAAGTTAACTACCATTATTAAGAGTCAGAGAGTGTATCCCTTTAGGGGGAGAAAACAATATGAGGATCTATCAAAATGTGATTCTTCACCAAATCTATAATTCTAGTTAGACCTATAAAAGTTAATTGATGAGGTATCCTGATCACCCTTTTTAACCATATATTAATTATAAAATATATTTTTTTATGGGGGGGGGGTTGGTTGATATATTTATTAATATAAAAAGGAAGAAAAATTTCCTTTCACTTGAATAGTGAGAAACCATTAGGATAATGCAGATATACCTAAGAGAGAGGTAAATAAGGTATGGAATGATTTTACTAATAAACAATTATTTATTCATATTTAAACCCCCTTTGGTTTATAACCTCTGCACCTATTAGGATATAAATGGATATATTTTTAATTTACCTTACAAAACATCTATATTCAATGCCAATGTTGAAAGTAAAAATAACACATGCATTTTTACAATGTTCAGACCTAATGTGGGTAACGTACTCCTTACCATGTCAACTCCTATTGAGTCATGGATTATCCAATATAATTGAATAAAAAAATACAATGGATGGACAAGGATCATCTTAAAACATTCCCCACACAATATTAAAAATGTATGGTCACTATATTATTCTGGTGAAAAGCCTCCACTATATGACACAAGCAAAGGGGTCTTTATACTGCTTCCATAATATTCAGTTTCTTATATATCTCGTCTTCCTTAATTCTTTTTATGTAGATATTATTAGTGAATTGGGTGAAAATTCCCCAATAATATCAAATCTCTTTCCTCACCTTAGAGTCTTTTAATGTATTAATGTATTTAAAATCATCTCATGCAACTATGTCTCTAGAACTATCCACAATATCTCATTCTTCTTCAGAATCTGCTACTGGACACTCAACTCAGACTCATCTTCTTTGAGACCCAACTATTTCAATAGGATTTACATTCAATTATTCTATTTTTTCTTCACTATATCATTCAACGATTTATTCCCCTTCATGAGATTTAGTTTTCTTATATTTTTAGATCTCTCAACTATACAGTCACACATGTAGTGACGACTTCTTCCACTTTTCTTCTCTTCTAAATATCCTCAAAATCACATTCACAGATGACTACATTAAATGAATTATATGTTTTACAAATACTATAAATGGTATAATGAGAAGAAAAAATAGATTCCATTTAAAAAAAATCATTATAGAATACCCAATTTGGGTTTCAATGAATTCTTATACATTTATTTTTCCTCTGAAGGAGTATTCCACAAATACCCCTAATAAATGATTCCCATTTATGAAACACAACTGAATAAAGTATTCCTTTATTCTTCTCTAGGTGTAGATTATTATTCACAAAATATTCTAAAAAATACAAACTCTAAATCTTCAAATCTCTATAAAAATATAAAATACACATATCTACAACATGGACCTCATTTAGTAGCATGAGACTTTCCATTAAAATAATAAAACGTTTAAACTAGTTTCGGTACAAAACAACAACTCAACTTCATTCTAATTTTTTCATTATTGGGAAAATTCCTAAACTTCCATCTCAATTCCTCTCAAAAACTCAAACAACCTTAGATCAAAATGATAAAGGCTATGATAAATAGTTTCTTGAGGTTTGATAGTTCTTTATCTGTATTATTCTTGAAAACTTGATTAATTCATTTTTAGCATCAAGAAATACTTACAGTATAACTATCCTTTTAATCTTATCATAGAAAGATTATATCATGGATTAAATAAGTTTCATGATATTCTATACTCAAAATCACAACACAAGCATCATCATGTTTGTATTTCTTCATAATATAAAAATTATAAAAACACCATTTTTAATTTAGTTTTGATATTTCCTTTACGTGGATGAAGATCAACCTCTATTTCTTTTCAATCAAGGACTACAACCTTTTCTTGGTGTTTTTAATGTTTATACCATTATTTAATAACACATGCACTATCACATTTGGTTTTATCTTCATCATATATGAAATATGGAAACTCTATTTTTCATCTAGTATAACTTCCAAAATTTCAGTAAGTATTAAAGTCATACACCAGGGACTTCAAAGATTTAAACTCGCTAAGATAGCTTCTAAAGCCTTACGATGATCCAACATATTTCTAAAAATTTATCTAAGTTTTTAAGCTCTTATCTTATCCAAAGATTTACTTTTGGGACTTCAAATACTTAGACTCAGTTGCAGAATAATTATGATATTTATTTTGTCAATATTCCATGAACATCAAAGTCTTATGATGAAGTTACATAGACAGTGAATAATTAATATTAATAGATTCATATTATGGAATCCAATGACTTAAAATTTCTTTATATATTTATTATCAACATCTAAAGTATAACGATTAGTAGAAAAGTATTACATTCAAAGTGGAAAAAACCTTACGCTCCGGACATAATTATTTTATAGTGAACTCTAAAATATAGATTTGTACAGATAGCATATAAAAACTTTGTATTTCTCCAGAGATTCTCTAAACTTATATAAATCATTTTATAACTTCTTCAAATTATCTTTGAAGTTATTAAAATAATTCAAAACCCATTCAAATACATTTTTAATGTGTTACGGCATCTAAAATAATCAAATTAGAGCATTTAATCCAAATCATCTACCAAATAATGTGAAACATTCTTAAATAAATCATAATCCATCTCTATTTAGCTTAATCCTTCATCCATATACATATAAAAACTGATTGAATTTTCTGACATAATTTATAATACTTAGATGAGTTCTTCTTTATGTACTAAGGAATTTCTCCATCTAGCTATTCTAAGGACTTGTGGTCTTTTTCTTTTCCATTTATCCCTCATTGTAGAAACTCCTCTTATATGGGTGGATACTTATTCACTTGATACATCATTTTTCAAATAAAATATAACAAACTTAATTGATAAAAAATATGATAAAACCCTACCTTTGGTAATTTTTTTAATGTGTGTGCATGAGATGAATGAAGGTTTAAAAATTCTTAAAGAATATTTCTATACAACCCTAAGTTTGAGGAAATTATAAGTGGTATCACATGCATTAGAATTTTTATACATCCCCATTATCTTGGTGAAGTATTTTTTTCTTCACCAGGATTTCCTAATTTGACTTAAAGTATATCAATTAAATTCTCTTGGATAATTTTTGTGTGGTTACATTATTCTCTCAAAAAAATTTGAGGGATGAAATTCACATATAAAGAGGGAGAAGAAGATGATTTAAAAATAATCCACATGATGAGAAAATATCCCTATATACATTTTCATTTATTATAAATAAGGGGGAGATTAAAATAGTTCATTGAAGTACACATATTGACCTAGTGGTTTAATGGTTTTTCCAAAAAAATATAAATGGGAGATTGAAGAGCTCATGTATGGATTGTATTTGTTTTAAAAAATGAGGAATGCTATGATGATATGAGGACTATAAATATGTTTTGTATAATTTTGGAAATTTAGTTTAAGGTTCTAGAATCATAAATGGAAAAGGATTTTGAATAGAAGAGACAAGAATGGATAATATGGACACTGACATTGTGTTTTTTGAAAAACTGTATAAGATATAGTTAAAATGTTTACACATGTTAAAAGTCATGGAGAAAGCTAGATAAATGTTTTATAGTCCATCTATGTGTTACTTAACATATTAGATACTGGAATTTTTAAGAAAAACCACTTAGATGAAAGTTTGAATTTGTTGAGGTCCTAGAATTATAATAATATCGAGTCTATTATGATTAAGGTTGGGATAATATATTCATATGGTTCAGATAAGCTTCCTATAATGTTTAGACTGACACCTCATAAGTTTGGGACAACCAGTGGTTTCAAGTTTTAAATAGATTATTCATAAGGTTTGGACAACTAGAGCGTAATGTTGAGACATATCCTTATAAGGTTTGAACATACCATAATAAATTTAGTGCTAGTCTCTCATAAGTTTGATGTGAACTGATCATAAGGTATAGATCAATCCAAGAAGACTTTATAAGGTTCTACGAGTACCTTCATAAGGTAAAAATGGAATTTTTAAGGTATAAGGAACCATATGATGTAACTTTTTAAGGTACATAATGAGTTAAAATAAAAAATTATAGAAAAGTAATAAATTCCATACTCATCATAAGGTACACCTTTATAGGGTTCGTGGAGCTTCATAAGGTACAAAAGCTCTCTATTTATTGAGGTATTTTGAATAGTTTATATAAAATATTTTCCAAAGATATAAATAAAATTGGATGATTCGAAGACATTATTCTATTAATAAATTAAATATTAACCAATACAAGATGTAAAATGATTTTTTTAGGTGTCTGAGCTATAAAAAATGTTATTGTACAATGAAGAACTACTATTTCCAGGAGCTGGTTGGAGAATATAAAGGCTGAGATCGATCCAATTAAGACAAAAAATAGACCCCTTATAGGTATTTATAGATTACAAAAATAAACTTATTTTTATATTATTTTTATGGGAGATCTATATGTAGAGTTATTGAAACCTGTTAGACACATAAATTAAAAGGGTATATTTGGAAAGCTATATGAGAGGATGTGGGATTCTAACCCACATAAAGAGATTGGTGATCAGTACATAGAAGATCATGCATGATAAAAATGGTCATTTTATCATTTTTATTTCTATAGGAAGAATTGATAAATACTAGAAAAGTATATTCAAATGAACCTTGAATTAAATGTTTTGATTATAAAGAAAAAGTGGATCAAGGAGAGAGAGAGAAAAATGAGAAAAAAAAGATAGAAGATAAGAGTTCCACATGCAGTGGTTCTATACGTGAGAGTGCTAAGAGAATCAGAGTTCTCTCTAAGAAGTAGAAGAAGAAGAAACCAACTATATCCAGGAACTCTTATGAATCAAAGAAAAAAGAAGAAGTAAAACAACACTACTGCTGTAGTGTTGAATCCAAGGATAAAGTGAGAAGAAATAATCCCTTCCAATTACCTGTGATATTACATTATCATAATAATAAGTGAGAAAATCCACTGATCCTTTGGAATACTAGTGCATGTGGAATTGAAGGATAATACAGATGAAAAACTACTACACCAGATGACAGATTGAGTTAAAGACATGTCCATAGAAGTTTGGTGGACCATATAAAAATGGGTAGGAGACAATATAAAGAAATGGTCAAGAGACTATAGAAGGAGAAAATTTTTAGGTGACATATTCAAATAGAGGGGGCTAGTATAAAGGACCTGATAAGTGGAGACCACTAGATCATTGGGGGCCAAGAAATTTAGAATATTTCCTGATAGTATTTTTTAGAGATAGTTTTTACTCGTACCCAAGTTGATTTATAATAGAGAAATTAGGTTTAGACTCAATCCTAGAAAGGAGTAGGCTTTCAAGGCTAAACCTTGTAAATTCGTGTGTTCTATTCCTGGTTAATTACTATATTATTTAGGTGATGCTGTGAAACATGAGAAGATTGAATCTTGTATTTTACTGGATATTGAGATCTAAGTAATGGATGGATTTTTAAAAAGAAAATGGGTTCATTTATTCACCCCTCACCCTCTTAGTGATTTCACTGGACTTGGGAACTACACATCACACCCAACATATGTAGAAGTTATATCTTCCTGGGTGGGTAGTCAAACCTGAGAGCACTTCAATCATCATTATCAAACCCAGTTTCTAGACCTATGAAGCTAAATTTATATCCTCCTTATCTACATTCATAAATGGACTTAGATGGGCAAAGAGAACACCCCATTGTGATCTATGTGAAAAAATACCTAGGTCATGCTATTTATTTATTGAAAATATTTATCGAATAAAAAATATGAATTTCATCACAAAATTGTAAAAAAGTGTTACATTATAGGACCTAAGGCCTATAATAGAAGTTGTAATTATGTAACACATATTGGTCTTAAATCATTTATCTCAATGTCTAGACCGTAATGCCACTGGCGAATCACCAATTATATATAATAATAAAATGATAAAACCAAAATAAGAATTAATAATAATAACAATATCATCATTATTATTAATATATATTATAAATATAATAAATGAGGGGGTGGGGGGTGGGGGTGGGGGTGGGTTTAATCCTCTCCACTCCTTCACCCCTCCTTTTAGAACCCCTTTCTTTTTTTTAATTCAGACGGTTAGGGAGAGAAGAACACTAGTTACCCCTCCCACAACATAAAGGTTGCGATGGCCTACACAGTCAACACCACCTCACTATAACCATCCCTATACTTGACACATTCACACTGATTCCATGATGGCCTCTCTTGCTTGAACCAACCTTCCCACTCGAGTCAAAGCCACAAAACATGACCACCACTCAGTCTATCGTCGCCGACATCCCATGCCAAGCCTCCAGTACCATGACTCGCTATCTGTCTCACTATTGATGTCTCAGTGTCATGAATTAATCAAATAAAAAAAATATAATTAATAAACTGAGAATGGTAGTCATTAGTTAAGTCTAAACACCTAAAGAATGGGTTTTCACTCATGAGCATCAAAGAATTAAAGGATAAAAAAACAATACATTATGATCTTCGACAAATAATTTTTTACCAATATACGACAAACCCTTTTTTAAAAAATGAAATAAAATCCTAAAATAGTTTTCCATTATCCAAATAACATTAAAAAATATCAATATTATTTAACCAAGTACTCAAAAAATTTACCCTTAATTATCTCTAAAATGAAATAATCCATCATTACTGATATAAGGCACCTCCATTAAATTATTTTCCACAAATGGATTATTTAAATATAAATTATAATTCATTTAAACATGTAAAATCCATGTCAAGTTCATTATATCTTCAATGTAATTGAATAATTAACAAATATAATATTTTTAGTTATTTTTCTTACTTTCATAGCCACTAGGATAGTTTAAAAAACTCATTTAAGGAAAATAATTGAATAATGAGGTGAATTTAAAATAAAATAATGCCATATATCTAGAATTTATTGATTGTAAATGAATATCATGCCAATTTTTATTTTCATTGACGATCCCGATGAGGAATTCTTATAATTCACAGTTCTCTGGTTTCCCTCTACAAAACTCTCAAGATCTCTAATCATAGGGTTCATGTAAACTACCCTAGAATTAGAGAATATTTTGAATATATATGAGTGAAAACCTAGGTCAATACTTATTAACCATTTAATTAATTAATTAATTCAATTAATTAATCTATTCACGGTGGTCTTCCCTAGAGACCTACGATGCAATCCTAAATTATAACACTCATAAGGTAAGACTCACATTTCAAAAATAATTATGAAATCCATTTTCCCATATAGTGATCTATTTTGAAATAAAATAAAAATTATTGAGAATGTGCATGCAAAGGATAAAAATAAAATTTTTATACTTAATATATTTTTATTGAGGGCCCACCATGCTCAAAAGTTCATGTTGTCTTAGCTTGAGGGTAAACACCACACTCCAGAATCAAATAAGCCATAAAATAATTTTTCCAAGGTCTTATAGTAGTGTAAATTTACTATTTTATTCCATAGAGAGGCCTCAAGGATCAAAAACTCAAAACTAGGTTAAGTATTGATTGGGAAAATTCTGAGTCACTACATCCTCCCTACATCAAGCCCTTTTTATCCCTGAAAAAGAAACAACTAGAGATCTGCAAGGTAGGTCAAAAAAATAATCCCATGTATAAATCACCATCGAACGCACTTCCTTTAAATACTAACAAACTGGCATTTAACAACATTGGTATTTATCAGCACTATAAAAAAGTGATGATAAATGACATCTTTATCAGTTCTAAAAAAAGCGCTGTTAAATTTAACCTTTTATCAGTGTTTTTTAGTGTTGATATATGAAATATTTATCAACAATTTATTTTTATCATTGATAAAGGGAACCTTTTATCAACACTTTTTTGTTATCATTGATAAAGGGAACCCTTTATCAACACTTTATTTTTAGCTTTGACAAAGTTAGATTTTAGTAGCACTTTTTAGCACTGATAAAGGTCTGAATAAATAAAATGAAATAATAAAATGAATAAAAAGAATAAAAAATGCATTTATTAAAAAAAATATTACCAATTTTATTAATTAAATAATTATTGATAAAAATGAATAAATTGATTATACATTAATAAATATTAAACATTTTATTAATTAGATAATTATGATAATTAATGTTAATAAATTGTATATATTAAATATATAGATATATATTAATACATAAAAATATGATTTATATATTACAAAATATTTATGCGCCTTACATTAAATAGTCATATATTTAGTGAATAAAAGTTTATAATTACAAATTAATATGAATTAGAAATACTGACTAATTTCATAGTCTAATGGACATATAATTGAATGTGTCGTTTGATTTTTCAATTTAACATAGATCAAATGTGTGTTATATTGATTTCACATATACCTGATTAATGTATCTTTATATACAATGCACACACACAAAACTTATTCATTTTTTCAATATTGTTAAAGTGTAATTATTTTTAATTTATTAAATTTCACTCATTTTTAACATATATGCATGCACTTAAAATTAGATATAAATATTATTTTTTTAAAATATTTCTATAATTATAAATAAATAATTATAAAATTATAATAAATATATTTAAAAAGAAACATATTTACTATATTTATATTTATAATATATATATTTATATATATATTTCTTTTAATTGTAATTATAAATACTTTATGAGCGCTTAAGTAATAAGCGCCGATAAAGGTAGGTCTTTATCAATGGGTTTTTACACTAGTTAAGATGATAATTTATCAGTGATAAAAAAAAGCACTAATAAAATCAATGTTTATCAGCCATAAAACTTTAGAGCTGGTAAAAATTCATTTTACGAGCTCTTATTACATAAGCGCTAATAAAACGACTCTTTATCAGCACTTATTTGTAAGCATTGATAAAAGTGTCCCGATCTATTTAAAAAATCCTAACCATTTGAAAACCTGTCGTGATATCTGAAGATTTACAAAGAAGCCACCCATTGTCGATGCCCCTCCTTGGTGAATCGAAGCTTGAATCACACCACTCGACTACCTCCAGTTGCTCAAACATCGTTCTACATCCGGTGTTCGGTTGCAGTTAGGGTTTCCAAAGTGGATTTTCTTCAACCTAACATGATAGGCCTTGTGATTTTCTTTGTGTGTTTTTTGTTTCATTTTGGATTTCTTGTTTTATGATGTCAGGATTTATTTGTGGTATGGCCTTTGTATACTATTTTTCTTTTATATTATAAATAGAAATTTTTTTTACGATTCATTTTTTTATTGAATACTGATTTTCATATCCTGTTTTGGTATTTTTAAATTTTTGTTTTGAATCAATTTTCTTCGCTGTCTACATCTGTACCCTAGCTTTCTCTGCAAGATTAATTTTTTCATTATTTTTAAATATTATTGATTCACCTCTATAATGTAGATAAACCAATTAAATAAATATTTATTCCACTATATAAATAGTGGAGGTTTTGGATATAAAAACCTTAAATGAATGAGAAAATTGATTTAGAAAACCAATTCTCAGTCTCTTGATGGTGAGAAGCAACAACATAAGATGATTTTATGCAATTCATGTAAGGGAATTTATTTATTTAAATTATTTTTTAATATTTTGGTCTAAGGGTTTTTACTTAATTTTTTTAGAATCATGTTGTTTTATTTTTAAGAGAAACCATAGTAAGACTAATACAATATTTTTTATTTTCAGTGGCTCTCTATTTTTAAGATTAGTATGTGGTTGTATTTATTTTACTATGTTTTGATATTCTACTATAAGGGTTATATATATTTTTATCAATTTATGTTTATTATATATATATATATATATATATATAATTTCAATAGTTTGTGGAGGGGGAGAAATACAACGAAAATCCTACTCTACACCAATAAGGTAATAACTCAGTGAGACTCAAACCTGAGACCTCGCCGAGACCCCATAGAGCCACTACCAACTGAGCTGGACCCTTAGGTTATATATATATATACACATAAATATACATCTTTCTGTATATTTATATGTATTTTCAGAACTTATATTGTAAGGGCGATTTTATTATTATTTATTCACAAATTATGGTTTTGGATTTCCAAATTAGGAAGAGATTATATTAATTTTCATTAAAAATAATTTTCAAATGTGAATTTTTTTAATTATGTGCATTATAAATTCCATGTTTTATATATATATATATATGTGTGTGTGTTTAAATGTGTACGTGATAAACATTTCAAGGGTCGATGTGTTTTTCTACCTTGTTTGTGATATATCTTGTTGATGTGTATTATTTCATTGTGTCAAGTGCTTTATGGACCTCCCTATAATATCAAGGATGGGTCAATGTGTATGATATGACCTCCCTAGAACCCTTCATATGGGTAGATCTGATTTGAAAACCTCCCTAGAATCCTTGGGATGGGTCGGTGTGGTGATATGACATCCCAAGAGTCTTGTGATGTTTTTAAATATTTTATATACCATTAATTTTAAATGTAATAATTCCTTTGGTTTCTAAATCACTTGTTAAAAAAATATAATGAAAGATCTCAAATTCTATATATTAGAAATTATTGTAATTTTTTGCTTGAGACTCATCCCCCATATATTTTATAGAAAACTATCATTCTCATCACCTTCATCTCTCGAAAAACCATTATTTTAATTTTTTGCTTTAAATTCAACCCCCATATCTTTTATGTTGCTTGTACTACTCTGAGTGTTAGTCATCCCATGGATGATTACTGCTGAGAGTATTTCAATAAACATAGGTGCATGTCCACAAGAGATGATGGATGTGTCATACAATAAAATGAAATGATAAATGTCTGAGAGATGAGGTGATGGGGATGAGTTGTCTATAAATTTTACCTTTTAATGAATTCATAGGATAACACCTACCATAGTGGAGTAATTATTTTCTTAAATCCAATTACCCATTTTCTTCAACATACTGAAATTCTTTAAAACAATCAAATGTTGAGTTTCCCTAATTATAATTTTATATAACTATCATCTTCGATAATGAATATCTTATGTGTATTTATTTATATATGATACAAAATTAATATTTTATGAATCTAATAGGATGGATATGAATCAAAAATGGATGGACGATAATTGTTTGACAAAAGAGTATGAAGATAGAGTTAAATAGTTTATCAAGTTTTCAAGAGATCATGCAGACGACACTTCTAAAATGTATGTTTGTGTTTACATTGTTGTTATTCAGGAAAAATTAGTCTGAAAGATTTGGAAGAACATTTTATTTGTCACAGAATAGATCAAAACTATAAATTTTGGACTAAACATGGGGAAAAATGAATTTAGACACTAATTGGGATGATACTATGGTTCATGAATCATTTGATATGAATACCTTTGTAAATGATGATGGAGATCACATGGACGAAATGATTATAGAAATTGAATATGACCTTCATGATTGTCCAAATTTGTTTAAGGAGTTAAATAGATATTCCAAAAACCATTATATAATAGTTTAACTAAATAAATAACATTACCAACTGTATTGAAGTTATATAATTTTAAAGCTGGCAGCGGATGGGGTGACACTAACTTTACAAAATTACTTGGTCTCATGAATGATATGCTACTAGAAGAAAATTAACTACCATGTCGAACATATGATTCTAAATGAATATTACATTCAATTGCAATTATTTCTAAAAAATGAATTCTTGTCTAAATGATTTCATATTATTTTTCAAGGACCATGAATCCCTCATAAAATTCCCTAAGTGTGGCACAAATCGACATAAGAAAAATGAATCAAGTCCTTCAAAACCTGTATGGTACTTTTCCATCATTTCATGGTTTAGAATAATATATAGATGTTAGGAAACCATGAAAAAATTAACATGGCATATAGATAAAAGAATTAAAGATGAGAACCAAAGTCATCCAACATATTATCCTCAGTGGGAGAAAATTGATTTTGAGTTTCCTAAATTTGGAAATGAGTCGAGAAACTTGCATCTTGCATTATCTACAGTTGGAATAAATCGTTTTGGTGTACAGAGTAGTACTCATAGTACATGGACGGTCATGTTGGTAAATTATAACTTTCCGCCATGATTATGCATGAAGTGCAAGTACATTTTGTTGTCTCTTATTATATATGGACCAAAGAAACCCCTTAATGATATTTATGTCTATTTGGATCCATTTATCGAATATCTAAAATTTATATGGGATACAACTGTTACAACGTATGCTACTCATAGAAGTGAATAATTCACATTTAGTTTTATGTTTTATGAAATGATAAATGAATTCCCTACTTATGTAAATTTATTAAGCTATAGCATTAAAATAATGTTGGGGTGCCCCATTTGTGAAAAATGCACATGCTTAGTTCAGCTGAAACATTCCTCAAAGACTGTGTTTTTAGGACATCAGAAATTTTTACCTCGATGATATAAATACTGATCCTAGATGACATCATTAAATGGGAATATAAAACAAGGTACAAAACTGTCTCTAGTAATTGGCGATCAACTATAAAATAATGTAAAAAATATTGACACTATTTTCAGTAAACAATTTTTGAAAAACCATAAAAAATCAGTTTGGAAGAAGAGATCAATTTTCTTTGAATTACCATATTAGAATTGTTTTTATGTCAGACATTTTATTCATGTCATGCATGTAGAAAAAATGTATTTTATAAAGTAATTTACATGTTACTAAATGTTCATGAAAAAATGAAATATGACATCAAGGCTAGGTTGGACTTGATTGAAATGGGTATAAAGGAAGAGTTGGAACCGATGAAGGGTAAAAGGCAAACTTTTCTTCCTCTAGCAGCTTAAACTCTATCTAGATAGGAAAAATTTCAATTTTTTTCTTTTCCTTACTAGTATAAAATTTTCACATGGGTATTAATCAAATATCAATAATTTCATGTCAATGACTAATTTGAATTTACAAGGACTACAATCACATGACTATCATGTTTTGATGAAAGATTTAATACCTATTTCTTTCGGTTGAATTCAACCTCAAAATGTATGACATACATTGAACATACTATAATTATTTTTCAAATCCATATACAATAATTTTTTAGACCTGTAGAAGTTTCCCATCGTGAATAAGAATATTTCAATCATATTATATGAATTAGGGATGTTCTTACCACCGTCATTCTTTGATATAAGGGTCCACCTAATGGTTCACTTGGTTAGAGAGGTTCAACTATGTGGTTCTATCCATTAATAGTAGTGCGAGTATTTTATGTCTCTGATACAACAAACAAGAATTGGACAATTATCCTACTGGTGAATAAAACAAATGGTGAGTCAGATGAAAATTCAATCAAGGATGATCCTTTCATTGGAAAATCACAATCTGTTCATGCCAGTCCTAATGCAGACAATGTCTTGTACATTATAGGGGACCACAAAGAGGGGGTTTGGATTCTCAATAGAGGAACCAAATCCTTGAAACCTTTAAAAAAATAAATAGAGTTCAATGAGAGGGTGAAAGTGTTTTTAATATATTATGGATTTCCTCATAATATTATATTTTCTCTATAACATTAGCATAATCTAAATTAAATGTTTGACTACTAATGTAGACAATGTCTTCTACACATGATGATGTTGCCAATCCCTTAGAAGAATAAAATATAATGAAGGAAACCCTTTATAAATATTTAAAGGTAATGTTATGATATACTTTCTCTATTTTACCAAAAAATTATATAGTGGAACATTGATTCAATTTTCATTATTTTTTTACAGAGTTTGTTTATTTTAGAATATTTCTTTCTATGTTTCATGCCTTTTCAAGAAGAGAAATGATGCTGTCTCTGCTCAATCATAGAGGTAATCATGATGTTTTCATAGTAAAATCTTTTTACATAGAATTAATATAGTGTTTCATATTTATGTTTAATTTATTTCTTTTTAGTATTACTCACATAATAACTTTTTTCTTATAGAGGTGGATTATTTTTTTTGAGTTGGGGTGATATGTCTTTCTTTTATGCCTTTCTACACCAAAACTTCTACAGACTTATTATCCCTAAAACAAATTTCACCCCTACAATGTCGCATTTATCAATTTATTTCAAGTTCTATCCACTGCCTTTATAGGAAGAGAAAATATGCTACCTCTACTCAATTATATAGGTAATCTTGATGTTTTAACTGTAAAATCATTGTCCATAGAATTAATGTATTGTTTCATATTTATGTTTAATTTATTTTTTTAGTATTACTCATATAATAATTGTTTTCTTATATAGGTGGATTCTTTTTTTTGAGTTGGGATGTTCTATCCATATTTCATACCTTTCCACACTAAAACTTCCACATAATTCTTCTCCTTTAAAACATTTTCACCCATACAGTGTTTCATTTATCGATTTCTTTCAAGTTCTCTCCATTGTATTTGTAGGAAGATCAAAAAAACTGCCTCTTCTCATTTACATAGGTAATATTGATGTTTTCACAGTAAAATCATTATCTATAGAATTAATGTATTTTTTCATATTGATATTTAATTTATTTATTTTTAGTATTACTCACATGATAATTTATTCTTATATAGGTGGATTCTTTTGTTCGAGTTGGGGTGATCTCTCTATATTTCATTCCTTTCTACACCAAAACTTCCACATACTTAGTCTTCCTCAAAACCTTTCACCCCTGAAGTGTTGACATTTATCACATTACTTAAAGTTCCCTCCACTACTCAATCAGAGAGGTAATGTTGATATTTTTAAAGTAAAATCATTTACCATAGAATTAATTTATTATTTCATATTTATGTTTAATTAATTTTTTTAGTATTACTCATAATAATTGTTTTCTTATGCAGGTGGATTATTTTTTCAATTTGATGCAGTTTGTTCGAATATGATCATGTAGTGGTGGAAGTTCAACAAATAAAGTCAATGGAAATCAGGGTAATATTGATAGTTAGGATTTTTTTGAGACTTTGTGATGTGTAGGAATTAACCGCACCTAAATCTGACACATGATGTGACCGGTATGACTCCAATTACTTCTTTCTATTTAAAATTGACAATAATTTTAGACAAAAAAAATTACATACACAAAATTGAGAAAACATATTCATATGTTTTTATACTTTAAGACAATGATCCATAAGTCATTTGTGGCATGTAAAAATCTTCCGCGTCTCAATTTGATACATGATTCTCCCAATATGACTCAATGTTCCCATTATTAGTTTAAAATCAACATTTGAATTTAAAAAGTGCCACTCACCAAAAACTAATAAAACACACTCATATTTTCTTGATAATTTAGGTAACCAATTCGTAAATAATTCATGATGTGTATGAATCAGTCTCACATCAAATTGATACATGATGTGATCCTTATGAATCAAAGTATGTGTTATAAGTTTAAAATGACATTTTAGTAAAAGAGACAAGTGACATACTCAAAACTGAGAAAACACATTCATATTTTTTTGATACTTAAGGGAAAAAAATCCATGAGTGATTTGGAACATCTAAGAATTATCCACACCTCAATCCTATGTATGGTGTGACTAGTATAACTCTAAGCGTGTCTTTATTTAAAATTGTAATCAATTTTAGTAAAAAAACAAATTTACCTACTTAAAACTGAAAAAACACATTAAGATTGTTTTTATACTTTAGGAAAACTACCCGCAAGTGATTTGAGATGTGCATAAATTAGAAGCACCTCAATCCGATACACGGTGTGACTGGTATGACTCTAAGTGTATGTTTTTGTTTAAAATTGACATCAATTTTAGTAAAATAACCAACTGAACTACTCAAAAATGAGAAAACACTTTCAAATTGTTTAAATAATTTAGGATAAGTATCCATAAGTCATTTTTGATGTTTAGAAACCTACCACACCTCAATCCAATAAATAATATGATTGATATGAGTCAAAGTGTATGTTTCAATTTTAAAAAGAAATTTTAGTAAAAAAGACAGGTGACATACTCAAATCCTATCAAACACATTCATATTGTTTTGATTATTTAGGAAAATTATCCATAAGTCATTTGAGATGTGTTGGAATTGACTGCACCTCAATCTGATGCATGGTGTGAATGATATGTCTCAAAATGCATCTTTTCATTTAAAATTCTCATCAATTTCAGTAAAATGGACAACTATCCAACCCAAAACCAAGAAATCACATTCATATTGTTTTAATACTTAATAGAATGATCTATAAGTAATTGTGGACATGTAAGAATCATTCACAACTCAATATGATACATGATGTGCTTGGTATGACTCAAAGTGCCCGTTATCAGTTTAAAATCGACATTTTAGTTCAAAAAGTGTCTCTCACTGACAACCAATCAAACACCCATATATTTTCTTGAAAATTTAGGAAAACGATTCATAAGTAATTTGTGGCACATAGGAATCCATTTCATATCAAACTAATACATGATGTGATCAAAATGAGTCAAAAGTGCGTGTTTCCAGTTTAAAATAACATTTTAGTGAAAATGACAACTGACTACTCAAAACTGAGGAAATACATTCATATTTTTTTGATACATTAGGAAAATGATCTAGAAGTCATTTGAGATGTGTTGGAATTATACACACCTCAATATGACGCACGATATGACCGGTATGACTCAAAGTGTGTCTTTTTATTTAAAATTGACATCAATTTTAGTAAAATTAACACTTTTTGTTAATTAATTTATTTATATTATTACTAACATAAGAATTTTTTTCTTATGAAGGTGCATTATTTTTATTGAGCAGGATTGGTTTGTTTGGAAATAACATGAGTTAGTTTATGACTAAAAGACAAAGAAACATTAATGTTTTTGAATGTATGTAATAATTTGTATTTATGTAATTGTATAAACCAATGTTTGAAATGTCTATAATATAATGTTTTTTTCTTGTGTTTGTGTTGTAAATTTCATTTCATTTAAATCCTATATTGGGACTTGTTTTTTTAATATCTGTTGTGTTTCTAGTGCTGCAGTGTGCTGTCATAACACACTGCATTATGGCCCTTTATCAGTGTTTCTATGAGCACTGATAAAAGATCATTTATCAGCACTTTTATAGGCACTGCTAAAGGTATACTTTATTATCACTTCTATAAGTTCTGATAAATACCCTTTATCAGTACTTTTATAAGAACTAATGAACGGTTCTTTAGTAGTGTTAAATGAAAGTGCTAATAAATGGGTCCTTTATTGGTGCTAAAAAAGCACTAATAAAGGTACCACTTTTCAGTGCCTTTTTTAGTGCTGATAAAGGACCACTTTATCAGTGTTTTTTAGCACTGATAAAAGACCAATGATTTTAACCTCGCTCATGTAGTCAATACTTTTCTAGTTCTGATAAAGGCCATTTTTAGTTCTAATAAAGGCCTATTTTGTAGTAGTGTTTATCTAAAAAATATAAGCTCTAAATAATCTTAGTAAAAAAATATCTAGGAATAAAAAAAATTATTTCATTACAAAGCTACAGTATCCAACCCATCCTAAAGCATAAACTAAGAGAAAACATTCCTATTATTTATGAGAGTATTTACATGCCTTTGTACCCAAAACCTTTTCCCACTAGAACGATTGTTAAGACACATACAATCAGAAAAATTCACCCACCATTGACATACACCACAAAAAGGTTCATCTCCTAGGATACCACTAGTGGAAGTGCCCTGATCTCCACCTTAAATTAGAATTCCAATTGGTTTTTATAAGGGAATAATGCTTCTATGCCACACTACCAACATCAATCACATCCCTAGGATTCTACACCAACACTGGAAGAGATTCTAGGATGCACATCCTTAAGGATTCACATCAGCTTCTCTTCCCTTCCTTTCCATAAAGGCACCCACACCATTGTTTCTAGATCATGGATCAAGAGAAAAATGATCCTTTTTTACCAACTTCTTTACAAAAATATATAGAAACCATCTATCTACTTCCCAATCTCCATAAAAACCAAATTCACTCCTAGAACTAACTTTTCTATTTTTTATTTTTTATATTTAACAAAGTCTAATAATGAGAACATTAGAAAAAACAACATCCTAAACAAACTACTCAACAACAAACCACTGAAAATTGAGTGGACTAATCCACCAAAGTCGGAAGTGGATGATTCTAAGTGTTCAAATGAACCTACTCTATTGGATTTAAGTCCTAAAATAACATCTTCCTAAGTGAACAAAATATATAACCACCTAAGAAAACCTCCCTTTTCACTACATAGAAAGGGTTTCAAATTGATGGGTACACCCAAAAATATTCCCCTGACATACTACACTAAGGGTATCATTTTTCAAGGGACGTTTTCACTCAATATTTCCATCATCATACATAATACAAACTCCAAGAGAAGAGCACTATCCACCTTGAAAAATGGGAAACCTACTCCCCACCTTCAGGAAAAACCTTTAGGTCCATCACATGAGAATGACCATTCACTCAAGATCACAGAGTCAACGTCATCAATATGGGTCTCTCTCACACAAGGGTAGAGTGTGAGGCCATCACCATTGACCAAAGATGTTCATAATCTTCCTTCCCATAAAAGATTCAACTATTATGAAGTTATCTGATCATACACCTCCTCTATCATCGAGACATAGAGTCCTCCACCATAATTTCCAACTACCATGTCATTACTCAAAACACTAAGAATTCATCAAATTACATAGATCCAATTGAAAGAAAAAATACCACTCCATGAATCTAGATCTCATTCTATGATAGGTTACTACGTAGTCGATACTCTTATTGAAAGACTTAGGAAAATTTCTTGAATGCCTAACAAGATCCCCCAAAAACTGATACAAGAAAGTATTCAATCTAAATTCCTAAAAAACACCACAAGGTTGTTCATCATCCCACTCATCCATCACTTGAAATTACATATATGGAATAAAAGTTGATGCATACTATAATGGACCGAACATCCATGGTCTATTACTTTGTAAAAATACAGTGTTTGGGGTGTTCATGGAGGAAATAATTGATTATTTCAAGAGTATTCCAAATTTCTAGTTTTTCCATCAGCGAGTCAGGTGTCGATGAGCTGCATCGGTAACTCAAAATCAGTAGTTAGGCATCAATTGCATAGTGTTGGTGTGTCAGGGCATTGGTTGGTCAAAGCATAGGTATTTTGAGGTGTTGGTAGTTTGAGGCATCAGTAGATCGTGGTGTCAGTAGGTCGAGGTGTCGGTAGGTTAGGCATCAGTGAGTGGCATCATTAAGTGGCATCGGTGAGTGGCGTCGATGAGTGGTGTGGGTGAGTGGCATTAGTGAGTGGTGTCGGTGAGTTGGGTGTCGGTGATTCATGTTAGAAACTTGCTGTCAGTGAGTCATGTCGGTGGATCAACATTGATGGCTCATCTGTTGGTGGCTTACTCATGTTGGTGAGTTGTGCCGGTGACTCACCCATCAGTGAGTCATTTATCGTTTTTCCTAGTTTTTCCAGTTTCTCCCCTTTGGCATTTCCTTTAACGTTAAATGAGATAAATTACATATTTAATGATTTTTAGGCCATTTCAAACTGTATTTATCTTCTAAAAACCCAATGATTCCTTTGACTCATAAACCCCAGGGTCTTGATCATGATCTGAATTTAATGGCCTTTGAAATAGTTTCCCCTGTAGATTTAGGATATGGCCTTTATAAATCCAAAATCTTATCTTCCTTTGAACCCTTCTATTTTCTCTTGGTGCTCCTAGAACCTATCTTCGTTGAGCAGTCATGCGCCTATGCTATAACAATCTATTCATTTTTCCCCTAGAGTATTTCTTATTACCCGTGCGACCACCTGTTTTTGACACATAGAGGAATTGTTGATCGTCTGCTGTTCCAAGTAGGGATTCCTTCATCTCTCTTTCTTTTGTGAAAAATGTGAGGTCAGTGTACCTATGCCCCTTTATGAATATGGTTGAAACAAAATTAATAAAGATAATAAGAATTAATAAATTTGGGTTTGGGAGTACGATGGTGATGATCAATTTTTTTATATATTGTCCTTGATCCATGTCATGTTTTGTAAGGTCTGTATGCCTTCTGAAAATCAAGGTCGTTGGTGGTCCCTATTTGTGCACCTGTATGTCTTGTGAATATTTTTATTGATACTCTATGAATGACCATATGATTATGAAAATTGGTTAACCAAATATATCTAGTTAAATAAATGGATGACCCGGGATAGAACTTATTCTGTGATAACCCCTATTTTATCAAGTGTAATTAAAGTATGAGTGCTACTAAATCTCAATAAACCTTGAATTGTTGGTGTGGCTGTGTACTATGTGTGGTTTTGTTCGGCCTTGTGTCTATGCTGTTCATGTGGTGCTATGGTTGGGAGTGTGGTTGTAAGTATGGGGTGGTACGGGTGGTGTAATGGTATCTCAGGATAAGATATTGGTTGATTTTGGAATTGATGAACTTATTATGAAGTGGAACTACATCTGGGAAGTGGTTGGGCAGTGGGGCTATAGGATTGGGTTGTGTCATGTCCATGTTTATGGGTGTGTTGGGCATGGTGTTGTTGTATAGTGGGGCTACCGAGTGTGATAGTAATGAGGTGTGTTGTGGGATTTACTTATTGCGAAGAAGGATAGAGCATCATGATTTTGAGGAAGGATGGTGTTACCTTGAGTGGACCTTTCAACTAGAGTTTTCAGAGGCTATTATTTTATGAATGGGTGCTAGAAATAATTTTTTTACCATGGAACTTATTTAATTTTTTGGATTTGGAAGTGGTTGGTATGGTTGGTTCACCTTATAACATTTTCATTGTTTGGTAGTTGCCTAGGTATGGATGGAATAAATAAATGAATTAATTGATAATGCAGAATGACAAATGATTAAATTAATTAGCTGGGGGTGTAAAGACCCAGAAATTTCAAGGAAATTTTTTTCCTAATTTCTTTGGGATTTTACAAGAACGCAGTTTCTGACGGCACCTGATTCTGAGGCCCGGTGTGCTCGGAATCATTTTCTGAAGTTTAGCTCAAGTACGTTCAGTGAACGAACGAGCAGGTTTTTCTAACTTTTGAATCGGTGCTCGGAATCGAAATCCGAGGTCACCGATGAAACCGCAATGCCGATATTTGCTTAGGAACACCTATTCTGGAGTTGCGTTTGCTCGGGTGTGGTTATTAAAATAATGGGTTAAGTAATGAATAAAAATAGAATTTATGTAACCAATTTTATTTTTATTTTTAAGGTAGTTTAAACCTATGCGTGGAGGTTGGGGTGGAACCCACTAATTCCTAACTACCCTAGGTAGGATATTAGTGAAGTGGGGACCACATGAGCCCCACACCTTCAAATTCCTTTTTACCTCCCACGTGCATTTATTTCTGTAACTCACCCACACCCCAATTAATTTTTAAGTCAACTCTCTTATTAATTAACTGTTTAAGTTGTTCAATATAATTAATTCGAGAATTCAATTTTGAATTTCGAATTGATTCGTGGCTTGTATGAGTTAATTAAATAAGACAAGTCTTATTTCATTAAGGGTGTTTTGTTTGTGCGAGAAGGATTGGAGAGGAGTTTCTCAAGTCTTGAACTTCATCTTCCTCCTTGAAGAATGCGAAGAACGCACAGTCGCCAACGAAGAACGCCGACCTCCAACGAAGGATGACGAATAATGCTGATTCCTTGGAGATCGAAGATGTGGCGCCGTGTACCGCGACGCCGAAGATCCTCCATCTGTGATGCCATCTTCCGCGACATCCCTTTCCCGCGACAAACCTTGTTCGATGACTTCATCGAGGTAGGGGTTTGTTTTTGGTTCATGAATATTTTCTTGACCGTCCAAACGTCTTTTTCTTAGCTACTTGATATCAGATTAAAAGGAGGGGGCCGGACCGCACGAACACGGCCGACCCTCCTCCCCCTTTTGATGATGTGTTTGTCACGGCACGAACAAAGGTAGCACTGTGCAATGACACCATGTGGAAACAAAGAAGAATGGGTGAAGAAGCGCAGTGCTGTTGCGCCGCGCCGTTGAGGTCGAATGAAACCGCGGCCGGAGTCGGAGCCACAGAGGTGATTTGAAGACTCTACAGATTGTTTATTTGACGTGTGGATCGACGAGTGATGAAGGAATGGGCCACAGAGGCATTTTGAAGACTTCGCAGTGAAGAGAAGGTCCCGGGAGGACCGCTGGCAAAGACGGCAGGCAAAACGGACCACCAGAGCACGTCTGGTGGTCCGCGGAAGACCCTGCCGACGCGCCATGCCGACACGGTGGCACCGGCGGCTGGAGGCGGCGGCTGGCACCGGCAGGCCGCTAGGATGCGGCAGCGCCCGACGCGTCGCCAGGAGGAACTGCCGCGACGACAGGCAACCGGATCTCGCGGCCACGCGGGATCCAGAGGAGGAGGACGAGGCAGGCGCGCCGCGTCCGTGGGGCGAGAAAGGGGGGAACAGTTCCCCACTGCTCGGCCGCTGGCCGAGCTAGCGCACCACCGCCCCCCCCCCCCCGGCCGGGCTGGAGCGGGTCGCGCAGACCGGGCTGGGCCGCGCCCAGCAGGGTCGGACCTGGACCCGGGTCGAGTCGACTCGGGGGGGGGGGGGGGGGGGTTGGGCCGGGTCGGACTGGGCCCAGACCCCCCATTTTCAGATCACTTTCGGTCTTTTGCTCATATATTGGGATAAGGACCTCCGATCGACGCACCGTCAGTTTCATAACGATCCTTGGATAGATATGATCGTTTAGATATATTACACTCAAGGTTTCAAATAACTTTGTGTACGGTCGGGTTGGTTCAAACACGAAACCAACCGGGCCCTCAGAGCGGAAACGCTTATAACTTGAGCTCCAGATGTCCGATTGACATGCCGTCGACTTTGTTGGATTCCTCTTGATGAGACGGAACTTTTGGCATACTTCGACTAAGGTTTGAATGCATTTGGATAGTGGCTGGGTTGGATTGAACCCGAAATCCAACCGGGCCCCTGGAACAGAAAAGCTGATAACTTTCAGACCGGACATCCGTTTGACGAACCGTCAGCGGTGTTGGTGATCACGTTGAGAAAAGATACCTATGAGTATACCCTATAAGAGTTCTGGGTACAATTGAGATATGGCCGGGTTGGTTCGCACACAAAACCAACCGAGCCCCTGGGACGAAAAGGCTAATAACTCACAGACCGGGCGTCCGATTGACGCGTCGTTTGTTGCGCTGAGACCCTATGATGAGGCGGTACTTTGAGATACTTCTTCGTGGAACTTTGTGATTCTTAGAGTATCGACCTGTAGCTCGTGGAGCGGACCCTCCCGGAGACGAGCGTACGGAGTACAGAGACCGTGTAGCCGGCTGAGACCTGACAACTGCTTGACCGACTCAACTTAGAGTGAGTCGACTAGCCCAGTGGACGGAGCGCCCGGTATTTGGAGATAGACCCATGGTGGATGGAGCACCTGGTAGTTGTCCACAGACCCGCGATACTCGACAAGAGGAGTACTGCTGTAGGCTATTAGGGAGAGCGCCCGGTATTTGGTGGCAGACCCTCAGCGGACGGAGCGCCCGGTAGTTGGCAGCAGACCCGCGGTACTCAACAGGAGGAGTATCTCAGCAGTCTAAGGTTAGTGAGCAGTACCTCGGAGTCGTGACAGGATCATTGTACTCGTCAGAGGCGGACCTCTTTAGCAGTTACGGTTTCGATAATGAAAATCCTAGTTTGAGCTGAGTCTATGACCTATGTGTTTACCTCATGATTGAGATGGGTCACTTGATAACTTAGGTATATGTATGGGCATATATCTAAGTCGTGGTTATCCGTTGATTTCATAACCTCTGTGTTTGCTCATGTTTGAGATGGGTTACTTGATAACTTAGGTATAAGTATGGGCTTATACCTAAGTAAGGTTTATCTGTTGAGATTCTGCTTGTGGTTATCCTTGTTGGATTTAGAGAGACCTTAAGGGTCTCAGGGTCCCTACTGAGTATCGTTATACTCACCCCTGCACGGGATATGCCCGCACCTCGTTGTGTTGGATGTAGACAACAGACAGCGCTGACGGAGGCTGAGCGTTCGAGGACTGGACGGTACCCGGAGGTGGATCTCACGACGAGTCGGTACCTGGAGGAGACAGACGGACGGACAATCGGATGTGGAGTGCTGAGGAGGACATCTGTACCTACCCTTAAGGTAGGATCTGTGGTGGACGATCCATGAGCTGCGTATCATCTTCCAGCTGCTTGTCTTTTCTGTTGTACTTTACTCTCAGTTGTAGTTGTACCTATCTGTTGGGCTTGTATTTCTGGCCCCTTTGTACTTTCAACACTTTTGTTACTGCTGTAGTTTGTGTTTTCTTCCGCTTGTACTCTGGTTGTGTTTTTGTTTATGTTTATAAAGGCAACACCTTCCCAATTTTAGGGATTTATGCCATTGGTGCTAGTCACCAGCCCCTGGCCTATGGAAGGCGGACTTGGGGTAGTTACGACACGGGCCCCGGGGGACGGGTCATGACAAATTGGCATCAGAGGAGTCGGTTCTACAACATAACTTATAACTCTGATATTTTCTTTCTATTAAGAAATAGTGTTAAGGGTATCGAGTGTGGTTTTCAGTTCAGGGAGTACTGTGTTGGTGCGGGCGACTGACGTATCCATACACCAGGACCCTGACAACTGATTTCTGACTTTGTACACGAAACACTGATTGCGTGTGTGTTTTCAAAAGCTTTCCCTTAAAACAGATCAAACCAGGTCAGCTCACCAGGTATAAATCGTTTGACCATGTCACGTCTGTTTCTTTCAGGATGCCTCCCCGTGGACGACCAGCTAGAGCCCCGAGAGTGGTATGTACTGACAGCCCACCGAGCGACGATGCCTCAGTACATGGCCCTATACCAGTTGAGGCACTAGAGGAGGAACCAACGGTACTACCACCCATTGGGCCACCGATGCCACTAGCCCCAATAGTATAGAGTGCATGTCGCTTGAACACACTACACGAGTTCCAGCGCCAGAGGCCACCCCGGTTCAGGGGAGAGACGGACCCGCAGGCGGCTGAGGATTGGCTGGAGGCTGTGGTGAGAGTCTTCAGGCTAGTGGGGATTCCAGCAGACTTCATGGTGATCCTTGCTGCCAGCCTTCTTCAAGCAGCAGCAGGCAGATGGTGGAGCCTGATGCTCCAGGTGCATGACGACGCATCACTTCTGTGGGTAGACTTCGAGAGCCTGTTCCGGGTAGAGTTTGTACCAGCCACCCTTCGAGCGGTGCGGATCCAGAAGCTACTTCATATGCAGGAGGGTAGTAAGAGTGTAGCTCAGTACTCAGCGAGGTTCACAGACCTCTCACGCTACTCTACAGACATGGTAAGAGACCCATTCTTCAGGGCCCAAACCTTCGAGCAGGGGCTCAGGCGAGAGATTAGAGCTTCTGTTGTTTCTCACAACATTCCGATGCAGACAGGTGTGTTGGAGAGAGCCCTCCTAGTGGAGAGTTTCCTTGCTGAGCAATCTTCAGTGCAGAACCCTCTACTAGTCGACATGCAGCGGAGTCTTCTGCGGCTGGCAGTAGATAGTTGATGCAGAGGTCCAAAAGGACCAGATCCACCGGTGGCTGACTACACGACTCAGGTTCAGCTATGCGGGGAAACTAGGGTGGAGTCAAAGCCAGTCATGCCAAGAGTGGGCAGTGTTACTCCTGCGGCGGGCTTGGTCACATGGCATGTGACTGTCCGACCCGCCGTACAGATGATCAGCTGATAGATGAAGAACCCCTTAGACAGAGGCAGATGTTTAATCAGGGCGGACTGTAAGGAGCAGAAGACCGAGGCAGGGGAGCTGGCCGTGCAGCTGGAGGTGGATGACGCTTCGAGGTGTTGCCACCACCACCACCAGGAGGTCCACCCCGACCGCAGGGAACTGGTGGACATGGGAGAGCTCAGCTTCAGGCAGCAGAAGCATACGACTACGGAGCTCCGGAAGCTGGCGGACAAGAGCGGGACTAGTTCCAGGCATGTGACCTTTGATCTTGGTGCTTCTAGTTTCCTTGTTTTCTTTGTTGTGTGTCTTTGTACTTCGAGCTATAGTAATAAAAGACACTTTTCTTTGTGACGTTTGCTTCCTTTATTTTTGTGTACTAAGAGGTTCCGGTTTTAACTGTTGACTTGACCCTCACTTTTTAGATTTCTACAGGAGGAGACCCAGTGACCACACACACTGATGCCGACAGTGTGACTCAACCCTTAGAGGCGAGAGTAACGGTTGGATCTCTTGGTAGTAGCGTCGGGGCCTTACAAATTCATACATGGCATGGATTAATACCATTCATTATAGGATTGACTATTTTAGGCAAAGAACGTGGTTCATCCAGGGGATGAGACCAGATTTCTCTTATCGGTAAAGAAGAAATCTTAGCAGCTCTTGTGGGACCAGAGATGGTCCGGGACATGACGGAGAAGGTGCAGATCATCCAGGAGCAGATTAAGACTGCACAGAGCAGGCAGAAATCATATGTTGATAGGAGACATGACCACTGAAATTTGAGGATAGAGACCACGTTTTCTTACGGGTCTCACCATGACGAGGTATATGGAGATGTGGCCGAGGCAGCAAGTAATCTCCGAGGTTCAGTGGACCTTTTTAGGTCCTTAGCAGGGTAGGCGAGGTGGCTTACCATTTGACCATCCACCTCAGTTGCACCAGGTGCACGGCGACTTCCACGTATCTCAGCTGGGGAGATACGTGCTTGACCCAACGCATATCATCGACCATGGGGAGTTGGCCATTGGCGATGGAATGACTTTTTCAGGGTTCCAGTAGAGATTAAGGATCAAAAGGAGTGGGTCCTACGATAACGGTTTATTCCTCTTGTGTGCTTTCGTTGGCAGCACAGGAACCTCCAGGTGAGCACATGGGAGCGGAAGACTCAGATGTGTGCTCAGTACCGCTTTTGTATCCCTAGTTTGTGTTAAAGCTTTACGGGGACGTAAAGCCCTGAGGTGGGAGTAATGTAAAGACCTGGAAATTTCAAGGATTTTTTTTTCATAATTTCTTTGGGATTTTACAAGAACGCAGTTTCTGACGGCACTTGATTCCAAGGCCCGGTGTGCCCGGAATCATTTTACGAAGTTTAGCTCGGGTACGTTCAGTGAACGAATGAGCAGGTTTTTCTAACTTTTGAACCAGTGCTCAGAATTGAAATCCGAGGGCACCGATGAAACCGCAAAGCTAGTATTTTCTTAGGAACACCTATTCCGGAGTTTCGTTTTCTCTCGTGTGGTTATTAAAATAATGGGTTAAGTAATGAATAAAAATAGAATTTGTGTAACCAATTTTATTTTTATTTTTAAGGTTGTTTAAACCTATGCTTGGAGGTTGGGGTGGAACCCACTAATTCCTAACTACCCTAGGTAGGATATTATTGAAGTGGGGCCCACATGAGCCCCACCCCTTCAAATTCCTTTTTACCTCCCACATGTATTTATTTCTGTAACTCACCCACACCCCAATTAATTTGTAAGTCAACTCTCTTATTAATTAACTGTTTAAGTTGTTGAATATAATTAATTCGAGAATTCAATTTTGAATTTCGAATTGATTGGTGGACTGTGTGAGTTAATTAAATAAGACAAGTCTTATTTCATTAAGGGCGTTTTGGTTGTGCGAGAAGGATTGGAGAGGATTTTCTCAAGTCTTGAACTTCATCTTTCTCCTTTAAGAACGCGAAGAATGCATAGTCGCCGATGAAGAACGCCAGCCTCCAACGAGGGACGACGAATAACGCTGATTCCTCAGAGATCGACGATGCGACGCCGTGTACCGTGATGCTGAAGATCCTCCTTCCACGACACCATCTTCCGCGACGTCCCTTTCCCGTGACAAACCTCATTCGACAACTTCATCTAGGTAGGGGTTTGTTTTTGGTTCATGAATATTTTCTTGACCGTCCAAACGTCTTTCTCTTAGCCGCTTGATATCAGATTAACGGGAGGGGGCCGAACCGCACGAACCCGACCGACCCTCCTCCCCCATTTGATGATGTGTTTGTCGCGGCACGAACAAAGGTTGCATCGTGCAACGACACCATGTGGAAACAAAGAAGAATGGGTGAAGAAGCGCGGCGCCATCACGCCGCGCCGTTGAGGCCGAATGAAACCGCGACCGGAGTCGGGGCCGTAGAGGCAATTCGAAGACTCCGAAGATTGTTTATTTGATGTGCGGATCGACGGGTGATGACGGAACAGGCCGCAGAGGCGTTTTGCAGACTTCATAGTGAAGAGCAGGTCCCGGGAGGACAACTGGCGAAGACGGAAGGCAAAACGGACCACCAGAGCGCGTCCAATGGTCCGCGGAAGACCCTGCCGGCGCGTCACCAGGAGGAACCGCCGCGACTGAAGCCGCGACGGTAGGTGGACGGATCCCGCGGCCGTGCGAGATCCGGAGGAGGAGGACGCGGCAGGAGCGCTGCATCCATGGGGCGAGAAAGGGGGGAATGGTTCCCCCCTGCTCGGCCGCTGGCCGAGCCAGTGCACCCCCCCCCCCCCCCCGGCTGGGGCGGGGCAGGTCGCGCGGACCGGGCCGGGCCGCGCCCAGCTGGGTCGGACCCGGACCCGGGTCGGGTTGACCCGGTTCGGTCCGACCCAGGGGGGTTGGGCCGGGTTGGAGCGCGCCCAAACCCCCCATGTTCGGATCACTTCTAGTCTTTTGCCCATATCTTAGGCTACGGACCTCCGATCGATGCAACGTCAGTTGCGTAACGATCCTTGGATCGAGACGGTCGTTTCAGTATATTACACATAAGGTTTAGGAGAACTTTGTGTATTTCCGGGTTGGTTCAAACACGAAACCAACTGGGCCCTCAGAGCTGGAACACTTATAACTCGAGCTCCGGACGTCCAATTGACGTGCCGTCGACTTTGTTGGATTCATCTTGATGAGATGGAACTTTTGGAATACTTCTCCTGAGGTTTGAACGTAGTTGGATAGTGGCCGGGTTGGATTGAACCCGAAATCCAACCGGCCCCCTGGAACGGAAAAGCTGATAACTTTCAGACCGGACGTCCGTTTGACGTCAGCAGCGTTGGTGATCACGTTGAGAAAAGGTCCCTATGAGTATACCTTATGAGAGTTTGGGGTATAGTTGAGATACGGCCGGGTTGGTTCGCACACAAAACCAACCGGGCCCCTGGGACAAAAATACTAATAACTCACAGACCGGGCGTCCGATTGATGCATCGTCTGTTGCGTTGAGACCCTACGACGAGGTGGTACTTTGAGATACTTCTTCGTGGAACTTTTTGATACTTGGAGTATCGACCTGTAGCTCGTGGAGAGGACCCTCCCAGAGACGAGCGTACGGAGTACAGAGACCGTGTAGCGTGCTGAGACCTGACGACTACTTGACCGACTCGACTTGGAGTGGGTCGACTAGCCCAGTGGACGGAGCCCCCGGTATTTGGCAATAGACCCATGGCGGACGGAGCGCCCGGTAGTTGGTCGCAGACCCGCGGTACTCGACAGGAGGAGTACCTCTGTAGGCTATTAGGGAGAGCGCCCGGTATTTGGCGGCAGACCCTCAGCGGATGGAGCGCCCAGTAGTTGGCAGCAGACCCGCAGTACTCGACAGGAGGAGTACCTCAGTAGTCTAAGGTTAGTGAGTAGTATCTCAGAGTCATGACAGGATCACTGTACTCGTTAGAGGCGGAGCTCTTCAGCAGTTACGGTTTCGATAACGAAAATCATGGTTTGATCTGAGTCTATGACCTATGTGTTTACCTCATGATTGAGATGGGTCACTGGATAACTTAGGTATATGTACGGGCATATATCTAAGTAGTGGTTATCCGTTGATTTCATAACCTCTGTGTTTCCTCATGTTTGAGATGGGTTACTTGAAAACTTAGGTATAAGTATGGGCTTATACCTAAGTAAGGGTTATCTGTTGAGATTCTGCTTGTGGTTATCCTTGTTGGATTTAGAGAGACCTTGAGGGTCTTAGGGTCCCTACTGAGTATTGTTATACTCACCCCTGCACGGGATATGCCCGCACCTCGTTGTGTTGGATGCAGACGACGGACAACGCTGACGGAGGCCGAGCTTTCGAGGACTGGACGGTACCCGGAGGTGGATCTCACGACGAGTCGGTACCCGGAGGATACAGATGGATGGACGATCAGACGTGGAGTGCTGAGGAGGACATCTGTACCTACCCTTCAGGTAAGATACGTGGTGGACGATCCAGGAGCTCCGTGTCATCTTCCGGCTGCTTGTCTTTTCTGTTGTACTTTACTTTCAGTTGTAGTTGTACCTTCTGTTGGGCTTGTATTTCCAGTCCCTTTGTACTTTCAGCACTTTTTTTACTGCTGTACTTAGTTTTTTTATTCCGCTTGTACTCTGGTTGTGTTTTTGTTTACGTTTATAAAGGCAACACCTTCCCAATTTTAGGGATTTACACCTTTGGTGCTAGTCGCCAGCCTCGGGCTATAGAAGGTGGGCTTGGGGTAGTTACGACACAGGCCCCGGGGGACGGGTCGTGACAGGGGGTATGTTTTGAGTTGTCTCTTGTAGTGAATCAACATTAATTTTTCAAATTGGGAAGTGACCATCATTCATTTTGATATGTGCATTTAGTGGTGGCATTAAGGGAAGTTTTTTGCGGGCTAGTTTTTGTTTTAGAAACCCATAGGTTGGGATGAGTGTTTGGTACCTATATATATATACATGTAGTTATTTGTTATTTCTATACACACCCCACAAGTGTTGAGAACTACGTACTAAAAACCCCAATTATTATGAGGGGAGGGTTTCCTTTCCCAGCATCCCAATGGGAGGATGTATGGATGGTTATTATCACTTCTTTGCTCTCTCTTCTAGACATTGTTATCCCAAGAATCTTTCGGTAGGTTGTGGTGTGGTTGTGAGGCCCATGTGTCTTCAGTTGAGGTGTGATTCCTATGTGTCTTTAGGATGATTTATGTGGAAATTCCCATGTGTCTTTGGGATGTGGTTGTGGTTTGTGGCCTAGGTGTTTATGGGTGAGATGTGATATGATATGTGGACCAGGTGTATGTGGTAAGGTTGTGATAGTGGGGCTTTTGGAAGAGTGTGGTAGCGTTAGGACGTTCACTGTTAGGGATGAGCAATTAACTAGTGGGAAGTGGTATGGGGTACCCAAATATCTATGTGCTTACAACTTTACTTTACGACTTACATTATTTGGTGAGAGTTCATTGGTGAGGTTGGGGTGGATAGTATACCTTGTTAGGTTCTTTCAAGTTCAATTTTTTTTCATTGGGGAATTAGTATGCTTCTCCCACTTTCCCATGAGTGACTTTGGGTTTTCCCTACTGAATATACTTGTATGCTCACTAAAATTATATAAAACTATTTTTAGGTTTCTAGGGAGATTACGTGGTCCGTGCTGAACCTCACTAGCTCAGACATTGGGGACAGTTGCTATGTCACTGATTAGTTTTATTTTGGTACATAATTTGGAGTTTTCTTTTTATTTCTATTAGTTTTACTTTAAAAATTCATGTGGGATGGATTTTGGTTTCTTTATATATATTTGTCTTGGAGTTGTTTGAGCTTGATACATCTTATTTTATGATCTTGGTTACTATAAAAGGGTAATGACTCCCATTTTAGTGATATTTCTATACCCTTGGTTCTGGTCACCACCCCTGGGGCTATTGGAGGCGATACCCAAGGGTCATTATCTCTCCTTCGTCTTGAGGAAGGAAGGAATCAACATCTTTATATCCCTTCCCTCACCTTGAAGAAGGCAGGTCATGACAGGATGGTATCAGAGAATGATGGTTGAGAGATAGAATGGAGTTTGGAGTTAGGCATAATTAGTACTATATGGGTTGGTTGGGAAATAGTATTAAGTGAACTTGGTGTGTGACATAGGCCAGGGAAGACTGGCTAGGATATGTGATTTTAGGCCCCCCATGATCCGATGCAAGGACTTTGAGCATACCGAAGGCCAAGTGAGGCTACACCGATTGTGGGGTAGAGACCCTAGGAAAGTTACACACATCATGATGACTTGCGTTCTTGTTTTTTTTGATTTTTTGGGAAATTAAAATAAACAATGAGTTAAAATGAATCTTAAATAAATTCTATACTACTCAGGATTAGGATTTCCATGTTTTCCTTTTAGCTATGGATCCCGAATGTTTCCAACATGTGGTACGAGCAGTGGAGGATCAACAGGCTGACCTGGTCGATGTACGGAGGGTTAAATGAGTTGAGGAGGATGACCAATGGAAGAATAACCTTCATTATTTATAGTGACAGAATCTAGAAAATTATGAGGGTAGTGTCTCAAACATGGAGATTGAGGGTTGGATCGAGGAGTTGTTGATCACTTTAAGCTTTATTCAGGCTTTGATAGAGTACTAGGTTCCCCTGATAGTGAGCCAAATGAGGGGAGAAGTGTAGAGACCCAAATTTTGATGTACATGGACATTAAATTACTTTTGATGAATAATTAATACATTACAAAAATAGACACCAAAGGACCGCAATAGTTTAGTGCTTTTGGAAACCTGGAACATAATCCTCTAATCTTAGTGAAAGATCCTTAACATCTCCCATAAAGATCTTCCATTTTTTTACCTAAAACCTTTCCTTATAACCTGGGGAAAATAAAACATAAAAAGGGTGAGCTCAAATTCTCAGTAAGGGCAAAAATAGTGAACATAAAAGAATCCATAAACATTTGAAAGCAAAAACTTGAACATGAAATTTAAACATCAAAATCTTGAGCAAAGACATAAATCGTGGAAGTACGTAAGGCATATATCATAATGGAACATAAATCATGATAAAATATAATTGGAATAAAACATGTAATTGTTGTAACCATTCAGAACATGTCATTATTTCCATAGTAGCCAAGGCATTGCTGCCAATACCATCTTAGTGGACAAAGTCCCTTTCTGAATCGAGATCACTCCCCGTTTCAGTCCTGTAACACTGAACCAGATTAACTTACCGTTCCATCCATATATATCTCATGAGATATATATCTTTACCCAATGAATTTGAGGGAGATATAGGTCCCACCCATCTCATAATGAAATCATTCTTACTTGTGCCACAAAATAAACTTAAAACATTCATCATAACCCAAAGAATAAAATGGGTTTCATAAACATCATCCCATCATCTCAGAATCCATATAAAACAAATGGACATTTCATCATAAGAAAAGTGAAACCATGTAAATCATAGAGACATTAAACTTGAAACATACACATATGAAATAATGTCATCTTAGATGGAAAATGGTTTTGATAAAATATTTGAAATGAATTCTTGAGGAAAATATCCTTTCTTATTCAAAATCATTTTCTTTTCACAAAATGCCATGCACTTTTAAAATAAAAGTATTTTTTTGAAAATAGTCATAAAATCTTGTAGAGAAAGCTTTATGAAAATGAGGCGTTATGAAACCGTAAAAATCCGTTAACGCCGTATAAGTTAAAAATAACATTCTTCTCGTACTTCTTTCGGAAAAGTCAAAAAGTACCTCGTATGAAAAATGACAAAAGATTCCTTTCATATCTTTTACTAAAAACTCACCAAAGGGTAAAATTTGATTTAAAAAATTGTAGGAGGATATAAATAATATTAAATATTGAGTAAACATGTATGTGGATGATAAATATTCCCCAGTAAATTCTGAAGTATAAACAATCTCGGATAAGAATGAGATTGCAAGATTTTCCCTTACCTTATGTCCGATACGCTTCATATGAATCCGAACCTCCTATATAATGATTTAAATAATGTCATTGAATTATTACAGAATCATATTCATTTTTATGATATCATATATGGTTCACTTATGACTATATATTACCCGTTCTTTTGTAAATTCATGTTAAAGTAGCGTTTTGGGTAAAAATCGTTTCATTTGTCGTTCGTGTTTTAACTTGTAATTATTCATATGATTACTTAGATCATGGTTACATACATCCAGAATGTAAAACATGATTTATATATAATATATATTCATAATATACATATATATAATATATCGATAAATGGAAAGAAATACACTGTTCATGGAGGCGGTAGGTCGTACGTACACATGAATGCTGTTTTCGTTTCCTTATTGAATTGAATGGAATTAAATAGATGACATAAATATATATATACATAAATCCAGTACCATTATTATTTCATATATTTCATTATTACTTATTATATATACTTTATAATCATTCATGAATGGTTAATCATTGAGAATGAATCTCATCGCGTCGTGGAGACGGTAGTCCGTACGTACGCACGAGCGATGATATCGTTCCCATAATTATTGAATTGAATTGGAGTGAATGATAAAATATATCAGAATCAGTATGATGTTATAATAACTATGTATAGTTATTCTTTACACCATTATACCCATCCAAGTAGGGTGGTGTTGGAAAAACAGATTACACCACGACGTGGAGATGATATTCCGTACGTACGCACGCGTGATGATTTTGTTTTCCGTAGGATGGATAGAAGGTGAAATGGAGTTGTTTAATATTTATAATAACATATCAGTATATTATTGATACTGATGTTATTACATTATAATTAAACAACTAAAGAAGAAGAAGTTGAAGAAGAAATAAGCTTGAAATAATCGGTAGAAGAGATTACCTCTTCTTCGACGCACCTCCTTTAAGCTTCTTCTTAGGGCACTAGGGTTGGTCTTTTGAGAAGACCAGTACCTATATAAGGTTTCTAGGTAATTGGGGAAGTTAAATGGGCAGAGGTTGTCCGAGCTTCAAGGCTCAAAATGGTGTGAGGAAGAGAGGGAGGAGGTTCCCTTTTATAAGGGAGGAGAGGGGCACCTTTGGAATCCTCAAAAATATTAGTTTAATATAAATTCAAACCCCACATAAAAACCTCCAAAAATGACTCAATTAGAAGATTAGGTGAGATAGGGTTGTAATATCATCAACCAATAAAATTTAGACATGTTTTGATCTTATTTTAAACCTTATCATTTTGATTTATCCTTATTTAATCTATTTAAGTTTATTTGTGGTAATAAAATTTTAAATTTTAAATGGTTATAAATAATCACTTATGTGCTGTTAATCTTCGATAATTGGATACTTTATGACATTTTAGACTATATAAATTTAAATTTATAATTTTTTAATATTTATGTGATTTTTAAACAATTTAATAATATGTTATTTTTATAAAATAACAATAGTGTCAATTTTGACACTATTCATTTATTTGAATTTAAATAAAATCTACACAGAGGATATATTCGAACTAAAATATTTAATAGATTCCTAACATGTCAAATTTGTCTAGAAAATTCGTGGAGAACATTAAATAGTTCATATAATATTTATTTTAATATTTTTAAAACCATTTATTTGGTATATCTCTTAATAAAATAATTAGTACAACATTTCTGTATAATTATTTAATATACTTATTTGTTGCATAAAAATTAAAAATAAAATCCTTTGATTAAGATAAATATCAAATATTTTATAATAATAATTTTACTCGAATTTATCATCTTAAAATAATAACATGTAAATTGTTATCTTTATTAAATTATGAAGGTGACAACTTTGGAATCATTTGAAATAAAATATTATAAGTGTCATAATCGCCATAATAAGGATCCAAATGGTCAAAAATTCGGCCAGGGGATGATTAGGGTCTATATATACACTACTAATAAGTTTTTTTTTCAGATTTTGGGCCTTTTGATATGTATTACTATTTCAATAAAAACAATATTATTGATTTTTCACTAAATAAATAATTTCTGCATGATTAATGTATAAGATAATAAGGTAATTAAATAACTCTTAAAAATTACAAATAAATTACCATGATAAAGAAAAAAAATTATATTTAAAATGAGTATTTATAACCTAATTTATATTATGTATAAACTTATATTAAAAATACTTTAATTATTAAAGTTGAGTGAGACATATTTCACTTTCCTTTAAATAAAATAAACTAAAGGTCTTAATCACCTCCAAGTGGGTTCTAATGGATTCCATTTCGACCCAAATATGGATTAGGACGAATTATAATCATCCAATTGTATTAAAACAAGTATTAGGATAGTTTTATAATATTATATTTACCCTTAATCAACCAATTTACCTTTTACTATGGTAAATAAAATTTACCATTGTTACTATTCACAAAGCCCAAAAATAAAAAGTAGTCTATTAATATAATTTGGACCCACTAATTCCAAATATGGAATCCATTTTTCCAAATTCAATACACAGGAGTTGCAGAAATTAAATTAAAATTAATCCCGTTGTCGAAAGAAAACAGGTTTTTGTTTAAAACATTGCAAAAGATTGAATTTATTTAACCTACGAATTCAAGGTAAAATCAATGCTAATGACATACATTATATTAAATGGTAAAAATATATTCTATTTATACTTTAAAACAATTCAATATTATAATTTAACCACATAAGTTATTACGATTAAAAAAGTTGTTTTTAATTAAAATATAGCGTGTTTTTACTATTCATTAAAATATGAAAGTTATCAGAATAATATGAAAAATTTATCCAAGGTAAAATTTTACATCCTAATTCCAAAGAATAATTTTATGTTGTAAAATTGAACTTACAAACATGTCAAAAACTAGATTTAAAGTGGGTGCGCCATCAAAAGGCAGCAAAACTGCATTTTTTGATAAATACTTATTTTACCCGAAAAATTTATTTTGTTCTTATACCATGTTCTAGAAAATGTGTAAGATGAATAATAATGTTATAAAATTTAAAATTTAGTTAATACTATTCATAACGGCTAGTTCATAATAATATTATAATAATATATCGTTGTTTAGTAAAACCTGGTATTGCATACAACACACGGTATCGAGGAAGGTCGCGATTGCGTGTAATGCAAGCCAAGTTAGGGTTGCGTGTAGTGCACAACTCCTTTGTTGTTGCGTATAACAAAATACATTGAATATATATATATATACTCAATGTTTCATAGAATAACTTCTATCTAACAAACATTAAATTGTGTGTAAAACGATCCAAGATTAATGTTGCGTATACTGCAAGCTAATACGGTGTTGCGTATAATGCAAGATAATCTTGGTGTAGCGTACAACAGAAGATATGCAAGAAATTAAAACAAATATATCTTATAAAATCTCGGGTTGTTACATTCTACCCCCCTTAAAATGAATTTCTCCCTCGAAATTCGTCGGGGTTATAAATCCTTTACTATTCATAGAAACCCACATTGTAAAAAGGAATACTAAAACTTAATTTTAAAAAGTAAAGTATGAAACGCAACGATTACCCAAAGTAACTCATAATTGGGTTTCCATATAGGAGAACATAGGAGAAAATATGGATATGGAAGAGAAATCTAAACATCATGTTCTGATGGAGAGTGGTAGAGAACATGGCTATGAAAAATCCATCAATCACAAAACCATAAATTTGTGATGATCTAAGGTACCATCTGATTCATCAGATATAAGAGCACTAGGACAACATTTTTGTTTTTCAATATCATTTCCCTATAGTTGAAAATTTTGAATTAGAAGAAATCCTTACTTTATTTTGGTACAATCTCACTGTTGTTCGTGCTTCGAACAATTTCCACTTCATCTCTTAAAGAAATGAAGTTGAATTTATTATTCGTGAAGTGTTAATAGATCATGTGATAGAATGATGGGTCATTCCATTTGTTTCAAACAAAAGGTTAGAAAAAGTTATAAGTCCGTCTTATGGTGAGATTAATCGTATATGGTTCCAAAAATGGACTTATTCTTTATTTATCTTACCACTTAATAAAATAAAACTACATTCCACTAACCAGGGACTTCCTGTAGGCCAGTGGTAGGCAATAAAGTCCTGTCGCACTTCGGTTGTGGGTTTGATTCCCACAGCTTTGTCTGACGTGACGGGTAGTCGCCCGTCTTGCAGATTTTCCCTTTTTTTTTTCTAAAAAATACATTATTATAACTTTCCATCAATTATATCAAAAAAGTTATAGCCTTAAACAATAATAACTTATGTCCAACATAATCCATTCCAATCTTTAGGATTATCCAAAATACTACTGTCCAATCTCATATTATAGTGAAAACGATTACCAAAGAGTTCATATAACAAGCATGTTAATACCATCGTTGATCCCCATATATCATAAGATATGTCTTGTTGGTCACATTCCAAACATTCGAAGGCCTTAATCATGTATTCTCTTGAAAAAAATGAATACCCATTGAACCTTAGTGAAAACATTAATGTTGTTAAATTTTAACACTTTCCACATACCAAAATCCCAAAAATTCTATATGCTCAAACAATAATATCACTTAGTCCTTATATCAGTCATGAGCTCATAAATACTATGAAAAATTTCATTTTCTCCTTATCCCTTCATTATGCGCATATCATCTGCTTTCCAAAATATTTGAATCACTTTTCATGGTCACCGGTACCATAAAATTATTGAAAACCACAATAGACTAATACAAAAATATTCCAATACACCATAAAAGTACCTCAACAACATTATTCTTGAATACCAATACATAAACACTTCAATCCATCCTCTTCAATTATTGTCCTAGAATAAGTCCTTCCTTGATTTATAAGTAACTTTTTAGGTCAGGGCATTGAGTTGGGTAATGCCCATGTTCTCCACAAATAAGACATTGAACTCCATAACAGTCTGTCACTATATGACCCTTTTCTCCACACAGATAACATCTGTCCCTCCATTTGAGGTATTCCTCAAGGTTCTTCTTCCCTTCTTTAGAAATCTCTATCTTACTTTATTTATGCTCCTCAACATGCGAACATGCATAAAAGTCTATCTTCCTCTTATTTGATGAATTAGGAATACCACTAAATTTTACCTTGCTAATCATATATCGTGATGACAAATTCGGCATAATCACAATATCTTTCTCTCTAGGCATTACACAATTTTGTTGCTCATAGTCACCAATTTGTCCATTGGATTCAATGTTAACCGAATTCCTTTTGGTTCCCTCCATTTACTAAAACACAAAAAGAATTCTATGAGAGGCAAAAATCATGCAAGGAAAATAACATAATCAAGGGGGAGTACCTTCGACATCTAACATATTAGATTTAATTCTAAGATCTTTACCGTAATTCTAGGATTATAACCTATACTTATACTTAACATCATGAACATCCCTAGACATACCTTAGAAATATCTCTAGGGATCTCACTAAAGTTCTCTCATCCTAGTTTCCAAAGGTTGACTAAACCATTCCTCTGATACCAACTGTATAGACCCAAATCTTGACGTACATGAACATTACATTACTTTTGCAGAATACTTAATACATAACAAAAACAGACACCAAAGGACCGTAATAGTTTAGTGCCTTTGGAAACTTGGAACATAATCTTCTAATCTTGGTGAAAGATCCTCAAAATCTCCCATAAAGATCTTCCCTTTTTTTACCTAAAACCTTTCCTTATAACCTGGGGAAAAGAAAACATAAAAAGGGTGAGCTAAAATGCTCAGTAAGTGCAAACATAGTGAACATAAAACAATCCATAAACATTTGAAAGCAAAAACTTGAACATGAAATTTAAACATCAAAATGTTGAGCAAAGACATAAATCGTGGAAGTACATAAGGAATATATCATAATGGAACATCAATCATGATAAAATATAATGGGAATAAAACATGTAATTGTGGTAACCATTCAGCACATGTCATGATTTCCATAGTAGCCAAGGCATTGCTGCCAAGACCATCTTAGTGGACAAAGTCCCTTTCGGAATCGAGTTCACTCCTCGTTTCAGTCCTGCAACACTGAACCAGATTAACTTACCATTCCAGCCATGTCTATCTCATGAGATTTCAATATTTAACCAATTCATTGGAGGGAGATATAGGTCCCACCCATCTTATAATGAAATCATTCTTACTTGTGCCACAAAATAAACTTAAAACATTCATCATAACCCAAAGAATAAAATGGGTTTCATAAAAATCATCCAATCATCTCATAATCCATGTAAAACAAATAGAAATTTCATCATAAGAAAAGTGAAACCATGTAAATCATAGATACATTAAACTTGAAACATACACATATGAAATAATGTCATCTTAGATGGAAAATGGTTTTGATAAAATATTTGAAATGAATTCTTGAGGAAAATATCCTTTCTTCTTCAAAATCATTTTCTTTTCACAAAATGCCACACACTTTTAAAATAAAAGTATTTTGTTGAAAATAGTCATAAAATCTTATAGAGTAAGCTTCATGAAAATGAGGCATTATGAAACCGTAAAAATCCATTCACGATGTATAAGTTAAAAATAACATTCTTCTCGTACTTTTTTCAGAAAAGTCAAAAAGTACCTCATACGAAAAATGACAAAAGATTCCTTTCATATCTTTTACTAAAAACTAACCGAAGGGTAAAATTGGATTTAAAATTTTTTAGGAGGATATAAATAATATTAAATATTGAGGAAACATGGATGTGGATGATAAATATTCCCCAGTAAATTCTGAAGTATAAACAATCTCAGATAAGAATGAGATTGCAAGATTTTCCCTTACATTATGTCCGATATGCTTCGTATGTATCCGAAACTCCTGTATAATGATTTAAATAATGTCATTGACTTATTACAAAATCATATTCATTGTTATGATATCATATATGGTTCACATATGACTATATATTACCCGTTCTTTTGTAAATTCATGTTAAAGTAGAGTTTTGGGTAAAAATCGTTTCATTTGTCGTTCGTGTTTTAACTTGTAATTATTCATATGATTACTTAGATCATGATTACTTAAATACATAATTTAAAACATGATTTATATATAATATATATTCAGAATATACATATATATAATAGATCTATAAATGGAAAGAAATACACCGTTCATGGAGATGGTAGGCCGTACGTACGCTTGAACACTGTTTTCGTTTCCTTATTGAATTGAATGGAATTAAATAGATGACATACATATATATATACATAAATATAGTATCATTATTATGTCATATATTTCATGATTACTTATTATATATACTTTATAATCATTCATGAATGGTTAATCATTGAGAATGAATCTCATCGCGTCGTGGAGACGGTAGTCCGTACGTATGCACGAGCGATGATATCATTCCCATAATTATTGAATTTGAATTGGAGTGGATGATACAATATATCAGAATCAGTATGATGTTATAATAACTATGTATAGTTATTCATTACACCATTATACCAATCCAAGTAAGGTGGTGTTGGAAAAACAGATTACACCACGGTGTGGAGACGGTATTCCGTACGTACGCACGCGCGGTGATTTCGTTTTCCGTAGGATGGATAGAAGGTGAAATAGGGTTGTTTCATATTTATAATAACATATCAGTATATTAGTGATACTTATGTTATTAATTTATAATGAAACAACTAAAGAAGAAGAAGTTGAAGAATAAATAAGCTTGAAATAATCGGTAGAAGAGATTACCTCTTCTTCAACGCACCTCCTTTAAACTTCTTCTTAGGGCACTAGGGTTGGTATTTTGAGAAAAACAGTACCTCTATAAGGTTTCTAAGGAAGTGGGGAAGTGAAATTGGTAGAGTTTGGACGAGCTTCAAGGCTCAAAATGGTGTGACGAAGAGAGGGAGGAGAAGGGCACCTTTGGAATCCTCAAAAATATTAGTTTAATATAAATTCAAACCCCACATAAAAACCTCAAAAAATGACTCAATTCTAAGATTAGATGAGATAGGGTTGTAATATCATCAACCAATAAAATTTATACATGTTTTGATCTTATTTTAAACCTTATCATTTTGATTTATCCTTATTTAATCTATTTAAGTTTATTTGTGGTAATAGAATTCTAAATTTTAAATGGTTATAAATAATCACTTATGTGTTGTTAATTTTAAATAATTAGATACTTTATGACATTGTAGACTATATAAATTTCAATTTATAATTTTTAAATATTTATGTGATTTTTAAACAATTTAATAATATGTTATTTTTATAAAATAATAATAGTGTCAATTTTGACACTATTCATTTATTTGAATTTAAATAAAATCTACACAGAGGATATATTCAAAATAAAATATTTAATAGATTCCTAAAATGTCAAATTTGTCTATAAAATCGTGGAACACATTAAATAGTTCATATAATATTTATTTTAATATTTTTAAAACCATTTATTGGGTATATCTCTTAATAAAATAATTAGTACAACATTTTTGTATAATTATTTAATATACTTATTTGTTGCATAAAAATTAAAAATAAAATCTTTTGATGAAGATAAATATCAAAGATTTTATAATAATAATTTTACTCGAATTTATCATCTTAAAATAATAACATGTAAATTGTTATCTTTATTAAATTATGAAGGTGACAACTTTGGAATCATTTAAAATAAAATATTATAAGTGTCATAATCTCCATAATAAGGATCCAAATGGTCAAAAATTAGGCCAGTGGATGATTAGGGATTATATATACACTACTAATAAGTTTTGTGCAGATTTTTGGGCCTTTTGATATGTATTACTATTTCAATAAAAACTATATTATTGATTTTTCACTAAATAAATAATTTCTGCATCATTAATGTATAAGATAATAAGGTAATTAAATAATTATTAAAAATTAAAAATAAATTACCATGATAAAGAAAAATATTTTATCTTTCAAATGAGTATTTATAACCGAATTTATATTCTGTATAAACTTATATTAAAAATACTTTAATTATTAAAGTTGAGTGAGACATATTTCACTTTCCTTTAAATAAAATAAACTAAAGGTCTTAATCACCTCCAAGTGGGTTCTAATGGATTCCATTTCGACCCAAATATGACTTAGGACGAATTATAATCATCCAATTGTATTAAGACAAGTATTAGGATAGTTTTATATTATTATATTTACCCATAATTACCCAATTTACCTTTTACTATGGTAAATAAAATTTACCGTTGTTACTATTCATAAATCCAAAAAATAAAAAGTAGTCTATTAATATAATTTGGACCTACTGATTCCAAATATGGAATCCATTTTTCCATATTCAATACACAGAAGTTTCAGAAATTAAATTAAAATTAATCCCGTTGTCGAAAGAAAATGGCTTTTTGTTTAAAACATTGCAAAAGATTGAATTTATTTAACCTACGAATTCAATGTAAAATCAATGCTAATGACATAAATTATATTAAATGCTAAAAATATATTCTATTTATAATTTAAAACCAGTCAATATTATAATTTAACCACATAAGTTATTACGATGAAAAAAGTTGTTTTTAATTAAAATATAGCGTGTTTTTACTATTTATTAAAATATGAAAGTTATCAGAATAATATGAAAAATTTATCCAAGGTAAAATTTTATATCCTGATTCCAAAGAATAATTTTATTTTGTAAAATTGAACTTATAAACATGTCAAAAACTATATTTAAAGTGGGTGGCCCATTAAAAGGCGACAAAACTGCATTTTTTGAAAAATACTTATTTTACCCGAAAAATTTATTTTGTTCTTATATCATGTTCTAGAAAACGTGTAAGATGAATAATAATGTTATAAAATTAAAAATTTAGTTAATACTATTCATAACGGATAGTTCATAATAATATTATAATAATATATCGTTGTTTAGTAAAACCCGGTATTGCGTACAACACACGCTATCGAGGAAGGGTGCGATTGCGTTTAATGCAAGCCAAGTCAGGGTTGCATGTAGTGCACGAATCCTTTATTGTTGAGTATAAAAAAACACATTGAATATATATATATATATATACTCAATGTTTCATAGAATAACTACTATAAAAAAAACATGAAATTGTGTGTAACATGATCCAAGATTAGTGTTGCATATACTGCAAGCTAATACGATGTTGCGTATAGCGCAAGATAATCTTGGTGTAGCGTACAACAGAAGATATGAAAGAAATTAAAATGAATATATCTTTTAAAATCTCGGGTTGTTACAAGAAGTGTGTTAGTTGTGGATACTTTACCTTAGGGAGAGGAAGGAGACTGATTTTTCATTGGCTGACTTTGAGAAGGAGTTTCAGGTGGAATTCCTCTCTTCAACGATGGAGGCTGAGAATCAACAGGAGCTACTCTCCCTCCAGCAAAGGAGTATGTCTATATAGGGGTTGGGGATTAAGTTCAAGTATCTCCTTATATTTTCTATGGAAATCTTTCTGGATGAGGAGTCTCAAGTGAGACATTTAGATGAGGCACTCCTTCCTTCCCTATAGTATGAGGTTACTCCCTTCACCCAACTGACATACTTAGAGGTTCAGAAGAAGGATGAGGTAGTGGAAAGGATGAAATCATGAGGAGGTCTACCATGAGAGGGGATCTAGATGAGTTATTTAAAGGGTAAGGCTATTAGTATCATGTCTCCTAAGTTAAGACCTTCCAGGTTACATCCATCTGGGAGCCGACCCCAACAGTTTTAGTTCCAACCTTCGTTTCCTCATCCTTTTCCCACTGGCTTGGGACCGTGGTGTTTCACTTGTGGTGGCTGTGGGCACCTTTAGAGTTTGTACCCTATTTGAGCTTAGTATGGTGGAGTTGGGAAGGTCTAATGCCCACCTCAATAGTAGTTTCCAGCAAATCCATTTCAATAGTATGGATAGTAGGCTCCTGCTCCACTGAGGGGAGAAAAAGTAGGCAGAGGCTGACCTCAGAGTATTCCATAGGGACCTCGACCCAAGAATGGTCGGGGAGGCATCCGGTGATAGATCGGAAGAGGATTTGGGTGTGGTCCATTGAACACCACATAGGAAATAGTTCTATCAGGTTCATTAATCATTCAAGGTATCATCAGTTTGTCCATTACTCTCACTTGCGACTTGTTTGATTTAGGAGCTTCACACTCCTTTGTTACACCTGGTCTAGCCCATGATCTGGGACTAGACATATAGAGACTTTCCATGACCTTGGTGTTGAGTACACTAGTTGGAGTTCAGACCAAATTGTTTGATGTTTTTTAGGGATGTAGACTGATGTTTGGGCCACATCATCCTAGTGGGGATCTCTTTCTGCTACAGATGCAGCCATATTGTGTTATCCTTATCATCAAATGATTGTACTCTGTTCATGCTATTATCGAATTATTCTATAAAAGAGTTGTGTTTTCAGATGTGGGTGTCCATCATGTATCTTTTTTTGGCAAGTGGAGTTATCATATGGGAAGTCAGTATGTGGAGCATTTCCTTTCCTTGTTAGCTGAGTTGTCAGTGGAATCAGTGGATGCTGAGATGGTGAATGTTTTGGGAGTTGTTAGGGAATTCTTGGATGCTTTTCTCGAGGAGGTTGTGAATCTACCCCCTTAATGTGACGTTGATTTAAGGATATACTTACAACCCGGTGCTAGTTCGATTTCAATTGCTTCTTATTGGATGGAACCTTTTGAGTTGCGAGAGTTGCATGTCCAGATCGATGATCTGATGAAAAAGGGATTTATTCAACTTAGTGTGTCACTGTGGGGTGCTCTGGTCTTGTTTGAGAAGATGACATACATTGGTATGAGGCTTTGTATAGACTACCGAAGCCTGAATTAGGTAATGGTTAAGAACCATTACCCTCTCCCAATAAAATACGATCTTTTCGACCAACTAAGGGGAGAAAGTTAGTTTTCTAAGATTGATATGCAGTATGGGTATCACCAGTTGTGGGTGAAGGAGGGTGACTTCCATAATATTTCTTTTAGGAGAAGGTATGGGAACTTTGAGTTTGTGGTTATGCCATTTAGTGTTATGAACACACTGTTCATGTTCATGGTTCTTATGAACTCCATCTTTCATGAGTTCTTGGACCAGTTTGTCATTGTATTCATCAATGAAATCCTGATCTACTTGAAGTCAGAGGAGGAGAATACCGAGCATCTCAAGGATATCCTAGAGGCCCTTCAATACCACCAGCTCTATGAAAATCTATCCAAGTGAAATTTTTGGACAAGGGAGGTTTACTTCCTTGGGCATGTGGTGACTCAATAGGGTGTAGTAGTGGACCCATCAAAGGTCAAGGAAATTTTTTATTATGAATCACCCAAGAATGTGGAAGAGGTTCACAGTTTTCTCAGTCTGGTAGGCTATTACCAAATATTTTTACCTGATTTCTCTTGAGTAGTAGCTCCATTGATAGATCTGATCAGAAAAGGCCAAGATATTATGTGGAGCAAGCAATGGAAGAGTTTGTGGAAAAGTGATTGGTGTTCTAGCAAGTGAAGTCTGAGAACCGCGTTCCCAGTGGTTTGTTTTAGCCCTTAGATGCCCCTAAGTGCAAGTGGGATGACATGTTAATGGATTTTTTCATAGGATTACCTAGGGATCAAGGAGGATGTGATGAAATCTGGGTAGTAGTGGATCAATTGACAAAATAGGATCACTTCTTAGTGATAAAAGATTCGAGTATGGTATATTTCTTTGTGCATAGGTATATGGATGAGGTGGTGTGGATGCATAGAGTTCAAAGATCCATCATCTCAGATCGAGATACATGTTTTACATCATGAGTCTGGATGGGATTGCAGTATGCCTTTGGCACTAAATTATGCCTCAACACTGACTTCCACCCTTATACGGATGGGAAAATAGAGATGACCATCCATACATTAGAGGACATGTTATAGGCATGTTTTCTAGACTTTAGTGGGTCTTGGGTGTGACATTTTCCCTTGGTATAGTTTTCTTATAATAATAGCTATATCTCTTCCATTGAAACGAATCCATTTGAAGATTTATATAGAAGACCATTTCGTTCACCCTTATGCTAGATGAAAGTTGGGGAGATAGCTGTTCTTAGTATGGACATGGTGCAGAGTATGACCGAGTAGGTACAACTTGTCTTTGATAGGATGAAGGCAGCACATGAATGACATAAGTCATATACCAATCACAGGAGAAGGACCTTGGAGTTATAGGTTGGGGACCACGTGTTCTTGAAGGTTTCCCCTCGACATGGGAAATGGGTGTTTAGCAGTGGGATTAAGATTTATCCTAGGTTCATTAAACCATTCGAGGTGTTTGGATGAGTTGGATAGTTGGCATACCGGTCGGCATTTCCACCAATTTTGAGAAGAATTCACGACATCATTCTTATCTCCCAACTTCATCGGTATATTCACAATCTATCCAACAGTACCATTTTTATTCAAAAGAATATAGATATAGAGAGATAGATAACCAATGTCTAGGGGGGGGGGGATGAAATAATGAAGTCCAAGGCCATCACCCCGAATCAAGTTCACCCCCTCAGGTTTAAAATGAGAAACATGAGTAAGACAACTGATCGTGACACCAGGGGTCTCCATAGATTCCAAGTGATTCGCCACCTTGTTTCCCTCCCTCCACGTGTGAGTGATTCTCGTGCTACTATCTAGGAGAGCTTTGAATTTCATAATTATGTATAATATAGACCAGGGGATGAAACTTTTACCATGAAAGGAATTGTGAATAACCATATAGTCAGTCTCCATTTGGGAGATAAAAAACACCCTTTTCCTACAAATGGTGATACCTGTAAGAACTGCCTTTGCCTCTGCTTGCAGAGAATTCCTAGAACCATAATGCGCTGAGAAATCCAAGGCCATGCTACTCCTAGAGTCTCAGACCATGCCGCTGCCACACATTTCACCCAGTACGCAAGAACCGTCAGTGTTCAATTTGAGGCAAACTTCAGGAGGAATCCACTGTACCCAGTGCCCCTATTTCCTAGTAGCTAAATGATGAGCTGTGTTATGATACACATGAAACTTGCGAAGAGAGGGGGTCTACTTCTAGTCATCATCAGTGCCACACAAATCGACCAGAATATATCTTACTCAGGGGAGAGTTGGATATCTAGGATGACACAATGTTCATGGAGTGGCCAGTAGAAATCTAAGATCATCAGGAGAAGGTGTTGCATAGATGGACCATTCCCTTGGTTCATGTGTTTATGGAGGAATGGTGGACTAGAAAAGAGAACATGGGAGAGAGAGACGCAAATGCATGCCCAGTACCCAGATTTGTTTTGAGTTTTGCCTATGTGTTTTGATCTGTGATGTAGTGCTTGAACCTTGTTTGTTATAAGATGGGTTGATTCCTTATTCCGTAGCGTGTGATGAAGTACTAACATGTGAAAAAGGGTATACCTGATTCCTAATCAAGACACATTAATTGAGAAGTGATTAAACCCATGTGTGCGTGTCAGTGACGGCCAAAGCGGATAGTATCATGACATGGAGGAAGGAATTCCAAAATTTGTATGTTCATATAGTTATTGCTTGTGTGGGGTATCTTTTGGAAGTTTGGGTTAGCAGATGTGGGGGGATTTATTCTGGGAAATTGGGGTTTCACTCCAGTTTTCAAACAACACAAGGTGGTTTATCCTTGAGAGGTATCATACAGGGTGGTTATTTAGACCCCTCTTTCTTCTGGGTTTGGTTTTGAATTATTGAGGGTGAGAATAGTTTGAGATGTATCTAATGTAATGTCCAGACCTATGTGGTCTGTTACTCTGTCAAAATCTACTGTTTGGGGTGTTCTTGGAGGTAACGGTATCTCAATTTAAGAGTTTTCCAAATTTCTAGTTTTTTCCATCGGTGAGTCAGGTGTCAGTGCATCACATCGGTAGCTCAACATTGGTAGGTTGGCATCAGTAGCTTAGCATTAGTGACTGAGGGTGTCGGTATGTCAAGGAATCAGTAGGTTGAGGCATTAGTATAATGAGGCATCGATAGATCAAGGCGTTGGTAGGTCAAGGCATCAGTAGGTTGGGAATTAGCGACCGAAATTGGTAAGTGGAATTATTCAGTGGCGTTGGTGAGTGGCATCTGTGAGTGGCGTCGGTGAGTGTTGTTAGTGAGTCAGGCATCTATGAGTCGCGTTGGTGACTCGCTGTCAGTGAGTCGTGTTGGTGGCTCAACATCAATGGCTTAGTATTGGTGGATCATTTGTCAGTGGCTCACTCATGTCGGTGAGTCACGCTGGTGACTCACCCATCAGTGAGTCATTTCCTATTTTTCCCAGTTTTTTCAATTTCCCCCTTTGACATTTTCTTTGACTTTAAATGAGTTAAATGCCATATTTAATGAGTTTTTTGGGTCATTTTAAATAGTATTTATCTTCTAAAAACCTTGAGCTTCCTTTGAATCCTAAACTGCATAGTCTTGATCGTGATTCGTATTTAATGGCCTTTAAATAGTTCTCCCTGTTTATTTAGGATATGTCCTTTCTAAAGCTAAAATCCTATCTTCCTTTTAACCCTTCTATTTTCTCTTGGTGTTCCTAGAACTTTTCTTTCCCGAGGAGTAATGTTCTTGTGTTGTAATAGTCTATTTGGTACTCCCCTTGTATCTTTCCTGCTACTCATTAAACCTTCTATTTTTAATGCAAGGAAGAATTATTGATCCTCTGTTGTTCCATGTATGGATTCCTTCATCTCTCTTTCTTTTGTGCATCATGCGGGGTGGGTGTACTTATATCCCCTTGTAAATACGGTTGAATTCAATTTAAAGAAGATAATAAGAAGTAATAAATGACAGTATGGGATTATGATGACGATGATCACTTTGTTTTATATGTTATCCTCAATCCATGTCATGATTTTAAAGGGATGTATACCTTCTAAAAATAATGGCCATTGGTGGTTTCTGTTTTCACACCTGTATGGCTTGTGAATATTGTTGTTGATACTTCATGAACGACCATATGATTATTAAAATTGGTTAACCATGTATATTTGGTTAAATAAATGGATACCCTAGGATCGAACTTGTTATATGATAACCCTTATTTTATCAAGTGGAATTAAATAACAAGTGATGCTAAATTTGAATAAAACTTTCCTTGTTGGTGTGGCTATGTGCTGTGTGTGGTTATTTTAAGCCTTGTGTCTGTTATGTTTGTGTGGTGCTGTGGATGGGAGTGTGGTTGTGAGTATGAGGTGGTACTGGTGGTGTAATGGTATCTCAGGCTGAGAGATTGGTTTATTTTGGAATGGATTAACTTGTTATGCCATGGGACTATATTTGGGAAGTGGTTGGGCAGTGGTGCTACCGGACTGGGTTGTGTCATGTTCAAGTTTATGGGTGTGTTGGGCGTGGTGTTTTTGTACAGTGGGGATACCGATTGCGGTGGTAATGAGGTGTGATGGGGGTTTTACTTGTTGAGAGGAAGTACATGGCGACATTATTTTGAGTAAGGATGGTGTTAACTTGAGTGGACCTTTCGCCCAAAGTTTCTAGAGGCCATTCTTTTATGAATGGGTGTTAGAATGGATTATTTTACCTTGGAACTTCTTTACTTGTTTGACTTTGGTAGTGCTTGGTATGGTTTCATTGACTTATAATGTTTTCAATGTTTGGTAGTTTCCCAGGTAGGGATGAAATAAATAAATGAATGACTTGATAGTGAAAAATGACAATTGGTTAAATGAATTGGCTGGGGTTATGTTTCAAATTTTGGCTTGTGATGAAGCTATGTTCATTTATTAAATAGGGAAGTGACCGTCATTTGTTTTGATATGTGCATTTTGAGGTGGAAGCAAGGGAAGTTCTATGTGGTTTAGTTGTTGTTCTGAAAATCTATAGGTTGGGTTGAGTGTTTGGTACCTATATATATAGATACATGTAGTTACTTGTGATTTCAATATACACCCACCTGTGTTGATCACTATGTGCCGAACACCCCCATTGTTACAGGGGAGGTTGATAGGAGGATCGATGGATGGTTATTGATTTTTATCTATTCCCTCTTCTAGGCATTGATATCCCTAGACTCTTCGGGATGTTTGTGGTGTTTTTGTGAGGCCCAGGTGTCTGCGGGAAAGGTGTGATTCACAAGTGTCTTTAGGATGAGTTGTGTAGTGATTCCTAGGTTTCTTCTAGATGGGGTTGTGTTTTTTGGCCCAAGTGTTTACGGATGAGATGTGATGTGGTATGTGACCCTGGTGTGTGCAGACATGATATGATAGTGGGTCTTATAGAAGAGCGTGGTAGCATCAAGACTTTCACTAAGGAAGAGAAATTAACCAGTGGGAAGTGGTGCGTGGTACCCAAATATCGACATTATTACTACTTTAATTTACTTAACTTGCGTTATTTGGTGAGAATGCCTTGGTGAGGTTTGGGTGGATAGTATACCTTGTTAGGTGCTTCTGAGTTCTGTTGTTTTCTCATAGGGGAATTAGTACGCTTCTCCCACTTGTGAAAATGTGACTTTGGTTTTTTCCTAATGAGTATATATGTATCCTCACCCTACATATAAAAAATTATTTTTAGGTTTACCAGGAGATTACACGAACCAAGCTGGAACTTACTAGCTCAGATGTTGGGGATGGTTGCTGTGTCACTACTTAGTTTTATTTTGGTACTTACTTTGGATTTTTCTTTGTATTTCTATAAGTTTTACTTTAAACATGCATATGGGATGGATTTTGGTTTCTTTATATATATGTGTCTTGGAGTTGTTTGAGGTTGATACATCTTATCTCTTGATCTTGGTTACTATATATAAAAGGGTAATGCCTCCCATTTTTGTGATATTTATATACCCTTGGTGATGGTCTCCACCTTAGGGCCTATTGGAGGTGGGACTCAAGGGTCATTATATCTCCTTCATCTTGAGTAAGGAAGGTCTCAACATCTTTATATCTCATCCCTCATATTGAATAGGATGGGTCGTGACACATACCTAGGTCTCCCACTAAGGGATAACCATGGGTCACCCTTCAAAAGAATTCATGCATCCTTCTAGTTCACTGTAACAAAATTACACATCCACATACATATCATATAAATTTATTTTAAACAATTGATAGTCAATAGACTATAATTTCTTGAGGGTGGGATCCTCTTACCACACCAAGGGGATCTCACTCACCATTAAAGGTGGAACCCACCTTCCTACTCAACCAAGAATCACCTCATATTACTAGAACCAGTACCTAATACATTATAATATAGGTACTACTTAATATCATCTCTACCATGAAAAAATATCATAGAAGACCACTTCTCATCAAGTAACATTCATACCTTAATGATCTAATCAATTTTAACATTTAAAACTTGACTAAACTATGAATCTCTAACCCCATCCCTGATTATGATGACGTCACTTCACTATAGAGGGGGGGGGAGGAGGGGAGTGAAATATAGTCACTATAAATAGAAGCTTTATAGCTAATAAGTGTCTATTTAGAGGTTCCACCAAAATCTCTAATTCATGAACACCTACTACAAAATAAATAATTATTAACTACTCTATTTAGTATGAGGTTCCATGAAAATGGGATATAAATTGTACTCTGAACTACACCCATTTATTCCCATCCATAACCATCCATCATGAACATCTTCTATAGTTTCAACCTTCACCCCTCTACGCTCAACATGAAATTACCCAAAGTGGTGATCATGGGAGAAGATCAATGTGTTTTCCAAATCTAACCACCCTAGAGACACCTAATCCTCTTCCAAACAAGTCCTTGGTAGTCAAAAAGGTCAATAACAAAGAGGTATCTAATATTAGTGAAATCATCAACCTAGAGGTCTATCAATAACACTACTCCAGTTGTCTATAAATAAAAATCAATCCTTATCCCATAGCCGGGGTGTATCTTCATCAATAATTTCCCCACCTTCTAAAGGTTCACTCAATAGGCTCCTACATAGGTGTAACTCATTAAAATACAATAATTTTTTAAATATATTTCTTTAGAGTCTCCACCTAATCTAGTAGGCTCAAACAATTCCAATTCAAAACATGTATAGGAAACATCTTGTGAGGTCTACGACCTTTGACACATACTCAAACATGGTTTTCCCACCCTTAAAGGGTTCAACATCCTAAAATAAATCTTATATTGAACTATGGATCAGCTTCAACCATGGTAGAGATGTCCAATAGTGTGTTTAAGAAAACATCATCCATAAATGGACCGCCTAGCCATATGGGAATCTCAATACAATAATTTTCTATAAAATTATGAGACATATGTAAACATGTATCTCAAACTCATTCTTATCTGCCACTATTTTAGGTTTAGGATTTAGTATTTCCTCATAAAATCATAAGGTTTGTATCACCATAATGCATATAGCATTCTTAGTCCACAAGTAGTCCCATATAAATTAGTGGTAACTATCATCCGCTCTATAAGATCTACCCTAAGAAAAAATGAGCAAAAAATTGTCTCAAATTGTGGCTAAATAACTATTACTATCAAGTCTCAAAAATAAAAATGCACCATCACTCTATAACAGGTGGTGAGATGCCCAACATCAGATGTGTTCTCTTCATGACCCCACCTGTACACTCAAGATGACTATTAATAGGAGACTCCCTTTGTTCAACAGGGTGGACCCATAAGGATTAAAACATATCTATATGAAATGAAATTTAAAGGATGTGAATGATCATAATCAACTACTATATAATATATGTAACCACTTATTTATACCCCAAAATGACTTTTTAGAGATCCAGAGTGACTATAAGGTTATCCGAGTCCTAATGAAAGAATATGTCAGCTGCTGCACCTACAGTGGTCTCCCTAGTCTGAAAACCAAACTAAAGATCCCCTTTAAATCATTTAAATATATTCCCAAACTATTTCCCACAATACTAATAAATCCAAACACCATCCATAGGAAAAACCCACAATAATACCACTCTGAAAAGACCCGACTCATCGGGGACCTTCCCAAGATGATAGTAAGACAAAAGTGACACCACAATATTGCCTTCAATAGTCTAGGGTCTAGTGACTAGCACTGAGTAGGGATATATAAAAACATGGAAGTTCTTATATTATATCATCATATAACATATACATTTATCCAAGGTATAAAACTAATAGAATCACCAATATGATGTATATATTTAATAAACCAAACTGTATACAATGCATGTATGATACATAAAGTATAAATACATCACCATAAATGGAAATAAAATTTAATTGTACATCAAACATTAATCTAAATTTTATAGATACAAGAAATAGGAAATAGGTAACACCCTAAAAATTCTAAGAGTAACTTTTATTTGATAACATGTATGACACACAACACAAAATGTAGAACAGAATATAACCCCTTGAGATTTTATTCTATAGTTAATATTTTAAATAAATTTAATATATTCTCTAGCTTGTGATGAACACAATACCAATTCAGCTTGTGTCTCACCCAATGATGATTTTCTTCGATGACTTGCATTGCATGAAAGACCAAGTTTTACCAAACAATAATATATTATTAAAATTTTTATATATAATATAATAAGACATAAACTATCCATTAAATTACTGGTTATGAATATTATTAAATAAATTATGAAAATATACGGTTTATAAAAATATAAAATGAATTCACAGGTTACCATATTAATTAGAAATGAATATAAAAACAAATTGAATATAAAGGAAATGTTTTTATGCTCATAAAGTTTTTTTATCCTAAGAAATTAAATTAAATATTATTAGTGAATGATATTAATGAAATATATATATATATTATATATTCAATAAAATATTTTTTCATTCATACAATAGATTTTGTATCCTTAAAATAAGAATAAACCCAATTTTATGTATAAACAACAATATTTTTCTAAAGACAATTTTACCGAATTTTAATGGAGAACCTATTTGAAATACTATTTTTTAAACTTTTATAAAATTTATATTTGAAAATAAACTTTATTTTTGAAATATGAACTTCAAAATTAGGATAGGTTGAATTTTTGGTATTTTTCTGTGAAGTTTCATTTTTTGATGAATAATGAAAAATACTAAATTTTAATTGAAAAATGCTTCTTCGTATAATTTATTTATAAAGATAAAATATATTTTAAATTAGTTTTAAAGTAAAATAATATAAATTATACATAAATTAATCCAATTTAGGTATTTGTAATCAATTTAAAATTTAAAATTAATATAAAAATATAGTAAACTTTTGATAATTTTTACTTTAAAAACCAGCTTTGTCATTCTGTCTACAAGATTAAATTTAAATTAATTTATGAAAATTTTGGGATTTTAATTTAGAAAAATGGATTCCATTTTTTCAATAATCATAATTTATATTTTATAATAAGTTCAACTTAGTTTTTGACCAAAAATATTGGTGAAATTAATTGAAATTAATTATAACAATTAATGTAAAATTAAACTTAACATGGGACTAAACATTAAACATAGGGAAAAAATGACCTATAAACTTGTAAAAAAGTAATTTCATGTAAATATTTAGATCTTATACCCACTTTTATCTAATAAGTTTCATTATTGGAGCCACTTGACATGGAAAAAACATCGGTGGAATTACCTTTTAAATTTTTTACAATAATTCCACTCCTCCAGTATGAAAAGGCACTCACCCCTCCCACTTATTCGCACCTATAAAGCCATATGGGTCACCAAAAATCTACCCAAATAAGCTCCCAAAATCCCTATACTCTTCATATAATCCTCAATTTTTTCATAAAGAAAACCAATGAAGGAATTTGATAAAAACCAAAAGGAGTTACCCAAAGAAGATGTAACATTCTTCAACGACCACTTAAGGTATAATTATTTATACACTCATTAAATTTTAATTAATAGATGATTATATAATAAAATAGGTATCATAAATATAATTTGATGTTCTTTTGTTAATGTTTTATCCTAAAGCTACAAAATCTTCCATCAAATGGGTAACAAGCTTACCATTTGTGTGCACGACGAACTACCGCCACACAAAATGACGTCGTTTGTTTTTTTCCTTTACTACCTATCATGGTTAGTAATTATGATGGAAAACCTATTGATATATTATATATGTGATATTTATGTTGTATTAATAATTCTAAAATTATTATATAATACATACAATAATGATTTTCATTTTGGGAAAATACGATAACATCGTTTGTGGAAGTGTGGACTACCGCCTCCTCAAAATAATGTGATACGTTCATACATAACATAGAATGTATTAAGGATGGATTTAATTAAAAAAATGTGAAATAAAAGACATATATATGATATTAATGAAAAAATTACCTTTCGGTAAATAAAATATATCATATTTATTACCTTTTCACACACTGAAAAAGAGATAACGTTGTTCGTGGAAGTGTGGACTATCACCTCCTCGAAGCAATGTGATTCTCTTTACATCAAAAGAATTATATTTATAAGTATATATTATTAAATAACATGGAATATATGATATAATTATTATTATGGGAAGATAAATTTTGCTTACCTTGTTTCTGTAAGGATCATTAAAAAATGGGAACATTACTCATGTGTACATACGACCTACCGTCTCCATGATTGTAACATAGGTTCATTTTTCAGAAAAATATTTCATGATTGGTTTTAAAAGAATAATTGATGTATAAATCTGATAATTATTTCTTGATTATTATTTTTGGGATGTTTATGTTATGAACCCTTTGACCATACTCAACCTACCAAATTCATTTTTGACACATGAACAAAATTTGGTCACAACACTAGAAAAAAACATAATTGTTTTAGTAGTTTCATAAAAAAAATGTAATAAGTGAAATATAATTATTAATAAATTTTAAAATTTTTATAAATCAATTAAATAATTGACATAATTTTATTATTCAAAAAGATAAAGACACACAAGGCAAGTCGGACTCAAGGTAAGGTATTTTCATCTAACTTTTTACATCTATGAGATAAATGTCATATTCACCACTTAATTATTTTATGTGATGTATATATTGACCATTTGGATATATTATATCATAAATTAATTTATATTCATGGTATTTTGAGTTTTAATTTGAATGATTTCTTCTAATTGTATTTTAATTAAAAGTTACCAAGTGGTAAATAATTTCATAACCCAATTCCTTTTCATTATGTTATATTACTTCCTCATTATCATTAATATTATAATATTATGTGTGTAATAAATTTTTACTATATATTATTGTATTCCCATTATTTTTATTTTAATTTTAAACACATAATATATTCATTAATTGATTCTCACATAAACATTATGGTCTTTTCAAGGTTTTACTTCACAATATCATTTTGTTTGAGATTGTTTACACTTGAATTTACATTGTAGGAATTTATTAGATCATTGTTTAATAAATCATTTAATTTTATTCTCCTCTAGTTATTCATGAAAATTTTCAAGTAATAGTAACCTTTTCCACTCTTTGGTACTCAACTTTTTTATAAAATGTTTTAAAGAAAACCCAACTTCATTTTTCTCTTTAGTCAGAGAACCTGTTTTCTTCTAAAAACCCTATTTTCTATGAAGGATTTCAAAAAACTTTTAACCATTCAAAAATTATTTATTAAATACATTTTTACCCTTTTTCATTTTACAAATGTTTTTAGAAGAATATTCTTATCTCTTTCCGAACAAGGAAATCTTCTATCATTTTTACCTTAAAAAAGGAATATTCTGTTTACCTTGTATGAAATATATGGAATTAACCTCTGTCGTTTCATTGAAGATTCCTTTTAAAGTTTAAAAGGTTAATTTTTTTAAAAAATGTTTTTTAAAATTTATTTTCAAATAAATGTATTTCAAAAAATTTCCAAAGTAAAAATTATATTTTCCTCAAGAATGTTTTAAAAATATATTTTTATAGTATTTTCATTCATCAACAACAAAAAACCTTTATTTTTAATTTTTGTGGGATATATTGTGTTGATACCATACATATTATTCATTTGGATATTTTTTATTGATTTTTCTAAGGATAGAATCAACTTTCACTACCTTAATTCATTTTTTAGTCCCCTTGGAATATTCACTTTCATGCATTTATTAGACATTAAATTTCCCCTAATTATCCATACCATTTATCATGGATATGTTCATTGCCTAAACCATATACCATTTTTACATTCAGTAATTACTTTGATATTTATTTGATTATATGGGGAAATAATAATAAATCCATATACTTTACGCAATATATATATATATATATATATATATATATATATTTGATAATCCACTTTGTTTGGGAATTTAAATTGATTATTTGATTTATGAGGATGCTTTGTAAATGAAAGACATGAGTTGGGGATCATTTAATGAAAGAACTATGGGTTTAGGACCATTTAATGAAATCCCCATGATGTATCAATAGTCTCATGATACCAAATTAGTAGGATAACCTAAGCTAATGGGTTTTCACCAAGTATGTTTTAAACCATTTTAAGGATAGATATTTATTTTAAAGGTATCATGTATTTTTAAAACATGACATCTAGTAATTAATCATTTCCTTTATTAATAATTCATTTATTATTATTATACATGAGATTATTATGTCGAAATTATCTATGTATGAACTTTTATTATAAGTTTATTGAATACATGACATATATGTTCAATTATTTATCTTTCCATACTGTTTATGTCCTTACTTCTTAATTTATTGATTATATGGAATGTGTGTTCAATTATTACATTTCCATATTGATTATTCTCATTGATTCATTATTTCTTCCACTATACTTTACCTGTACTGATCATTTGATATTACCCTTGTTTTTTCCTTTTCCAAGTTTATGAATAGGAATCCTTTGAGTGAGTTTCAAGGATGAAGTTTATTATTTTATTATGTATTGTATTTTATTTTCTACTTCTCAATATAAAATGGGTATCATGTATGTATTATGGTTTTAAAAAAATGATAAATTTCAGTCCTTATAGATTTGATTCCATGTAATCATGATAATGTAATGGTAGTAAACACAAGCTATGGGATTACTAGGGTTGGATCACTACATTTTGTATCATAGGAAGTTTAGTAAAAACCCTAGAAACTATATTTAGGAAAACATAGACTGGACCACATAACCCTAAGGTGAACTTTGAGGATAAGTATAGAAGAACATCCTAGACTTTTGGTAAGGTAGATATTCTGTGGGTATTCCTAGAAATACATCCCTCCACCGTTACTACAAGTGGATGTCATTATAACACATATGTACCTTGGGGTAACAACTCTGAAAATGTGTGTTAGGCCTGAATTGTGCGTAACAAGGTATATGACAATGGGCCTTACTAAAGACCTAGTTTGAAACTCCTAGGGGATACGCTTAGGATAATTCACATTTTCTTTACAGACCATTATGAATGATTTGAATAGATAATGACAATTAATGACCTAGGTTAAACCTTAGACCAAAGAAGGGACTATGTTGAGATAAAACAGATGAAGTATTTATGTATAGAGATTTTATTGAAAAATTTAGTTAAAAGTCTATTTAGTGATTAACCTTATTTAAATAATTCCCATCATAATTATTTTGAAAATAATATTGATATAGTTTATAAAAAGGAAAACCTATAAGGCGGTGGGTCTTGAACCCATGACTGAAGGATGATATGGGTTTCATGCCTACCACTGGCCTATGTGATGTCCTGGTAAATATATCATTATTTTTAGATAAAAAATTTGAAGATAAAATATCAATGAAAAGACAATAATATTAATTTTTAGGTTTAGATATTAATATATTAGACATATTACTTTTGGAAAATAGTTAGAGACAAATGTGAATAATTTTTTTATGGATGTTATGATATGTAAATTTTTATTCTTCTTAAATAAAAAATGTTCATTCTAGGATATCCATTTCATTGAGTAAGGGATGAATTATAATTTAATTGAAGCACAACCAAAATATAAAATTTTTCTTATAAAATTGAAAAATATAAAGTAAGTAAATTTTCTTATATTCTTGTTTAATAAAACAAATCCTCAATATTAGGAAAAGCATCATAAAAAAATATTTCCTAATACCTTAATTTTTTCTAAACTGATGGTCTTTTAAATCATCACTGATTTATGAATTTGAGGCCCTAAAATTTAAATTGATCATTAATATTTTTGTGATTGATGGCCTTAAACAATCCCTATAATTATTTATGCTTTTTCCCTATGTCCACATTTTCACTTTCCACTAATGTTGTCCTACATTGAAACCTAGTTATTTTTCATTCCATGTGACCTTTATACTTATCATTCTATCTTATTAAGAGGATATTTTATTAAATCTTCTCATGATGTGGGATTTCAAAAAAGGAATTTTTAAATATCAAACCCAAGATTTCAGAGACTGAGTTTAAATTTTGATGACACAATTTATTTAAGGTGGGGAGAATATAACACCCCAAAAATTCTAAAAGATTAACTTTTATTTGATAACATGTATGACCCCCAACACCATATGAAGAAAAGAATATTAACTCTTGAGACTTTATGGTATATTTATTATTTTAAATAAATTTATTATATTCTATAAATTTCAATGCACACAATTTTGAATTAACTTGTGTCACATGCAATGATGATTTTCTTCAATGACTTGCATTTCATGCAAGACCGAGTTTTATTGAACAAAAATATATTATTAAAACATTATTATTTAATATAATAATATGTAACCTATATATTAAATTAGTGGTTATGAATTGTATTAACTAACTTATGAAAATATATGGTTTATAAAAATATAAAATTAATTCATAGGTTACCAATTAATTAGAAATGAATATAAAAACCAATTGAATATAAAGGAAATGTTTTTATTCTCACAAAGGTATTTTATAATAATAAATTAAATTAATTATTATTATTTAATATTATTAATGAAATATATATGTTATATATTCAATAAAATATTTTTATATTCATCCAATTTATTTTATATTCATAAAATAAGAACAAACCCAATTTTACACATAAATAACAATATTTTTCTAAAGGCAATTTTACAACATTTTAATAGAGAAGCTATTTTAAATCAAAATGTTGGAACTTTTATAAATTTAATATGTCAAAATAAATTTCATTTTTGAAAGTGGAACATAAAAATTAGGTTAGGGAGAATTTATGAAATTAATATATAAAGTTTCATGTTTTAATGAATAGTAAAAATATTGAATTTTAATTGAAAGCTACTTCTTCGTCTAATTTATTTATAAGGATAAGCTATATTTTAAATTGGTTTTAAAGTAAAATTATATGAATTATGAACAAATTAATTGAATTTAGTTCATTTTAATCCATTTTACTTTGAAATTAAATATAAAAACACAATAAACCTTTGATCCATTTTACTTTAAAAATCCAATTTGTCGTCCCGTTTGTGGAATTAAATTTAAATTAATTTATACCACTTTTGGGATTTGAATTTGGAGATATAGAATAAATATCTAAAATAATAATAATTTATAAATATATAATAATGATAACTTAGTTTTGACCCAAAATATTAGTGATAGTAATTAAAATTAATTACAGAGATTAAGATAAAATTACGCATAACAAGAGACTAAACCTTAAACTTATGGGCCAAAATGACCTAGAAACTAGTCCAAAAGTCATTTTATGGAAATATTTATACCTTATCTCAAATTTTATCTTATTTTGTTCATTATTGTATCTAATTTACTTGAGAAAAACGTGGGTTTAATTCCATTTTCAAAAATTTACAAGAATACCACTCCTCCTCCACTATAAAAAGGTACTCACCATCCGAGTTATTTACACATATCAAGCCCTTTGGATCTCCCAAAATCTACCCAAATAATGTCCCAAAATACCTAATCTCATACTAAAATCCTCACTTTGGGAATAAATCAAACCAAGGAAGTATTTTGGTATAAATCAAAAGGAGTTACCCAAATAAGAGGCAAATTTCTTCAATGATCCCTTAGTTTTATTTATTTATAAAATCCATAAATTATACTTATTTAATTATTATATAATAAAATCAGTTTCATAAATATACTTAATTTTTTTATGTTAAGGGTTTAATATATACCTACACACACTTCTATCAAATGGGTAATGATCTTATCGTTTGTGTGTACGGTGAACTACCACTTGACAAAACGATGCCGTTCATTTTTTACTTTACCACCTCTCATGGTTGGGAATTATGAAGAAAAACCTATTTATATATGATATATGTTGTATTTATTTTGTGTTAATAATTCTACAATTTTTATGTTAAACATACCTTAATTATTTCCATTTTGTATAAATAAAATAACATCATTTGTGGATGTGTGGACTACCCCCTCCTCAAAGCGATGTGATACATTAACATATTAAATAGAATGTATTAAGGAAAAGTTTAATTAAACAAATGTGACATAAAAAACATATATATGATATTAATGGAATAATTAACTTTAAAAAAAAAATAATATATCATTTTATTTAGTACCTTTCTACTCACTGAATAATTGACAACGTTGTTCATTGGAGTGTGGACTACCGCCTCTTCGAAGTGATGTGATTCCTTCTACATCACAAGAATTGTATATATAAATATATATTATTAAATAACATGTTATATATGAAATAATAATTATTTTGGAAATATACATGTTACTTACCTTTTTTCCATATTGATCATTGAAAAATGAGAACATTACTCATTCATAAGTACGAACTACCGTCTCTATGATTGCTAAATTTGTTCATTTTTCATAACCAAATTTAATTATTGGTTTTAAATGAATAAATTATATATAAATATTATAATTATTTTATGATTATTATTCTTGTTATGTTTATGTAATGACACCTTTTACAATATTCCACCTACCAAGTTCATTTTTGACACATGAACCAAATTTGGTCAAAACGTATGACATAAAGTTAATTATTTAAGTAGTTTTATAAAAAAATTGTAATAAGTGAAATAAAATTAGTAGTAAATTTAAAAAAGTTTATTAATCAGTTAGATAATTTACATAAATTTATTATTTATGAAGATAAATACAAACGTGACAAGTCAGACTCAAGGTGGGGTATTTTGATCTTACTTTTTACACATGTGAGATAAATGTCATATTCACCCCTTACTTTTTTTGTGAGGTATATATACTACTGATTTTGATATATTATATCATGAATTATTTTATCTTCATTGTATTTTGAGTTTAAATTTAAATTATTTCTTCTAATGGGATTTTAATTTAAAGTTACCAAGTGGTAAAAAATTTCATAACCCGATTAATTTTCATTGGGTTATATTACTTTCTCATTGTTTTAATATTATAATATTATATATATAATAAATTTTTAATATCTATTATTTTATTAACATTTGTTTTTTGTGGATTTAAATTTCACACACACAATCTATTCATTGATTTATTCTCACATTAACATTATGGTCTTTTCACAGGTTTACTTCACAATCTCATTTTGTTTGATATTGTTTACAATTGAATTTCAATTAGAAGGAATTATTGGATTTTTTTAATAAATCCTTTCATTTTCTTACCTTATGGTTATTAATGACCCCTTTCAAGTAATAGTACCATTTTCTCACTTTTTGTCTTTTACAAATGTTTTAAAGGAATCTTTTTATCTCTTTTCAAACAAGGAACTTTTCTACCTTTTTTAAATTTCCAAAGGAATGTTCTTTTTACCTTGTACGACATGTATGGAATTACCCATAGATATTTATTTAAGGATTACTTTACAAGTTTAAAAGGATAAATTTTAAATAAAATGATTTTTAAAATTTATTTTCAAAGAAATTTATTTCAAAATTTATTTTAAAATGAAAATGATATTTTCCTGAAGAATGTTTTTAAAATATATTTTTATAGTATTTCCATTTATCAATGAAAAAACCCTTTATTTTTTACTTTAATTGGGATATATTATGTTGATACCATCTTTATTATTCCTTTGGATTTTTTTGATTGATTTGGCTAAGGATAATATTTAATTTCATTTCCTTGATTCATTTTTGTTGTCCCCTTGAAATATTCACTTTATTATGATCATTTGACATTAAAGTTACTCTAATTATATATATCACTCATCATGGTTATGTTCATTGCCTAAAACATATACCATTTGTAAATACAAAAATTAATTTGGTAGTTATTTGATTATCTGGGAAAATATTGATAAATATGTATCCTTTACCCAACAAAGATACTTGATATGGAACTTTTCTATGAATTTAAATTGATTATTATATATATGAGGAATGGTCTGGAAATTTATGAAACTAGTTAGGGACCGTTTAATGCAATCCCTATGGGTTAAGGACTAGTTAATGCAAGACCGAAAATGAATCAGTTGTCTTAGGAGATGAAATCATTTGGCTAACCTAAGCTAATAAGTTTTAACCCAATATGTTTTAAACCATTTATAGGATATATAATTACGATAATGGTATCATTTTAGTAGAAAACATGACTTCCTATAATTAAGAATTTCCTTTATTGAGAAATCATTTATTATTATTATCCATGAGATATGAGTTCACTTTCATTCTCAGTTTATTGAATACATGACATGTGTGTTCAATTATTTACCTTCCATACAATTTATCCACTTACATATTAGTTTATTTATTATATGGAATGTGTTTTTAGTTATTATATTTACATATTGATTATTCTCATTAATTCATTATTTCTTCCACTATAAATTACCCTTATTGAACATTTGAGCACACCCTTATTTTTTTCCTTTTCTCAAGTTATGAAGATGAATCCTTTGAATGAGTTTCAAGGATGTAGTTTATTATTTTGTGATGTGTTATATTTTATTTTCTATTTCCCATTGTAAAATGGGTATCATTTATGTAATCTGGTTTTCTAAAACTTCTAAACTTTCAGTTCTTCAGGATTTGATTCCTTGTAATCATGCCAATGTAATGGGAGTAGACACAGAATTTGAGATTACTAGGGTCGAGTCACAATCAAATATCCTCCTCAATGCATGTAACCCTAAAATAATATATAGTTACAATGGTCTCCCCTACCATCAAGGACCACAAAGTTCTATCACAAATCTCCATGAATTAATATATGCTAGCTCTGAACAAGCAACACCAGCTCTATGTTTACCAGAACCATCTCCAAACTTATGTGTCATCCGTACTGAAAAAACACACATGGGCCCAAGGTATATGTAGGTGTGTGCATAAACATACTCACTAGGAAACCCTAAAAACCATAAAGGGAAAATCAATTTAATTTTCAAACCTAAAACATTTGGTATGAGATAGTAATGAGGAGGACAATAAGAATAGATAATCCAAATATACTCTATATTTAGAATTATTAGGGAACATAGAAGTCCCATTTATCTCATCTCCAACCCATGAATATACAAACCCCATGAGAAACATGGAATTCTCAGAGTACCAGGAAGACCTCAAAGCTAGATGTTGATATCCATCTATATACGACATCACAAAGGCAATCCTTGGGGTACTGAAGAGCCACAATCCATAAACAATCCTATACTAATCAGCCTTTACAACTGCCTAATCATCTCTTGAAACCATAAAGGGTGTTTGAACTCATCCTTAAAGCATTATTTTCAATCGAGGGAGTATTGTTCATCAATACCATACCATTTATTATGTAAAAAATTCCCCTTCCTCATATGAGGGCCCCAGACCCTAGTATCTATAGAGTTCCTAGGGGGTCTCATGACCTAATACCCACATAGTTACTAGGGGGAATCACAACCTAGAATCTATATATTTACCGAACCTAGTTAAACCAATCTAGAATCCACACAGTTTCTAAGAGGCCCCACACCCTGGTATCCACACATTTCATGGGGGTGGGGGTTATTAGGAGAGCATTACCTGAGTATCTCACACATTTGTGACCAATCTCATCAAACCCATCATCCATAGGAGGTATATCCACCTAGGTGGATATTCAACCCCAAAAATAATCTAATAATCACACATAAACCCAGTATCTAACCCTATGAATAAAAATGAAAAGTTTTCATCTCACTTTTCAAATAGTACCAGATGTCCAAATGTACTATACCATTGTAATCTACAAGAAAAAATAGTCTGGTTATGCTATTTATTTATTAAAAATGTGCATCAGATAAAAATATTTATTTCATCGTAACATAAACAAGAGGAATTACATGACAGGACCCATGGACTATACTAAAATTTAGAATTATGTAACACATATTAGTTTGGAATAATTTGTCTCAATTTCTAGATCACAGTTTTGTAGATAGATAGTCAATTTGATATCATAATAAAAATATAAAATTAAATCAAATAATAATAATAATAATAATAATAATAATAATAATAATATACTATTCTTAATATAAATCCTAAATATAATAAATGGAGGAGGTGGGGAACATTCATGCCACCCCTCCTTCATCCCTCATTCGTTAACCACTTTATTTTTTTTCTTTTTTAAATTTAGATATTAAGGGGGATAGAACCTTAGTCATTCCACCACCTCCCATAGCTATGGCAGCCCATAAGACCACACACAACTCAACATGGTCAACCACCCAATGAATAACCAACAAATAACTTCCCTCACATTTATTCTAGGATATCCCCCTTTCTCATGTCATCCTTCCAACTCACATCAAATCCATCTGACATTAACACCCCTCGATCCACCATCATAGACCTACCATGTAAAGATGACAACACCTTGATTCACTATCTTTATCACTGTTGAAGTTATAGTGTCATGAGTTAATTAAAGGTAATGAAACATAAACCATGAATTGATAATGGTAGTTGGTGGTTAAGTATAACCACTTATAGGATGAGTCCACACTCATGGACGCTGGAGAATGTGGGGATCAAGTAAGCAATAAGACATGATCTTTGATAAGTAATTATTCAAGAATATAAGATAAATATTTTTTGAAAAAATTTAATTTATAATAAAAAAAGTTTTCCATTATCCAAATAAAATTAACAAATATCCATATTATTTTACCAAATATTCAAACAATTAACCATTCATTATTTTTAAGAAGAAATAATACATTTTTATCAATATAATCCACCAACATAAAATCATTTTCCCTATACATATTATTTAAAGGTAAATCATAATTCATATAAACATGTAAACTTTACATCAATTTCTTATGAACTTCAATTTAATAAAAAAAATTAACAAATATAATATTTTTAATTATTTTTTTCTTGTGTCACTAACAATAGAATTTAAGGAAATTAATTTGAGGAAAAGAATAAAATAATGAAATATATTTAAAAAGAAAAATTCCCTACCTCAATAATGGATTGATAGTTAATGAATATCATACTAACATCTATTTTGTTGATGACCCCGATGAGGAATTCTTTGATTCTATAGCTCTATGGTTTTCCACCAAAAACCTATCTAGATATATAATTATAGGGTTTATGTTATCCACACTATAATTATATAAGGTGATGAATATATTGGAGTGAATCCCTAGGTAAATATTTTTTAACCTATTAATTAATTAATCTGTTCAGGATAGTCAATTCTAGAGACCACTGGTTTGAAACAAAATCATAGTACACTTAAGGTATAACTTAAATTATGAATGAAACTACAATGTCCATTTTTCCATTCAAAAATTCTTTCAAGAGGAAAGGAATAATTCTTGAGAATGCATGTGATCAGGTTAAAAATAATATTTTTTATATTTAATATATATTTATCAAGGCCCAACCATGCTCGTAATTTCATACCAGCTCAGCTATGGGGTAAGAATTACACCTCAAAATCAAAATTGGGTTGAGTCTTGATCAAGAAAATTCTGGGTCATTATATTAGAAATTATACCCCAACTTTACATTCTATAAATATGTGGTTGGTAAAGTGATTCATGATTAATGATTTGGGTGAAAATCCTACATATCGAGTATGAAAATCTATAGAGATAGATCAAATAGGTTTCTTAGACTACTTCAAAATTCATAAATTAGTTATTTGCTAAAGTTGTTTAACATGGATAACCCTAATAAAAGGTATTTACTAGTGTTTAATGGCATAAATCTTAGGAATATTTAGGATCCTTCAAAATAGTTATAAATAATGGATAATATTTCTTATGTGTCTTCCATAGGATATATTATGTATGCCATGTTATGAACTCAACATGATGTCATTTATGCTTTGAGTTTATTAAGTAGATACCAATCCAATCCTAGTGAGAGTCACTAGATTACTATCAAGAATAACCTTAAGTACTTAGAATAAGAAAGAATATATTATTGTTCTTTGGAGGATATGATGATCTCCTTGTAAGGGGTTACACTTATTTTATTTCCAATCCAAAAAATATGATAGGATATCTCAATATAGTTTCATGTTTTACCTTAATATTAGATTTATCAGTTTGAAGAGTTCTAAACAAGCCACCATGATGGACTCGAAAATAGAGGCAAAGTATATCACTACATAAAATACTATGAAGGAATCTATTTAGATCAAGAATTTCATTATTGAACATGGGGTTGGTTTCAACATTGATGGAGAAACCAAAATTTACTGTGATTATAATAGAGTTATTTTTCATACTAAGGAATATTAGTATCATCAAAGGAATAAACAAATATTTCATAAATATCATCTCATTTGAGAGATCCTTGAGAGGGGTGATTAAAATATATCTTAGGTGGATATAGAGGAGAATGTAGTAGATCCATTAAAAAATAAATTATCACAGTATAAGGATAAGGGTCATGTAAAGTATCTAGGTATTATATACATGATATAATAGACATAATAATTGTTTTCAATTGGGATGTATCATAGTTTTATAATAAAGAAAATCCCATTTATCATTCATTCATGTGTGATTCATATATTAAATGGATAGTGGAATAATAAAATATCATCAAATCATGACTCTATGTTGTCCTTAATCGATGATCATATTTGTGTATTATTGGTTGTGATGATATTGTTAATATTATCATGAGTAAAATCTTTTATGTGACATAAATAATAGGCTCATGAGATAATAAATAGAGGCGTGATATCTAGTCTGACTCATGAAATCATATCACAAGGAATTTCAGGTGGTCATTGATATAATTAGGTGTGTATACTTATTATAAATCCCCATTTCTTGAGGTTTGATAGATACTTAGCATGTGAAACTTCATAATTTGATACCTTTCTTATGCCGATATTGAGGCTAAGATAATAAGGGGTGGTTTGGTATGTTACTAATAATGTCATCCGTTGAGTTCAACCAAGATGGGATATATCCACCTAAATCATAAGAAAATACATCAAAGAATTAAATTGAGTGGTTGATGAAATGTATGGACATGCTTTGATAATTGATATGTGATTTTCTTGTCTATTATAATGATTGATATGTGATGTAATAATTTTGTATGATAAATATACTAAAATAATAAAAAATATATGAGTTTGCCAATACTAGATCATCATGTTCCATGTCTAGTTTTCACTTGATGTCATGGATGAAAGGATTATATAAGGATTCATATGGTATATATGATACATATTTTTGTGGACATATTCATATAGCGATATGGGTGGATTTGATCAAGATTTTTCCAGAACCTTTTGTATCTTGAGTAATAATGATGTTTTCCTAAAAGATACTCTTTACTTACATTTATGAATTAGGGAATTCATAATTTTTTTAATTCTACAAAGTCTTATAGGGTCACACTGTTAGAACTTATAATATAGATTAAATTTTTAAACAAATTGTTTGTTCAAAAAAATTAATAGAGTTTGATAAATTGTGTCCAAAATACTTTAAATGGACTAACAAAGAGTTATGAAATTTATTTTGTGAAGCCCTTATGATATTTTATTCTATGTGGAAAATTTATGGACATTCACTAGAATGGGATGAATAAAATTTCATTATTTATCCACATCATAAATTATGATATTCTTTTGATTTATATCATAGAAAATGATATAATGATAACGACAAAGTATTATGGTGACTATATCTTATTATATGATTTAAATAGAGAAATGAGATATCATTCACCTAATAACTACTAAATATTCTAAACATATTTATCATTATTTATGAAACATAAATATGATTCATTTATTAAATGAAAAACTTATTATGATTTTTGAAATGATCAATGATCATAACACTCCAATGAGAATATGTTATGGTAACATATTCCAACTATCAAACATTGGCAGTTGATTCTCAACATCCTTTATTGAATAAAGGGAGTCTAAATAAGGATGATATCCTCTTATTGTAGGTGTATCAATTTTATCTAGCCAAACTGAAGATTTTTTCTTCCCAGTTCTCTATTATTCTTTGAGAAGTAGTCGCTATCACACCTTTAGATTTTGAGGGATCCTCTCATAATGTATGGGGATTCTAGCACCTAGTGTACTACCCTTGGAGGTGGGAGTCAATCAAATTATGTTAAGTGATATTCATCAAATAAACTACACCAAGGTGAATCTTACAGAATATGAGGTATGTATATTGTTTTATGCTATTCATTTTCATTTTTATACAATGATGATAGATATATAATTTTATTAGGCTTGTAACATTATTACAAGCATCTGATGTTCCTAAAAAACCCATAAAAAACTAATCTCATCATAATCTCTCCCTAGGTAACCAATAATTTCAAGGTAAATACCCCAAGACCGCCTCCAAATGATTAGGGGTCTTCCATGAAAATCTAGTGCATAAACCATACACATATGAGAGGAATTTTCTTTATAACCAGGATCGAGATGTAAAATAAGAAATAATGAGGTAAAACATATAAGAAATTAAGAACTAAATTAAATTTCATTTGTAACTATGCATGGATTCCATAAAACTATAATAGAATATAACAACCACAAGTGGAAGAATACAATTGAAAAACCCATAAAAATAAAGGTAACACTAACAAACCAATATATGATAGATACAATATACATTTACCCAACTCCTAGACCAACTATCCATAACCTTCTAAGCTAAAATTTCTCAAAAACATCACCAACACACTCATAAATATCTAAAAAATAATTATAATAATTAGGGGTGAGTATTATCACACTCAATGGGTTCCCACTAAAGTCTCTAATTGTACTAATGTGATTAAAGTATACTAATTCATCTATGACTATATGTGATAAACCATAAAATCATCCCATTCCCATATATGGTTCACATCCTCTTGAGTTATCACTATCTCTCCACAAGTATGCTTCCCAAATCAGAGGGGTATATAAGTTATATATAACTCACAAATCTATAATCATAAAAATAAATGCCCTCACAAATAATGCCACACCACATTGGTAGCCTTCTCCCAATGTCACACATCCAACCACCTATCAATGTTTTCATTATCTCATTATAACCATAATTTCTCCCATAATAAGTTCATATCCAAAAGTGGGGTGAGGATAAAAACATACTTACCTAGCCATATAATATTTCATACACTACTTAGATGATGGGACATGGACATACATTCCTTACCCAAGTGGTGATTCTCATAGAGAATGAATATGATCCATTACTGAAATAATATAACATAACATAGATATACACACCCTATAATCCCTATTAATCACCACAACACTCATTAATTATATATAAATTATGAACAAGTTATATATCTCACCACCTCTTTGATATATCATATTAATAAGTATATCTAGATCCCATAACATGATACCAAATCACCACACTACCCTCCACTATAGAATCATTGACATCCTAGGTATAAAATAGTATAAACACATATCCTAGGAAAATATATCAAAAGAGCTAAATCAAAAGAGAAAAAAAACAACACTTTTCATTTACTATAAACTGAAACCACCATTCAGAATATGAATTCTAGACACACCATTCAAAATGATCCTTACAAATACACTATTTGAATACGCACCCTCCAGAGCCCCCTTTTGGAATTGCCTCATCCAAACTCAAATTTGTTACTTTAAAGTCTACTACAACCATCATCCAACACATATCACACCAAAAATTTGAAAAAAAATTAGAGACATAACCCACAATTTGTCTCTTGCCATAATCTACCAATATTAAACTATAAAAGTATGAAAAATATAAGTATGGAGAAAAGGAATTATTTTTTGGTTCTACAAAAAATAACCCTTCATACCTATTGATACTGATCATCCTCACAAAACTTCTTAAGGAATATCCAAAAATACCCATGAGATGAAGGGATAAACAATGGCCATATCTATTGCCGTCATCCTTTTGACTTTAAATCTTCCACCTCGTCTAACATTATGAACCCCACCATATATTTCATCCCTTAAATAGATCCAATATCTAAAATAAAAAGTCTAAATTAGAAATAAATATTATATAATAAAGGATCCTTCCATAACCATTCATAACTTTAGGCTATATCTAAAAATCAAGTAGTTTATACTTCACCTTTTTCAAAAAATACGCAAGTGTTTTCATAAGGTCTCTACTTTATAGAAGATTCAGACTAAAACATTAATTATTTGGTCATACCCTAAAAGAACCTTCAAAATAAGCTATTCTAAAGTTTATCCATTCTTCCCTTATAGAATAAAATAATTGAAAAAAACACTCATTCACCACATATCATTTCAGAATGCACCTACAACATCCCTTTTCCATCCCTATTTCAACATAAGTAATGATGTAAAATAGAAGGCACACCCATAAAAACATTAAAAAAGTTGATAATATAGTATAATTATATACTTATATAAAATATAGGAATTATCTTATCATAAAGGATAATTGAAAATAAAAATACAATCACCGGTGACATAAAAAATAGAAGAAAAATAGAAGGATAAAATCTATATAAACTTCACCAATCACATTACCTCCCTCTAAACTCTAGAAATTCAGGACTCTTACACCAAAAATCCGTCAGAAAACTAGATATAAATCACCCAAATTTGATAAATTGAATAAAGAAAAAAGGATTTAGAAATAATTTGGGAAATAAACCCCTTTTATCTTATTTATAAACTAGGGAATCTTGAATTGTATAGAAAATAATCAGTCTCTTGCCAAAAAATAAAATAATCAAACTCTTATAATCTTAATGAACCTCAATCCTTGTGATAAAATCACCATTTTTGTTGTAATGATTATATGAAATTTAAAACTAATATTATCTACATGGTAAAAAATTACTATATTTTCCCTAAGCTGAAAAATGATAAAAATTCCCTCCAAATTTATAAAATCTCTTAGAAAACCACACTAAGACCTCTACATCCTCTCAACATTTAAAATGTTTCATCCTTAAACTATCTAAAAATAAACTAAAAATTTAAAATAAATCTCATTCATTTCAGCATCACACGAAACATCATCATCATTACAACCAGAAAGATTATAATAAATTCGAGAAAATAATAAACCAAAATATCTCCGGGAACTGTATCCTCATCTGGGACTTATATTCATAGATCAACTCCAAAACTCCACCATACATATAAATAATATGAAATAAAGGAACCAAACACCAATTTATAACTTTATCTTAATGATCTTGATTCATTATTGGATATTTTATAAACATTGTATCCTTATCTTGCTCTGACTTACCCTAATCTATCAAATGAGATGGATTATAGACATACATACTTAGTTGAGAACCATGAGATATGTCATGGTATCTCTCCAAATAAATATGAAGTTTCTATATATATATATATATATAACTTTTCCATCTCATTGAAACACTTTAAAAGTTTTAATGAACCTTAGAGATAACTTACTACCACTTTCAAATATGTTTTCCCACATTTTAAAGAAACTCATGAAAACACATGATCCCAAATATCAAACTCTAATAACCGAGGACTATGATCAATATATGGATTCTTCCTACTCCAATCCGTCCTCATACTCTCCTAAATTAACTAAACATGATCATATATACTATACCACAAATCAATACAAATTACCAATGTCTATCTAACATCAACCCATCACAACAGAGATAAAAAAGGGGACTATAAAACTCTTTATATGGTACTATACTAATAGAACAATGATAGTTTTTATTATAATAAATCTATACCAAAGCTTAGTTCTCAGTGCACAAATCACTAAAATCTAATATACATTCTCATAACATGTCCTCCAAATTCTAGATCATCTTTTTAGTTTGACCATATGTTTGTGGATGAAATAGGGTGATCAATAACCATTGAGTTCTAAAATAATACAACATTCCTCTGCACATATAATATATAAATTGATAATAATGATTAAACATAACCAAATGAGGAACTCTTTGAAATTTCACCACCATTTTCCTATAAAAATGTGTTGAGGAATCAATCGAAAACATTTCACTAATGGATGATAAATTCACTAACTTTTTCAAATCACCAACTATTAACTATATAACATCATAAAATTTTGGTTAATGAGAAAACCTAATCATAAAATACATGGTGATATCTTCCCACATCCATCATTAAATCAATAAAGGTTGTAACAATCCTATTGTAACTCGATTATCAACCATCACCTATGAAAAGGTAATAAATTTATCCATAAACTCTACCAAATATATATTCAATATAGACAAGAATAACCACTTACTTATATAATAATACATATTTTCCACTCCTAGATTCACAACCAAAGGTGAACCATGAAATTCATACACCAGCACCTCATGCATGATTTTTAGAATAAATAATTTTCTCTGAAATAAGTCCTGATTCTCCCCACCTCTAGATTAACCATTAGGTGCATCAACCCAAAAAATTTGATCATTCCAAAGCTTCATTTTGGATCTACTAACTAAGACTCAAGAACCTAATACATAAAGAAATAATCCATCAACATTTGATAAATTAATGCTCAACCACCTACAAGATCCTGGCCAAGATGTAATGATTTTTTCTCTTCCTTCACCCTCTTCTCATAAACTGACTCCCAAACAATATCACTATAATATTCCTAGTTCAAAACACACACAACCAAATTAACCCATTGTGGGGGATATGTGATCTTAAAATCATAATCCTAGGGGAACTCAATACATATAATCCACCTCAAATTTAATCCACACTTTTAAATGATATAATGTATGATATTATAATTCATAAATACCATATAATGCATAATAAATAGATAATGGATCCAGATCCAAAATTAAAACACCAAAATTGTCAAATATCTAGCCTAATAAACCCAAATGGTACCAATTTGGGTGGATCCACATGACCTTAATCATGAATCCTTGTATTCCATAGGTTTCAAATTATAATAAAGGGTCTATTTGTATCATTGAGTGATGATAACCTCTATTAGATAATTATAAATATCAATAAGAATAAAGATAAATCTTTATCCATAACTAATATAATAATATAGATATTATAATGATAAATAAAACATAGATAAATAATAATCACATGTTATAAAAAAATATAAACCAATAGAATGTAATAAAAGAAATAAATTAAGAGTAATATCACAAGATGGTTTGGTCATATACAACACGACATAAAAAATATAAAAATCAATAAAGACAAATATAAAAAATGGGTCCAAGGCTACAACACCCTATGATTTTATTGTGAATTTTTTTCCTATAAATGAATACTATATTGAATAGCTTGTTTCACATAGAACACTGAACTAAAAAGAGTTGTGATACAATTTATTGAGATAAAATATTACAATTCAAGATAAAAATTAATACATTATGAGAATGAAATACAAAACATCACTATGAAATATATAAGTTGAATAATTCCATAAGTAAATAGAAATACCGCAAATGTAGAATATTTATCCTTATGTTTTTTCATGAAGACCATCACATTAATTTTAACTATATAATTAAGGAAAAGAATAATAAATATAATCGACATGTTGAGAGAGAAGTAACTGAATATGATGAATGATTTTAGTAGGCTATATATAGGAATTAAATCTACCCATTATATGTATGGTCATTAGAAATATGGTTGTTGGATATATAGCTGTATGAAATATTATGGTAATTTAGTAAATCCAATGGAATTTTTTTTAATTAAAAATAATATAATTTTAAATAATAAATAATAAAACAAAAATATAATATTTAATTAAAATATTTTATTATAAAAATATATTTTACGCATTATGTATTACATATTATTATCAGTATCATTGACGAATTATTTGTGGTATTTATAAAATTAAAATAAATATTTTAATACCAATGGGATAATAAAATTAATTGGTAAGAATATTAATAATTAATAGGATAAAGTTAAAATTATTTAATGTTTTTAAAAATGATATTTTTTCAGGCACCATTTTTTTATGTATTGTATTTTTATATTAATAAAATTGATCAATTTTAAATGATGAATATAATGTAATGTTTTAATTAATAAAAAAAATAATATTAACACTAATTTAATTATTAATTAATATGAAATTATATTAAGAACACATAAATTTTAAAAAACTCATTTTTATATAAAAATATATTTTTTCTATATATATTATATTTCCATTTAAAATTTAAATCTATCATATTTAGAAATTTAATTAGATAAAATTTAGTCCAAATTTATAATTATAAAATCTAAATTGAGTAATATATGTCATTATATATTTTTAGTTAAAAAATTGTTATCATGGTAAATAATTAAACAAGGTAAAAATGTGTAAAAAGAGGTAAATTAAAGTGGCTCAAATTTATGACAATTAAAATAATATTTATTCATTATAGAAGTCCTTTTTTAGGTTTTTAGTAAAAAATAAATGTCTTACCAACATTTCCTCACCTAAATTTCTTAACTCCCTTGTGATTCTATCTTTACCCTTCACCTAATTTAAATTTACAAAGAAATGGCCCTCATTTTCACTTATAAACGGATATCCACTATACCCATTCCAAACCACTCTATTCATTCAAAAATATCTTGAATAATTACCCATTTTATAAACACTTAATCATTCTAATATGTTGGTTAACTTCTGTTTCCAACATGGAATCCTAAATACTTTATTCCAAAGGAACCTATATCGAGAAAGAGCGAATTCATCAAGTAAGTATCTAACTTCTTCTCTTATATTTTCAAATGAATTCTCATATATAATATTTATAAATATCATACTATATAGTAATTATTTTATGTTATCATAATTATTATTCTAATAAAATTATACTACTATTATATAACTCTAAACTCTTACTCATTCACTAGAATAACATGTTCCTGTTTAGGTCAGTTCAACCACCTACATGAACAGTGCTATACCAACATCACAATTTTCACCATGAATATGTATAAAGAAATTTATACTGGTAATATATTATATTAATGAGCATTATATATAATGAATATGGTTAAGTATGGTATAAAAATGAATGGTCATTATAAAGAAATTTCTTATGATCGGTAAAATACCCAAAACATAGACCTCGTGGATTCTATTATCATGACCATACCCATGAATTACATCAAATGAACATGGCACATCATAAATAATTGTAACATAATTATTCCATTACATTTAATAATATGGTAATAATTAAATTAATATCAAATAACTAGGTTTGATATTACTATTATGAAACTTTTATGTAATAATCAAAATTATTAACACCCGATGATGAAAATAAATAATAACTTACTGATATATGAGTAATTAAAGATTATATATAATGTATATAAAAGATAATATATATATAAATAAGTATTTAAAATAAGTTATTAATATGGTTATGTTTATTATATAGGAGGTTAAAATACCATCATGGAAGTCACGGGTAAAGGTAAGAGTTTTCTCTTCCAATCACATTTTCAACTTAAGATTATTTATGAAAGAATTTACATCTGGATAAATTTTATGATATTTATCTCTTAAAACCCACATATTTTTTTCTCATATTGTTATTATTGTGTTTTCATGTATTCTACCATTTCACCTTCCTTTGGTACAAAATGTAACCAAATGGTTGTTTGTAAGAGGGGCCGGCCTTATCTCTTCTTGTGAGTTGAGGGTATTTTTTTGTCCATGTTTATATTCTTAATTTTTTTATAAATGTATTTTTTATAATTTAATGATTTCTTAAGTTTATTTTATATCATCTTTTACTTTCTTGATTTTTAAAGGTTCTTTTTTATCTTTTTCCCCATGTGTCATTTCCTTTGACTTTTACACTCTTTACAAAAGCATAAAGAGAATATTTCTTAAAACTTTCTTTAAGAAATAATTTTCAATTTTTTTATTCATTTCTATTAACAAAGATTCCTTTACAATATCACATGGTTTTAAAAATGAAATATTATTCTCATTATTTTATAAAATACTTTTTTTATAAAATAAATGTTATTAAAATGTAAAATGAATTTATTATATTTTTAAAGTAATTTTATAGTTCTCCTATAAAATGTTTTCATATATTACAGCATACTTGGACGATTCTTATGATTCAATGGGTGATATTATCCCATGGTACTATATATATTTTATCTCTGGATATCTTATGATTATGTTTTTTTGGAAATATTGATAAAACCCATTTCTTTATCAGAGGTTAATTATACTATGGGGAAGATATACATGATTCCAAGACCTTGTAAAATATTTGTATGGTTTATCATTATGTGATAGGTGGGTAATTTATAACCCTATATTAAATTGGTTTATGTTTTATTGCTCATGATCTCAAATGGGTATATAGAAGATCATCCCATTCCCAAGGGTACATTGGTGGTCAACCTAATCCCAAATATACATGGTCAGTCAACCCAATCCCAAGGATACACATGTGGTAAGACCAATACCAATAAGGTATATAAGTGGTTAGCCCAAGCCTACTATATATGAACATGCGGATTTTCAATTCCTTTATGCGATGAACATCCTTATGGTTTACCATAATATAGGTTATCAATTTCAAGATCAAATTTATAACATATAATTATGCTACACATTGTGCCTATGTTATGATTAAATATTATTGATTCATGCTTCCTCACTAACATGACTTATGATTTATGTAATTCCCAAAGACTTATGTTATGATTCATGATTTATGATCCACATATAATTGGGTATGATTTCTTCATGATAAGTTCATGTAATTTTATTATGTTCACAATTCCACATGATTATCTCATGATTAGTTATGATCTTCAATTGATGACACTCATGTTTACCCTTACTGAGCATCTGAGGTGATACATTATTTTTTTTTCATTTCCCAAGGTATGAAGAATAATATTAAGTATGATATGTCTATAAGAGTACCATATGTATAAGGACTCATCCTTAAACATTACATAATATTGTAATTTTAGACTAGAATTATATTTCTTATATTTTTAGAACCATTTTTGGTTTCAAATTTTATAGAATTAGGTCACAAATATTACTTAAAAATCCCATATATTATAAGGTGGAAACTTATAACCAATATACATTTTTTCCTATAATATAAAACTTTTAAAATAAAACATGTTTTCTTTTTATGAAAATTATTCAAATATTTCAACATGAGTTCTTATTTTACTTTAACCATACTTAAAACATTTGAATTTTTTTTAAAAAATATGGGATAATCACCAAAAGCTAAGTACGGGACATAAAAAGAAGAAAATTGTTACTCTAGTGAAAAACATGATAACCCATAATTTTTTTTTGTTAAAAACATACATTTTATCCAGAAAGGGAATAATTTTTATTTTAAAAATATAATTATCTTACGGTTTTAAATAAAATTATATCCATAAAAAGTAATTAGAAAGAATAGAAAAATTATGTTCTTTCCTTAGGACATCATAATCATATAAACATTATAGAACCCTTATAAATTGGAATAACCATACGAACAACTTCCAAAATAATTCTCTAGAAAACAAAATCATTACCTAATACATTGGAGTAATATCTGGGTGAACCCATATTATAAGTTATATCAGGTTCAACTATGAGATATAATTGGCCTCAACAATCTATATAAACAATTTTTAAGGACAATATCATTAATAAGACCCTTGAAAAACTATTTAAAAACCATATAAAAAACACTTTCATATATCAAAATACCATTTTATCTTAAAAACCAATTTTTAATACCAAAAATTCACAGAACAATGATAAATATAGTCATTATTTGAATAAAAAATTAAATATTATAAATTAATCTAAACATAAAATAATGGTTATGGTAGTGGGAAAAGTCATTGTCTCCATATATGTTAAAATATAATATTCATTTTTTATTTTTCGTAAAGAAAGTAAAAAAAATTAGTAAAAAAATTAATTTTGAAAAACATTCAAATAAAATAAAAAGAGAGATAAAATTTCCTTCAAATTTATTTTATGTCCATATAAAAAAATTGACAAAATAATTTTTAAAAATATGGGCATAGAAGAGAAAAGAGAGTTTTAAGGGAAAATTTAAAAGAATATATTTAAAATAAATCCCCTTAACTTGAGTCTGACTCATCACATATGTTATTTATATAACAGAATAATAAACGTAGGTTAATTATTTACTTTCTTAAGAACATTTTTCAAGTTTATTATTCATTTTATATCACTTTTTACCATTTCAGGTTAGTATGCTGATTACGATTAAAGAGTTCATTACTACATAATTTTGAAAATAATAATCCTTAATTAATAATCATTTTTATACATCAATTATAATTTTAAAACTAGTCATGAAATATGGTTATGAAAAATGAAATATGTTACAATCATGGAGATGGTAGGTCTTACATAGGCATGAGTAACAATTCCATTTTTCAACGATCATTATGGAAATAAGGTAAGTATCATTGTATAATTCCATAATGATAACCATATCATAAATATCATATTATTTATTTAATTATAATTATATATATTATCCATGTTATGTGGTTATGAAAAACAAATCACATCATTTTGTGGAGGTAGTAGTCCACACGTATGCACGAACAACGTTATCATTTTTCATTATATGGAAATTTTAGAAAATATATGTTATATTATATTTAAAAAACAATAAATATGTAATTAATATCATATATATAACTTAAATACATCATTATAATATATCTTTGATAGACCTCTATGGGAAACGTGTTACACAGGTTCGCGAGGTGGTAGTCATCTGTACACACGAACGACGGTTACATTCCTATTTTATAGAAGAGGATACAAATATAGCCAATGAAATTAAAATAATAACATTTAATTATATGAATTATACTTTTTATTATTATTTTATCATCATTTAATAATATTTTAATGAGGTTAAAGAAGAAATAAAACTAGAACATGTGGTTAAAACTATACCTCTTCTTTGGAAAGTCTCATTTTATTAACACCTTAAGCCCTCTAAGGGTGGTATTATACATAAAACAATACATATAGAATGATTTTAGGGATTATATTAAGGATTTTTTGAGGATTTAATGAACCTAATGTTTATTTAAGTGTGAAATAAAGAGAAGAATAGATGTCATTTTTTAAGAGAGGGGAGGGGCAATCTTGAAATTTCTCAAAATATTAAATTAATAAAATAATTTTCAATTGAAAATGGATAAAATCTAATTTATTTTGAATATAGAATTATTATGGTTCTAAATAATCTCATAAAATAAAAAATAAACATGTTTTGACTATGTTTTTACCCTTATCTTTTGGTTTTAACCCCTCGTTAACCTTTTTGACAATTACCACAATATTAAAATTTTCTACACTATAAGTGTTAATAATATTACCATAAAATGAAAAAGAAACATAAATGGACCATGATTAATTTAATTGATCATATACTATTTATTTCTAAGAATCTTGTATTTTTAATAATTTTATATATTTTAATAAAATATTATTTTCATAAAATATCAATAATGTTAATTTTAGAACTATTTATTTAGTTTGATTTTTTGTAACATAAATGCAACAAAGTAATTAGAGTATAATGAATTCCCATACATCTAAAATATTATTTTTATCTAAAAAATTTGTCTATCTCATTAATTCTCTCAAATTATATTACTTTTTGTACCTTTTATTTAATTTTTCAATTAATTGAATAATGATTATATCAATGCTGTGTAAGTATTTAATACAATTATTCCTTCACTAAAAATTTATAGAAAATTTACATGATTAATAAAAATCATTTATATTTAAAAATAATATTTTTAACAGTACATATATTCTAGATATACCTATGTTTAAAATATTATAGTTATTAAAAACAAAAGTGTGACTTTTTTTACTTTTCTTTAAATAAAATATTATAAAGGTTATAATCACATCCAAATGCAAAAAAGGACATATAACCAAATATTGTATGATTATGGATGAAATTTAATCTTCCAATAAAATTAAATAATGTTTTAGGGTCATTTCATAGTCCTTATCATTTTATTTTTAACTTTGATTACCCAATTTACCCTTTATAGTTATAACAAAAATTATTAAGGTTACTATTCAAACTGAACAAAATAAAATTGAAATATTTACAAAATTTAGACTCATAGATTAAAAATATGGTATAAATTTTTAAAAATTCATAATACAAAACTAGAAGAATTAAATTTAAAATTAAAATGGAAAAAACACAACGAAAAATGGGTTTTCAAAAAAAAAAGTGCTTCAAAATACAATTTTTGATACTAAATTAAAGTATAAAATAAATTTAAAAACCCATAATTGGATTAATTCAAAATAAAAATGAAATAATTAGCTTTTAAAATTGATCCAAAATAGAAATTGACTTTATAAATTCTTGGAATGAAATTACATTTTTCTATAAAAATAAGTATTTTCACTATTCATTAAAAAAACAAAACTATCCAAAAAATTCTCAAAATTTCTCCATTAGATAATTTTTATAGGAATATTTAAAATTTCATTTTAATTTTATAAAATAAATTGTCTAAAATTTCTAGAATTTAGTTATATTATCTTAACACAAAAATAAATAATAACCATTTTTGAAGAATAAAATGACTGTACTAAAGATGAAGTGTTTATTTACTAATCACTAATAAATACATTATAAATGAGTAGGACCATTATATATTTAATAATTCAGTTAATACTATTCATTCTTACCAATTTAAATGGAAGTTTATAATAGTCACATTTAAATAATAATATTTCATTGTTTGTTTAAACTTGGTGTTTTAAATCTTGTACAATATCAAACATAGTTTTTCCTTATAAAATAATAGGTTATTGAATTATCCCCCATTTAATAAATTTAATCCTCAAAATTTTAACTTTATCCCACTAATCAAAGGTTGAAATTTTAAAATACCTTTTTTGAAATCCCCCAACATAAAAGGGGATCATAAAACTTCATTTTAGAATAAGGGAGAGGGAAATATGAATGTAAAAACAAAACTAGGTTTTTGAATAGAAGAACATTAGTTGGAAGTGAAAACATATACATGTAAGATAAAACTACATCCTACAGACTAATAAAGAGTGATATAGAACATATTCAGGAGAAATTTAACATTCAAAAAATCATAAATCTATTATTAGGTAAAGGAACATTGATTAATAATATATGAAGGTAATAAGATACAATTTTTTATTAAATATATATTTAACTAGAGTTGAGGAATTAATTTACCATATAAAATAATAACATAGGAAAATAGATTTAATTGATAATAATAATTTCATTTTTAATCAACATAAAAAAACCATATTTTTTCTCCAAATAATTAGTATTGAAGATTATTTTTTCATGCATAGAGAACTAGAATAAAATTCTAATGGATCACATAATCTATAATGGTTAAAAATATATTCCTACCATCCTTAAATATTAACTAAAACCAAAATTATTCAGAAGATGTAGGATAATTCAAAAAAAATAATAAACTCTCACATAAAAAAACTACTTTAATTTCCAAAATTCAATAGTAACACCCAAAGTTTAACATAGATCATTCTATAAATAACTATCCTTAACATTCATCAAAATATTTTTGACTAAAATTGAAACCCAAAAATCAGAAGGATTTGTTCACAAAGTCTTCCAAGAATAATTCAATATTTATCTCCAAAAAAATCAATCACTCTTAATGTATTATTCCAAAAATGTATATTTCCCAATCATATTATAACTTCCCAACCCAGGTGACACATACTAATACCCCATGATAGTTTATTAAATAAACTCATGAAAGCCTCCCAATATGTATGAGGATTCTAAATAGAAGTGAGTGTTTAATATGTCACGTGGGGATACTATATCAATTGGATCATTATTGTTGAAAATTATTACTAGAGGGGGGGGGGGGTGAATAGTAGACTTAAAAATTAATAACTAAATTAATCAGAGTTTATAAATTATTAAATAGTTGTAAGTGCAATGTTTTTTGAGTTAAGTTACAATGGGAAAAAAGAACATAGGATTTATAGTGGTTCAGATCACCAAGATCCTTGTCCACTCCTTAAACTTCTCTACTCCTTGAGGAGACTGGTACCCACTAAGAATAAAAAAACTCCTCATGAGTTTAAGAATAAAATATTGCTTAAAAAATAGATTAATAATTCAAATTTTATTGTAAAAAATAAATTAAATCAATTTTAGAATAAATTTATTATTTAAATCAATTAAAAATTTAAAAAAAATTTAAATTTTAATTAAGAAAAAAGTAAATTATAAAGAACATAGTATATTTGGAAGGGTGTAAAAGACTTCCCTAGATTATTGTTTTTGAAAAATTATTTAAAAATGACTAAGAAAATTTTATGAATTTATAAACTAATTGTTTAAACATGTATTTGAAACTTACATAGTATTATTTTATATCTAGGGATAACTCTCCTTAAATTAATGAATCATTAAAGATAGATAAGATAAAACTGTTAAAACAATTTATAAAATTGTAAGTATCAAGTAAGCATATTTAGACTGAAATTTAACTATGTATACTATATAGACTTTACTTTCTAAAGAAAAAACAAATAGAAATTAATTAACATGACTTGAATTATATATAAAATTATTATTTTATACTAGGATAAAAAATTATTTTAAAGTATATAGTATGCATATTGGTTAAAAAAATAATACTTATCTGGGCATGGGGACCAGCTTAGGTCCAATAGGATTAGGGTAAAATCCTTTTAGAACCCATGCTATGAAAGGTTCATTAGAATTCATTGAAGGTTTTTTGACCACCCATATAGATTTCAAACATTTGTCTCTTGGTGAATCTGAATATAAATTGTTAGATAAAATAGTTCTATTATGAATAGAATATTGAGTGAATCTCAATAAGAATTCACTGTCGTTGTTCCCTTTCATTTTACATTTAAATCAAGTTATAATAGAAATGATTCCTTTTAAACTTCAAACAAAATACATATTATTCAAGTTTGGTGTAAAATATTTATAACCAAAACCATTTTTAATTTTTTTTATTTTCATTAAATAAATAATCTTATCGTATTTTTGTTTTCCACTTACAAAATTAGATAATTTATCTTTAATATTAACAAATTCAATTTTAAAATCCGTAGTCTATTTTTGAATAGTTTCTAGATCTGTATAAACCTTTTCATTTGATCTAAATGCTGTGTTCCATAATTTTTTATTTTTGTATTTTAATTTATTACACTCATTATATACTTTAGTTAAATCATCCACAACTAATATAAATCTCATATCCTAGAATTTATCATTTACTTCTAGAAAGTCTTTAAGTTTTTCATTTTAATCTTTCTTTTTAAAAATATCAGAATCAAAATTCCTTTTATTTTCTTCATTTTGAGAAAAAATGATATTCACATTTTCACATTCCCATTTAAATTTTTCATTTTCTTTGACTTATATTTTATTTCTAAATTTAAAATCTACAGATTTTAAAAAAACATTGAAACTACAATTACTTGAATATTAATTCTATTTAAGTAATTGTTTTATTCTATAATTCTTATAATCAGAATCATAATTAGATTCAAAATCTATATCTTGTTTATTTTAATAAATTTTATTATGATCAACATTTGTAGGATTCATCAACTAATTAATAATAAAATAATTTACCTCACATATAATACCATCAAGAAAAGTTTACCTGTTTCCTTTTCACTTATCGATTCACTGCTTGAGTCAAAACTATATGAGAATTCCCATCCCCCAAACAGAGATTGTTTTTCGTTCGCCCATATTTTACTTCTTTGAAGGTTTGAGTTTGGGGAAATCAGGTCTAATATGACCTTTATTCCTACACTCATAACATGTTAGATCTGAAATATCATCATTCTTACTTGAATTACCTTTCTTAAAATCCATTTATTTCTTTCTTCTAAACTATCTCTTTCCACCATTGTTTTTCATAATTCAGAAAAGTTCCTTACTAAAGTGATTGATATCATTGTCACTTTCCTAGAACTCAAAATTAGAGTCATTATATGTATTAGTAATATTATATTTAAAATTAATACCTTTTCTCTTAGTAGACTCCTCATTAACAATATTCTTCATCTCTAATTCATACTATACTAGAGATCCTATTAGTTCATCTAAAGAATATTCCTTCAAATTCTTACTCTCATCGATGGACACCTTCTTAGAATTCCATATCTTTGGAAGATCTCTCAGTACTATTTCCACAATTTTTGTGCTATCCAAGGCTTATATAATAGAATTCACACATTTTCTTATACTTGTGAACTGATGGAACATTTGGTTTACATATTCTTCATATCCCATATCAAAGTCCTATAATTCTACTTAAAGCATCCCTAGATTGGTTCGATTCAGTTTTTCAGTACCATAACGAGTCAATTTCAATATCCTGTATATGTCATGTTCCATCTTATAAGCTGAAACATGGATATATACCCTTATACTTATAAGAAAACAAAATATTAGTAACTTTATAGTTCAATTTTTTTACCAATTTATTACCTACCAATGTCTCTGGATTGGGTTAAGGTTGTTCATATGGATTTTCCATGATGGTCCAGTGATCCACACTAGGTTGTTACAAGTAGGCTTTCATTCCGTCTTTCCAGTAATCATAGTCAATCTCATTAAATTATGGGGGTTTCATTACAATCCATCCATCAATGTAAATGAAACCTACCATCTTAAAAGAAACCTTTTCTTTTATTCCTTAGAATATTAAGTTTAAGATATTAGGTTAGCATAGAGTTAAAAAATAAGTAGCAGGAATAATATTCTTAAATATTAAAATAGATAAAGATGATAATTATTCAGATCCATGGCTATAATACCAAATATTTGGTATCAAATTAAATAAAACCAATAATAACCTATTAGAGACAATGTTTTGATACAAATCATTCGATATAAGAACCATAAATCTATTTAGCTAACTATGATACCAAATCTTGGGTATTAGAACCAAAAAGGTATTTATCTCCCTTTGAAACCAATTGTTGGATCGATATTTATTGAAATTGTGACTAGAAGAGGGGGGTGAATAATTGCTTTAAAAATTAATAACTAAAACAATCAAAGTTTATAAAATATTAAATGACAGTGAGTGAAATGTTCTTGAGTTGAGTTATAACAGAAACAAAAAAGAACACAATATTTATAGTGGTTTGTATCACCAAGATCCTAGTCCACTCATAAATATAATCTAACCCCTGAGGAGATTGGTACCCACTAAGAACCTCAATTTTAATGGTTTGAGAACCTTGTTTATAGACACTACCTTTTAAACAACCTATAGGCACACCCTAGTCTTTTTATAGGGGACTCAACCTAGTTTGTATCCTGAATTTTGAGTGGGAGTCACAATCCAAACTTCCTTTTCGGTGGTAGAATAAAAAAAAGATAAGAAAGACCAGATTTTGATGGTAAAATCATAAAAAAACACAAATAAATACAAACAGTAATAAACAAGATTACACTAGTAAAAAAATACAAGGAAAATGTAGTAGATGATTATAATATTGATGATGTTAAAGTTTGATGGTCATTGATCACATAAAAGAAAAAATATCAAATATGGAGTCCTTCAGTGATCACAATAAGAATACAAAAGTTTCAGGAGATTGCGAATTTTTTTGAGAGTTGAAGAATATCAAAGATGTATCACATGTTGTGTATGAATTAATCTGTATATATTTATGTTTTATTCCTTGAATAGATCTCTTGGATCCTTAAAAAAATATATACTAGGAGCATGTACATAACCAATATCTTTACGACACTTGTTAGTCCAACTTAATGAAATAAAATAATGGTTAATTTTGTTTGTCTAAAGCCTCACTGAATAGCATTGAATTACAATCAGGCATTATATTTCATTAGGAAATAATAAAATAAAACATTCAATATTATAAGTAACTCATTTATGAACAATTAGTAATTATAAAACCATTTAAATAAAAATATAATCATATAAATTATACATGTAGTAAAAGCTATAGTAAAACAGAGCATTGTATGACTTTAAATTCACTTATAAAAAGTACATAAAATAATGTTACAATTAAAATTTTAACACCCTACAAGTTTATTTCATCATATAATAATAAAAATTTTATTAAAAGAATTTATTTTAAAAACAAAAATTACAAATTAGAAACAAATATTTTAGAAACAATTTTAAACTAATGGTTTCTCGACAGATCATGAACTACCATTATAATTTTAATAAATAATTAAAAGTGTTAATCAAAATTAAATTAATTCCAATCTAGTATGCGATCATAGGATTCAAGTGAGTCAATAAAAATTTTCCCACCATTAGATATCCAAAAGTAACTCATAACTCACCGTTGGAAATATCTAGTAGTGGCTCATGACCTACCATTGGGAGTATCTAATGGAGTCTCATTGAAAACATTTCCAAACATTAGGAATAATCCAAAAAATTAATAAATCGATTAATAAAATATAAAACACTTCAAACACTAAGAAATAACTACTAAATACCAATTGAAGAAGTAAGTTTGAGCTTAAAGAAGCCTTTTCCTGCACAAGTAATAAAAAATGAAAACATATTACTGAGGAACAAGATAATGAACATATGATAAAAATAATGTGAAATTTAAATAATAAAACTATAACATAATGCTATTGAACCTGATTGAATACTCTTGTGGGAGTTTGATGAACATTCTGTTAGGAAAAAGGAATAACACAAAAGATGAAATATATTTTTGATAAAAGAAAAAAACAACTTAAAACCAGTAAAGAAATATACTACAACTAATAAAAGATATGAAAACTCCTATTAGATCTTGAAGAACCTCCTTCCATGGGTTTTTATATCAAACAAATGAAAAAAAATAAATGACCTAAAGAAGAAATAACAACAACAAATAAATATCAATTTTTAAATAGAAAGAATAAAAATAAATAACTATTGTAATCAAATGAATATGGAATAACTTGATGGAGCTACTTCCTAAACACTATATAGTAAGAAGGAAGAAAAAATCATGGGTAAACAAATAACCCACTATTGATGAATAACGGTGGGTAAAATAACCCATTGTTGACATCCAAAGGTGGGTAAAAAGACCCACCATATAAGTCTAGTGGAAGGTCATTAAACCACAATTGGGTTCGAATGGTGGATTGTGACACACCATTGGTATCGAATAGTGACTCATGACTCACCATTGGGATCCTAAAATGACTCACTTAAGCAACCATTAAATAATAACAATGAACAACCATGGGCACATGAGGAACCATAAGATTAGGTTGAAGGGAGAAGTAAAACCTAAGGAAGAAGAAGAATAGATTGCTGTAGAAAACTTGAACCGGGATAATAAATGATAAGAATATTTTTAAACTAAGGAATAATTAAATACTTGAATAAAAACTTGAACCAATGACATGAGTTAAATATAAAAAAGAATAATAAAAAAGAGATTAACTTGAAGGAAGAATGATGAATAACTAGAGAAGGAATGATCTCTTATTACAGCTGAGAAGACGATAATGATTGAATAGAGAGGTGTGGGAGGAAGAAACAAAGTGAAGGAGTTAAAATGAAAAAGAAGTGGGATAAAAAGATAAATTGAATAGAAGATGAAAAGGATATCTAACGATGGATAATGTATCCACTTTCTTTTATGATCAGATGAACAATGGGCACACATTCGCATCCCACATCAAATCCAAGAAGTGGAGGGCAAGATTTATATCAATTAAGATGAACGAATCATTGTTTCATAATAAAAACCCAATACATAAACATGTCCTAAAAGACTAGTGGACAATATATCCCCCCTTTGCGCATGAAGGTATGCTTCATGGAAATTATACACGGGCCCCCGCACACCTTAGGTGTTCAATATGCACACCAACCTCCATAGCCACCTTGTGGGATTTCATAGGTAGGATTTCCCACAGGGTTGACCCTAAGGGGTTCCCTATGTGGTTTTGGTCCATCTTAGTGCCTCCCAATGATGGCTATATTTTTTAATTCAACAAAGTAAACTTAAGTAAAAAATATTACGAATTAGAAAAACAATAAGTACAAAAAATAACATTTAAAAAACAAGTCATTAAAAAGTGTCTAACAGTTAAATTCACTTGAGGATTAAAAACACTTGAAGATTTTTAAAAACTTATTAAAACATGTAATTAATTTTTTTAATAAATTAAAACACCTAATAATTTAACAGGGTTAATTAAAATACATGAATAATAATAATATGGGGGTTCAAACCCATTGGGTGTAGGTATTGTATAAGTACTATAGCGGGATTGTAGCAGCGGCGATACTATTGATTAGTGGGTACTGTAGCAGCAGCAGGGCACTGTAGCAGCGGCAGTACTGTGCGGGTACTGTAGAATCTGGGTTACTATTAACAGAATGGCAATTGGGCCAAAAAAATTGGGCCTATGGGCTATGTAATGGGCTACAATCCCACTAGGCCTTCAGGATATGTAATAGGTCTCCCTATACCCAGTTAAAAGATGTCATTGATTTGCTTTAATAATAAAATGAGGGTTCGGCCCCAACCTTTAAAAAAAATATTGATTGAAGATAATTTATCAAAATAAAATAAAACTATTAAAGTATTTCAACAAACTAAAATGCTAACAATACCCTCTTTATTGAAGAAAGAAAATAGATAAAATTAATATACAATATCCAAAATAATAATAAACAATAACTAATAAATACCAAAAATCACATGAATAATCCTAAAACTAGGAAAATGACCATAAACCATAGCAATAGATATGTTATTCTACATGTGTCAAACATCAACTAGAAATACAAAATAAAGACAAAATGATAAATCCCAATTAGGTGTCGATATCATGTACAGTTTCTTCATCCATGCTTTATCTCGAATCCCAAATCAACTATCTATCATAGGGCCCTTTTCCCTTATTTTTACATGAAAACATGAAATCTTCTGAAGTACCAATTTTTGGCCCTAGTAGGATGTGAGTATAACTCAGTAGGCCACCACCAATGGTGTCCAAAGAAATTTCTAGTCTATAATAGTGTATGCAGTTGTATAAGGGATAATACATATGTAAGTAAAAGTAAAAAGGTTTTAAATTTATTATTAACAATTAACCACATTGGCCCTCAGGTTCTTTGAGAAACCCAAGCTAATCGTACCTTCTTCTGCCCATGATGGAGTCTGAACTATACACCACATAGATTTTACACATTACTCTTTCCTGTCCTTTCATTATTAAATTAATTCCAATTTCATTTTGTTACCTTAGAGCATCAGTATTGTTTTCATTATCATAGATACCAAGAGCATAAGTCCGACATCATTATCTTAGGTACTTGGAGCATCGGTCCAACAATAATATCATGAGTATTTAGAGTGTTATTCTAAAAGCAAAATATTTGGTACTTGGAGAATCAGTCCAACACCAATTCACATGCATGCATCGGGGGCCTGGAGCATTAGTCTATCCACCCACAAATGAGGAGCATCGGTCCAACACCCACATCTCATTTTTCACATAAACATTTCAAGGTTCATCATTAATAACCATTTTCATCAATCATTCTCAATATGGTGCACCATTTTATTTATCGTTCAAAACCTTTAATATCATTTCAAACCTTAACTGTTTAACCCAATTACCACGAATCATATCACAACTCATTAAACTTTCGAGGTTAAGACAACAATCTTTATTACAAGTTAACATTCCAACACATTAATAATTGGTTTAATTTCATAAAACCTATAATTCCATTTTTTATTCCATAATTATCATTTAAAGTAAAATTAGAACACCCCAAGGGTTTCCATCATTCACAATATCATAATCTTCAACAGATATAATGAGATCCGAGAAGGGTCTTTCAAATTCTTGGGATTCAATTCACTTTTCTAATTTAAAAGCTATTGCACAACGTGGAAACACAACTATACAACTATTAAAAAATATTAATATCAATACCAAGGGAATTACCATATATGACATTTAAATTAATGTTGTTGATGAATTATTTCCCAACATTAGCCCTTAACTCGATGTAGAAAGGACAAAATCATAATGGTGAAGAAGATATAAGATCAAAACCTAGAATGAAGATCCAACAAAATATTATTATTTATAACCTAGGATCAAGATAAAAAAACAATATCATTTAAAACCTAGATCTATACCATCAACAATTAATGAGTTGATCCCTCTCCAAATAAAGAGAAATATGAGGGAGAGAGGATCCTAATCAAAGAAGTGAGAATATAGTAGAGAGAGGTCAATTTCTTACACTGGGTATTTGGTTAAAAAATATAGAAGTTTTAGGAGCCGAGGAATCCTCTCCAGAGCCTAAATAATCCAAGGAAACCATATTGGGATAAGTGGGGGTGATTAGGGATATAAAAAATGGGTTTAGTAATTTTCAATTAAGTTTTTAGAGTTTTTGGTACTCACAAGCATAGTTTTCTAAAGAGTTCATATGATTAAAGTAACTATGAGCCTTAAACATAAACCCTATACAGAGCTTCTATTTGTGGTGCATATTTATCTAGGGAAAACCACATGGTTTTCCATAACTGTGCACCAACCTTGAACAACCCCATGGGCTTCTAAAATTTTAAAAATCATCCTAAAAACCCCTTAAGAATGGATCAACCAAAGTATGGTAAAAAAGAGTGTAAAAGGTTACACAAAGATGAGTATGAGACACATAAAGAAAGGTTGAGATCTTAAAATATCCCAACCTTATAATATCTTGTCCTTGAGTTGGACTCCCAAGCATCACTAAGCTTCCAAGGTGAAAAGGTCAGGCCAATGGCCCCATATATTTTCTTCCCTATCCCATGTTTCCTCCTAAATATTACCATTCATCCACAACACTATGAATAACAGAACAACCATTCACCTCAAAACTTTTTAACTATGATCCAAAAAATGAACCAAATGTTCCTCAAAGGACACATCAGACTCAAGCTCAACATCATCAACATCAATCACATGAGAAGGGTCATGGTGATACTTCTAAAGATGTGACACATGAACGACATTGTGCATAGAACTATACCTCTATGTAAGATCCAATAGACACACCAATTGTAGAATAATATCTATAATCTCAAATGGTTTGATGAAACTGGGGACCAACTTACCCTGCTTCCGAACCCAATGGCGAACCAATCTTAGAGATACCTATAGGAACACATAGTCACCTACTATAAAAAATAGGTTGATGATATAGATCATCTTAATACTTTTATATACTATGTGGTGTATACATATGTTTCTAAATCAACTGAACCCATTTTTATGTCTTCTATGTGGGACTCGGTCCCAACAACTCAGACTCACCCACATCTATCCAATATAAAGGTGATATGCATATCATACCAGAGAGTGCCTCATATAGTTCCATTTTAACAGTTTCCTGACAACTGTTTTTATAATAAAATTCAACTAGCTCTATGTGCTTATCCTAAGATCCACCAAATTCTAGGTTGCATTCCCACAGAATGTCCTCTAACACCTGAATAGTTTACTCTAACTTCCTATCTATCTGTGGGTGAAAATATATACTCAGAAACGCCTGATTAGAAAGCACCTTCTGTATGGATTTTTTGAAGTGTGAATTAAAACATGGATTTGGATCTAAAACCATACTTTACAACACCTCATGAAAATGTACTATCTCATAAACATATAAATCCCATAACTAATTAACCATAAAAATATCTCTAATTAGATAGAAATGGGATAATTTCTTTAGACTTTCCATAATCACTCATATCCTTTCATTCTTTCAAGGCTTCCTCGGGAGACCTACCACAAAATCAATGGTAAATTCATCCCAATTCCGTTTTAGGATGGACAATGGTTGTAACAGGACAACAGTACATTGATTCTCATCCTTCACCTACTGATAGGTGTAACATTATGTCATAAAACCTATCATCTCCTTTTTCATTTCTGGACACCAATATTTCCTATGTAGGTTATGGTACATTTTAGTCAATCCAAGATGCACTTCCCACTTTGAGACATGGAACTCGTGTATCACATTATGTCACAAAAAAGCAGGGACAATAACATGACCACTAACATTGATAATCTCATCATCATCAATAAACCAATATGATGGTAGCTACCCACCTCCAAAACTATCTCTCAATATGGACACTCTTGGTCCTCAAACTACCTCCCCTTGATCCTAATCAGAATTGTGGAATCAAATGATAAGGATATAAGGGTCATCTTCCCCTGGACCTCTTGAATATCTATATGAATCTTGGTAAAAAAGGTCATCATATTCCAGTCATATTTAGACTCATGGACTACCTCAGTCTATATATTTTAGCTAAAAGAATCTGAAACACTGTTTCCCTTTTTGGGTGTACAGGCTAACTCAAATTCAAACATCTACATGTATTCAACCCATATATACTACCAAATATTTAAATATCACCATAGAAAGATGCAATTTAGAAATTTATTGCTAGTATACAAAATAAACCATTCACCCAATAGGTAATTTCACCAACACTTTAATGCATAAACCATTATGGCCAACTTGAGATCATGTGTAGGGTAATTCCATTCATGGGGCCTCAATTATCATAACCTATACACCATGACCTAATCTACATACATAAACACTCCTCTAATTTTTATTTAGGATGAATTACAAAACAAGGCATAATCCTCACACAACTTAGGTAGGATCAAGATTTGTGTGGTGGTCAAACACTTCTTTAGCTTCTGGAAGGCCTTCTCACATGCTCCAGACCATTAAAAATTGACACCCTTCTTGGTTAGGCATGAAAGTGGTGATAAAAAATAGGAAAAGTACTTGAAAAATCTATGTTAATGACCCAAGAAAACAAAAAATCTTCATATATTAATTTTTTTCAGATGATCCTAAGAAACAACTACTTATACCTTTATGAGGTGCACTAATACCCCTTCATCAAAGATTATATAACCAATGAAATGAAATCTATTAATCCAAAAACTACACTTAGATAGCTTGGAATAAAGACGATTCTCTCTTAGTGTACTCAGAATGATGTCAAGATGATGAGAATGATTATCATGAGTCATGGCGTACACAAAGATGTCATCCACAAAAATAAAAAAAATGATATAGGTATGGGTGAAAGATTCAGTTCATCAAGGACATAAAAACATCTATAGTAATTATCTATCCGAATAGAATCATAATGAAATCGTATAATCTACACCTACTTTTGAAATCAGTCCATGATATATCAGAAGGTATCATAGTAAGATGATGATACCCTAACATAAAATCGATATTGGAGAACACACAAGAACCCCTTATATGGTTGAAAATATCATTAATACGTAAAAGAGGATACTAGTTCTTAGCTATCATCCTATTTTACTTCTTGTAATTGATACATAAACACAATTTCCTTTCATCCTTCTTAGTAAAAAAATTGGTGAACCATAAGGTGATGTACATGGATGAATGATTGATTTATTACCCAACCCCTCCAATCGTGTCTTGAGTTTTTGAAGCTACACTAGTGTAATTAAGTATGTTGGAATAGAAACTGGTTCATCTTTAGGCATTACTCAATCATAAATTTGACATCCCTCTCAGGAAGAATCCCTGAGAAGTCTATAGAAAACAAATCATGAAACCAGTACACTATGGTAGGGAATACATCATGCGCCACACCCCCATCATCCAACAAAAGACTCACAACCTAGGTGGTGAGGTCCCCTGGTTACAGATAAACTATCCTTACATGACCTGCCTAGATATCTCATTCTCCATGATGAAAATATCTATCACCCTTAGGAGATGTAGAGGTTACTCTCATATGGTAACAATCAATGTGGTATTGGTATGATACCCACCAATAACAACCCAAAATAAAGTCAAAACTTGACATATCAAGCATGTAAAGATCCCAAAGGAAATAATACTCACTAAACTTGGGGGAACACCCATTGTATAAATAGATGTCCTTCGATCTTGAAACAAACAAGGTGTCAATTGTCATTAACCCACACAAAAAATACACCGTTATACCCAAAACATTCCCAAGTTGAGAAAATATAAAATAATGTGAGGCTCTTATATCAAATAAACCACTAGAAAATGTAAAATCTATAAGAATTGTACCTCTATCTATCGATGTCCTAGCCTTTCTATCAATATGTATTGGCTAAACGGCATGAAGATGAATTTTCCATCTCTCCTATACTCTAGTATGAGTCCCATGTGTTGCACTAATCTACTGATATGGGAAATCTTTACATGAAGTATTAGGTCTGTCACCTCGACCAGCATGGCCAATAATACTCCAACTTCTAGACTAGTATAGTGCATAAGACCCTCTTACAGTTAGCTATATCTATCTAGGACCTTCCTCATTTCCCACCTAATAAGGGTTAATTTATATCCTATTTAGATTTCCTATCTTTCCATAAGATTTTCAGTCCACTGGTGTTTGGGAACACTAGTTATGAATGTGACCCAACCTACTGTGCTGATGAAAAAACACTTGATTACTACCCTACCTAACTGATCCTTTCCTATAGAAACTCTCTTTTCCACAGATCTGGTGAAATTTATCTTAGTAATGATTCCTAACCTCTCGAGATGCACCTCTTGACCATCCAATTGAAACCACCTATCGTACACTAGAATCCACCATTAGGTTCCCCTCAGAAATAAGATCCTAATTCACTACCTCATAAAACTACTTTAATTAGTAGACATTAACCTGGGACTTAATCTAAAATTTAATCATTTCCTAAAATAATCTTTCCACATTTCCCTCATCTCCTACAAGCATTGGTACAAAGAGCTATAAGTCGATAAAGTTACCAACATAATCCATCAATAATATGCTTCTCTGGGTATACTACATAAACTCTATCACCATCTCCTATCTCATCATCTTTGGGTAAAAGTGTCCTAAAAAGATCTCTTAGAAGTCCTTAAATACCATACCCTCCAACTTCTCATCCCAAGCCTCAATATCCCACCATCACTTCACTGGTCCTTGCAACGTATATGATGCTAATTTGACTCTTTTTTCTACAAGAGTCTCTAAATGATCCATGATTTTTTGGATAGACTCAATCCAAAACTTAACTACCTCGGGTCCTCCCTCTTTGGTGAACATTAGAGGGTGCTGTAGCTAGAACTCCCAGGTTAAATTAGACATATTCTACATAGCCCACCCTAGGTCCCTTTTTTATTAACTGTATAAAATGAGAGAATTTATCATAGAACTACTCTTCCACCCCATCTCCCAGAACTATCGGGGCATCTCGTCCCGCTTCGGGAGGCACATTTTCAGAAATGTCCTCCTATATCCCTACGAAAAAATGTCACCATGGGGTCATGTATCTACAATTACAAACACCCATATCAAGAAACATGACACATCATTTACACATATACACAAGATCGATTCACTCAAGGACCTAATAAGTTATCATACATACACCACCCCACAGTCAAACCATGAAATTATCACTTCCCTCAGACATCTCTAACAAAGGCCATGGCTAACATAGGGTAACCACTTTTTATATTTATAGGTTTCCCACTAGGAACCGTTTTTAAACATTTAAAATTACCATATTTCAACAAATTTTAACCATTATAAATTCATTATTAGTTATCATTTCTTTTGAAACACAAAAGTAAATAAGTGCATTTTCTTATTCCACACTCACCCATTACCTTCTTTTCTGTGTGTGCCTAAAATGATATATGTCACATATATGCCCGAGTTCCTATAATGATGAATATATACCTAGCTATCATTCCATACTGAGCCATGAGTAAAATCTCTAAAAAAAATATCACCACACATGAATCTCATCACCCAAGGTGAAATAACATTGAAATGTAATAGTATACATCAAGAATAACAATTCCACCCTTGGAAATTAGGTTTTCACCCACACATGGGTAAGCTACTCCCATGCACAAGCTCATTACCAAGGTATGACTCATACCATTCTTCTGTCTACCTTTCCTAAATAATAAAATGACCAAAAATAAAACCGCATTTGATAGCACCTTGTAATGCCCTGACCCGGGTTCCACATGTCGATGCCCCTATCCGGTTCATTACATGTCCTTAAGCATGCCTCACTAAATTCCTGAGGCTACCAAATAGTAGTGAGGGTCTAATATGTTATGAAGGAAGACTATAAAATATTTTTAAAAGAAATAAAATAGTGTAAATAAATATATAATATACAAATTAATAATAAAAAATGACCAATAAATAAAAAGCACCTCATGAAGAATCCCAAAATAGAGAAAGTGACCATAAACCAATAAAGTAGATATATCATGGAATATGTGTCAAGTGTCAACTGGAAACCCAAAATGAAGTCAAACTAGAAACTCCTAACTGGGTACCAACATTATTTCTAGTTTCCTCATTCATACCCCATCCCGAATCCCAACTCAGCTATCAAACATTAGGCCTTTTCCCTTATCCTGACCTCCAAACATGAAATCTAATCAGGTACCAATCGATAACCTGAGTGGGGTGTGAGTACAAAACAATAGGACACCACCAACAACATATAAAGAAATATCAAGTATATAATAGTGTATTCAGTTTTATTAGGCATAATAAATATGTAAATAAAAGTAAACAAGTTTCTAATTTATTATTATTAATTAACCACATTGGCCCTTGGGTTCACGGTGACACCCAAGCCAATCATACCTTCTTCAACCTGTGATAGATTCTTAACCATACACCATGGGGATTTTATGCTTTATTATTTCTTGGGATTTAAAAATTAAATTAATTACAATTTCATTTTGATACCTTGGAGAGTGAGTACATGTATCATTATCATAGATACTTGGAGCGTCAATCCAACATCATTATCTCGGGTACTTGGAGCATCAGTCCCGCACCAATATCATGGGTACTTAGAGTGTCACACTAGCACACATATCTTAGGTACTTGGAGCATTAGTCTAACACCAATTATCAGGAATACATTTGGGGCCTAGAGCATCAGTTGGGACACCCAAATATGAGGACAATCATTCTAACACCCACATCTCATTTCTCACATATACATTTCAAGGTTCATTATTAATAACCCTATTCATAAATCATTTTCAAAACAATTCAACATTTCATTTAATAATAAAAACCTTTAACATCATTTCAACCCTTTACCATTTAACCTAATTACCATTAATCATCTCATAACTCATTAACCTTTCAAGTTTATGCCAAAAATATTTATAACAAGTTAACATGGGCACACATTCACAATTGGTTTAATTTTATAAAACCTCTAATTATATTTTTTATTCCATAATTATCATTTCAAGGACCCTATGGGTTTCTATCATGACCAGTCTCATAATCTTCAATGGATCCAATTAGATCTAAGAAGGGTCTTTCAAATTCATGGGATTTAATTCACACAACTAATTTAAAATAAATTTACCAACATAGAAACACAATGATACAAATAAAAACAAAAGATTAATATCAAGACTATATGAATAAAAATATATACCACCTACCTTAGGGTTGTTGATGAACTCCCACCCAACCTTTTCCCTTAATTCAATGTAGAAAGGCCGAAACCACAACATTGAAGAAGATCTAGAATCCAAACCTAGAATCAATATACAAAGAAACAAGATCCATTAAAATCTAGATTTATACCATCAAAAAAAAAAGAAGTCAACCCTCTCATAAGGGAGATAAAGAAGTGAGATTGAGGAACCTAATCAAGGAAGAGATCACATATTAAAGAGAGGTTAATTTCTTCCACTATATCTTTAATTCACAAAGCAAGGAGTATAAGGAGCTAATGAATCCTCCACAACACCTCCAAAATACAAGGAAACCATATTAGAACGATTGGGGGTGATTAGGGATATAAACCGGGGGTTCATGAATTTCTAATTAAAATTTCAAAGATTTTAATACCTGCACATATAGTTTTCTGAATAAGACACATAGTTAAATTAATGGTGAACCTTAACTGCATGCCCTATTTAGAGCTTATGTTTTGGGTTTACAGTTTTTTTGCATGGTTATTTTAACTATGCACTAACTAGGCATCACCCTTCTATCCAAGTGTGAATATATGGGGATAGGTGGGAGGTGGGGGGGGGGGGGTGGCTACATAGTTTGGAAAAATCATGCACCCCATTCTAATGGTTCAACACAAGGTGTAAAGTTTTTGGGGAAATCTACACTATTTTCCCTAATCATGTGCCAACCATGAAAAACCCCATGGGCTTCCAATATTCTCTAAATTCACTTGAAATGACCCCTAGGAAAGGACCAACCAAAGTATAATAAAAAGGATAAAAGAATACATGCAAAAAAGAATGATATGTATTAATAAATGTTGGGATCTTGCACATATAATCTCCAAGATATGATAATTATTTCCATAAAAACTCTAATTACCAAAAATATACATTAAAATAATACTAAAAACTAATTCAATATTTATTCATAAAGTAAAATCCCATAAAATTATATTGAACTTAACCACATAAGGTTCCCAAAATAGTGAACTTTTTTCAAAATAGAATTAATCAAGTATTCAACAAATCACTTTTCAATCTCATGGTTATATAAAATATAAAACATATATTCCCAAAATGAAATCAACATTTATTTGTCAGAATGATTAAATAATGAAAAAAAGTTTTAATAAATAAGACATAATATATTCCAACTGTAGGTGACACACCCTTGTTTCCCTTAGATTGTAAGTTTAAGATATGTGGTGTTTCCAGATGTGACTGGTTGTCTCTAGGCCTAAGAGTTTCCCTTTTTCGAAAAACATATTAACATAATCATTATAAAATTACTAGAAATATGATAAACATCCAAAAAAATAACCTTAATATATTCAACATTAATAAAAATTTTTAACCTCAATTTTTATCTAATACCTTTCATTTTCCATCCCTCAAAATGTAATAACCCATAATTACCTCAAAATCAAAGATCCTATAAACCCAAAAGGTTATCAATACCTTTAAATTTATGACCAAAAAATGAAAATAGAATTATTTATAAAATAATTTTTTCACATGATAAACTTAAGGGTAACATATACCTCAAACATTTATCAAAACTCAATAAAAGTATCCCAAAGTACTACCATCATCAAAAGAGTATTATTTATTTTAAACTTTTGATCATTCTTAAATCTAAGACTAAATCATAACTCTTTAATCCTATATATGTAGACACCATCATCATTCATAGTTATTCATAAAAGAAACACAATTTTACATCTTATTACTTAACAATTACTTCTTGTAAACAATCATATGAATCATATATTAACATTCATCAATATCAAAGACAAGAAATGATCTATACCATACAATTTCTTCATCTTCAACTATAATGGAATTAGGAATTTCTATATATTATGTGGTATTACTAATCCCATTATTAATATTTTCCCATATGAAATCAATTTTCATAATTAAAATACTACCAAAACTTAAAAAATTAATTTTATATAGAGAGAATAACTTTATTCCCATTCATGAAGTTAATTGAAAAATTCTTTTTTTCTTAGCAGATTTTTTCTTTATGCTCTCTGTTACCACATACAAAAATCTTCCCATTAATTTAAGATATTTTCATGGAGTATTTTTCCCACATTCTTGACACATAGGTCATTGAATATATTTACCTTTATGATCATTATCACCTAAACTTCCACAAGGCTTCATTTCTCACATATTTGATGCATTAGTAAACTCTCCAAGGTTCAAGTTATTAATCATTACTCCTGACAGATGTTTAAGAATAACTAAAAGAGTTCTCTCTATAGCTCCCATTTAATTTGGTTTCTCTTTCAAGAAACCATATAATTTTACTTCACATCAATTTTTAATTTGGTTCCTACTTGATCCAAAAATTTACTAAAACTGAAACAGTTAGTGTGAGTATATCTATAATATCATAAGAATCTATATTATAAGGAGGATCTTTAACTATGTTATCTTTAATTATTTTGTTTTATTAAAAATAAATATAATTATCCCCAACATAAAAATCATTTTGTTTATGTAAGACTTGTAATTCATGCTCAAATAACATTATAGCCTCTAAAGTTATCCAAACATTTCCTTTGATTCAAACTGTAAGGACCCAACCTTAAAAATTACATAATACAGTTACTTTAGACTAGAATTAACTTTATTTTATTTTGAGGTACTTTTAAAGTTTATAATTTTAGAGAATTGGGTCATAAATTTTACTTAACAATCCCATATATTAAAAGGTGTACACTTCTACTCAGTATCAATTTTACCATAATTTAAAACATAAAAAAACTTGTTTTCATTTCATAAAAAATCTTCATAGCATTCAACATGACTTATTATTTTCCTTTAACCATCCTTAAACCTGGTGGAAGACATTTTAGAAATGTTGGATGAGAAAAAAAAGTTCAATAAGGGATATAAAAATAATAAAACCATTGATCCAATTAAAAACATGAAGAACTATATTTTTTTTATTAAAACATATCTTTTTACCTAGAAATGGAATCATTTTTATTTTAAAAAGATACTTACCTTACGTTATAAATAAAATTATATCAATGAAAAATAATTATTAAGAATAGAAAAATAATGTAGGTTCCATGGGACATAATAATTATAAAACCATTGAAAAACTCTTAAAAAACCCTTATAAATTAAAATTACTATACGACTTAATTCTAATATAATTATCTAGAAAAAATAATCATTACCCAATGTATTAGAGAACTATCTAGGCACACCCTTTTTATAAGCTATATCAATCACACTCATGAGATATAATGGGGCTCAACTCATCATATAAATAATGTTTAAGGACTATATCATTAATAAAACCATTGAAAAACACTTTTAAACTCATATGAAGAAAAACTTTCAAATATAAAAATACTATTTTATTTTAAAAACCCATTTTCAATACCAAAATACCCCGAAAAAGGAAGAGGGATTTTATTTGAATAAAACATGAAATATTATAACATAATCCAAACATCAAATTTTTTTATGGAGGTGGAAAAATTCATTGTCATCGTATATGTTAAAATAGACCAATCTATTTGTCGTTTTGTAAATAAAGTCAAAAAATTCAGTAATAATATTCCTTTAGAAAACCATTGAAATAAAATCAAAGGATACATAAAATTACCTATAATATTATTAAATATATATATAAAATAATCAATAAAATAATTTTTGAAACTATGTATATAGAAGAAAACAACATCTTTAAAGGAGAGTTTAAAATATATTTAAAAGAAAGTCCCTTACATTGAGTCCGAATTATCACATACATTATTTATCTTATTGAATAATAAAATTAGATAAATTATTTACTTGATTAAGAATATTTTTTAGGTTTATTATTCCTTTCATATCACTTATAAACATTTTATATTCAATTACATAATCATTTAAGTTCACATTAGATGCTTTGACGATATTCAGTACTTAAGTCCAAAATGACTTCGGTAGGTTAAATATAATCAAAGAGGTCATTATTAAATAATATAGATAATAATAATTATTATATAATTATAATTTATATATCAATTATAATTTTAAAACCAATTATTAAATATGGTTATGAAAAATTAACTATATTATAATCATGGAGACGGTATGCCTATGTATGCATGAGTAATTATTTCATTTTCAAAAGTCATTATAGAAAGAAGGAAAATATCATTTTTTCTTCCCATAATGATCCTAATATCATAAATATAATATTATTTATTTAATTATAGTTATATATTTCATACACGTGAGGTGGTGATGAAAAATGAATCACATCGCTCTGTGGAGGTGGTAGTCCACACGTATGCATGGATGACATTATCATTTTTTAGTGAATAGAAAGGTAAGAAAATATGTATTATATTATCTTTAAAAAATTATAAATATTTTATGAATATAATATATATAAATTAAATCCATAATTATAATCCATCCATGGGAGATAGTGATGAAAAACAAATTACAATGGTTTGTGAAAGAGTACTCTACCGTACACGTGAACAATAACTTAGTTTCCCATTTGATAGAATATGAGATAAATATAGGTCATGGAATTAATGTAATAAAATATTAGTATATGTATATATTTTTTAATTTATCTTGTCTAAATAAGATTTCAAGGAGGTGGAAGAAGAAATAAAATTAAAACAAGTGGTTAAAACTATACCTCTTCTTTGGGAAGTCTCCATTGATTAACACATTAATCCCTCTAAGGTTGGTATTATGACTAAAAAATAACTCTAAAATGAGGTGAGGGATGATAGAAATATATTTGGGTTGAGATTGGATGAAAAAAATAGTTTTTGAAGAGTGAATTAAAGAGAATTAGAGACATCCTTTTATAAGAGAGGGGAGGGGCACTCTTGGAATTTTTCAAAATATTAAATTAATATAAATTAATTTTCTATTAAAAATGGATTGAAACAAATTTATTTCTAATATAGGAAGATTATGGGTCTAAATATTCTAATAAAATAAAAATTATATAAGTTTTTACTATGTTTTTACCTTTATCTCTTAGTTTTAACCACTTGTTAACCCTTTCGACAATTACCACAATATTAAATTTTTTTACACTCTAGGGGTTAATAATATTACCATAAAATGATAAAAAACCCAAAAATGGATCATTGTTAATTTATTTTAAAATATCCTTAAGTTTTATAAATCTAAATTTTTTATGAATTTTATATCATTTAATTAAATATGATTTTCATAAAAAATATCAATACTCATAATTTTAGAACTATTCATTTACTTTGATTTTTTTATAAAATCAATTAAATAAAGGAATTATAATATAATATATTAACATATCACTAAAATGTTATAATTTTATAAAAAATTATATATCACATTAATTATCTCAATTTATATTGCTTTAAAGTTTTTTAATATCATTTATTTTATTTCTCCATTAATTGAATAATTACTACATCATCATTATGTTAGAATTTAAGGTAATTATTTTTCACTAAAAATTTAAAATAATTTACCATGATGAATATAAATCATTTATATTTCCAAATAATTTTTATAATGGAAAAAAATATCTGGTTATCTCGATGTTAACAATATTATAGTTACTAAAAACAAGAGTGTGATATTTTTTACTTTTCTTTATATAAAATATTATAATGGTTATAGTCACATAAAAATGGAAAAAAGGCCATGTTACCCAATATTGGAAGATTATGAATGAAATGGACTCATAAAATAATATTATGTGAAGTTTTATGGTCATTTTGTAGTCCTTATCATTTTATTTTTAACTTTAATTACCTGATTTACCATTTACTGTGGTAATAAAAATTAACAAAAAATATTAAGGTTACTATTTATACTGAACAAAATAAAATGGAAATATTTACTAAATTTTTAGCTAATTATAAAAAATATTTAATAAAATTTTAAAAATTAAGAACATATAATTGGTCGAATTTAATTTTAATTTAAACCAAAAAAATGCATTGAAAAACAATTTTTTAGAAAAATGTCATTTAAAATATAAAATGTTTTATACTAAATTCAAGTATAAAATAAATTTTAAAAAACATAATTAGATATTTTAAAATAAAAAATAACTAACAAAATTTTAAAACTAATCCAAAATAGAATTAGATATTATAAATACTTGGAAGAAAATATAGTTTTCAATAAAAACCAGTATTTTTTACTATTCATTGAAAAATCAAACATTTCAAAAAATTATCAAAATTTCACAATATGAAAATTTTTATAGGATTATTTAAATAATATATTTAATTTTATAGAATATTTTTTTCTAAAAATTTGAGAAATTAATTAAATTATTTAACATAAAAAACAATAAAAATAATTTTTGAAGAAAATGTATTTTTAAAGAATAAAATGGCTTTGCTGAGAAATGATTAATTATTTACTAAGAATTAATCAATATATTAACAATGAGTATGAACATTATATATTTAATAATTAGGTTAATGATATTCATTCCCTCTAATTTAAGGGCTAGGTTACACAACGACAAAAAGGCATTTATCGGCGGTTTGATTTTATGTTTCGCGGCGGTTTAAATCGCCGCTAAATAGATTGGCGGTGGTTTTGAAAAACCGCCGTGAAATCGTGCGTCGGGAAACTATTTGTGGCAGTTTTGAAAACCGTCGCAGAACATTTCGCGGCGATTTTTTAGCGGAGGTTTTTTTATTTTTTATTTTTTATTTATTTTTTATTTTTTTAATTATTTTTTTAATTATTTTTTTAATAAATTAATTAATTAATTAATTATTTATTTATTTCGTATTAATTTTATTTATTTGTTTATTTATTTTTTATTTTTTCGTATTTATTTATTTATTTATTTATTTTATTTATTTATTTTATTTAATTTATTTAATTTATTTATTTATTTATCTTATTTATTTATCTTATTTATTTATTTATCTTATTTATTTATCTTATCTTATTTATTTATTTATTTTATTTATTTATTTTATTCATTTCGTATTTATTTTATTTATTTTATTTCATATTTTTTTTATTTTATTTATTTTGTATTTATTTTATTTATTTCGTATTTATTTTATTTATTTATTTTATTTCATATTTATTTTATTTATTTTATTTATTTATTTTATTTATTTATTTCATATTACTTTATTTACTTTATTTATCCATGCATGCACATCCCACGCACATGCAAATGCACATGCCCATGCAATATAAAGAAATACTGCGTTTGGTGAGATTTAAACCCCTAACATCTTGCATATTTTCCAAAGATTTTACCACTCCAGTAAGCTCGCCATGTGGTTAATAAATAGAATTTAATATACTTTTATATATTAATTGAAAAAACAAATAATACATAACTAATAGATATAATAAATAATAATAATAATAAATAATAAATAATAATAAATAATAATAAACAAATTTTAATAAATAATAATGAATAATAATAAATAATAATAAACAAATAATAAATAATAAATAATAAATAATAAATAATAAATAATAAATAATAAATAATAAATAATAAATAATAAATAATAAATAATAAATAATTAATAATTAATAATAAATAATGAGTAATGAATAATAAATAATAAATAATAAATAATAAATAATAGATAATAGATAATATATAATAAATAATAATAAATAATAATAAATAATAATAAATAATAATAAATAATAATAAATAAATAAATAAAAAATAAAAAAATATTTAATTAGAAATATTAAATAATAAATAACACATAATAAATAAAATATTATTATTAATAAATAATAAATAATAAATAGTAAATAATAAATAATAAATAAGAAATAAGAAATAAGAAATAAGAAATAATAAATACGAAATAAAAAAAATATTTAATAACAAATAATAAATAATAAATAATAAATAATAAATAATAAATAATAAATAATAAATGATAAATAATAATACATGAGAAACAATAAACAATAAACAATAAACAATAATAAATAATAAATAATAAATAATAATAAATAATAAATAATAAAAATAAATAAAAATAAATAAAAATAAGTATTAAATAATAATAAACAATAAATAATAATCAACAAATAATAAATAATAATAAACAAATAATAAATAATAATAAACAAATAATAAATAATAAAAAACAAATAATAAATAATAATAAACAAATAATAAATAAAAAATAAAAAATAAAAAATAAAAAATAAAAAATAAAAAATAATAAATAATAAATAATAAATAATAAATAATAAATAAATAATAATAAATAAAAAATAAAAAATAAAAAATAAAAAATAAAAAATAAAAAATAATAAATAATAATAAAGAGTAAAGAATAAATAATAAAAATATTTAATAATAAATATTAAATAATAAATAACACATAATAAATAAAATATTATTATTAATAAATAATAAATAATAAATAATAAATAATAAATAATAATAAATAATAAAAAAAAAATAAAAAAAAATAAACAATAAACAAATAATAAACAAATAATAAATAATAATAAACAAATAAAAAATATAAATAAAAAATAAAAAATAAAAAATAAAATATAGTAAATTACAAATAATAAATAATAAATAATAAATAATAAATAACCAGAAACCAATATTATTAATAATAATAATATTTTATTATTATTAATAATAAATAATAAATAATATATAATAAATAATAAATAAATATAAATAATAAATAATAAATGAATATAAATAATAAATAATGAATAACCAGTAACAAATAATAGATAATAAATAAATTAAAGTATATTATAAATAATAAATAATAAATAATAAATAATAAATAATAAATAATAAATAATAAATAATAAATAATAAATAATAAATGAAACACATGAAAAAGTATGAAAAGACATGATAAGGGTTAAAAAATCATGAAAACGCATGCAAACGGATGGAGAAGCATGAAGAATGAGGCATTAGAAAGAATGAGAAAGTATGAAAACTCATGACAACTCTAGAAAACCCCTTAAGAATTCAACACAATCATCATAATAACCCACAAAAACCATTAATAAAGATAACAAGTCATGGAAACCCAAATAAACAGTAATAAATGGAGCAACAGTTAAAACCCTTTAAAATGGTTATAAAGTGACAAAAACATTGGACTCACATTAACGAAGATAACTTATGATCCGAGAGTCCGTTCCAGATCCGCGACTAGTAAAATCAAAAATCCTAAAACGATCTTTGAGCTGATAGGTGAAAGAGACCGAATGGACCGACAGATCGAAAGTTACGACTGTTTAAAAAAAAGTTGACGGGGAACGGGTCCTAGAAACGAGACATCGAAAAACATAACAAACCCGATACCCACTAAAAAGGCCATAACTTATGATCCAAGTGTCCATGTGGGCACCATGACCAGTCAAACCGAAGCTTATGGAACGAACTACGATCTGAAATGTGGAGTAGTCCGAACTGACATGCGGATCGAAAGTTAGGTCCATTTGAGGACAAGTTCGACGGGACACCGGTGACAGAAATGGGGTTTCAGAGGCCTTTAGAGTGGTTTTTGGGGTCGAAAAACACAACAAAAGCTTGCTTTCTTCAATTTTGTGCGTAGCTCTCTTCGCTGGCTTCGATTTGATATGTGGTAGATCCCAAACGAACACTCGGAGTGAAAGTTATGGCCGTTTGAAGTTGGAGAACTTTTTTCAACTTTCTTACAACTTTCATATCTTCTGTACCTTAGACCATCTCATGGTTTTGATTACACGTGCTTCTATATCTCTTCATGAGCTTCGATTTTACTAGTCGTGGCACTCCAACGGACTCCCGGATCAAAAGTTATGGTCGTTTTAGTGATTTCACAGTTTCTGATGTTTTTTTTTATTTTTTTCATTTCATTTCGCAGCGGTTTTACCCAAACCGCCGCTAATCCTAAAAAAAAAATTTTTAAAAAATTGAAATTTTTTTACACATTTCGTGGCGGTTTTAAAAACAACCACAAAATACCGGCCCGAAAGCTATTTCGCGGCGGTTTTTAAAACCGCCGTGAAATGCCTGTTTTCTTGTAGTGTTATAATGGTCACATTTAAATAATAATATTTCATTGTTCATTTATGCTCGGAGTTTTGTATGTTATACACTATTGAATAGTGTTTCCTTATAACTAAAAGGTTGAGGCGAGGAGACCTCTTTATTGAAAGAACAAAAAGAATTACAAGAAACAAATGAACAAGACAAAACCACAAGGTTTAAAACAGAAACAGAAAATGAGACACCTCAACCCACACGAGAGCTCGTGTTCATACTATGTCCAAGAGCTCCGAAAGAAGAAAATATTAGCTGAGAAGAGACACATTTCCTAAAGCCACATATTTTTTGATTTCATTAAAACTTCATTCCATCTTTTATGAAAGATGATTATATAATATTTTAGCTTTTACAACCATATGCTGAAGTCCATGATACAGAAAGATCTCAAGACAAGTAGGAGAGGAGACATGCTATCCCTACCCATAACCAGGAAGCATATTTGCCACAAAAAATAAAGAATAATAAATCCAGTAGGATAAGTGGTATGCATTCCCTTCCATCAAATAATTCTCTAAAAATAGACCCAACATAGTAGGAAAATCTTTATTCATGTCCAGACGCAACAATGAAGAGCAGAAGAAAATCCAAACCAGAAAAAACCTGCAACTTTCCACCATTCCTGCAAAAAAAAATAGCTTACACAAGTCTAAAAATAGTATACTTCTCACCTCAATTTGTATAAGAGTGGGGTTTTGACATATTTGGATTTATTTTCTTTATCTTATGATTACTTACTCTGATTATTGTTTTTTGATTCTCACACTAACCTATTTTTAGTTGATGATTTTTACTAGGAGAAATTGAGTTAGCAATGATATTAATGGAAAATGATATGATTATCCCAATGAGAAAGAAAATGAAATATGTACTAGAGTGAAAAATATCATGGTTTTTCTCAATCGACTCTCTCAAGATATGAAAAACAATGAGAATAATCCCAAACTCCCAATTATTCCAAGGAAGGAACAACTCACTATTGATTCCTTCATGAGGAAAAAACTACCCTCTAATGGGTCTTTAGATACACTAATATTCAAGAAATGGATCAACATAATAAAAAGTATATTTTTCATTCTCTAATGATTAGAGAATTAATTTTTTTAGCTATTTATCTCTTGAAAGGTGAAGCTGATCAATGTTGGGATTTCATTAAGAATAGAAGGGAAGAGGAATTAATGGACTCCATGGAATGAGAGGAGTTTAATAAGATATTTTCAATAAATATTTTTCCTGATATATTCAAACTAAAATGGATAGCTAATTACTTGAGATAAAACAAAAGGATGATGAATCTATTGGTAATTATGAGTAAAATCTCAAAAGAATTGTAAGATATGCTTTTGGTTTAACCATTAACCTTGAAAGAAAAATTGATCATTTCTTTAGTGTCTTAAAACCAAGTATTCTAAAGGAATTGTCTATAATGTAATTTGGAAACTATAAATAAATTTTTTTATGTTCTCTCAAGGTTATAATAAAAATTGGATATTCCTATCATTCTCATGGTTTTTGGGGAAAAAATAGAAAAATAGAGTATTGTGGGAGCTAAAGTGATAAAACCCATAGAGGAAAGAAAATTTGACTTACTTTATGTCAAAAATTTTGGGAAAATCATGAGGGGAAATATCAATAAGGAATAGGTAAATAATTTAGGTGTAGAAGAGAAGGCCATCGATCACATGAATGTCAAAGATATATAAATTGGAAAACTAAAAAAATGGTTGAAAAGAAATTTCAGCTTAAAGCACCACCCACACTCTAATGATTCAATTGTAAGGAGTATGAGCATTATTCCAACAAGTACACACATCCAAGGTTTAATGATAACAACTAACCACAATAACCTCCTAAGCTAAGGGACAAAGGGAAATGATATAAAATTCCCCTGACCCAAAACCACTCATCATTGTCTAGACTAGAGATTCCACTAGGATCTCAGGTGCACCTCCTATATTCATGAGGTCGCTGAATAGAAACATGTGTCTATGGCATTACTATGGGGAGACAATACCCCAATATTAGAGTTTTTAATAAGGATAAATGAAAATAACCAATATATTTCATAATGATAATAATCATCTCCAACCACAAAATAGGCCTTTAACAATGATGACCTTTATTAGTTATATAACAAGTGCTAATAATGGGTTCATTTTATCAGTGTATTATTTTTAGCACCGATGAAGGGTACCCTTTATCAATGCTTTATTTTTAGCACTGATAAAGTGTACTCTTTATCAGTGCTTTATTTTTAAGCACTGATAAAGGGTAACCTTTATGAACACTTTATTTTTAGCACTCATAAAGGGTACCCTTTATCAATTCTTTTTTAGCACTCATAAAGTGATCCATTATCAACACTTTGTTATCACTAATAAAGGTCAGAATAAAATGAAATAATTAAATAAATAAAAAATAACATATGATTTTGTTAAATTTTTCTTAAAAGTTTTACTAATAAAATAATTATTGATAAAAATGAATGAATTTATTATACTATTAATAAATTATAAATACTGATAAATAGTGTATATTAAATATATAGATATATGCAGAATAAAAATTGAACAAATAAAAATTAAAAATAAATAAATTGAGAAAAATATTAAACATTTTATTAATTAGACAATTATTGATAATGTTAATAAATAGTATATGTTAAATATATAGATATATATATGAATGTATATAAATAAGATTTATATAATATAAAATATTGCTTTAGGCATAAAGTAATGAACATAATTGAATGACGCTTGATTTTTCCATTTAACATAGATCAAATGTGTGTTATATTGATTTCACATATACGTAATTAATGATTTTTATATACAACACACACACACACAAACTTATCCATTTTTTAAAGTGTACTTATTTTTAATTTATTTAATTTCACTCATTTTTAACATGCATGTGCTCAAGATTAAATATTCATTAATAATGTTACAAATATATTTGTAAAAAAGTATTTATAAATAAAAATATTAATAAATGCACATTTACTATATTTATAAATTTATATATTTATAATTACAAATAAATAAATATTTTTTAAAGAAGAATTTATATAATTATAAATAAATAATTATAAATATTTAAATAATTATTATATTTACAATAAATTTATTTAAATGATGAATATATTGACTATATTTATATGTATATATTTATTAAATATAAATATATGTAAATAATTATATAAATATGATTTTTAAAAAATATTTATATACTTATAAATAAATAATTATATATTTAAATAATTTTAATATTATAAAAAATATATTTAAATAAAGAAAATATTTAATTTGGTTATATTTATATATATTTATTAAATATATATATAATAATATATTTATATATATTTATAATTTTTTTAATTTATAAATTTAATAATAAATCCTTTATCAACAATTTTTTTGGTACCACTAATAAAATTGTACTGATCTATTTAAAAAACCCTAACCAGTTGCAAACCCATCGTGAAATCCAAAGCTTTCCACAGAAGCCACCATCTTCTGGGACTTTTCCTCGAGGAATGAAAGTTTGAATCAAGCCTAAAACAAATCCAAGGATCAAATCCAAGGATCGAACTATTTAAGGGTTGAAGGAAGTCAAGGCATAAACATAAGTCTTTCTATACATTATCGTGAATGTAAGTCTTTCTCCACTTTCCCTTAGGGAACTTGGGGTATAAAACATCAATGGTTCTGGATGTGGTGGGGGATATTTTTTAGTTGTTAGTGTGGTGAGTTAGCTATTTTTTATATTTTTTAGCGGAGATCATCGATTTTGATGCTTGGAATTTTTAGAGTGTGAAACACCTATAGTGTGAGTCTTCCTAGATTCACTCTCAATCCATACGAGCATCTCTTTATTTATCAATTGTATTTATGAATTAATGTATGGGATTTTTGAGCTACACTTTTATTTATGTGAAATTTTGGATGAATCATTTTTTTGATAAATAGTGGAATTAACCATACGGTAGAAGTTTGATACCATTTTACATCATCTATATAATTTCGTATGTATCAATTTCCATGATGGTGGTTGGGTTGCATATGAGACAGCTTTCTAGCATATTAAATTGACTAGTTATTTTTGTATCTGTGTAGTAGAGACTTTATATGGGGAGTGATTTTTTATAAATCTGTTAATTTTGTGATTCCACTTATATTTCGGAGTGAAGTAAGGGTAGATCACTTAGAAAATGTGACCACATGGGATTCTTTCCATCTCAGTTGAGGCTAGTGTGTATGGGATATATATTTCAAGGGTTGGTGTGTTTTCTCCCTTGTTTGTGATATATCTTGTTGATGTGTATTACTTCTTTATTCTAACTTCTTTATGGACCTCCCTATAATCTCAAGGACTGGTTAATGTGTATTAGATTGTTTCCCTAGAATCCTTTAGATGGGTAGATGTAATGTGATGACCTCACTACAATCCTTGGGATTGGTTGGTGTAGTGATATAACATCCCAAGAGTCTTTTAGATTTTTTTTAATATTTAATATACCATTAATATTAAATATAATAATTCCTTAGGTTATTACACCACTTGTTCCAAAAATAGAATGGAGGTTATCAAATTCTATATATTAGATATTATTTTTAGGTATTCATAATTTTTGGTCTACATGTATTGGTTCCACCCCTAGGAATATTTTATTACCATCCATGTTTATGAAATAACTCTTTATTTATTAATTTTTTATATCAATATATTTTTATATATTTTAGTTGATTGAATGAGAGTTTATTATTCTTGTTTATAATATTTTTTTTCTTATTACTCCTTGATTTTTTATATTATATTTTCATTTGTTTAGGGTAATTAAAAAAGTCATGATGTGTTCCAAACAATAGTTATTATTGAAATTTGTTTATTGAGACTCATCCCCCATCTCTTTTGTAGAAAACTGTCATTATCATCAGTTTCATCTCTTGAATAGTTATTGAATTTAGTTTCTTGAGACTTATCCCCCATCTATTTAATATTTCTTTTACTACTTTGAGAAGTAGTCATCCCATGGATGAATACCACTTAGAGTATTTGAAGAAACATAGGTGAATGTCTACAAGAGATGGAGGATGTGTGTCAAACAACAAAATGAAACGATAAATGTTCGGGAGATGAGATGATGAGAGTGATAGTTGTCAGTAACTTTCACGATTGAATGAATTAATAGAATATTACCTACCATATTGGATCAATTCTTTTCTTAAATTCAATTACCCATTTTCGTCAAATATTACTGAAATTATTTGAAATAATAAAATGTTGGGTTTCCCTTATTAGAATTTTCTATAACTTTGGCCTTTGATAATGAATATATTATGTGTATTTATTTATTTATTATACAAAATTAATATTTTATGAATCCAATAGGATGGATATGAATAGAAAATGTATGGAATTTAATCCTTTGATAAAAGAGTGTGAAGATATATTTAAAAAGTTCATCAAGTTTGAAAGAGAGAATGCATACAACCCTTCTCAAATTCTTTTTCCAAGTTTACATTTTTTTTATTCAAGAAAAATTAGACTTGAGGAGTTGAAAGAACATTTGAATTTCCATGTAATAGATCAGATCTATAATTGTTGGACTAAACATGAGGGAAAAATGAACGTGCACATCAATTTGGATGATATTGTTATTTATGAATGATTTGACATGAATACTAGTGTAAATGATGATGTAGATCGCATGGAAGAAATGAAAATAGAAATTGAAGATGACCTCCGTGATTGTAAAAAGTTGTTTGAGAAGTTAAATAGATTTTCCAAGATACCATTGTATATTGGTTATACTAAATACACAACATTTCAACTATATTGAAGTTATATAATTTGAAAGATGACAACAGATAGACTGACACAAGATTTACAGAACTACTTGGTCTTCCAAATGATATGTTACCAGAAGAAAATGAAGTACCATGTTGAAAATATGATGCTAAAATAATGCTATATTCAATGGTAATGATCTATAAAAAAATAAATTCTTGCCCAAATGATTTCATATTGCTTCTAAAGAACCATTAATCACTCATAAATTTCCCTAAGCGTGGTGTCGATTGATATGAGAAAAATGAATCAAGTCCTTTAAAATATTTATTGTAATTTCCTATCATTCCATGGTTTATAAGACTATATGAATGTCAGAAAACTATGAGAAAATTGACATAGTACATAGATTCAATAATTAATTATTACAACCTATGTCATCTAGCATATTCTCCTCAGAAGAAGAAAATTGATTATGAGTATCCTAAATTTGGAAAATAGCTGATAAAATTTAGTTTTGTGTTATCTATTAATGGAATAAATCATTTTGGTATGTATATTAGTAATCATAGTACATAACCTTTCATGTTGGTAAATTATAACTTCCCTCTATGGTTATGAATAAAGAAAAAATAAATTATGTTTTCTCTGCTTATATCTGGATCAAAGTATCCTGATAATGATATTGATGTCTATTTGTATCTATTGATCAAAGATCTAAAATTGATGCGGGATACATGTGTTACAACATATTATTCTCATACAAGTGAATAATTTTCATTTAGGGACATGTTTTAGGGGATGATAAATGAAATACCCTCTAATGGAAATTTATTTGGCTCTAGCATTAAAGTAATGTTGGGGTGTCCCATTTGTGAAAAACACACATACTCAGTTCAGTTGAAACATTCCTCTAAGATTGCGTTTTAAGGATATCATAAATTTTTACCTTGATGACATAAATGGCAATCCTAGATGAGGAATATCAAACAAGGTAAAAAAACATCTCCAGTAATGGGTGATCAACTGTTTGATAAAGTAAAAGATATTGTCACTATTTTTTTAACCATTTAAAAAAACCTTACAAAATCCGGTTGGAATAAGTGATCAATTTTCTTTGAATTACCATATTGGAATTTTTTGTATGGTAGAAATTTTCTTGATATCATGCAAGTATAAAAAATGTATTTTATTGTGTTATTGGCATGTTACAAAATGTTCCTTGAAAAAAAAAAGTTAAAATCAAGGCTATATTGGACTAGATTGTAATGAGGATAACAGAAGAGTTGGCATCAGTGAAGGGTAAAAGGTGTAATTTTCTTCCTCTAGGAATGTACACTCTATCCAGATATTAAAAATTACAATTTTTTCTTTTCTTTAATAGTATAAAAGTTATACAGGGGTATTCATAAAATATAAATAATATCATTTCAATGAAAAATTTGAATTTATAATGACTAAAATCACACGAATATCTTGTTTTGATTCCATCTTGGGTGCTTGTTTCTTTCCAATGTATTCGGCCTCAAAATGTATGGCATACATTAACAAGAGTCAAAATATTTTTCAAATCCATATATAGTAAAGTTATAGATCCAGTGAAGTTTCTAATCATGAATAAGAAGGTTATAAAAATATTATGTGAATTAGAGATGTTCTTCTTCCATAATTCTTTGATATAATGGCCCACCTGATGGTTCAATTAGTTTGAGAGGTTAAACAATGTGGTCCTATCCATTACATATATATGTACCCCAATGAATGGTATATGAAGATTTTGAAATGGAATGTCAAGAATCAAAGTCTTCAATAAGGTTGTATTACTGAATGATATATTATTGAAGAATATATTAAATTATATACCAATTACCTATCATATGTTGATAGCCTCAGTCTCCCAAATTCCAATCAAAGAAAACACCTTCTGGGTGAAGGTATTTTTGGAAGATATGTTGTTATAATTACCTTGACAAAGTGGGATCAATCACACCTTTACTTTTTATATAATAGTAAAGATGTTGTTCCATACATTTAAGCCCAAAAATAAATTCTTATATATTTAAATCCATCAAGGGATGGTGGATGGATATCAAATGCACATAATCAAAAATTTATAGGATGGTTCTGTGATAAAATTTATTAGGAGTTAATTGAAAATATGAATTCTATTTCCAAACAACATAAATGGATAACTTGGGGACTAAATGAAAATGTTATATCTTACACTGGTTTTTTAATCAATGGTTATAAATTCTATACAAAAGAATATGATGATTACAATATGATATAAAAAGTTGTGTTACGCTTATGGCTGAAGCGATGCACATATCTGTTTCCAAGGATATAAATACAATTTATGAAAATATGTCACATTTTTTCATTATCTAATAGATATAAGAGTTGGATTATACAACATTTCAAGTGATAAATTTCCATTCTAAATGGGTTGAAAATATTATTGCAGTTAAAGTTGATGAAATGGGATTCACAAAGGTGAATTTTAGTTTGGAAGTGGAAAAAGATGATCCATTAACAATAGATCCACAAGAGTGTAAGTATTTTATGTCTTAGATCAATAAAACCAGAATTTATCGATTGTCCCATTGGAGACTAAAAAAATGTTAGGTCAGATGCAAATTCAATAGAGGATGACCCTTTCATTGAGAGATCACAATCAGTTCTTACTGGTTGCAATTTAGACAATGTCTTGTACATTAGATGGGACTGTAAAGAGGGGATTTTGATTATCGATAGAGGAACAAAATCCATCAAACCTTTTAAAAAATATAGAGAGTTCAATGAGAAGTTAATTTTTTTAATAAACTATGTTTTTTCTCATAATACTATATGTTCTATACTGCATTAACATAATCTAAATTAAATGTTTTACTACTATGAAGATAATGTTTTCTTCACAAGATGATGTTACCAATCCCTCATAAGAACAAACCATAACGTATGAAACCCTTTGTGAATATGTAAAGGTAATGTTACGATATAATTTCTCTATTTTACCAGAAAATTATATAATGGAACTTTGATTTAATTTTCATTATTCCTTTCAAAGTTTGTTTACTTTAGAATATTTTTTTTTCTATATTTCATTCCTCTATAGGAAGAGTAACAATGTTGTCTCTTCTCAATCACAAAGGTATTCTTGATGTTTTCATAGTAAAATCACTATCCATTGAATTAATTTATTATTTCATATTTAATTTTAATTTATTTATTTTGAGTATTACTCACATAATAATTTTTTTCTTATATAGGTGAATTATTTTGTTCGATTTGGGGTGGTCTATCGATCTTTCATGCCTTTCTGCACCAAAACAACCAAAAAATTATTCTCCGTCAAAACCTTTTCACCCATGCGGTGTTGGAATTTATCATATTCCTTCAAGTTCCTTCCACTACTCTATGACAGAGGTAATATTGATATTTTCAAAGTAAAATCATTATCTATAGAATGAAAGCATTATTTATTATTTATCTTTAATTTATTTTTTTATTATTACTCACATAATAATTTTTTTCTTATATAGTTAGATTATTATTTTTTGAGTTGGGTTGTTCTTTCCATATTTCATGTCTATCTACACCAAAACTTCTACAAACTTATTATCCCTCAAAACCTTTTCACCCCTATATTGTGGAAATTTATCACTTTCCTTCCAGTTCCATCCAATTCTCAATCAAATAGATAATCTTAATGTTTTTATAGTAAAATCATTGTCCATAAAATTAATTTATTGTTTAATGTTTATGTTTTATTTTGATTCTTTTTAGTATTAATCATATAATATTTTTTTCTTATATAGGTGAATTCTTTTGTTTGATTTGGGGTGGTTTTTTTGAAGCTGATCATACTTGCGAGAGATTATACTTTGAGCATGAAACTAAGATAATATAAACAAGGAACTGTATCAATAATTCATACAACCATCATGATAAAGGGAATCACTACACCTTATTTAATTATTTTTTTCATCATTTGATCAGCTATTTTAAATTTTATTTCCTTATCATTTTTATCTAATACTTATTTAGTTTTTTATAGATATTTTGGGAATTCATATTGATTCAATGTTCTTAGCATAAAAACATTTCTCATTTAGAGCTAGAATATTACATTAAGCTCATGTGGTTATTGCAGTGACTTCTTGTGATATAATTGGCACATGAGATCCCTCTACTATTCTAGATTTCAACAATGAGAAAGTTTTTTCAGCAAAGAACATCAAGTCAATATATAGTTTGGGTAGTTCAAAAAATAAATTCAATGTAAATTATTATAAAATTATTAGTTATGATTTTTTAGACTTTTATATGTTAAGGAATCATCCTTACCTCAATTTGACACATGGTGTGACTGGTATGACTCTAGGTGATCCAATTTATTTAAAAGTGATGTTAATTTTAGTAAAAAAGACAAATGACATACTCAAAACTAAGAAAAAATATTCATATTGTTTCGATACTTTAGAAAAACGATTTATATGTCATTTCTAATGTGTAAGAATCAAGAAAACCTCAATATGATACATGATGTACCTGGTATGAATCAAAGAGTCTATTATCAATTTAAAATCTACATTTTAGTTCAAGAAGTGTCACTCACTAAAAATTGATCAAACCTGATCTAATTTTCAGGATAATTTAGAGAAAATATTCACAATTCATTTTTGACATGTAGGAATTGGTTTCATGTCAGAATGATACACGATGTGATCGGAATGAGAAAAAGTTCATGTCTCTAGTTTAAAATGACTTTTTAGTAAAAAATAAAAGTGACATACTCAAAACTAAGAAAAAAAATTTGGATTGTTTTCAAATTTTTTAAAATAATCCACAAGTTATTTTAGATGTGTATTAATCATCCTCACATCAATCCGATGAATATTGTGTTCATTATGACTCTAAGTGCATCTTTTTATTTAAAAATGACATCAATTTTAGTAAAATGGAAAACTGACCCAATAAAAACCTTGAAAAACATTCATATTGTTTTGATACTTTACAATAATGATACATAAGTAATTTTTGACATGTAGAAATCAACCTCACATCCATCATATACACGATGTTCCTAGTATGAATCAAAGTGTCTATTTTCAGTTTAAAAGTGGCATTTTAGTTAAAAAAGAATCACTCACTAAAAACTGATTAAATGTGCTTATATTTTCTTTATAATTTAGGGAAACTATTCATAAGTCATTTTTGATGTGTAGAAATAAGTTTCATGTCAAACTGATACATAATGTGATTGAAATGAGTCAAAGTGTGTGTTTCCAGTTTAAAATGGCATTTTAGTAAAAAAATATAAGTGAAGTACTCAAAAATGAGAAAAAACTTTCAAATTGATTTGATACTTTAGAAAAATTATCCTTAAGTCATTTGATATGTGTAAGAATAAGAATAACCACAATCTGATACATGATGTGACCATTATGACTCCAAGTGTGTCTTTTTATTTAAAAATGACATCGATTTTAGTAAAATGGACAACTGACCTTCTCAAACTGAGAAAAGAAACTCGGATTGTTTTGATAATTTATTAAAAATATTTATAAGTCATTTTGATCTGTACGAATTATCTGTACCTCAATCCAATACATGATGTTTTTGGTATGAATCATAGTGTTCGTTATTAGTTTAAAATCGTCATTTTAGTCCAAAAAGTTTCACTCACTGAAGACTGATCAAATATACTCATATTTTCTTGTTATTTTATGAAAATGATTCATAATTCATTTTGACATGTATAAATTAGTTTCATACCAAACCAATACATGATGTGATCATAATAAGTCAAAGTGTGTGTATCCAATTTAAAATGACATTTTATTAAAAAATAAAAGTGGCATACTCAAAATTATATAAACACATTCAGATTGTTTTGATAATTTAGGAAAATTATCCATAAGTCATTTGAGACGTGTAGGAATTAATCTCACCTCAATCCGATGCATGGTGTGATCGATATGACTCTATGTGTGTCTTTTTATTTAAAAATGACATCAATTTTATTAAAATAGACAACTAACCTACTCAAATCCATGAAAAAACATTTTTATTATTTTGATACTTTATAATAATAATCCGTAACTCATTTGTGATGAGTATGAATCAGCCTCACCTCAATAAGACACACAATATGACTGGCATGTCCCAAAGTTCCCATTACCATTTTAAAATCAACACCTGAGTTCCAAAAGTGTCACTCAATGAAAAATGACCAACATACCTGGATTTTCTTTATAATTTTGGAAGAAATATTCACGAGTCATTTTTGACATATAGAAATTAGTTCCACATCAATTCGATACATGATTTGATTGAAATGAGTCAAAGTGTTAGTTTCCAGTTTAAAATGGAATTTTAGTAAAAAATACAAGTGATGAACTAAAAAAAAGTGAAAACACATTCATAATATTTTTATACTTTAGGAAAATGACACATAAGTCATTTGATTTGTGTAAGAATCATCCAAACCACAATCTGATGAATGGTGTGACAAGTATGACTAAAAGTGTTTCTTTTTATTTAAAATTGACACCAATTTTAATAAAATGGACAACTAACTGACTAAAAAACAAGAAAAAACATTCGTATTGTTTTTATACTTTATGAAAATGTTCCATAATTCATTTTTGATGTGTAGGAATCAGATGTACCACAATTTGAAACATGATGTGACCGGTATGACTCAAAGTGTCTATTATTAGTTTAAAATCCACATTTTAGTTCAAAAAGTGTTAGTAAATTAAAACCAATCAAATTACATTATATTTTATTGATAATTTAGGGAACCAATTCATAAATAATTTTTGATGAGTTGGAATTATTTTCACCTCAAAATGACACACCATGTAATCAGAATGAGTCAAAGTGTGTGTTTCCTGTTTAAAATTTCATTTTAGTAAAAAATACAAGTGACCTACTAAAAACTAAGAAAACACATTAAGATTATTTTGATACTTTAGGAAAATGATCCATAAGTCATTTGAGACCTGTATAAATTAGACTCACATTAATATGATGCAAAATGTGACTGGTATGACTCTGAGTGCATATTTTTATTTAAATTTGACATCCATTTTGGAAAAATGGACAACTAACCTACTCAAAATTGAGAAATCACATTCAAATTGTTTTGATACTTTACTAAAATGATCCATAAGTGATTTATTATTTGTATAAATCATCCAAATCTCAATTAGATATGCGATGTTATTGGTATCTCTCAAATTTTCCGTTATATGTTTGAAATCGACATTTTAGTTCAAAAAATGTCACTGACTGAAAAATGATCAAACTCGCTCGAGATTTTTCTTATACTTATTTATTTAATTTTCTTAGAGATAATTCTTGAATACAAATAGGAAATGGTGTAACATAGAAGAACCAAACAAAACTCAATCTGATACACAATGTTCCTGGTATGACTCAAAGTTGAGTTAAAAATTAAAACTTTCGGTTAATTTATTTCTTTCTATTATTACTAACATAAGAATTTTTTAATTATAAATGTGCATGACTTTTCTTAATAAGGGTTATTTTTATAGAAAATAAATTTGTCATGGTCAATATCAAAAGATAAAGGAATATTTATGTTTTTCAATGTATGCAATAATTTATACTTATGTCATTGTATAAACCTATGTTTGAAATGTCTACAATATAGTGTTTTTTCTCGTATTTGTGTTGTAAATTTTATTTCATTTAAATTATTTATTAGTAAATTATTTTTTATTTGGTGGTGTTTTTATTACCGCGGTGTGCTATTACAACACATTTCACTAGTGCTGAAGGGTGTTTTTACAACAAACTACGGTATACCCCTTTATCAACCCTTTTGAAAGCACTGATAAATGGGTCCTTTATCATCTCTTTAGAAAACACTGATAAATGGTTCCTTTATAAGATCTTTTGAAAGTATTGTTAAATGGTACCTTTTTTAGTTCTTATAAATCCACTGATAAATATACCCTTTATTATGGTTAAATAAAAGCACTGATAAATCGGTCCGTTATCAGCACTAAAAAAGCGCTGATACATGACCCCTTTATCAGCATTTTTTTGGTGCTGATAAAATAAAAGTTATTTTAATATCTCTCTAGTTTAAGTGCTTCTTTAGTCTTGATAAATTAAATTTTTAGCATTTTTAAAGCCCTATTTTTTTCATAGTGATTAGATTATGAAAAAACAATAAAACAGTACATGCTATATCAAAATTAAATGAAGTAGGTAGTCATAGAGACTCATGGTTACACAAAAATTGATCACCCAATGGTCTAATAAAACATATATATAAATAAAAGAATAAAATAATACTAGGGATCTACTAACATTCCTAAACCTCACCTCATCATATTTTCTAAATCACATCCAAGATATCCCAATTGATCAAGATACTCTGGGCCTCTTCCTAACTTGGACCTATGAATGGTGAAGTCTTCTTAGGAACCTATGTTCCATGGAATCTTGAGTAGGGTGTGAGTGTAACCCAATATAGAACCACCAATGTGGTTCCATACATAACTAATAAACACATGGTGTATGTGATTTTGAAATCCTTGGTTAATACTTTAGAAGCTTAAATAAATTATTATCATCAATCCTTGGGTTTTGAAATGATACCCGAGATCAACTATACCTTCTTCTGTTAGCATTGGAGTGTCTATGAGCCTATCAGATGACTATTCTAACCAATAAAAGGACCAATGAACAAATAGTTTCAATATTAAACTCCAGATAATAATAATTATCTTAGGAATCTATATAGTATTAGGCATAACTACTAGATCCAATGATCATTTCCAAGGCATACTATAGTAGCAGGTTATAAGGAAATCTATAAGTGGGGATCCTAGGTGATCAATAATATCATGAATCACCATTGAACCCTTGGAGGTAACCCTAGGTGGTCTAATAGGCATTATGAAATATAATTAATCCCAAGTATTTAATATTAGGGGATCTAGTAGTCATATGGTGTTAATGACGATTTAGAAGGGGATAACCCTAGGAAATACACAATCATCATGCATTATAATCAATTCCTAGGGGGATATACCTAGGAAATCCAATATTTTTTAGTATCTTAGTTGATCCCTTTGGAGGAAATAATGGGAGATCAATATTCATCAGGCTCCAAGACAAACCCTAGGAGGTAATTCTAAGTGATCAGTAGTCATCAGGATCCAAGAGGATCCATAAGAGGAAATACTAGGTGATCAATATTCATAAGGAATAACTTCTAGATTCAATGAGAGTATCCAAGGAATCTATAAGTACATTATAGGTGTCTTCTATATTCCAAAAACCATTTCACAAGCCCAAGGGTGGATTCTCAAGTGCACTAAATATCAAGATCACAACCATATCAGACCAAAATAATCAGTTTGGGTTCAAATGTGACACAAAAAATAATCACTACCCATTACTATATGCACCCCATATGGGTTTAATTTATCACTTGGGAACTCACTGAGGTCCCCTAAGTCACATCAAGCATGGGCACCCCACACATGCTCCTCAGTCTTAGTCTTGTCTCTCAGGTCAACACCCATCATGCATAGGGAATCATGTCCCTTAGTATAGTCCTAAACATATCAAGTCCTCATTAAAATCTTAGGAAAAGTTATACTAGCACATATTTAGAGAGAATTATTAAAGATTATCTCAGTACCCGAGTCATCATTAGGATGGTCTTCACACACTCGACCCATCCAAATCTTTCCTAAGGCAGACCTACCTAAGTACTCACATATTAAGGGGTAAGATCACTCAACTCATGCTTATCTTAACTATATCTAAGTATTTAAGGCATATCAAGTTCCCATGTGGCCAATCCCTAGCCGATCGATCTCAAGTTAACACTCAACACTACCTGGAGGTCACTAGGGGAACCTATGACTAGGTCCACTACATCCCAATCATCCCATTTTATTAAATTAACACCCTCATGGGGTTTTGTTTCTCAAGGCATACACCTAAATTATTCTCTCAACTATTGGTGAGTGAGCATTGAAATAGTATGTAAGGGTCTATCATGTCCCTTTGAACTTTATTCAATTTAAAGGAATTTCACTTTAAATTAAAAGTTCCAATTATTTTTAAAGGTTTATCACCAATAAATAGTGATACCACATGTCACATAATGTATATATAATTAATAATACCACAAGGTAATATAAAAGGGATCACCAATCTCAATTCAGAGTTGTCTCCTTTAAATGTGAACCCAATAACTCTCACCTGAGCTCATTTAAGTATAACGACCATCATATGTATACCCAAATCCATAAATTTGGTCATAACATCCAATAATTAACTATGAAAAATTATAAATAATTATTTAGTTTGGTTTTAAAAATTTAAAAATTAATTCAATGAGGTATAATGCCTAAAATCTCACTGAGAAACCTCATCACATCAAAATTGTAACCATTAGCAAGAAGAAGGTCCATAACACAATCCCAACACCATCCTATGAAAAAACCCTAATACCCAGAAATTATTTAATAATAAATTTCACTTAATTTAATATAAATCTCTATATAAATCCATATAGTTATGTTCTTACATCAAAATTAAATGTGACAGTGTGTAGACATTATCTTAGGATGTCCTCAAGACAAGCTATACAAAACCCCATCATTATTAGATGATTCCACCATGCTCTAATGGAATTAGAACTAAGAAACTTAAATATAATAATAAAAATTAATAGTAAATCATGGAGGGAGATCAAATGATTTATATGGAGGAGTAATATCCCCATAAATGTTGTACAATCACACCCAAAATTATCCCTTATAGAGTGGAATTGAAGGAGGAACAATAGGGGAGGACAGTTAGCCCGTTGACACATAGAAGAGAAGGAAAAAGGGGAATAGGGATTGAAAGGTTTAGGGGAAAACATTAATTTTTAAACTTTTAATGAATGGAATAGTTTGTATATATGGTTTAATAAACCATACAGTATGAAGTTTTTGAGAAAACCCTCTTTTCATGGTTGGGCCACACAGTTATCCAACAGTGCAGAGTACCTATGCTACAAATTTCCAGCACCTCACATGATATCTACATGGTTTTTATAAAAACATGTAATAAACATGAACCAAGACTAAATCCAACTCAAATTCCCATGGTTTTCTATGAGATATGTTTAGTTAAATCTTAACCATGAACTAACCATGTAGACTAAGCACATGATTTAAAAAGTGAACTAAAAACTAACCTACGTAAGGGTATCCACACAGTTTTACCAAAACTGTGTATCCAAAAATATAGTAAACCAAGAATTTTACACATATTATTACATTATTGTTAATATAAATTTTTAATAAGTACAACCTAAAGATTTCTAGGCCTAATGTATTTATAATACTTGGTTCATAATACATCAACAAGAAATAAAAATAAAACGAATTTATTTTAATCTCCATAATCAGCTCCTACCTCCCTTTTAGTTCCTAAAAAATTAAAAGGATAACCTAGGGAATACTTAAAATAAAGGGGTGATTGAAAATTATTACTAAGGGAAAAAACATTATAACAAAGCATAACATGTGAGTCAAACTGTATAACATGATTTTATAAAGGATAAGGCTCGTGAATAATCACATAAGAACATGGTATCATAAGAACATGGTATCATAAGAACATGGGATCATAAGATCATAAAAACATAATAAAGTTTCAGAAACATATAACATGACATGATAATAATTCAAGGCAAACTTCCATGAAAACATCACATGGTGGACAAAGTCCAATCATGGGTTAGGTTTACTCCCTAATCCCATACATACCATCTCAGTAGACAAAAGCATTACCCAATGCATTGGTTCACTATCTGGGAACACCCATCATAACATGGACTTGATCACATGTTCCAGAAAAGGAAATTAATCATTACTTATAAATATAATAATTACCCATGTAATGAAATGGTTTTCATAATCTTTCCTCATATCATAATCAAGGAGATTTAATAATGATGGATTATGAGAAATAAACATAATGAATGTATTACCCCATAAAAGGAAGGTAGAATACTATATGTAAATATTTAAATGACATATATATAATTTATAATCTTTTAAGAACATAAAATAGAGTGATAATGTGAGTTAGAGATATAAATCTCATAACCCAAATAAAAAGGGGTGGTTCAAAGAGATCCGTTACCTTATATTCCAGAATCACTCTTCACTTATACCTAATTAATTGTTTAATATAATTAGTTTCATTAATTATTTAATTTTTATCCTTTTTCATCTATATTTTAATTAGTATAATTTTATTATTTACATTTATAACCATTTTGATGAGATATAAAGTACAATTTTATTATTTCAGGGGTGTTTGTTTCACGATTCCAAGGTCGGATCACTTGTGGATAATTATTAAAGTTATTTTTAAATTTTGAATAAAACTCTAGAAGTGAAATTAAATGGTATTCATGAACTTTTATAAATTTTAATGGTCCTAATTAACCATATGTGTTTTGAGATATGAGTGATTCATTTAGTAAAACATTAATGTTATATGTTTGGTTTATTTTGGCGGGTTTAGCAACCGTCATGATGTAGTTTTATTTAATTTAAGAAAAAATATATAATATAAATATTTAGGTGATTTTAAACAATTATAATTTAATATAAAACTTTCATTAAGGTGATAATGTGAAACAAAAACTCATCATTCATGAAGGTGGTGAAAAAACATAATACAGAAAATATTTTCATTTTTAGAATTAGAGGAGAAGATAAGTTTATTGATGATATATAATCCATTAATAAAATAATATTATATAATAAATATAAAATTTGTGTTATTATTTCATGATTAATATAATTTTTTAAAGGATTAGGAGATAGAGAATAATAAAAGACCCAGTTGAGAGTATTACCTTATCCTTTGGATGTGTCCTCTTGGGATTCAACTTAAGGATACCTATATTAGTCTTTTGATGATAATGAAAACACTAGGACATGGGGGAGAGACTTGGGAAAGGAATTGGGTAGAAATTTGGGATTATACAAGGCATGTAATTATTTTTTAGGAGAAGGGGTAATGAGGGTTGGTATTTATAAGGGTATGCAAGATTTTTTTGAATATTATATTCATTAGTTTATTATTTTGGATCAAGACTATCAATAGTATTTATTCTTAAGAATATATAGAGTAAATTATTTTTTTTAAACTAATAGGTTATTATCATAATCATGAATTAGAAATTCATATATTTAGCTTATAATGTTAAATACCATATTTTACCATATTTCAATATACACTAAAAATTCCAAAACAAAAATAGAAAAATACCAAAAATCACCATAACAATTTATCGATGTTAATATTAAAAAAATTAAATCGATTTTATGAAAATAATTTTATAAATATGATAAATTTAATATTTAAATAAAATCCTAATTTATTTGAAAAATAATAATTTTAATATTATGATCAATTTTCAAACCCTTCGAAAAAATTACTTCTTTTCTCATAGAATTATTTTATCATCATAATGAGGCATAATATTAATTATAAACCCATTTTATGAAAATAAAATTTCATTTAAATCATTATATTTGTTATGAAAAGAAGTATAAGATATATATGTTTTATAAAAATACAAACACTTATTTTTTAATTTATAAAACATTTATTTACTTTTACTATGATATAAATGTACCATATATTCATTTTATAAGATAAATAATTATTATTTTACACTTAAATAAGTAAGGATACTATAATTACTACCAGGTTACTATTTCTAATGGTTATATTACTATTCCAACGATCATGATACTACACCAATGGATATATCATATTACATTAATTATTCATTCACTTATATTTATATCAATATTATATATATTTATTTTCAATTTGAACATTTTATTACTAATATTTTGTCTCATTTCTACAGTTTTTTCATGGGTGCAGTTATTTTGGTGGATTAAGGAGATCAAAACTTTCATATTTTAGTTCTATTTTTATCTATTTTTATCCCATTATAATATTATCAATTATTAGGGAAATTTTTTATTCTCTAAATTTAATGTTAAAATTAATATAATAAAATATTGTTGGTTTCATTGTATGGTGCATAGTCTTTACTAAATATGAAACATTTATATAATCAGAAGGGAAATTACATTAATAGAATTTTTGGTTGTCATATTCCAACCCCCTTAAGAAATTTAACCATCAAAATTTCATTTTACTTACTAAAGTGAAAATAGGTGATGCTACTTATACATCATTGATTTTTTTAGTTTCTATTTCACCTCTTCATACTTATTATTTTAGCATAGTACTTTGACTTGGTGAGTTGTCTTGTTGTGTAGAACTTTATCACTATGATCCAAGGTATTCACCAAATTCTCCTCATAAGAGAGATCATTTTCGATTTTTACCACTTATGAATTCAGTACATGTGATGGATTTAGTATTTACATACTCAAGATGGATATGTGGAATATGTTATGTACTTGAGAAAGGGTTAGTGGGAGTGCTAGTAGATATATCACAGCTCCGATTTAATCAAGAATCTAAAAGGGATTGATGTACCTAGGACTTAACTTTCCCTTCTTCCCAAATCTCATGATTATCTTCCATTGAGATATACAATGGAAAAATGTATCACCATTCTCAAAATCCAATTTTAATTGATAATTTTTAGTATATATCTTCTATTGAATTTATGAAACCCTGATGTGTTTCTGAATGGGTTTGAACTTTACTACAATTTCCTTGATCATTTCAGGTCCCAACAGCTTACATTCACAAACTTCAACCCAACAGGTAGGTGTTTCCCATCAATTATTACAAAGGGCCTCATATGGATCAATTTAGATGATTTATTGAAGGATATTATTGTATGAGAAATCGACTAAAGGAATATTCTTATATCCACTTTCTTTTAAGTTCAATGAGAAATCAATCAATATATCTTCCAATGTCTAGATAGGTTTCTTATATTTCCCATCATTTTGGAGTGATAGGGCATACTGAATCTAAACTTAGTGTTTAGATCATGTTGGAGTCTATTAAAGAAGTTAGAGGAAAATCTCATATCTCTATCAGATACAATCGATAATTGTGTTCCATATATCCACAACACTGTTCTGATGTATTTCCTCGTAAGTTGATTCAGTGAGAATTCCTATGGAATTAAAATGAAGTGAAAAGTCTTTGTATGATGATTCTACACAACCTATACAGTATTATTTCCTTTTATGTCTTCCAAAGACCATCAATAAAGTCTATAGTGTTGTTTTCTAATTTCCATGTATGTATAGGTAACAGTTACATCATTCCCTTGGATTGTTTCCTTTAAACCTTCACATGATGAAATACTAGGCACTTTGATATATATTTTTTGATCTCCTTCTTCATATTGTCTCACCAATAGTCCTCTAAAAGATATTGATACATCTTCATGCTACTTGGGTGGATGGAGAATGACCTATGTGCATCATTCAACAACTCCTTATTTATATTAGTATTTGATGGTACACATATTCCTGACCCAAATATTTCAACTCCTTCTTCATCAAATTTAAACTCTAAGGATTTCCATTTTTTTATAGCTTCCACCTTCATCTGAATTTCAACATCATCTCTTTGAGAATCCATTATCTTCTCCAGAAGATATGGTTTCTCAATCATTTGATAAAGGAATGATTATGTTTCTTCCTTTATGATCTCTATTTACATCCTTCTCAAGTACAACAATATTTAATCCTTCTCAATTCTTAAAATTGATAAGGTCATATGGTCCTTTCTACATAGAGAATCTCCCACTTTGTTTTCATTCCCAAGATGGTAGTGGATTGATCAGTCATAACCTTTTATAAGATCTATCCATATTCAATGGAACATATTAAGATCCTTTAGTGTGAATATATATATTTTACGATCATATGATCCGTATACATTTCATTATTTTCCCCATAGAGATAATAATACAAGATTTTCAATGTGAAGATCACTGAAACCAAATATAGATCAAGCATTGGGTAGTTCTGTTAATGAACCTTCAATTGCCTTGATGTGTGGGCCATCAATTTATCACTATACATTAGTAAACAACCCAAACCCTTCTTTAAAGCATCACAGTAAACCATGAAAAGTTCCCCACATGAGGTAAGAATGAGGATTGGTGTAGTGATAACTCTCTTTTTTAATTGTTTGATACTCTCTTCACACTCATTAGTCTAGAAAACTACACTCCCTTCCAAGTCATTTTGGTCAGTAGGTTTGAAAATCATGATAATTTTCTCACAAATCATCAGTAATACTCATATACTCCAAGTAAACTATGGATCTTCATTACATATACCGGCCTAGGACACTCCTCAATTTCCTTTATCTTAGAAGTTTTCATAGGTATCGCTTTTTTGGAGATAAAATATCCCACGAATTATAATTCCTCCATATAAAATTCATATTTATGGTACTTTACATATAGATTATCCTTTTCAAAAGTCTTTAGAACTGTATTCAAATTCTCTTCATGCCCCTCCTTACTTTTAAAGTATATCAGAATATCATCTATAATGACTACCATAAATATTTCAAGGTAACCTCTAAAGAATATATTATTAAAGTCCTTAAATATTTATAGAGAATTAGTGAGCCTGAAGGTCATCATTATGAAATCATAGTGTCCATACCTTGTTCAAAAAGAAGTAATGGGGATATCTTACTTCTTCACCTTTAATTGGTGATATATCGACAAAAGTTCCACCTTAGAGAAATAACATTCCCCACATTGTTGATCAAACAAGTCATATATCCATGGAAGGGGATACTTGTCCTTTATTTTTATTTATTTGTTTTTAAAATAATTAATTTAAAGGTACATTGGTCCATCCTTCTTCTTAACAAACAGGACCGATGCACCCCATAGTGAATCACTCAGGTGTAAAAAACCCTTATCCAGATTCTCTTGTACCCGCTTCTTTAGTTCTTTAAACTCAATGGTGACCATTATATAGGGGGTTTTGGATATGGGTAGAGATTTGGGTATAAGTTTTATTGACAACTCAACATCTCAGTTAGAAGGAACACCAAGAAATTATGTTGGAAATACATCACTATAATCCCTCATAATGGGAATGTCTTCAAGTATGATTCTATCCTTACTCTCAATAATTTGATCTAATTTTTTCTCTCCTAAGGTAGTATTATAAAAAATTGACAATAATATTTCAAAGGATTGTCCTCCTCCTTCTTACACTTGTAAAAAATAGAAGGATGACTCAGGATATGAAGATTTATTTCTCTCTCTAAATATTTGATGTTGACTTTATATAAATATATCCATTCTATGACCAATATAGAATAAAAAACCACTAAAGGAAGTATTATAATATTTTTTTGGAGGTTTAGTCCATAAACATTGATTAGGAAGGAGTTATATACTTGAGATACAATAATTTCCCCATTTTCTGTTCTTATAGATAACTCAACCTCTATGTTTTGAGGTTGTGTTTGAATAGTTCTACTAAATTTTTAGGATATAAAAGAATGTGTATAACCATAATAAAAAAGTACATTCACTATTATTAAATAAATAACCAGTGTACCTGTCACCACATAATTTTAGGGACCCACCTCTATAGTAGTGATGACATAAGCCCTTCCTTGATCCCTGTGCCTTAGAGGTTTTTATAATTTATTGTCTTTTAAAATCCATGGATTATGGAATTTTTTTCATAATTCCCATATTCCTTGAAGTTGAAACACTATAACACATGTTGAGTGTTGACCTGAACCTTTTATTTCATCACATTACTAGGTTTTGTTATCTCTTTTCAGTATTTATTATCCTAATACTCCTCCTTTTCACATTTTAACCATCTCTTGGTTCCCTTGAGATAGTTTCCAGGATTCTTATTCCAACATTTTTGACATGTGGGATGTTAGGTTTTCTTTCCTCCATGATATTTATCCATTGATCCTTCTAAATAAAACTCTACTTTAATCTTTTTATCTTTAGTCCCGTGAGACCATTAAGAGTCACCAATCTCCATATTCACCTTAAATAAATAATGAACAATCCCTTCATTATTTTCAAATTCCCAAATCTATAAATATTATTGTATAATTAGCTTTAACCTACCAAATAAAGGAGCCAACTTAGTTTTAGTATTCATAAAAAATATGGAGGCATACCTTTAATCCTTGTGAAGTTTTCCTCATATCCTCAAATAGAATCACCTTCCTATTGATTCATCCCAAGGAACTCTTTATACATTTTAAGATGGAGAGTTCAAGGAAAATATATATAGAAAAATATTTTCTTGAATCCTTCCCATTATATGGATTCATTTTCCTCTTTGGAATTAATGCTATTGATTAGTGTCCACCACTGATCAACTCCCCCTTCAAAATAACAGACAACAAACATGAATTTATATTATTATTATCATTAGAGGACATATAATATCTTCTCAATGTAGTCAATCCATTATTCTACAATTAGGGGATCATAATATCCACTAAAGGTAGGTATCCGTTTTTCACATAAAGCAGCTGACCATAACTTGATTTTTCTTAGGAGAAGGAGGGTGTTCCACATGATTCAATTTATTATTCATATCACGAGTTAACTGATCCAATACATCCATGAAGTCCCATATCCTTCTCCCATAAGGGTAGGAATATCATTAGGGAAATCATAACATTTCCTATCACATTGGTTGGTGTAACCGTTCCTCCTATTTCTTTCCATTAACTAAAATAAAGGAAATAAAAATTATGGATGAGAATTCTTAAACAAAAAGTCATACAAAAAAGGAACTATGATGATAGGAGGAATAACTTATACATGACAAATAAATACTAACTTATGAATCTTTATGTTTTAATTTAAGTTATCCATGATAATTTACCTATTATTTTTTATAACATAACAATATTTTCATGTCCTTCATATTGGTTCTTAAAGATTTTGTGAGTTTTCTAAATCATATCCTCCAAGAGTTTCGAACTATTTATCTTAGAAGTCATGTTTTTCATGAACCCAGTGACAATTTGGTTAATATAAAATACACCATTTTTAGGGTTATTACCCCTAGGTACAACTATTCTAGATCCATATCCACTTGTAGTATCCAGACATGGATGTAATTTATTTTAAACCACTCTCTCTACACCTCAAGAAAATTCCAAAATATTATCCTATATGTAGTATTATCTGTAGTGTTCTCACTAACGTATTTGTAAGAACTCAGATCTTTTTTTAGGTATGTCTTTCATTTCTGGTTGTTTTTGGGAAAAAAAGAGTTTCTTGAAATTTCAGGAGTACAAGCCGTGTACTTATATACACACTGTGTACTAGGTTACCACATGTAGATGTGTGTTGGACATGTAATGGCCGAGTACATGTCCGTGTGTGGTGACCTGAAGACCTCTTAAAGTTGGGGCTAGCTAAGGAAAGTACACGCCATGTACTTCTAAAGTACACGTTGTGTACTTTATTTTTATTTCTGAAAGGACCAGTTTGGGATATACCTAACACTGAGAGGGGGGGTGAATCAGTGTTGGGGACTTTTTAAACCAATTCCAACTTTTATCCCTATACCTCTAGACCTGTTAGGATCTTGATTCTCTTATTCTCTTTTCCCTATCACATGCAATAATAGAAAGCAGTAAAAATGTGCACACGATATTTTTACAAGGTTCACCACTCAATAAGAGTAGCTACGTCCTTGCCATGCATGAGTATGACCACTGCATGGATTCTCCACTATAAAGTAAAATGCTGTTACAATGGAGTGTCTAGGAAAACAATCCTCTAGCCAGTGTGAGTCCCTACACTTTGGAGGGGGGTGGGAAACAATCCTCTTCCCTGGACTGGTGAAAGCCAAGTCCAACTTGCAGCCTCTAGCTGGTTCTTTATACTGCCTATTGAGACAGTCTTCTTCCTTCTTCAAAAGGTTGGTTCTGCTCTTGATCTATTGTAGTGCTCTTCACTTGATTACTTGCAAAGCAGTAGGCAAGAAATTCTCTTCTTTCTTTTTCTTCTTCTCTAGTGCAAAAACAAACTGCACTAGTTCTTCTTCCTTTTTCCTCTTAGTGCAACAACTGACTGCACTAATCACCTTCTTTCTTTAGCTAGAATCACATACACCAATGTGATTATTCAAACACTGAAGATCTGATCACAAAGCATCATCTGAATTCTCATGCACTGACTGCATGACCTTCTCAATTTCTTCAAGATCCTCTGGTCTTGGTCAACTCAAATGCACACAACCAGATTTGGCTTTGTTCACGTGTGCACGTGCATGCATGCATGCATGCACTCCCCTTCTTCTTCTTGGTGCAATAAACCCAAAAAGGGTGTAATCACTTCAAGCACACACCTTCATTGAACTTCACACACTTTGTTCAATTTGTTCACACACTTAAAAGTGTGCTATACTTTAGTGTGGACGTCTTCCACTTCTTCTAAGTGTATACACTTCACTTAGTGCACCCACTAGGTTCGGCCAACTTGTTTCTTGTTTGCACACACACACTCAAGGTGTGTTCTTCAATTTGCATACACAAGGTTCACCACTTTTCACACAACTAGGTGTGGTCTTTGGCCTTATTCACTTACACACACTTGGTTATGACCTATTCCACTTGCACACACTTAAATGGCCATAGGGTGTTCTTGTTCTTCAAAATGTGCACCCACATAAGGCAACGACTTTCACTTGTTATTTTGCACAACCACCAAAGGCTATGACCTTTTTCTTCTTTTGTTAAGCACACACGGCCTCGGGACTTCACTTCCTCTTCAAGGCGCGCAAGGTGTGAGTTCACCTCGGGTGTAGCTGGCCGCGCAAAGGTTCTGTCGCGCAAGCTCCTCAAAGGTGCAAGGCACCTCGGCCGCGCAAGCCTCAACAAACCATGAGAGCGCGCAAGTGATACGGCTGCCTCGGGTCTTCCTGCCGCACAAAAGGAAAGCGCGCAGGGGACTCAGCCTTCTTGTCGCACAAAAGAGTTGCGCGCAAGGAATTCAGCCGCGCAAATACCTTGCGCGGGGCTTCTTTCTTCGCGAGGCAGAGAGATTCACAGTTCTCAAAAGTTTCAGCAAAGGATCAGCAAGCATCACCGAGAGATCGACCTCTCTTTTTATAGGCAAGGGAGAGGCGGTTCATCCGCATGAGATATTTTTAATCTCCCAAAGATTTCGGGAATTCAAGATTTCCCTCAAATCTTGATTTCTTATCTGTTTCAATGCGGGTTCTTTATTTTTTATCTTCTTCACGTGAATGCGACTTAGAACGCATGCAAGCCTTTGGTTTAGGCGTTCGAGCAACGTGGCACGCCCTCAGCAACTTTGTTTGCGTCGGCCTCGACCGAATTCATCATCTCATTACATGCATGCATATTTTGATGCATGAATGTGTTCGTTATGGCCAGACGATCACAATGGTGGATTTACTTCGACCAGCGGTGGCCGGGAGCTCGAAAACATCTCTCGGGTTGCTCCTGGTTCGACGGAGGTATGCGGGGAGGCTTCGGCATGGCTCAAGGAAGGAGACGCCTCGCAGGCCATTGGATCAGATCTTTGGACGGCCGCGATCAGAAGATCTCGCGCGGGATCGATCGTGCGGTCGAGATCTGGCGCGCGATCGATCGAGCGGCCAGGATTCTCTCCCGGTGAATTTTGCGCGTCCCACATCGAAACGGCGAGCGGATTTTCTGCGGTTTATCACCCAGCCGCTCCCAGAGACGGCTAGTTGAATCTCCTCCCCTCTCGGTGCCGCCCCGCACCGAGTTCTCTCTACGGGCGCGCTCTTGCGCCCACCCCTACCACTCGGGCGCACCACTGGCGCCCACTATGCTTGTCACGGGCGCGCTCCTCGCGCTCACAATGCGCGGGCTTCATCACCGCGTGGCCTCGGGGGCTTATACACCGCCCCGATCTCCTGCCTCAGGGATATGCTGCCTTGGCCTGAGGGTTCCCCATGGGCGTGGCGACCTCGAGTCCCACATGAGCCTTGGGTGATGACCCTCGGCTGGCCTTCCTTGGTGGCTATTTTTTGCTACTTAAAAACACAAGTGCTTTGTTAAAAAAAACAGTGACAAGTGTAAATTCCAATTGCCATTCAAGCCATCTTCTAAGACATTCTTTCCATTTCTTCTTCATTCTTCTTCCACAAACTTCCTCAACTCCTTTCAATCATGTATTCTCGACTTATGAGACATTTGTAGAAGGTTATTCATCAACCGAAGCTCCTGAATTAAATAATTCATCAACATTCTTCAATGATCCAATCAGAGATCAAGTTGGATCATCTTCAATTCATCATGCACTAAGAGATAGTGCATGGTCTTCATTAATGCACATCATCCACTCAGTGATTGTGGATGGATCATCTTCATCTCCTCATGCATTTTTATGACAATGCATGGTCTTCAAACATTGTTGTGACATTGTATCATCAGGATACAAGTTCTATGAACTTAAAGATCAGCTCAACAATCATCAGATATGCAATGGGAACTGAATCTTTCCTATCTTCCAGCAGCATCATTCCTTCCAATCAAAACATTATATGACTGGCATCATCATTTCTCCCCCTTTCCTTCATAAGGCTTGAATCACAAGTTCTCCTGACTCATGATTTGTGTGAAATACATACCAGCAAAGCATCGTCTGATTTCTCTTCATGGAGTGTTGCCCAAGCCTGACATTCAATGCTATGATTACATAACAATGCTACAGGCATCCTCACTTCAGTCGATCTCCATTAACTTTGGAGTCCTTCTTCATCTCCTTCTTCATTTTGACCAGCATTGACAACAGTTGACAACAAATACAATCTTCATATACAAAGTGGTCCCAACAATCTCCCCCTTTGTATTTTGTTGTCAATACATTAAGGTCTCCTTAGATGAATGTGTCAATGTCAAAATGAGAATCTAATCTCTCTCCCTTTACTTCATTTTCTCTCTTAGACATTCATTTCATTTCTCTCCCCCTTATTGAAAAGAAATACAAAGATCATGGTAGAGAGGGTATCATTCCTTACTTAAGCAATGTGTCATCAATCATTTCACTCTAAGTCTACTTGAGCAATGCTCGGTGTAGAAAACAAGAGGATTTGATTTAGACAACAAAGCTGTCCATTACCCACATAATATGACACCTCATGAGATGAGAACTCATACACTTGTCTTCAAGGGTTTTTCACTTTCATTCCAGGCCGAAGATATTGAGTGTGAAAGAAATAATCAACCTGAAATTCCTGCACTCACTTCAACAAATGGATCAAAAACATTCTTGTTCAATTGGCAGGATAAGTGGCCTTGGGGAGCTTTCACTCTTCTTATGTCATTGATTATCTTTGTTACTCCCCCTTTATAAAAATATATTTATTTTGAGTAACCAAGAATGAGAGATTAAGAAACGACATACCTTTTCCAACAACATGATCTTCAGACAATATTCAGAGTAATTGAATTTTATACCAACAAATGTTGATATTGATTGAGATAATGACTCTGATAGCTTTTCCATGTGTCTCTCGCTCAAGGGAACATTTCTTATCATTGAATCTCAGGATTTCCCCCTGAGATCTTGCTTCACCTTCAATTCCCTATATTATCAAAACAAATACAATACACAAGGATTTAAGGGAATAAGGTGGATCCTCCATGCTTCTTCAATGTGAGCAGGAAGGCTGAGATGATTTTCTCAACCAAGATGCTCCATTTGCTCCACACCTCACACTTTCACATTTGATCTTCAATTTTGAATGTGGCTGTGTGGATATCAAAACTTCTTCAATCTCTTTGTGTGTGAATCTTCTTTCTTCAAGAGCTTTCCATGAACTAGAATATCCCGGTGTAACTTTCATCCTCTTCAAGAATTCTTGTTGGGCTGGAATAAATTCAAAGCACTTTCTAAAAGTATGACCAGCCTTGTTGCACCTCACACACAGAACTTCACTGTCTTCATGTAGAGTCTTCTTTTTGTACTTAGCACTAGCCTCAGCCTGTTTATTTAACATTCCAAATCTGTTTGCAGTATACAGATGTTTCTGGATCTGTGGATGTTGCATCTTCCTCTCTAGATTTCTCCCCCTTGAAATGGACTTTCTCTGTACTTTTACATTTAAGGGATTGTACCAACAATCCAGTGCACAACGCCCAAATCTATTGCAGCACCAGCATTGACCAACAAACCTTGACTTCTTGTCATCTTCTTGATAAGGTTGCTGAATCTTATTCTTGGTATGTTGTGCTTTCTGTGGGGAAATATCTTCCACAATCTTTCCCCTAACCACCCTAGACATGGTGGTAGGTTTCTTATCACTTTTCTTCATCCATACTTGTTTAGAAATTTTCTTCCAACCTGCACTTTTTGTAGAAACAATTTTCGAAACATTAGTACAAGTTGGTATGGATAGTACCTTCTTATCAGCTACTTGTGATAGATTAATGAGTGAAGCCATGATCTTCTTATCACATGTTGGAGGTCTTTTGACAGTAGAATCTTCCAGAGAACATTGAGTTCCAGCAGCTACAATTTCCTTCTTTTGTGGAGACTCAATATGTGTCTTCTCAAGATTGGTTAGTTCAGCTTCCAATTCTAGACATCTCATATTGAGGATGACTTCCTGGTTTTCAATCATAGTCATCTTCTCTTCACAATCCTTCTTTAATCTTTCAACTTCATATTCATGCATCTTTAATTTGTTTTGTAACAAAGAGTCAAGTTCATTGATCTTCTGGGAGTTATCTTCCAAATATAACTTCTTGACTTCATTGCCCCTTTTTAGCTCATCTTCTAGTGCATGGATCTTATCTTCCAGAGTCTTGTTGACTCCCTCATTTTCTTCAACATCTTTGAGCCACTTTGAAGAACTTTCTTCAAATCCCCTCTTTGTTGCTTCAAAGGCTCCAACCTGTCTGGAGAGCTTTAAACATTCAACAATTTTTTCTTGTAAGCCTTTCTACAAAACATCAGTTTCTTCTTCCAACTGAGTGATATTTTCTTGCATGCATTGAAATACCCCGCAAACCAGGGATGCACTCTTTTCAGGAATACCATGTAGAATAATTCTTAATCTATCAACTGATATTTCTTGAGATGTTGTAGATTGTTCATCACCACTTGTGCTAGCATTTTAATCATGAGGGTAATTTCCAAATGTACTAACACATACCTCTTGATCAGTTGAGGTAAGAAGGTTTTACATCTTCTTGGTGGGTACTTGAGCCACCTTCTCATAACTTTCCAAGTCTGGTGTGTCGTCAACATCAGCCAAATATGGAGAACCAGATGCTTCCTCCTGTTTAGATACGAGGGAATTCTTCTTCAACTTTCTCTTCTCTTTCTTTTTCCTATTCATCATGGTCTTTGTAGATATATCTTTCTGCTCAGAGATAGCTGAATCTTTACAAACACTGCTCTTCATTGATAACACAGGAAAGAATCTCAGGTCTTCAAAAGAGAATAACTTCACTATAGAGAATCCAATATAGGTGAACCTGTCGCTCTGATACCAATTGAAAGGACCAGTTTGGGATATACCTAACACTGAGAGGGGGGGTGAATCAGTGTTGGGGACTTTTTAAACCAATTCCAACTTTTATCCCTGTACCTCTAGACCTGTTAGGATCTTGATTCTCTTATTCTCTTTTCCCTGTCGCATGCAATAATAGAAAGCAGTAAAAATGTGCACACGATATTTTTACAAGGTTCACCACTCAATAAGAGTAGCTACGTCCTTGCCATGCATGAGTATGACCACTGCATGGATTCTCCACTATAAAGTAAAATGCTGTTACAATGGAGTGGATAGGAAAACAATCCTCTAGCCAGTGTGAGTCCCTACACTTTGGAGGGGGGTGGGAAACAATCCTCTTCCCTGGACTGGTGAAAGCCAAGTCCAACTTGCAGCCTCTAGCTGGTTCTTTATACTGCCTATCGAGACAGTCTTATTCCTTCTTCAAAAGGTTGGTTCTGCTCTTGATCTATTGTAGTGCTCTTCACTTGATTACTTTCAAAGCAGTAGGCAAGCAATTCTCTTCTTTCTTTCTCTTCTTCTCTAGTGCAAAAACAAACTGCACTAGTTATTCTTCCTTCTTTCTCTTAGTGCAACAACTGACTGCACTAATCACCTTCTTTCTTTAGCTAGAATCACATACACCAATGTGATTATTCAAACACTGAAGATCTGCTCACAAAGCATCATCTGAATTCTCATGCACTGACTGCATGACCTTCTCAATTTCTTCAAGATCCTCTGGTCTTGGTCAACTCAAATGCACATAACCAGATTTGGCTTTGTTCACGTGTGCACGTGCATGCATGCATGCATGCACTCCCCTTCTTCTTCTTGGTGTAATAAACCCACAAAGGGTGTAATCACTTCAAGCACACACCTTCCTTGAACTTCACACACTTTGTTCAATTTGTTCACACACTTAAAAGTGTGCTATACTTTAGTGTGGAAGTCTTCCACTTCTTCTAAGTGTATACACTTCACTTAGTGCACCCACTAGGTTCGGCCAACTTGTTTCTTGTTTGTACACACACACTCAAGGTGTGTTCTTCAATTTGCATACACAAGGTTCTCCACTTTTCACACAACTAGGTGTGGTCTTTGGCCTTATTCACTTACACACACTTGGCTACGACCTATTCCACTTGCACACACTTAAATGGCCATAGGGTGTTCTTGTTCTTCAAAATGTGCACCCACATAAGGCAACATCCTTCACTTGTTATTTTGCACAACCACCAAAGGCTACGGCCTTTTTCTTCTTTTGTTAAGCACACACGGCCTCGGGACTTCACTTCCTCTTCAAGGCGCGCAAGGTGTGAGTTCACCTCGGGTGTAGCTGGCCGTGCAAAGGTTCTGTCGCGCAAGCTCCTCAAAGGTGCAAGGCACCTCGGCCGTGCAAGCCTCAACAAACCACGAGAGCGCGCAAGTGATGCGGCTGCCTCGGGTCTTCCTGCCGCGCAAAAGGAAAGCGCGCAGGGGACTCATCCTTCTTGTCGCACAAAAGAGTTGCGCGCAAGGAATTCAGCCGCGCAAATACCTTTCGCGGGGCTTCTTTCTTCGCGAGGCAGAGAGCTTCACGGTTCTCAAAAGTTTCAGCAAAGGATCAGCAAGCATCACCGAGAGATCGACCTCTCTTTTTATAGGAAAGGGAGAGGCGGTTCATCCGCATGAGATATTTTTAATCTCCCGAAGATTTCGGGAATTCAAGATTTCCCTCAAATCTTGATTTCTTCTCTATTTCAATGCGGGTTCTTTATTTTTTATCTTCTTCACGTGAATGCGACTTAGAACACATGCAAGCCTTCAGTTTGGGCGTTTGAGCAATGTGGAACGCCCCCGGCAACTTTGTTTGCCTCAGCCTCGACCGAATTCATCATCTCATTACATGCATGCATATTTTGATGCATGAATGTGTTCGTTATGGCCAGACGATCACAATGGTGGATTTACTTCGACCAGCGGTGGCCGGGAGCTCGAAAACATCTCTCGGGTTGCTCCTGGTTCGACGGAGGCACGCGGGGAGGCTTCGGCATGGCTCAAGGAAGGAGATGCCTCGCAGGCCGTTGGATCAGATCTTTGGATGGCCGCGATCAGAAGATCTCGCGCGGGATCGATCGTGCGGTCAAGATCTGGAGCGCGATCGATCGAGCGGCCAGGATTCGCTCCCGGTGAATTTTGCGCGTCCCACATCGAAACGGCGAGCAGATTTTCCGCGGTTTATCACCCAGCGACTCCCAGAGACGGCCAGTTGAATCTCCTCCCTTCTCGGTGCCGCCCCGCACCGAGTTCTCTCTGTGGGCGTGCTCTTGCGCCCACCCCAGCCACTCGGGCGCGCCACTGGCGCCCACTATGCTTGTCACGGGCGCGCTCCTCGCGCTCACGCTGCGCGGGCTTCATCACCGCGTGGCCTCAGGGGCTTATACACGGCCCCGATCTCCTGCCTCAGGGATATGCTGCCTTGGCCTGAGGGTTCCCCATGGGCATGGTGACCTCGAGTCCCACATGAGCCTTGGGTGATGACCCTCGGCTGGCCTTCCTTGGTGGCTACTTTTTGCTACTTAAAAACACAAGTGCTTTGTTAAAAAAAACAAAGTGACAAGTGTAAATGCCAATTGCCATTCAAGCCATCTTTTAAGACATTCTTTCCATTTCTTCTTCATTCTTCTTCCACAAACTTCCTCAACTCCTTTCAATCATGTATTCTCGACTTATGAGACATTTGTAGAAGGTTCTTCATCAACCAAAGCTCCTAAATTAAATAATTCATCAACATTATTCAATGATCCAATCAGAGATCAAGTTGGATCATCTTCAATTCATCATGCACTAAGAGATAGTGCATGGTCTTCATTAATGCACATCATCCACTCAGTGATTGTGGATGGATCATCTTCATCTCCTCATGCATTGTTATGACAATGCATGGTCTTCAAACATTGTTGTGACATTGTATCATCAGGATACAAGTTCTATGAACTTAAAGATCAGCTCAACAATCGTCAGATATGCAATGGGAACTGAATCTTTCCTATCTTCCAGTAGCATCATTCCTTCCAATCAAAACATTATATGACTGGCATCATCATTTCTCCCCCTTTCCTTCATAAGGCTTGAATCACAAGTTCTCATAACTCATGATTTGTGTGAAATACATACCAGCAAAGTATCGTCTGATTTCGCTTCATGGAGTGTTGCCCAAGCCTGACATTCAATGCTATGATTACATAACAATGCTACAGGCATCCTCACTTCAGTCGATCTCCATTAACTTTGGAGTCCTTCTTCATCTCCTTCTTCATTTTGACCAGCATTGACAACAGTTGACAAAAAATACAATCTTCATATACAAAGTGGTCCCAACAATCTCCCCTTTGTATTTTGTTGTCAATACATTAAGGTCTCCTCAGATGAATGTGTCAATGTCAAAATGAGAATCTAATCTCTCTCCCTTTACTTCATTTTCTCTCCTAGACATTCATTTCATTTCTCTCCCCCTTATTGACAAGAAATACAAAGATCATGGTAGAGAGGGTATCATTCCGTACTTAAGCAATGTGTCATCAATCATTTCACTCTAAGTCTACTTGAGCAATGCTCGGTGTAGAAAACAAGAGGATTTGATTTAGACAACAAAGCTTTCCATTACCCACATAATATGACACCTCATGAGATGAGAACTCATACACTTGTCTTCAAGGGTTTTTCACTTTCATTCCAGGCCGAAGATATTGAGTGTGAAAGAAATAATCAACCTGAAATTCCTGCACTCACTTCAACAAATGGATCAAAAACATTCTTGTTCAATTGGCAGGATAAGTGGCCTTGGGGAACTTTCACTCTTCTTATGTCATTGATTATCTTTGTTACTCCCCCTTTATAAAAATATATTTATTTTGAGTAACCAAGGATGAGAGATTAAGAAACGACATACCTTTTCCAACAACATGATCTTCAGACAATATTCAGAGTAATTGAATTTTATACCAAAAAATGTTGATATTGATTGAGATAATGACTCTGATAGCTTCTCCGTGTGTCTCTCGCTCAAGGGAACATTTCTTATCATTGAATCTCAGGATCTCCCCCTGAGATCTTGCTTCACCTTCAATTCCCTATATTATCAAAACAAATACAATACACAAGGATTTAAGGGAATAAGGTGGATCCTCCATGCTTCTTCAATGTGAGCAGGAAGGCTGAGATGATTTTCTCAACCAAGATGCTCCATTTGCTCCACACCTCACACTTTCACATTTGATCTTCAATTTTGAATGTGGCTGTGTGGATCTCAAAACTTATTCAATCTCTTTGTGTGTGAATCTTCTTTCTTCAAGAGCTTTCCATGAACTAGAATATCCCGGTGTAACTTTCATCCTCTTCAAGAATTCTTGTTGGGCTGGAATAAATTCAAAGCACTTTCTAACAGTATGACCAGCCTTGTTGCACCTCACACACAGAACTTCATTGTCTTCATGTAGAGTCTTCTTTTTGTACTTAGCACTAGCCTCAGCCTGTTTATTTAACATTCCAAATCTGTTTGCAGTATACAGATGTTTCTGGATCTGTGGATGTTGCATCTTCCTCTCTAGATTTCTCCCCCTTGAAATGGACTTTCTCTGTACTTTTACATTTAAGGGATTGTACCAACAATCCAGTGCACAATGCCCAAATCTATTGCAGCACCAGCATTGACCAACAAACCTTGACTTCTTGTCATCTTCTTGATAAGGTTGCTGAATCTTCTTCTTGGTATGTTGTGCTTTCTGTGGGGACATATCTTCCACACTCTTTCCCCTAACCACCCTAGCCATGGTGGTAGGTTTCTTATCACTTTTCTTCATCCATACTTGTTTAGAAATTTTCTTCCAACCTGCACTTTTTGTAGAAACAATTTTCGAAACATTAGTACAAGTTGGTATGGATAGTACCTTCTTATCAGCTACTTGTGATGGATTAATGAGTGAAGCCATGATCTTCTTATCACATGTTGGAGGTCTTTTAACAGTAGAATCTTCCAGAGAACATTGAGTTCCAGCAGGTACAATTTCCTTCTTTTGTGGAGACTCAATATGTGTCTTCTCAAGATTGGTTAGTTCAGCTTCCAATTCTAGACATCTCATATTGAGGATGACTTCCTGGTTTTCAATCATAGTCATCTTCTCTTCACAATCCTTCTTTAATCTTTCATCTTCATATTCATGCATCTTTAATTTGTTTTGTAACAAAGAGTCAAGTTCATTGATCTTCTGGGAGTTATCTTCCAAATATAACTTCTTGACTTCATTGCCCCTTTTTAGCTCATCTTCTAGTGCATGGATCTTATCTTCCAGAGTCTTGTTGACTCCCTCATTTTCTTCAACATCTTGGAGCCACTTTGAAGAACTTTCTTCAAATCCCCTCTTTGTTGCATCAAAGTCTCCAACCTGTCTGGAGAGCTTTAAACATTCGGCAATTTTTGCTTGTAAGCATTTCTCCAAAACATCAGTTTCTTCTTCCAAATGAGTGATATTTTCTTGCATGCATTGAAATACCCCGCAAACCAGGGATGCACTCTTTTTAGGAATACCATGTAGAATAATTCTTAATCTATCAACTGATATTTCTTGAGATGTTGTAGATTATTCATCACCACTTGTGCTAGCATTTTCATCATGAGGGTAATTTCCAAATGTACTAACACATACCTCTTGATCAGTTGAGGTAGGAAGGTTTTCCATCTTCTTGGTGGGTACTTGAGCCACCTTCTCATAAGTTTACAAGTCTGGTGTGTCGTCAACATCAGCCAAATATGGAGAACCAGATGCTTCCTCCTGTTTAGATACGAGGGAATTCTTCTTCAACTTTCTCTTCTCTTTCTTTTTCCTGTTCATCATGGTCTTTGTAGATATATCTTTCTGCTCAGAGATAGCTGAATCTTTACAAACACTGCTCTTCATTGATAACACAGGAAAGAATCTCAGGTCTTCAAAAGAGAATAACTTCACTATAGAGAATCCAACAGAGGTGAACCTGTCGCTCTGATACCAATTGAAAGGACCAGTTTGGGATATACCTAACACTGAGAGGGGGGGGGGTGAATCAGTGTTGGGGACTTTTTAAACCAATTCCAACTTTTATCCCTGTACCTCTAGACCTGTTAGGATCTTGATTCTCTTATTCTCTTTTCCCTGTCGCATGCAATAATAGAAAGCAGTAAAAATGTGCACACGATATTTTTACAAGGTTCACCACTCAATAAGAGTAGCTACGTCCTTTCTATGCATGAGTATGACCACTGCATGGATTCTCCACTATAAATTAAAATTCTGTTTCAATGGAGTGGCTAGGAAAACAATCCTCTAGCCAGTGTGAGTCCCTACACTTTGGAGGGGGGTGGGAAACAATCCTCTTCCCTGGACTGGTGAAAGCCAAGTCCAACTTGCAGCCTCTAGCTGGTTCTTTATACTGCCTATCGAGACAGTCCTTCTTCAAAAGGTTGGTTCTGCTCTTGATCTATTGTAGTGCTCTTCACTTGATTACTTGCAAAGCAGTAGGCAAGCAATTCTCTTCTTTCTTTCTCTTCTTCTCTAGTGCAAAAACAAACTGCACTAGTTCTTCTTCCTTCTTCATCTTAGTGCAACAACTGACTGCACTAATCACCTTCTTTCTTTAGCTAGAATCACATACACCAATGTGATTATTCAAACACTGAAGATCTGCTCACAAAGCATCATCTGAATTCTCATGCACTGACTGCATGACCTTCTCAATTTCTTCAAGATCCTCTGGTCTTGGTCAACTCAAATGCACACAACCAGATTTGTCTTTGTTCACGTGTGCACGTGCATGCATGCATGCATGCACTCCCCTTCTTCTTCTTGGTGCAATAAACCCACAAAGGGTGTAATCACTTCAAGCACACACCTTCCTTGAACTTCACACACTTTGTTCAATTTGTTCACACACTTAAAAGTGTGCTATACTTTAGTGTGGAAGTCTTCCACTTCTTCTAAGTGTATACACTTCACTTAGTGCACCCACTAGGTTCGGCCAACTTGTTTATTGTTTGCACACACACACTCAAGGTGTGTTCTTCAATTTGCATACACAAGGTTCTCCACTTTTCACACAACTAGGTGTGGTCTTTGGCCTTATTCACTTACACACACTTGGCTACGACCTATTCCACTTGCACACACTTAAATGGCCATAGGGTGTTCTTGTTCTTCAAAATGTGCACCCACATAAGGCAACGACCTTCACTTGTTATTTTGCACAACCACCAAAGGCTACGGCCTTTTTCTTCTTTTGTTAAGCACACACGGCCTCGGGACTTCACTTCCTCTTCAAGGCGCGCAAGGTGTGAGTTCACCTCGGGTGTAGCTGGCCGCGCAAAGGTTCTGTCGTGCAAGCTCCTCAAAGGTGCAAGGCACCTCGGCCGCGCAAGCCTCAACAAACCACGAGAGCGTGCAAGTGATGCGGCTGCCTCGGGTCTTCCTGCCGCGCAAAAGGAAAGCGCGCAGGGGACTCAGCCTTCTTGTCGCACAAAAGAGTTGCGCGCAAGGAATTCAGCCGCGCAAATACCTTTCGCGGGGCTTCTTTCTTCGCGAGGCAGAGAGCTTCACGGTTCTCAAAAGTTTCAGCAAAGGATCAGCAAGAATCACCGAGAGATCGACCTCTCTTTTTATAGGCAAGGGAGAGGTGGTTCATCCACATGAGATATTTTTAATCTCCCGAAGATTTCGGGAATTCAAGATTTCCCTCAAATCTTGATTTCTTCTTTGTTTCAATGCGGGTTCTTTATTTTTTATCTTCTTCACGTGCATGCGACTTAGAACGCATGCAAGCCTTCGGTTTAGGCGTTCGAGCAACGTGGCACGCCCTCAGAAACTTTGTTTGCCTCGGCCTCGATCGAATTCATCATCTCATTACATGCATGCATATTTTGATGCATGAATGTGTTTGTTATGGCCAGACGATCACAATGGTGGATTTACTTCGACCAGCGGTGGCCGGGAGCTCGCAAACATCTCTCGGGTTGCTCCTGGTTCGACGGAGGCACGTGGGGAGGCTTCGACATGGCTCAAGGAAGGAGACGCCTCGCAGGCCGTTGGATCAGATCTTTGGACGGCCGCGATCAGAAGATCTCGCACGGGATCGATCGTGTGGTCGAGATCTGGCACGCGATCGATCGAGCGGCCAGGATTCGCTCTCGGTGAATTTTACGCGTCCCACATCGAAACGGCGAGCGGATTTTCCGCGGTTTATCACCCAGCCGCTCCCAAAGACGGCCAGTTGAATCTCCTCCCCTCTCGGTGCCGCCCTGCACCGAGTTCTCTCTGCGGGCGCGCTCTTGCGCCCACCCCTGCCACTCGGGCGCGCCACTGGCGCCCACTATGCTTGTCACGGGCGCGCTCCTCGCGCTCACGCTGCGCGGGCTTTATCACCGCGTGGCCTCAGGGGCTTATACACGGCCCCGATCTCCTGCCTCAGGGATATGCTGCCTTGGCCTGAGGGTACCCCATGGGCGTGGTGACCTCGAGTCCCACATGAGCCTTGGGTGATGACCCTCGGCTGGCCTTCCTTGTTGGCTATTTTTTGCTACTTAAAAACACAAGTGCTTTGTTAAAAAAAAAACAAAGTGACAAGTGTAAATGCCAATTGCCATTCAAGCCATCTTCTAAGACATTCTTTCCATTTCTTCTTCATTCTTCTTCCACAAACTTCCTCAACTCCTTTCAATCATGTATTCTCGACTTATGAGACATTTGTAGAAGGTTCTTCATCAACCGAAGATCCTGATTTAAATAATTCATCAACATTCTTCAATGATCCAATCAGAGATCAAGTTGGATCATCTTCAATTCATCATGCACTAAGAGATAGTGCATGGTCTTCATTAATGCACATCATCCACTCAGTGATTGTGGATGGACCATCTTCATCTCCTCATGCATTTTTATGACAATTCATGGTCTTCAAACATTGTTGTGACATTGTATCATCAGGATAAAAGCTCTATGAACTTAAAGATCAGCTCAACAATCGTCAGATATGCAATGGGAACTGAATCTTTCCTATCTTCCAGCAGCATCATTCCTTCCAATCAAAACATTATTTGACTGGCATCATCATTTCTCCCCCTTTCCTTCATAAGGCTTGAATCACAAGTTCTCCTAACTCATGATTTGTGTGAAATACATACCAGCAAAGCATCGTCTGATTTCACTTCATGGAGTGTTGCCCAAGCCTGACATTCAATGCTATGATTACATAACAATGCTACAGGCATCCTCACTTCAGTCGATCTCCATTAACTTTGGAGTCCTTCTTCATCTCCTTCTTCATTTTGACCAGCATTGACAACAGTTGACAACAAATACAATCTTCATATACAAAGTGGTCCCAACAATTTCATTAAACAGACCTGGGTCTTGTCTATTAGATAGAACCATCTTCTTCTTTGTCCGTCATGTCCAGGAGTGAATGGGACCACTGATTCTTCTTTGAGCCCCTGCCTCTCCATCCTTTCTCCAAATCAAACTCCGTTGGTTGCATTATAATCGCATCGGTGAGTTCTTCCTTCTTCTAGAACCTTATCTCTTGAATTCTCCTATTTCCTTGGTTGAATTTTTTTCCAATTTTTGTAGATCTATGGAGTTATAGGTTGATTCAAGTCCTAAAGTTCACGTATATCTTCCATACAATGACAAGGTATGTGTTTTGTGCATTTTCATAGATAGTCTTTGAATTTTATGTGAACAAGTTCCCAATACCGAAGAACGAGGTATTGCATGTTTATGGTTTTTAGCCCTTTTATTATCTTCTATTACTGTTTTTGGATAGAGGTTAATTTTTTATGAATAGGGTTATCTTTTCCAAGATATGGATGTTTTTCCCATGTTTTTTTATTTTGATCATTTGGTCTAGCTTCGCCTGTTAGGTTGCTACTTTGTTTCCATGCCTAGTATTCTTAGGGTGGAGTGATTATTATCTAACATGGTATGATATGCTATAAGTTGTTTAACCAAGTAGTTCTTTAGGTTTAATTTGGATGCCATATAACTGTTGTGAATTTTTGACTTACACATGGTTGTGGGAACCTTGTCTAGTAGACCATAGGGAGAATGGGTGTTGAGGGCTTCTCCAGAGTGTCTGTTTTATTTTACGTTGTGAGAACATAGTGGGGATGGATGTAAGTGCTACCTCAGAGTGTCTGTTGTTCCACATAGCCAGACCATAGTGGGAATTGGACATTGAGTGCTTCCCCAGAGTGTCTATAGTTACTGATACACGACTACAAGGGGGAATTGGACATTGAGTGCTTCCCCAGATTATTTACTTTGAGTACTTCCTTGTTTACTGCTTTATTTTTCTTATTGTCTGCCATATATGTTCACTGACTATTAGGCATATATCTTTGGATGGTTTCCTATTGGTATTCATCTCACACCCTATTTGGGTCATGCTTTTGGGCCCAAAAAGATTATATTATTGTAGGACTAGATAAGGGAAAACACCCTTCTACTTCAGGTACTTGATTGATGAGGAGATAGAGAGCATGTGACCAGGATGAGGCTTGAAATGATGTTGAAGTTTGTTTGTTTTCTATTTTTAATTTGGTTTAGTATTGTATTTCAGAATGGTGACTTGTTTATCTGTTTTCCTAGACATATGTATCATGCATCATTTATATATGTGTGCTCCAATTTTTTATTACTTCCACTGTTTACTTATTGTATGTTATTACTGCTTCTGCAATTGTTATATGTTTTACTTCTGCTGCGTTACTCTGCCAATGAGAGCGTAGTTTAGCCACTATCACACTCAAGGTCACTGATAGTCTGAAGCCTCTGGAATTTGGGGAAATGCGCTTTAGTCCATGTGACCAACTGGGTACAGGGCACCTCTGGGTGGCTCCCGGAACCGGAACATTATGAAGTGGTATCAAAGTGAAAATTATTTTCTTCTTGACTTACTATTTATAGTCTATATCCAGGGATAAGATGGAATAAGTACTTGTTAATAATCTGTTCCTAGGAGTAGCTAACCCATGTACAGGGAAAATCCAATTTACCTCGTATGTTATGATTTTTTTTTCTGGTTTTACCATTATTATAGTTGATTTGATTTCACCATTGGGTGATTCACCATGTTTTGTGCTGTTATTGTTGATATTTTTGAGGTTCTATTTCTATTTCAACCTGATGAGATGTGGGTATTTCATCTCATGCATCATATAGGCACTTACTAGAGATCACATTTCATTCATTCTTTCCATGCCATTTAGGGTGAATTACTGATTGCATGTTGTTGCGATAGTTATTGTGTTAGATATGAATACTTTTTTGATAGATGCCTTGATAGAATACATACTATTTGATAGGGTATTTCAAATATGTAATATTTAGTTTTAATGAACGCCAAAATTTGGTTATTGAGGTGTTATGGGACCTCATAGACCAGAATTTGGTGGATCATTGCTTGTTATGCTTGTATATGACATGTATAAAATGCCAAGCTTTGATTCATGGGGAGTATGGGCCCTCACAGATCGGAATTTGGAACTTTAATGTTGTTTCTGTATTTTTATAGGGTTCCAAAGTAGTTTTTGAGGCTTAGTATCTGAAAAAACCCAGAATACACGGCGTGTAATGATGAATGCACACCATGTGTCCTTATGTTCGGGAAGGAGCTGTTTTTCTTAAGTACACGTCATGTACTGTATGTACACGCCGTGTAGTCTCTAACCATGTCACTGGCTGTGTGGGTAAAGACATGGGGTTATAAAATCTTTTGGGGAACACGCCGTGTACTGGTTGTACATGTCGTGTTGTGCTGACCATGTGTCCACCCGTGTGACTAATGACATGGATGGATAAAACATAGGTTGTACACACTGTGTAGTGTAACCCTTGAATCCGGATATGTAATGAACAACATGAGTCAGTGAAATAATTCAAGTACACACCGTGTCTATCTGGAACGCATTGTGTAGATTGAGCCGTGAAACTGGCCATGTAACTGAAAGCACGGGTCGGTTAAGTCCTTTCTAGTACACGACGTGTCTGGTACAAACATGCCCTGTAGAGTCAAACATGTCGCTGACCAGGTGTCTAACGACACGGAAAGTTGAAACTAAAGTGGTACACATTGTGTTCAAGAAGAAAACACCGTGTAGTCTTGTTTTAGGAGAACAATGTGGGTTATTCATGTAGAAGAACTCAGGCATGGGAAAAGAATTCAAGTACACACCATGTGTTTGGACAACACGCCGTGTGTATGGGGTGCTACACGACCGGTTTGGGAAGAAATACATGCCCACGTGTAGGCTTAAGGGAACACGCCATGTAAGCATTATACATGCCGTGTATTCATGTTTTGAAAAGCTTGAATGATTTATTTCTCTTGTTCCATTCTTACACTTCTAGTTTTCATTCTTTGATAATCTTGATCAAAGGTGTGCACTTGACCTTGTAGAGTCATGCCACCGAGACGTCCTTCGGTTGTATACTAGATTTAGGGAGGTGATTAGACACCAGAAATGGATGACCAAGGACTACCAGTAGATCCTACAGTTGTGCCAGTCTTGGAACCATCCGCCATTCCGGACACAGGTGCTGACACACAGTTCCGAGAGGGCTTCATGAGGTTCATGCAGACCTTCCAAGGAGTACCACATCATTCCCCTTCTATGGCAGAGATGACGTGGTTTTTCCAGCAGCAGCATCCTCCCACCTTCGTAAGGGATAGAGGAACTCAGGCTATAGAATCATGGTTAGAATCCATGCTATCTATCTTCAAACATCTGGAGACGCCTCTAGAGAGGAGGGTGAAGCTCACTATGTGAATGCTACGAGAATCCTCCAAGAGATGGTGAGATGTGATCTCACAGGTAGTACGCCAACAGGTTATGGTGTGGGACGATTTCTACCATGTGTTTTATGAATAATTTTACCTAGAGACTTTGAGGGCCGACCAAGCCCAAGATTTCATGAGTCTGGAGCAGGGTACTCATTCAGTTATGGAGTATTATTCTCGCTTCACAGTGCTGCTGCGCTTCACACCCATCCTAGGAGGTGATGAGTTATTCCTGGAAAGGAAGTCTGAGTATGGTCTCAGGAATAATATCCAATCTCAGGTGAACATATTTAGGTAGACTACCATCACTTCGATATCTAAACAGGCACTGATCATAGAGTGCAATATGAGGAATTGTGGAGCTGTGTGCCAGGGAGTCTCAGCATCCAGAGTTGGTACCCCACTTGTTGACAGCAGGAAGCACCATAGAGAGTCTATATATGGAGATCATATTAGGAATGATACTTCTTCTGGTGGATAGATAGCATGATAACAGTATGTTAATAGCTGGCATTCAAGGCCACATTTCCCGAGAGACCTAGTCGAGTGCTGATCTTGTAGCAGGATGATCTATCTTCAGTGCTTCTGTCAGTTCTTCTCACCAGCAGCAGGTGACAGGGGTTCTTATATGACTCCTAGTTCAGGAGAAGCACCACTGGTTTCTCCTCAGTCTATGAACTGGAGTTCTTCCAACTGTTTAGGCTAAGGTGGAGGTCATGGCCATGATGTCCAGACACAGGGTTTTTGATAGCCACGAGGTGGATCAGCTCAGGGATCTCAATCAGGGTCATAGGGCCATGGTATAGGCTATACTCTTGTAGTGGAGCAGACCTAACATGAGTAGGATCCCGTACCCTCTACTTTTCGAGGTACAACCTTAGTTCCCTCAGTTTTGGCTTTTTCACTTTTCGATATAGGGGATTCCCATAGATTTATATCTGTTACTGTTGTGGAGAGCCTTGGGCTCTGTATCTTTTCTTCTGCTAATATCTTGATGTTAGACACTCCGTTGGGGACTCTAATGGCTAGTGTACATTAGTGCAAGGAGTTACCCCTCGAGTTTGGTGGGTGTCACTTCTTATGGGACCTCTATGTTATAGATATGACATGCTATGATGTCATTCTTGGAATGGATTGTTTAGTTCCCTTCCATGCAGTCATTGATTGTTATCGCCATAGGGTGATTTTCACATCACTAGAGGGTGGATCATTTCTTCATAAGGGTGAATGGGATGTCCAAGCGAGCAGAGCAGGATTTGAGCATCATGGTTTGGGAGGAGTTGCAACCCATATTTCTATTCTATATCTTGATGACCAGGGGACCTCACAGTTGGCCCTTCCTCTAATGGTCGATCATTTTAGGGATGTCTTTCCAAAATACTTTTCAGTCTTTCCTCTTGAGAGAGAGGTGGAATTTTTTTGAGCTTGTGCTAGGAGAAGCACCGACGTCCATTCCTTCTTATAGAATGGATACACTAGAGTTGTCGGAGCTCAAGAAGCATTTAGAGGAGTTACAGAGAAAGGGTTTCATCCAACCCAGTACTTCTCCTTGCGAGGAAGGCAGGCAGTACCCTTAGACTTTGTGTGGATTATCGGAAGCTAAAGTAGTTGACAATCAAGAACCGATATCCCTTTCTGAGGATTGATGATCGATTTGACAACTTCTAGGAGCCTGAGTGTTCTTGAATATTTACTTGAGATACGGTTACCATCAAATGCGCATTAGACCATATGATATACCTCTTACAGCCTTTTGGAACATTTATGGTTGGTACGAGTATGTGGTTACGCCGTTTGGTCTCACGAACATGCCTACAATTTTCATAGAACTGATGACCTGAGTGTTCCATCCATAGTTGGATTCTTTCGTGGTATTCTTCGTGGACGATATCTTGGTGTACTTTCACACTTGACATGACCATGCCACACATCTTGAGATTGTTTTGAGTACACTGAGAGAGAATTAGTTATATGCTAATATCTCAAAATTCCACTTTTGGATGGACCAAATTCACTTCTTGGGTCATGTTATCTCAAGGACAAGTGTATTAGTAGACCCAGAGAAAGTGGGAGAAGTAGTTTCCTAGGAGCATCCGAAGAATGTATTTGAGGTAAAAAGTTTTCTAGGGCTGGTGGGATACTAAAGGAATTTTATATAGGACTTCTCATGCTTAGCAGTGCTACTGATGGGCCTAATTAATAAGGGTGTGAAGTATTTTTGTCAAAATATTGTGAGTTAGCCTTTCAGGAGCTGAAAGGGAGGTTGAATTCAGCACCAATACTAGTATTTCCAGAGTTGGGCAAGAGCTATACTATGTACTGTGATGCATCAAGTATCAGGCTAGGAGAAGTGCTTATGTCGGGAGAGGGGGTCATTGCATACGAGTCTCGTCACTTGAGGCCACATGAGAGGAACTACCCAATGCACGATCTCGAGTTGGATACTATTGTTCATGCTTTACACTGTTGGAGACAATATCTATTGGGAGAGAATTTTGTGTTTTTTACCAACTACAAAAGTCTCATGTATACCTTTAGGAAGAAACATCTGAATTTGAGACAATGAAGGTGGTTTGAGTACCTTTAGTCCTTTGACTTTGGTCTTTATTACAGGCTTGGGAAATGCAATGTTTTGGCTGATGTGTTGATTAAAAGGACTCAGATACAAGAGGTTCAGGAGGCCATCGGTGAGTGGATGCTTATGGCTATGTTCTTTGAGATGTATTTGGAGGTGCACAACAGACAGGGGAAAACTTTCCTCTCTTCTACAGCTATTACCACTACTCTACTCGATCGAGTGCGAATGAGGCAGCTATCAGATTCTGAAGGCCTAGTTCTATAAGAGAGTGTGTCAAGAGAGGACCCTATTCCGGGATGGACCGTCGTCAAGGATGAGATCTTACGTTTCCAAGGGTGCATATGGGTATCGACAGACATAAAAGAGGAACTAATATAGGGATTTCATTCCCCAGTTTAGGCAGTTCATCCTAGTGTCACCAAAATGTATCGAGATATGCACTGTAAGTATTGGTGGCCAGGTATGAAGAGAGATGTTGTTAGTTTTATCATGAGGTATTCCACCTGTCAGCAGGTGAAGGTGGAGCATCAGCGACCAATGGGGATTTTGTATCAGTTACCCATTCCCGAGTGTATGTGTAATGATGTTGTGATGGACTTCATGACAGGGTTACTGAGGTCGTCTCGAGGGAATGATGCAGTTTGTGTTTTCAATGACAACCTCATGAAGGTTTTTCACTTATTACCGATCAAGGATAATTTTAGTGTTGATGAGCTAGGAAGGTTGTACGTCTGAGAGATTGTATATTTACATGGAGTTACACACTCCATTGTATCATATAGAGATGCTCATTGTACTTCTCAGGTCTAGCAGGGACTATAAAGGGCTTTGGGTACACAGGTAATTTTGAGTACAACTTACCATCCCCAGAAAGATGGCTAGTCCGAGCATATGATTTAGGTTCTTGAGGACATGATTCGAGCATGCATCCTAGATTTTGGAGGTTCTTGGGAGAAGAACATACCTCTTTTGGAGTTTTCCTATAATAATAGTTTTCAAGTAACTATTTAGATGGAACCTTATGAGGCTTTGTACGATAGGCCATGCTGATCACCCCTATGTTGGCTAGAGGTAGGAGAGGTAGATATGATAGGATCTCATCTTGTTCAAGAGACCACATAGCAGGTAGAGTTGATTCAGAAGAGGATGTCTACTGCATAGTCACGTCATAAGTCTTATGCTGATCAACGAAGACAACCTATGGAGTTCGAGATTGGAGATCAGGTTTTCCTATTTGTCACACAAAGGTTGGGACACAAAATGATTAGGAGACAGGGAAAGCTTTCATCGAGATACGTCAGGCCATTTGAGGCTTTGGAAAGGGTCGGGCCAGTTGCCTATCAGCTATAGTTATCTCAGAGGTACTGGGATATGCACGAAGTCTTCCATGTTTCTCAGCTACGACATTACTTCCCAGACCCGTCTCATATTTTTCAACATGAGGAGATTGATCTAGAGGTGGGCACATCGTTCAAGGAGCATCCTCTCTAGATTTTTGATTGTAGTGTGAAGGTTTTCCGTGGCCGGTCGATTCCTCTGGTATGTGTGTTATGGCTGCACATGCGAGTACATGATGAGACTTGGGAGAGGGAGGCCAATGTACGATCACAGTGGCCGAAGCTATTCGAGGATTCTTCTTCTACGCCGCCTTGCTTGGGAAATTTGAGGAAAAATTTATTTAATGGGGAAATTTGGTATGAACCCGGATCTTCTTTTCAGGTATGTCTTTTTCTTTAATTAAATGGACTGGGGTTGTGTTTATTGGACAATACCATCTTCTTCTTCATCTGTCTCATACAGGAGCGAACGAGACCACCGATTCTTCTCCGATCCCCTGACTCACCATCTGTTCTCCGAAACGAAATCTGTTAGTTGCATTGGAATCACATTTTTGAGTTCTTCCTTCTTCTAGAACCTCATATCTTGATTTATCCTCTTTCAAGAGATATTCTCGGTTGAACATTTTTAGCGTTTTTGTAGATCTATGGAATTTTTGGGTGATTCAAGGCCCAAGGTTCACGTATATCATCCATAAAAAGCTAAGGTAGGTGGTTTGTGCCTTTCTATAGTTATTCTATGAAATATATGTGCCAAAGTGCCCAATACCTAGGAACGGGGTATTGCGTGTTTATGGTTTTTGGCCCTTTTATTTCCTGCTATGCCTTGTTTGTTTGGATAGAGGTTAATTGTTGGTGAATAAGATTATCTTTTCCAAGCTATGGATGTTTTTACCATGTTTGTTTGTTTTGATAATTTGGTCTAGCTTTGCCTATTAGGATGCTACTTTATTTCCATGCCTATTATTGTTAGGGTGGAGTGATTATTATCTGAAATTCCGTGATATGTTGTAGACTATTTATCCAAGTAGTTCTTGATGTTTACTTTAGATACCATATACTGTTGTACACGTTTGACTTACACAGGGACGTGGGAACTTGGTGTAGTAGACCATAGGGATAATGAAAATTGAGGGCTTCTCCAGAGTGTCTATTTTCTTTTACATTGCGAGACCATATGGGGGATGGACTTAAGTGATCTCTTAGAGTGTCTATAGTTCCATGTTGTGAGACCACATGGGGAATTGGAAGTTGAGTGCTTCCCCAGAGTGTTTATAGTTACCGATACGAGACTACAAGGGGAATTTACGGTGAGTGCTTCCTCAGAGAGTCTTTGGTAAAGCTGAACCAGAGGGGTTAGACTATGAGTACTTCCTAGAGGGTTGATTGTGTTTGATTTGGTTGAACCAGAGGGGCTAGGCTGTGAGTAATTCCCAAGGGGTTACCTGTAGTGTTTATATATTTACTTAATATGTGAAAATGAATGCAATTGGAACTATTGGATTGTTTACTTTGAGTACTTCCTTGTTTACTGATTCATTTTTCTTATTGCCTTCCATATATATTCACCAACTATTAGGCACAGATCTTTGGGTGGTTTCCAAATTTGATTCATTACTAACCCTGTTTGGGTCATGCTTTTGGGACCAAACAGATTATATTGGTGTGGGACTAGATTAGGGTAAGCACCCTTCTACTTCAGTTACTTGATTACTAAGGAGCTAGAGAGCATGTGACCAAGCTAAGGCTTGCGATGCTGCTGGAGTTTATCTGTTTTCTTTTTTTACTTTTGTTTAGTACTGTATTTCAGAATTGTGACTTGTTTGGATATTTTCCTAGACATATGTATCATGCATCATTTATATATGTATGCTCCTGTTGTTTATTACTTCTGTTGTTTACTTCTTGCATGTTATTACTACTTCCACTATTGTTATCTGTTTTACTTTTGATGTGTTACTCTTCCAATGGGGGAATAGTTTCCCCACTATCACACCAAAGACCCTCACTACTAGTTGGTAGTCTCTGTAATTTGGGGAAATTCACTTGAGGCCATGTGACCAACCGGGTATGGGGCACCTCTGGGTGGCTCCCAAAACTGAAACATTACAATATTCTAGTCTCAATCCTGAATAATAACTATACCTTTCTATGATACTAACTATAGTGACCCAATCCTTTTACACAAACTATTACATTATGTTTTACATAAATATCCAATAAATACAACCCAATATCATGAGTCCTAGTATCTTTGGAAGAATAGGTTCATGATACATAAAAAAGAAACTAAAATAAAACAAATTTATTTTAATATCTATAAAGACCTCCTAACTCACTTTAAGATACTAAAAATGCACAGTATAACCTTAGGAATAGATAAAATAAAGGGGTGAGCTAAAAATCCCAGTAAGGGAATAAACATGACAATGAAGCATAACATGTGAGTCAAATGATATAACATGATATCATAAAAGATACGAATCGTGAATAATCACATAAGAAAATGGTATAATAAGATCATGGAAACATATAAAAGTGGTGGAAAAATATTACGTGATATAAACATAAGTCAAGGATAACTTCCAAGACAACATCACATGGGGGATAGAGTCTCATTGTGGATTAGGTTTACTCCCTAATCCTATACATATAGTCAAATGAGACAAAAATATTACCCAATTCATTTGAGTGATATCTCAAATCACTCAAAAAAACATTTATATACTCATGTTTTCTATTAAATTAAATCAATCATTAGGCATAAACATAATATTTACACATGAAAAGAAATGGGCTGTATAATCATGCCTCATATCATAATCAAGAAGTTTTCTTAATGAATGCTTATGGGAAATGAACTTCAGACATGTATTAAAAAATAAAAGTAAGGTATAATAAGCTATTTATATATTTAAGGGACATATATATAGAATTTAAAATCTTTTAATAACATCGATTATAGAGATAAAATGAGTTAGATAGAGAAAGATCACAACCCAAAGAAAAAGGAGTGGTTCAAAGAGACCCCTACCTTATGTTACAGAATCACTCGACACTTACACTTAACATATTGGATAATCAAATTAGATTCATTAATTAATTTATTAATAACCCCTAAAATATATATTTTATTTATTATAATTTTATTATGTCAATTTATAACCATTTTGATGAGATATAAAGTTTAATTTTATTATTTTGGGGATGTTTGTTTCAAGATTCCTAGGTCAGATCGCTTGTGCATAATTATTGAAGTTATTTTAAAATGGGAATACACCTATAAAATTGAATTGAAATGGTATTCATGACCTTAAATAAATTTAAATTTTCCAAAGTATCCATATGTGTTTTGAAATATGTGTTATTCATTTAGTAAAATGATAATGTTATATGGTTATCGTATTTTGGTGGTTTTACCGACCATCCAAAATTAGTTTTATTTTAATTAATATAATGACCATATATTTATTCCAAAATGTGAAACAATATATAATATACATATTTAAGGCATTTTAAACAATTATAAGTTAATTTAAACCCACCATGAATGCGGTAATGGTAAATGAAAACTCATCATCCTCAGAGGCGGTGAACCTACATAATACAGACAATGTTTTTTGTTTTTAGAATAAGATGAGAAGATAAGATGATGGATGATATATATTACATTAACACCATAAAATTTAAGAATATATATGACAATGGAGTTATTATTCCATGTTTAATTGAATTGTTTTGGAGGATGAGAAGAAAGAGAAAAGTAATCGACTCAATTGAAGGTATTACCTTCTCTTTTGGATGTCTCCTCTTGGGATTCCACGTAAGGCACCATCGATTAGTCTATTAACGAGATTCGTATAACTAACACACATGGGAGAAAAAATTTAAGGTAATTAGGTAGAAATTTGAAAATATATAAGGTTTAGAAGCTGTGATGAGAAGGGGTGATAAAGGGTGGTATTTATAAGGGGAGGATAGATGTGTTTTTGAATGTTATATTCATTAGTTTATTATTTTGGATCAAGATAAAAAAATGTATTGATTATTGTGAATATATAAAGTAAATGGTGTATGTGAGTTCAAAATAATGGATTCTTACCTCATCCATGACTCAAAAATTCATTTATTTATCATATAATGCTAAATACTGTATTTTACCATATTCTACTATTCACAAAAAATTTAACTATTTTAGAAATATAAAAAAAATTAACCACAATATTTTTAACATTTAGATTCCTAAAATGAAATCTATTTTAGGAAAATAATTTTCTAAATAGGATAAATTTAATTTTTAAATTAAATCCTCATTTATTTGAAAAATACCAATTTTAATATTTTTGATCAACTTTATGACCCTTCAAAAAAAGTTAATCAAGGTCTCATAAAATTATATTATCATCATATTAAAAAATAATATTAATTATAAATCCATTTTAGGGAAAAAATTATTTTAAATCGTTATATTTTTTATAAAAATGAGTATAAAATATATATGTTTTACAAAAATATGAACACTTATTTTATAAATTTTGAAGCATATGTTTACTTTTATCAATCTATAAATATTCCATATTTTCATTTAAAAGGATACCTAAATAATATTTTACATTTTCGTAACTGGGTATACTATTCTAATGGTCAAGTTACTTTTCCTAACAGTTAGATTACTATTCAAATGGTTAGGTTACTATTCCAATAGTCAGATTACTATTCCGGTGGTTAGAATTATAACGATCAGATGGGTTCTCTAATTCATATAAATACCTAATATTTTGTTCGTTATTCATTAAATTGTATTTTCTATCAAGGTTATGTATATTTTTATTTTAAAGATTAATATTTTATTAATAATATTTTTTCTCATTTCTACAGTGTTGTTCATGGGTGTAGTTTTTCTGGTGGATCGATAAGATCCAATTTTTTATATTTTAGTTCTATTATTTTCAATTTTTTATCTCATTATAATATTTTGAATTATTATAAATTTTTTATTCTATAAATTTAATATTAAAATTAATATAATAAAATGTTTTTGGTTTCATCTATTAGTGCATGTGATTTAATAAATATAACACATTTATAAAATTAGAAGGGAAATTCCACTAATAGATTTATGGGTCATTACACAAACCTTTCACTAGGGCAGATATAATTTTAAAATTCTAAAACCAGACCCAAATATCTCAATACTTTCTCAAGAACTCAAGTCACCTGTAAAGCCTCAAAATATATAAAACATAATCCTCTTTAAAAACTCTAACTCTCAGAATTCCAATCTGAATCTTCATTTTTAAAATGGCCCCTGCTCGAGTTTTCAAAAATTTAAATTCTATTTGAAATTTACAACATAGAAAGGAATAGAGGTTTTAAAACTTTTCCACCATAAAACGTACCATACCAAAGATATATTTTCTATCTTTAAACCACTAATCATAACCTAACATGGTTGAGAATACAAGATCAATTCATTTTGTTTCACTTAGGAACACCAAATGAGCTTCCACGTTGAAACTACAAGGAAAAATATTTATCAAAACCCAGTCCAATTTTTATCAACATTACTAAAATACCAATATAGAACTTACCCATTCTCATATATCCCAAGATTTTAATATGATGACAATCGATTCATCATCTGGCTTATGGTGCTCCCAACCCTAAGACTCAACTCATAAGGGATAATTTCGAGCCATGATGCTCCCCACATTTGGAATCATTTACTGAAACACATTTTTAGTGGTCCAATGACCCTCTTGATGTTGTTTCCATGTCACCTCACCCAATCACACATGAAAAAGCCAGTTAGACTTACTTTGGATGAGCATTCTTAAAGAATCTTTGAACGTACCCACAAAAAGGCTATTATAATTTCCTTACCATGATGTACTAACCCTCGAAGGCATCATGTGACCATTCCAAAAATCCACACAGTTGTCTAAACCCAAAATTTAGTTTACTTCCATGGTTGGATCCTTAACCAATTAAAACTACCAATATGCTCTCACCCCAAGTATCAGTATATTCCTAATCCGATACACCATTAGATCACATCAATTTAATTTTGAGCCTAATAAAAATACACCTGCCCCATCCAATATATCATCTAAATCAAAAACATGGTATTTGACATGGAACTAGATAAATCAGATTCACCTATTTACGAGTATCTAAATTCCACCTTGACCGTCCAATGACCAGTTTCATCACACACTTGACCCTACCAACATGGGGTCATATCTTCAAAGCTCAAGATCCATCCATTACTACTGGTAATGACTAGATATGGTTATCCCACTCACCCATGATCTCTAACAAAAAAAAATCATCCTCAACCCATTCTATAATTATTAGGAATGTCGCCATCGACTTTCATAAAAATTCATCAATAAGGAGGGTCATGCCCTCTAATAACTAGTGGGGAACTCCCCACCATATGTATATATTTAAACCATTAATAGAGAATAACCTCAATAGGTTCCATCATCTCATGTGTGTTTCCCCTCCCAAGTCACACTCATAAATTGTTAACATATACACCATGAATTCACAACAATAGGTGTCAAGTGCCACCTTGAGTTGACCATCCCATGACACCCCCATTTATTTCCTAGGAAATCCTTTACCACAAGGGACATTCATAATTTCATCAAAACACTTAGAAAATAAGATTGAAAGTGCTTCATAAACCTAGTGGTCCTTATTGTGAACATTATTTCTCACCAATCCATCTCAATTTCATGTAAACCCATTGGGTGTACACTCCCATTCCACCCGCTCTAGGTACTTGACTCCCGCTCCCATGAGCTGCTCCCCATCAAACCTATGATCATGAACCTAACCACTGATCATGATCTATCAACATGTCAATTTCATCTAATAAGAATCACCCTTGATTCTCCTCTTTAAAATCATGAATTTCATCTATGCCAGATCCATCGCATGATCACCCTCTAACTAGTTTCATTTCCAAAATCCGATGTATCTTTACATTCTCTCACTAAATCTCTAAAAATGCATCCCAATTCAATAGGTTCATGAATCCTACTGATGCTACCCTCAAAACCAAACCTCAATACCAAAATCACTATAGGGTTTTTTTTTTTTGCATAAAACCCCAAGGAATTCCATGTGCCTAAACTATATACCAAATAGAACCTCCCGCACAATGATATTAACTTGAAGCACTTACCATGCTTCCCATATCTAAAGAAACTAACAAGATTGAGCTAAGACCCATCTTGGGTTACCATCTCATATCATATCTTATCTCATCCATAACACTTGACTCACCATTATCTTGATCCTCATTTCAAAAGTACAAGGCTCTCTTAGCTCACCCATAGGTCATATCTCATAGAAGTTACAGCTCACAGGAAACATCTATGCACCCTTATCAAAAAAACATGGTAACTCACGTGTCAAACTACACACTCTAGGTTTATGAAATATACATACTATAATCACATGAAAAATAATACACCTACTCATAGGCATAGATTCTCACCGAGAATTTTCATACGAGACTACCCCTTGAGAATCACAATTTTAAGATAATCCTCACAAGGCCTCCATATACAAGATCTACCCCATCAAGGATCATATTCTCATCAATGTACTCATATATACATATATCACCCAACCATGATTCATATTAGGTAAACCAAAAACACACTGTTCCACCAAGAATCTATATGGGAAAACACTATATAGGTTATTGTTGACAACTTTAATTAATCAAACTTATTTCTCTCTCAGAACCAGTATCATAATCACTCACACTGGATTTATTACTAAGGACCCAATTCCCATACTTACGTAATAGGGTCACTATAAACCCCTTAAAAGAGGTACTGTATATCCATAATAATTGAGCATCCCTCTGCAATATCTACATGATCAGTCATCAGAAGAAAATATATTGTGCTACGACTGAGTAAAATACAACCACCAAGTTATATGGGAAAAAAGCTATAAGTTATTTTTTTCACTTTAAAAAATTGGACTATCATCATCTATAATATCAATGATAATTAATAACATATATGACATGTGAATCCTATGTTCTAAATATGATGCATAAACTCCATCCTCTTACCATTAGACCAAGTGATAAATATAATAAATCATAAATCTCAAACTCATGTGTGTCACACTAGGTGAAATTAAGAAATTTTAACATCAAAAACCAATAATATCAATCCAAATACACCGGTAACTTGGACTTATAATTGATAAGGGTGTTTATGATGCACCAGTATAATATCTATCACAATCATCGGCACATTTATATATTCCCTATCTATTATCTCTCTAAATAGAAAGAAAAAAAATAAAACTTTGATAAAATTTGTGATATCAATCAAATAAATATATGACACCAATTTGTAATTTATTCATCCCATTATCACTCATTAGTTTCTAGATCAGATATTCTACTAGGACCTTAGTAACATCTCCCCATATGCCATAGGTTTCTGACTAGCGGCGAGGGTATAGGGTGTTACCATTGGGATACTATACCCCCATATCAGAGTAAAAAATAGAGAAAAAAACAAATAAACAATATCATCCACAAAAATTATAATCCTCAAAGTATATAGAAGTAATAAAATAATACATTATGTATCGAAATAAAATGTAGCAGGAAATCCTATAGAATTATGGGAATTCTAGTATACAAAAACTGATCACCCACTACGATGATCACATATACAAATAAATAAATGAAAAAAATTACATTTAGGATCTACTTCCATCCCCAAGCCTCACCTCATACCATTATCTAAATCCCATACTATTTATCCTTATTAATCAAGCTACTCCAGGATTTTTCCTAACCTAGACTTGTGAACAATGAAGTATTATTGGGTACTCAAGTTCCATGGCCACCAGAGCTGGTTGTGGGTACAACTTAGTAGGGAACCACCATCACGGTCCCATACATAACCAATACATTTAGATTGTATGTGCATGTTACATGCTCTACTAAATAAAAATAATACTTTTTAAGTGTAAATAAATGATAACTGTCAATCCTTATGTTTTTACTTGATACCTGGGATTGAATATACCTACTTCGGCTTGTGCCTCAGTGTCTCTAAGAATGTCACATGAATGTTCCAACAAAAATTTGTCCCAATGACCATATTTTAGTAGGTTTAAATTCAAAATCAAAAGAAAGTATCCAAGTAATACACATAGTATTAGGAATAATATCTAGATCTAAGAAGAATTTCCAAGGCATACCATAGTATAAGGATGAAAGATGATCCCTAAGAGGTGATCCTATGAGATCAATAATATAGATCATACTTTCCGACCACTAAGAGTTAATCATAGGTAGTCCATTAGTCATTAGGTGACATCAACAATCTCTAGGAGGCAATCCTAAGAGATTATGTAATCATCATGTGTTAATCCCATTCATAGGTGGATGCCCCTAGGAAGTCCACAATCACCAAACATTACCATAGATTTCTAGGGGACGACCCCAAAAAATACAATAGTCATTAGTCTCCAAGATGATTGATAGTGGGTAATATCAGGTGGTCAATAGGTAGTAAACACTTCTGAAAAAACGTCCTATACCCACGGTTCAAAACTGTGGGTATAGCCCCCAAAACTGTGGGTATAGGCTATACCCACGGTTTTGGGAACCGTGGGTGGGAACGACGCCGGTATAGGGGTCTCAACCTATACCCACGGTTTTGGAGAACCGTGGGTATAGAGGAGTGAAAGTGTGCACCACGGCTGTTCCACGTGGCACACAATAGACCCCATGGTTTTCAAACTATGGGGTATTTTAATTCAAAATTTTTGCAGCAGGCAGGATTCAAATCCGCACTCCTGCTGCGCCTCACGGCTGCACAACACCAAGGGGCCAACCGAGCTGTGAATTATTTTTTCTATATATTCATACATCAATGTATATATATTAATTTAATCCACACGGGGTACTTAAAATCCAAAAATGTGTGCAAGTGGATTCGAACCCGCGTCTCACGGTGGGCCTCACGGCCGCACACCACCAACTGACCAACCGAACTATGATTTTTAATTGATATTTATATATACATATAATTATATATATTAATATAATCCACATCGAGTATTTAAATTCAAAAAACGCAGACTGCGAGATTCTAACCCGCGTCTCATGGCCATGGCTCCACTTGTAACGAACCGAGCTAAACAAATTTTGAGTATATAAATTTATATTTATAGAAATATATTAAACTAAACTGTGAAAAAATATATTCCCGCCAATTTTTTTTTCGTGTCCCGCCTAATTTTCATTCCCCGCCATAATCTATACCCACGGTTCTCCAGAACTGTGGGTATAGGTCTTCAAAAAAAAAACCCCAATACGCACGGTTTTGAAGAACCGCCAGTATAGGTCTTCAGAAAATACCCTATACCCACGGTTTTGGAGAACCGTGGGTATAGGTTCACGTACTAGCCCTATACCCACAGTTTTTTGCAAAACCGTGGGTATAGACCTATTTTCCAGTAGTGAAACTCCAAGTCGATCCCTATGAGGTAAGCCTAGGAAACTAATATCTATTAGGTTCTAAGATAATCCATTGGAGGTAATCCTTGGTGATAAATAGTCATCTGGAATAACATTTAGATCCAAATATAACATCAAAGGAATTCATAAGTATCTCATAAGGTTAGTCTATCTATAAAAACCCATCTCACAATCCTAAGTTCCACCTCTCAAGTGCGTCAACTATCATAATAAAATCCATATTAGGCCCACATCATCGATTCATGTTCTAAGGTGAAACTAATATCATCACTATCCATTAATACATGCAACCTCTCTAGGGTCGATATCTCACTTGTTCACACACCAGGGTCCCCTAAGTCACATCAATCATGAACACCTCATATGGTCTCCTCAGTCTTAGTCTCGTCTCTCAGGTCAACACCCATCACTCAGAGGGTATCACATCCCTTCACATTGTCATTAATATATCAAGGCCTAATTGGTTTCCTTGTAAAATACATATAGGCACCACTCTAAAGAGAATTATTAAATCCCATATCAATAACCAAGTCATAAATATGTTTTTCCTCACACACTCAACCCATCCAAATATTACCCAAGGAACACATACCCAAGTGTTTCCATATCAAGGGGAAGGTTCACTAAACCAGTTCTCATCTCAACTAGATCAAATTATTTAAGCCATATCAAGTTTCTGCATGAAAAATTCCTAGGAAATATATCTCAATTCATCACTCACATTTACCTGGAGGTCACTGGGGGAACCTAATAATAGGGTCTCTACATCTCACTCATCCCATTTTATTAAATTCACAATCCTCAGGAGTTTTTTCTATCTTAAGGAATACACTTAAAATTATACTCTTAGCCATCAATAATTGATATATCTTTCCAATGTTTTGGGGTCTATAATATCCCTTGTAACCTTATTCGATTCATAGGAATCTCACATTAAACTAATCATTATATTTAAATAAAATTTTTGATCTTTTTTCATTGTTAATACGACATGTTGAATTCCCTATACATAAGTCATAATACCATAGGGGTATCAATATGGAACTACCTATATTAATTTAGAGTTATTTAATTTGTAATTTCAACTCTTCAACACTCACCCAAGCTCATCCAAGTCTAACGACCATCATCTAAACACCTCAGGCCCTAACTCCAACCAAAACATACAATAATTAACTATAAAAAATTATAATTAATTATTAAATTCACTTTTATCAATTTAAAAATAAATTTACTAATTATTTCAAATTTGTATAATTCCAAAAATATCATAGAGTGACCTCATTGCACTGAAACTACAACAAATCACATGCAAGAGGTCTATAGCGCACTCCTAACACCATCCGGGGAAAAATAAATAACAATAAAAAATTATTTATTATGAAATTATACTTAATTTAAGACAAATACAAAGAAAAAAATCCATAAAGAGATATAACTCTATCAAAACAACATTAAAACATCACCTTAGAATGTCCTTTATATACTCCATATGAAAACCTCATCATTTTCAGTTAATTCCACCAATCTATGGTGGTGTCAGAACCAAAAACCTTAAAATAGAGAATTGAAATCAAGATGAAATCATAGAGGAATGTAAATAAAAAGAGGGGGAGGATTAATATCACATTAAATGATGAAGTATTTTAAAAAAAATCATCCCAAATGGAGAGATATTGATGGAGAGAAGAGGAAATATTGGCTGACCAACGTGCGCATGAGTGATAAGAAAGAAGGGGAAGGCGAGTTAAAAGATAAAATGGTAATAAATATTATTTTTCCACTTTTATCAAGACATATTATTTTTCCACATGATTTTATAAACCATTATCTACTTTTTAAATAATAACCATTCAAGAAAACCCCCTTCATAATGTTGGTGTACATGGTTAGTCTGCTGTGAGTCAAGAATGCCGACTTTCTCTGTAATACATATGTAATATCTCACATGGTTGGTACATGATTGTTATACAACCACACCAAAAAAATGATCTAAGTCCCATGGAAAATCCAAGATTCATAGTTTTGTCTTAGATACACATAGTTAAACCTTAACCATATGCTAACCAAGATAACTAATAGTGTGATTTAGAAAATGAACAAAAAACTCACCTACGTAAGGTGAATTGAATAGTTTTTTTCCAAAGTGTGTATCCTAAATCTTACACCATGGAATAAATACCCCAAAACCTCTGAAATCAACCCCATAGTTTTTGAGACTCGACCGATCACCCAAGTAACCTATTAACCCGAAAACTACATAAAAAAACACCCCCTTTAAGAACATTAACTCTCAAAATTCGAATCTGAATATTAATTTTCAAGAAGACCCATACTCTAAATTTCACATATTTAAATTCTCTCTAAAATTCACAACTCAAAACGGAGTTTAGTTTTATATCCTAGTCCATCACAACTACTGAAGTGGGTTAATAAAACAAATTAATGAATAGTGCACTTGTCATCTACTCAAGAATAATTTTTTTTATTTGATTATGGTTCTACCAACACCATCATATCTAAACTTTTTTCTAAGGTAATGGAATCACCAAACAAATAGTTATATATTGAATTATCTGTAAAAAATTGGAGTGGTAAAATTATTTTATACTAATTATACAACTCTTATCTGATATAATTTTGTTGGAATATCCTTCTTATAAATATTATTAGTGTCCTTTTAGTTTAATTTTATGTGATTCAAGTCTTGTATTGACTCTATTTACATGGATCCCATGTTAAATTTTTGGATTGGGAAGCCATATTTTACATCTCAAATCAACCCTGGATTTTATACCTGTGTAAGGATGACTATAAAATATCTATTGAAATTACTTCCATTATATGGGTCTTAATACCAAATCATGAAGGGTATCTAGCTCAAATTTTTTGGGGAGGAACTCAACATTAATGAAATGTTAATTTTATGAGAGTATATTTATGAATTTACTAAATAACTCCCTGGACTTCCCTAAGAATGTGTGGTTGAGTATATAATTGAACTCATACTAGGATCTATACCAACATCAAATATACCTTATAAAATGGCCCCCATTAAGTGGAATAATTAAATAATTTTTTTCAAGAAAATATTGATAAGGGTTTCATAAACCTAAGTGATTCACCATGGGGTGAATTGGTCCTTTTTTTCAAGAATGAGGATGGATCAATGCACCTTTTCATTGATCATTGTGAACTTGAAAAAATCAGAAACAAGCACAAGTATACACTACATCATATTGATGACTTGTTCAATAAAACTTTTTGGTGATTAGTACTTGTCAAAGATCAAACTTTAATATAAATATTATCAATTATAGGTGAAAAGAGAAAATATACCCAATACAACCATCTATACAAGATATTTACACTATGAATTTTTAGCGATGCCATTTAGACTTAAAAATCCCCCACTATCTTCATGTATTTTATGAATAGAGTATTTATATATTACTTGATCAATTTTTGGTATTCTTTATTAATTTTATTATTATATATTCCAAGAACAAGGAAGAGCATAAAAAATATTTTATAAATGAGCTAAAGACCTCGATAAAGGAGAAACTGTATGATAAATTTATAAATTTTGAATTTTGGCTAAAAAGTATCATTCTTATGTCATGTAATCATATGTTAGGGTATATATATGGATCCTTTAAATATAGATGTTATTGATGAATAGTGTATACAAAGCAATCTTATAGATATATGTAGTTTTCTAGGCTTGGATGGATACCATCAATTCATGGTTATAAATTTTTCATGACTGTTAAATATACTAACCATGATAATTAGAAAGGGATTCATGGTTATATAGATAAATGATTGTAAAGAAAATTTCCAGGATCTTAAGAGAAGGTTGGTCTCTAAAATTATACTCACACTACCCTGTAGTGGAAAATGGTATTAGATATATAGTGATGCATAAAAGAAGGGACTGGGATGTATCCTCATGTATAATGAAATGACTATAGATTATGCATCATGTTAATTAAATATTCATGAGTTAAATTACTAGGAGAATTATTTAGAGATAGAAATGGAAATATTATTATTAAAGATACATAGGTATTGTCTCTATAGTGAAAGTATGGAATTTATAATGATCATAAGATCATAAATTATATGTCAACAGACATGGTTGATGTTAATCAAGGACTATGACTACTTGATATAATACTACCTTTGGAAAGTAAAAAAGTATGGGTGAATGAGTCATCACCACTCATATCAGAAGAATCGTTGATCGAATCATCACCATAATCACCAAAATAAAGAATTATAAGTTATCACCAAATGAAATAGTTTCAGTGAACAACTCATAACCAATAATCAAACAATAATAATTGAATGGGTAATCATTGTAATAAACCCTATGACGAATGGGTAATCATGGTGATCCATAATAAGGTTAACAAGTTATCACCATAACATGTAACATAAGGGTGATTGGGTTTTCACCACTAATCACAAAAGTATGGGTGACTGGGTCATAATAAATTATAAATAAGACAAGTTTAATGGGACATCACTAATCTCACAATAAAGGTGAATAGGATATCATAATTAAAATAACTTAGAGATTAAATAATTATCACTGCTAATAGATAGAGTATGGGTGGACAGGTTTTCACCACTCTAATAACTATGGGTGATTGGGTTATCACCATAAGTATAACATGGGTTAAAATATTAACTCTAATAACACCATCATAAATAAGGGACAAAGTTTTATCAGTAATAAGATAAAAATAACAAAGGAGAATGAATAATCACCAAAAACAATAACATAAGAAAGGGTGAATAAATAATTACTAATAAACATAACATAAGAAATGATAAACAAATATTCATTAATAAAAATAGAAAAATAATAACTAAATAATAATCATGGTGAACAGTTTATCACCATAGGCATTGATCCCACTAATCCAAATTGCATACTAGGATACCTACAACTAATATGTTGTACACCTATGACACACATGTCAAACATGGATTTCCCATTTGTATGACTTAAAATCCAAACAAAAATCAGATCTCCCATGTTTTATATTATAATGGGAAATAACTATATAAAATTCCCATTATAATACTAATTTACCACTATCTTACCTTATATTCATGATCCCCATCATCAAGTAATTCTCTTGGATTCCTACAAAGTATCTCTAACTCACGTCATAGATATTGAAACCCCTCATAGGTTCTAATTCTAAGGTTTCTCCCACTTTACCAAGGTAATATAGACATTGGTGATTATAAATATAAAACAAAGGGAATAAAGGGTGTATCATGGGTTAGATAACCCATACTTACCTCTCATGAAATAAGGAAACCACATTCAGATTCATTCCAGGTTGTTTATATACACCCTCTTATACCCTCATATGATGTGGTACATGAAACTCATATAAAATGACAAGATAATTTAGGGACAACAGACCTCATAGATGTAGAATATCACTCATCAAGTATCACATAAAAAATCAATATCAATAAAAAAATCCAAAATAAGATAAAAAATATCAATTTAGGTATTTATATTGGAGAGTAGAAATAACACATGAGAAAACTAGTATAGATGGTGGAGAAAGCATATATTTACCCATAGTGATCCACTATGATAAAAGACACTTGATTCTAGACCTTAATAAGGGAGAATTCACTCTAGAGAAGGATAAAAATAGAGAGTATAGAGATTTGGGTTGAGAAATTAGAGAAAAGAAGGTCCAAATGTTTATATAATTTTTTATTTTAATTAAATTATTTAAAAAAAACTGGATTAGAGGCTATTGGTCACTTGATAAAACCCTAGAGGTTACCCAATACCCAATCAAGTACTTGATTATAGGCCACTAGATATTAAATACCCCACCTAGTCACACCACATCTATTTAATCTACTAAATACCTTATACCAAACCATAGAGTTCCCCTTTATATCTTTCATCCTTCGAAAAATTTTACCATCAAGACTATTGTCTCCAATTTCGACCCCTATCCACCACCAACCAATCTAATAGATTAAAACCACCATAATACACATGGTTTAACAAAAATTATGTTGCATTCTTTCCTCGATATATGGAGGTTATTAAAAAATTTTCTAACTCTAGATCATTGGAAATAAAGTTACACTCATGAGGACATAAACATCTAATCCCATATACAATAACAATACAGTCCTACATCAAAAGACAACCCAATACTTGACATGAAGCATTAAAATACACATCATAAGAATCAACCTCCTCCAATGCCTCAAAATTGGTGCACTAATTAACCTCTTCTTTAGAAAATAAACAATTATATAACATTCTAAGGAAATTGCACACCTATTTTAATTATTTTGAACAAACATCCAGTAATAGCCTACTAAACCAAGAAAAATACACACCTAAAATACATTTATAGGTGACTAACATGCAAAAAATGCTTCAAAATTCACTAATTACATAACAAAACTAGTGTTGAGATGACATAACCCATAAAAGAACCTCATTCTTCTAAAAAAAATACTTAAAAAACATCCCATGCAACTGATAATCCTATAACAAACTCAATTGTAGGCCCACTAACTATGAAGATATTATATGATGCAGAAAACATATTGATCCAGCTAAGTGATAATGATTTTCCATTATGAAAAACAGACTACACAAACTCAAGCAAACAACCATGTGCCGATAATAGTTGACATATAAAACTATCAAAAACAACCAATATATTATAATAACAACAACATAAATCTATATACAGATTAAAATAAGACCCAAATATAGGATCCATGACCCGAACGACCACTTGAACAATGCTATTGGATAGGCTTCCACTGGCCTTAGGCGCACCTCCCCGAATGCCAAAGGCTTCTGACTAGCAGTGAAGGTGTAACAAGTATAGTGGGGAGGCTATACCCTCTAGGAATTATAATAATATTGGACTGAGTAATAATATATAACATAAATTTGAAATAAATGACTCAGTAAACTAGAACTAGACCTACCAATGGTGAAAGCACAGTCAATATCAAATAAATAGTAGAATAAAATGATAAACAGAAGCAAAAGCAAAAAATAAACAGATCAGCATCCCAAACAAAACATGTATCCCCAACTAAAAATAAATTGAGAAGACATGTGTTTAAATAAATAGGTTATAAAAGTCAGTATACACATGGTACTACCAATGGGAGACCATAGTTACTACATATAAAATAATTATGCTGATACATGAATGAAATTTAAATAAAAGTAAAAGTCCATCTAGGCACAACCTCAAGGTCCATGCTAATCTCCATGCAAACAGCTACTAAAATCCAACTCGTAAGGCTGTTCCTTTACCTGTATGTAAGTTCATAAAGTCTACACATGTCCCGAAGGACCCGAGTAGGGTGTGAGATGAATCTCAGTAGGATACCAACCAATGGTGCATACTAATAATATAAGTTTAATAAGGCATGTAATATAATTAAATATTCTATATCACAAAGAAAAAAATAAACAAAATAACCCCTCTAGTGATCGACAACCACCAAGTAGTGTCAACTTCTTCAGCCAATTTTAGAATTTTAGAAGTCGATAGGGTCTTTGGCCGATGTCTCAAGGTACCCATGATGTAGTAGAGTCTAGGAGAACCCTCAGGTTCCACCTCAAATCATGTTACCCGACACCACATGCCTCTTGACACCTCACGTCTCACATAATCCTGTTGTCCTGAAGTCACACCCAAGTAATAGTATCCTGGTCCCACAAACCCCTGATCAAAAGCTCACATCGGCCCATGGTAGAAAAAACTAGAAGAATAATGATGTACATCCTCAAATAAATATTCAGTCCCAGGGCCTCAATCATGATGACCATCAGACCCCAACTCGATTGCCACATCTCTATCAACTGAAGTCTCCTCACCTTCCATGTGGATTTCTATGGAAAGCACCCCAAACCAATAATACCTAAGATTCAAATATCTATGGGATCTACCCACATGAGTTGTCAAAACCCCCTCATCAATAGAGTCTTTCTGTGTGCACATGACTCAACTGGTGCTTTGGCCATCATGAGTGGGAGGCAATCACCAAATAAAAGAACCTAAGCCACACCAACTGGCACCTCATGCCCCTGTGACAATGTTGATAAAAAACTGATGGTCTTTTCATCCCAATATCATCAGCCATTCACAAAATGACTAGCTTTCCACCTCAATCTGACATCCACAATGCCCAATCCTGATGTTCCTTCTATTGCTATATCGTCTTGGGCCATTCCCATCATGACCCCATGGGCTCAAAACATGCGATTCAGGCATTTCATATATATACCATTAAAAAAACACATTAAAAAAGAAATTATATTATATAAAATTTAATTATACACTATAAAATCCTAACATATCAGATTGGAGGTCTTGAATGCCTCTAATTAATTAAACCAATCAATAAAAATTCTAAAAAATCAATTTAAATAAAAATAATAAATTAAGACAATTTTGGAACCCCGACCAAAATACCCCAAGGAGAAACAAACTATAACACGAAATTTCCCTAGAGAAATAGGCATTGGTCATGCCCAATGACATCCCATGGGTCATATGATCATTTCAATATGAAGCAGAAGATATAAAAATGCCTCAATCAAAATACCCAAACACGTGTTGAAATCCACCCCCCAAAATATATGAGAAAACATAAATCAAGGTATGAACCACCTACCATAGACTCGTAGACAGAATAATGTATGATATCAAGCTCCAATATGAAGTGGATTGACGTAGATCTTAGTTTTCTTTGTTTTAATTGAAATTGTCTAGGATGGAAAAAATGGTATTTGAGGTGAAAGATAAACTAAGAGTAAGGGTTTATGGGTTTAGCCTTACTGCTATGACTCTAATTCATCCAACGGGTCAAGGAACAGATGACCAAAAGAGGAGAGGGATCAAAATCAAAGTAAGAGGAGAATGGGGAAGCTCTCCCCCTGCTATGAATTAAAAGGAAGAAAAAGGAGAGGAAAAAATAATAAAAAATGAAAAAATAAAAATAAAAGAAAAATTTAACAAAAAACATTATACAGGCTGCACAGTTTATCTGCACAGTTTAAAAAACCATTCAGAAACCATGTGCCAGCCACTGCCAAAGGTAATAGGACCGTTAGAGCTATACACAATGTTTTATAACCATGCAAAAACTGTGCGGAAACCCTCTATCAAAACTGTATAGGTAATCACACAGTCATGCGCCCTCTCACATGATTTATACAAGCCAGGCAGTAGTACAAAACTGAGACATACAATTACCTACAAGAGGACACATGGTTCACCCTAAACTGTGTGCCTTGATCTGCAACTTAAAAACATTCCATTTGGCCTCCAAAGCTTTTGAAATGATTCTAAATCATCTGAGACACTTCCCAAGCCTCTAAACCATCCCAAAAACATTATATAAAGCCAATATAACTCTCATCATTGAGTTCTGATCAACAAAATGAAAAGTATCATAGCCACTAATTGAAAAGTTCAAATCAAGAGTTATCTTTGACCTGAGTCAAAAATATGGGATGTTACACCCAAGACACATGATCCCACAATAATGTATGATTATATACTTGAAAAACCTTAAAAAATATAGAATAACCTCCAACAAGTATTGGAAAATTTAGCAATGGACTCAAACTCTCAAAAAATAAACCCAAATCACAAATAATTGAAAGAAATAATAAAATGAGAATAATAAATGTATATCCATATAGAATAGAGTTCAATAGACACAAAATTTACCATTAACTACCTCCAAACCATCAATCTAAATAATATAAAAATTACATCTTTTAGATGATCCATCAAGATGACCCTATCACATGACTGTATCATTTCTATGATTCTATATCAATTTTTTGTTACTCCTCCATTCCTAGATGATCCCCCATGGTGATGAACTTTTTCTTACTATTGGAAGTACTATAAAAAAGGTCTTCAAAGACATTTAGTAGGACCATTAACTATTATATTCTATATCTTCCTTTGTTAGTTTCTATGAAAAGAAGGACACTCAAGTAAATGATTTTCAAAACGATAAAATGAGATACAAATAACTCTAAAAGATCTCAAATTAAAAACTCTAGATGATTAATGAGATTCTAGAAAATAACATCCATGATCATAAAGTAACATTAATTTTCCTATTAAAAGCGAATTATGAAATTCATCTCCACTATGAATGTTACTCTGAAGAGACCTTCGATGGTTAAATAATCTTCATGAAGTGAATTTAAAAAGGGGAATTTGAATTGATATGTAATTGAGACATGGTACATACTTACACTAATTATTTAAGTACTCTAAAAAACACCATTACATCATATTATGTGTTGTTTATATAACCTTCATATTGAAAGAATGTTATGACTTTTTTCTTAATGAAAATGATTCATTATTTTGGGATATTTTCATGTTGCATTTATTGATTATATTTACATGGATGAGTTTTAATCTATTTGGATATGATTGGAGATGAAAAAAATAACGTTTTTTATGGTTTATTAAACCATGATGTGGATGGTGATAATCCCAACATAAAATTCTTTAGTTACTCTTATGTTGGATAGAGTGTATTTGACATGAGAAGAACCACACCACAACATTTTATCCATGATGTGATTATGGTAATAGAATAAAGAGTTAATCTTACATATAGGGATTGTGTTGCTAGGTTATTATGATAAGAGAAAGGTGTTAATTTTATATGAGACAAATCATTCCATGAATATATTGTTTGTGTTTTAAGTGGTCGTTTGAGGAATTATAAAGAGTTAACTATTCCATGAAGACCAACATTGGGTAAATTGGTTCTGTGATGGTCTAAGAGCCAAGTTATCAAATGCTACAATACATGAGGTCACACTATAGGATATAGAGAGGTGAATAAAACCATAGTGAAATATTAGAAACCATGAATCTATGAGATGTGTGAGAATTGTTTGAGGATATTCTAATTTTAGATATTTGAGGAATGCCACATTAAAGTTCTCATTTCACACTATAATGAATTTGGCTACAAAAGTTTGATGGGATCTTAGTTTTTGAAATATAAAAACTTTCCTACTGTAACCTACATGTTACTCCATGAAGGAAGTCAAAGATACACCAAAATATATAAGATTTATTCTAATATGTTGTTGGTATCTAAGGGTCATGCCATATCTAAAGGTACCAAACTATAACATAAGATTTTTCTATAAATAAATGGTGACCTTCCTAGAGTTCAGTGTAAAAAAAGATTTTAAAACATGAGAGATTTATCCACCCATTCTAGTTAGTATTCTATGAATAATTTGGTAGGAAATTGAGTAGAATAATAAAGATGTATATATAATCCAAATTTAGAAGGTACTTGTGGTATAAGAGGTGAATATCATTCAATTTTTTTAACTCATCATTCTTCATTTATTTATATTTACATGAAATAAACTTGATCATATCCTTTATCCCTTGATAATAAATTGAAATATGGGTATAAAGATTATAATCTCTATACACCAAGGATTAACCACTCTATAATAAGGGTGTGTGAACATTAAAAAACCCCTTGTGTTCATGTTAATTCCTTCTTGATCTATCCTATATGAACACATCTTCACCATCCTAGTCCAATCACACAAATTAATGATTGGATGAATAAAGATCAAGAGTTAGTGTTTTGGTAGTCACTAATTAACCCTCCTCTCAATGGAAACATACCCTCTCCTGGGCCTTTTACTTGGCATCATAGTTGAGTTTTTTGAAGATCCTTTTTAGGGATTTGATCATCTGATACCTTTGATGTGGTATCAAAGCATTCTTGAGTAGCGTTTTAGGTATTTTCCTCATGTATATGAGTTTTTTTCATTGGAATATATTTTATTGATGAGATCTGTGAAGTCTATGAATATTTTCAATAAAAAGGGAGTCCCTATGTTTGATGTAAAGGGATTCTATATATAGAGAGAGAAGATTGATCCATATCTTCTATCACTCATCCTGGTCGTTCATAAAATATAATAGATTGGTATTCATGTACTTAAATTTGGGATGACCTATAATTTATAGGTTAATAAGAATATCAAAGTTTATGGAAGAGAAGACAATGTGTTACTCTTATCACTCTTATAGATAGAGTTGCAATGAGTCATGAGAATTAAGACAACAAACAAAATCTAAAGGAAACTCTATGTTATACATAGAGGAGATAAAAAGGTAAAAGTGTATTAGTTACAAACCAAATGTACCTAGTAAAAATATTTTAGAATAAGATAATATGAATTAGTGGTTGATTTCTTCATTTGAGTAAAGATTCTTGTAAGCTCAATTCTAAGTTATGTTGAATATTTTAAAGATTTTATCATCATGAATAAGATGATGATAATTATCTTAGATAATCTTTATGACTACATTTTATCTCTTAATAATAAATATTTGGATAATTTTTCCATTTACATAGTCAACAACATCTTGATCTCTTATGAGATGAGAAAATATCTTGCCTTAAATAGAAAAGAAAAAAAATGAGAAGCTTACCACATTTAATGATTTAAAATGATTGAATCATGTTGTGTTAAATAAGTATTATGAGTTAGAGACCAATTTAAAATATGAATCCAATAATTTTTAATAATTCATCTATTTATTATCAAAAGGCATTTAGTGAAGAAGAGGAATATATTTAAAAAAAATACCTTTTTAAATGATTTAATTATAGTAATATTTTCCATTTTTTAATTGGTTTTAGTAATTAAAAATAATAAAATGAGAAGGATGATCAACCCAAAAGATCATCTAGGAATTGTAAGATAGAAATTATTCATAATAAAAGAATATTATTAAAAGCTAAAGGAAAGGAAAATATGATAGAGAAAAAAATATTTTCTTAAAACATTTTTCCACATATTGTGATAATAAAATTTCAAGAGCACATGAAAAATTATACAATGAATTTAAAAAACCTTTATATAAAAATAAAATCTTCCTAATAAATCCTCATCTATAGAAGAATAATAATATATTAATTTGGAATAAATTAGAAATGATGAGGCATTAAAAGAGTTTAAAATTAAAGTGTATCTAGTGGTATTCATGAAGGAAATAAGATACTTGAAAGAGAAAAAAATTCATCGAATATGGAGAGTGATTCGTTAAAAAAATACCTTGATATTTCAAAAGCCAAAGATATCATGGAGATAGAATCCTAGTTCAAAATAAATATAAGAGATCCTAATGAAATTCTTTAATCAAGATATATAATACCTAAGATTTAAATTGAAAATATTATTTCCAAGAATGAGGAGGTGGAGGTTGTTGAGGTAAATCTTGTAGAAGATAAAAATTAATTGAGAACCTAAAAAGTCGTAGAGTTAAAAAATTCAATGATTGAAGTTGGTGAAAGATTCAAAATAAAGTATAAAGTTTCTAATATTTAAATAAAACTTTATGATTTTACTGTGGTACCAAAAATATTATATTTTACACTTAGGATTCTATTTCCAGTGGTGTTAGTAGCAATTAGGGAAAGAAGAAGGTGATTAAATCACCTAAAAAATACATCCACTACTATGTTTGATGATGGTGATGGGAATTAAAAAGTAAATGAGGTGTAATATGAGAATAATATTAATTATTATCGTAAATTTATGGTCAAGATATAGTAGAAGGCTCCTATGCATGAGAAGTTGAAAAAAAATAGCAGATATCAAATCACAGGGAAACCCAAAAAACAAATTTTGAAGAACCTATTTTCTACCTGAGATGATTTTTATTTGAAGGAAGATGTTAGTTTTTTGGAGTCTATGGTCACAAAGAATATGTGTGTTGTTATAATATATCAACACTTAATTGAAGAGTGGTTTCTAATAAAATATGATCCAATTTGAAACTTCTAGAATATATCCAAGAAAACATATAGAGGATTAGATGATATTGAAAAATTCCATATAATACATTTATGAGGCCTATGGTATTCTTTATAAACCTATAAATACCACCATTAAATGATTTACCATTCTACCAAAATATATAAAGAAAAAGAAAAACTAAAAATCTATAAATAAGAGTGATATTTAGTAAAACATACTGGGGGTAGAGGTGGTTAGTATAACAAAAAAGGGATAAAAGTCATGGGTACTTGATAGTGTCTACTCACCATAAATTATTGACAAAAAATATCTTAATATATATACGATGCTTTAAAGGAGGAACTATAATATTTTTAACTTATGGATCACTAAATTTTAAAGGAGTTGGATGCACCAATATTCATAAAAAGAAATCCATCGATGTTATATTTATCAATTGGTTGAGGCATAAGTGTTTACAAAATTTGTAATAATGGGAATAGGGTGATCTTTCAAAATATTGGATTTTTCATAATGAGTTTGAAGGATGACACAATTATTATGAATGGTTAGTGGAGAAATGGAAACTTATTCCATTTTTCTAATGATGAAATTTTTTATTTCATGAGCATAAAGGTAGAGAACCATATTTAAGTTAAAACACTATTCCATTTGAGGTATAAGAATATGGTTAAGTTTTTAAAGCATTATTCTTTGAGAAATATATAGAATATACAATGCGAAAGATTGAAAACATTTTTTATATGTCATAAGGGAAAGATGGGGATCATGAGTCACAAGTTGATCAAAATAAAAATAAAGAAACCATTTGAGTTAGTATACTTGGATGTGTGCATATCAATGATCTTAAAGTCAATAAATGGATATAAGTATTTCATTTCTTTTGTTTATGATTTAACTTGTATGATTTATGTGTATTTCATGTCAAGTAAATTAGAATCTCTTGAAAAATTTGAACACTTTAATCGGATCACAAAGAATCACACAATGTATTTCATCAAAAATATTTCTACCCAATAATGGATCTGTATATAAAAATGAATATTTCAAGTCATATCTTTAAAAAAAATTGGCTAATAAATGAATATATTACTCTATAAATTCCCTAGAAAAATGGATTTTTGATAGGACGAATCATATTTTTGTGGGCATTGGAAGAAAAATGTTATAAAATCATAACACTTAAAAAGTATTTTAAATACATGAAAAAACTATTGCTATCTATATGATGAATCTGTTCTTACACTGAATAGATTCAGTTAATATACCTTATGAGTTATGTTTTGGTAAGAATCAATGCTTGAATATCTTGAAGGTTCTTGGTAGATTATACTATATTAGGATTAAAGGAAAAACATTTGGGAATGTTTTATGAGAGAGCTGAATAAGGAACATTTCTTAGGTATAAACCCAGTAAAAGAAGTTATTGATTCCACAATAAGAAAATGACGAATGTTATTAATAGGTTTTATTTAATTATTAAAAATAATTAAAATCTTTCACAAAAATAATTTCCCATCGATGATGATATTGAAGAAACCAGATATGCTATACAACATGAGATCATTCCATATGGTCAAGTATATTTTCACAACTCTCAGGATGATTATGAAATTTCTAGTGACGATGAATGTCTAGAGAAGTAAGTTCTAAGTTATAAAACCATAAAAAATATGTTGATATTTGAAATAATCTCAAAGACAACAATAAGGGGGTACACGCTTGAATAAGTTTGATAATTTTCAATCCTAATATCTTTCATTTATAGGATTAACAAAAGAGTGTTTATGAAACCCTTTAACATGAGAATTAGTTTGTATAGATAGGAAAAAGGATGGATAAAATTGAAAAAAATAAAACTTTGGAATCTGTGTTGTTTTCTAAAGGCACAAATGTGAATGATACAAAGTGGTGTTTCATAATAATATCAATAATAAGTGAGAATTATCACCATAAAAATAATGTATTGTTTGGAAAGGATACTCTCAAATTAAGGGTATTTATTTTTATGAGACTTTTCTCTACTCAAATGTTGTGAAATTATTTGAATATTTCTTTTAATTTGGGCTGAATATAACTATAATGTTTTCCAAATGGACGTGATGTTAGTATTTATAAATGGTGAACTCAAGAAATAAGTTTACATTGAACAAAAACAAGTTTTTATCCTTGAAATATTTGGTTTTCAAGTGTAGTAGATGAATAAGGCCTTATATGGACTCAAATAGGAACCCTAATCATGGTATTTTAAGTAGTTCAATATCATAAAGAGTATGAAATTCAATAAAAGATAAGTGGATTCAAATCATTATGTCATGGTATACAATAAAAATTCCCTTATTGTGATTGTGTATGTTAATGACATAAATTTCACAAGAAACAATGAAGGAACTTGGGAGAATGTTTTACCCAAATAATGAATCTCTTCAAGTTATGAATTATTATTGATATGAATTTTTTTTGGATATATAAACCATTAATACAGGAGGATCTATATTTATTTCCCAAAAAATGATTCTAGTGAGTTACTTAAATATTTTATAATGGAGGATTCAAGATAAGTTTCCACTCCTATAACTATTGGGACCAAATTGTCCTTGGATTAATAAGGGAGGAATATGGAAGAAATATAGTTGCAAAGTATCATTGGTACCCTAATTTATCTAAAAATTTCAAGAATGAATATTATTTTTGTAGTGACTCTATGCAAATGTTTATAAAGAAACATGAATTAGTCACACCATATGGTAGAAAAATGGTTCTTGTTCTATATCAAAATAACCCTTTATTATGGATTGATATATGATACAATTACATCATTACCTGTTTATAGAAATAGTGATGCAGATTGGGTCAAAGATGCTAGAGACATAAATTATACTTCTAGAGGTTCTTTCTTTATTAGAGAAATATGTGTTTCATGGGACTCTAAGAAGAATTTTTTTTCATTCATATCTCAATGGAAGATAAGTATATTGTGGTATCACAATACACAACTCAAAATATGTGAATTAAGTCACAACTTAAAGACATTTGGGTTTATTTTTCATAACCCTTGGTGATTAAGTGCGAAAGTCGAAGTGCAATAAAAATTTCAAATAATATAGTACTGTATTTAAATTTGTAGAATATTGGAATAAAGTAACACTTCACTAAGGAGAAAGTGGAGCATGATGATATTTTTTTGGAATATTTTTTAAGCATGGATCAAGTCACTGATATCTTAATGAATCTGTTTTGAAATGTTTCCTTACATCACTTTATAGTGTCATTGGGAGTTCATTATTTCCATAAATAATTGTAATTTTTCTTGGTTATTTTCTATATTTTATTCATTTTACTTTATTTATGAAGGTGGAGAATATAAAAATAATTTATTATTATAAAGTTAGAGAAACTCTAGTTTCTTTTATAGGATATCATATGGTGGAGTTTGAGGTGTTTGTAGATTGTATTTAGAGAAGATATAATGAGTTGAGTCATATATTACCAACAAATAAAAAATAGGATTGATGAGTATTTTAGAAGGTTTAATAATCCCTATGAAGTGTCATGATAAATGTGTATCTAATTTTATCTTCAATTGAGACATGGTTTATATGTAAATGATCTTAAAATAATAGTTGTTTTACTCAAACAAACACTATTCTATCCTATAGTGTTGTGTTTAGATAAATTTAATATTTAACTCGTGATTGAATTGTTTCTTAATAAAATACATTAATTATTTTTGGTTGTTTTCATTTTTTATTCACTAATAACATTCTCATGGATGAGTTATAAGATGTTTGGAGGTGAGAGGATATGAAAAGGAATGAAGTTTTAATAAGGATGATAAAACCATAAAATAAATTGTGGTAATCATGTTGTATGATTCTTGAGTTACTATTATACTTAAAATATTTTATTTGACATGAAAATGAACACATTTTAGCCTCTCCGTATAGTGAAACCATTACTTAAGCATAATTTATTTCAATCTTATTAACACACTTTACCAAAAATACCTACCAAAGATCTAGAGGTATAGTGTCTTTATAAGATTAGGTATACAAAATAATATTCTTAAGAATAAAAATATAAAATTTATTTAAAATAAGAAATATTTATATTTACTCCCAAATATATTCTTAAACATCATATGATATCTCGAGGAAAACACATTAGAGAAATGGTGAACTAGAAATCCTAGTAAGGGAGAAAACATGGAAATAAAGCATAACATGCGAGTGAAAAAGCATAATATGATATCATAAATAGGATGAAAATAAGAATATGATAATGGAATTAGGAAATGATATCATAATATTATAAGATCATAAACACGTGGAAATAAAATAAAACATGATATCATAAACATAAGTTAGGGTTCACTCCCATAACCATCATCATAAAGTGGAAAAATTCTCATGGGGGATTTTGGTTCCCTCCCAAATCCCTTACATAATATCCCATGAGATATAAAGCTTTACCCAATGTATTGGAGGTCCATATAATTTTGGTACCACCCATCACATAAATTAAAATCATACAAAGGTACTACAAATGAAAAAAATAAACTATATAAAAATCACAATCATGATCAAACTGATGAGAAATAAATGGGTTTCATAATTTGGATTTATAGAATAACCAAAGTATAAATCATAAGTATTTACAAGATAATAAGGAAATAATTTTATTTTTAAATTTCATAAATTAAAATTTTATATAGGAATTGAAAATGGATTTCTATTTTAGAAAATTAATGAGAAAGATATATAGAAAAAAGAATAAAAATGAACCACTTTGTTAGATCTTTTGTGAAATATCTAAAGGATATTTTAAATAAGGAAAGAAATTATTATTTTACATAAAATGAGAATAAAACAAAAATGTTTATACAAAAAATATTTGGGGTTTTTATAAGCTATTAATGGTTTAAAAACACTTTATGAGGGTGATTATTGACATGGGATAAGAAAAGAAAAGTTACCTTAAATTAGGTTTACTTATTAGTAGGAATTTTAAGGGGATAAAAATATGTATAACCTAAGAAATGGAAACAAAATTTTAATAGGTATATATTTAAGGAATATATAAAAAAATAGAATAAGTTCACAAGATGAATATTTCATAAAAGGGATAAAAATAAAGAGGATATGTAATCGAGAAGCCACAAAGGATGAATGGAAGATCCCTTACTACCTATGTAAAAATTCAATTAAAGACCCCATAAATTGGAGAGGATGAAAATAAAGTTTAAATAAAATGAATGAAATATAGTTAATTATATATTATACAAAATTTTCAGTATACACTCCACTTAAATAATAATTTTTGCATTAATATTAACTATGTTTCATTGAAGAGAAATTGAGACAAAACCCTTATGACTTTAGTAATTTTATAATAAAAAGTAATTACACGATTGAAAAAAATGGATTATTAAATCATAATAACTAAATTATGGATTATACTAAAAATGGTTTATAATGCAGTATATACACCATAGAAATAAGAAACTGGTGTATAACATTAAAACACATCTCAATGAAGGGTGGTTCAGAGAAAACTCTTAACTCTTATCTGAAAGCATTACACACTTATACCTGAATTATTGAATAATTAAATTAAGTTAATTATATATATACCGAATGAAATTATTCATCTATATTTAATATTCCAAGGTTCTTTAACCATCATATGTTATTTATTTATATTATATTTTTCATGCCTATTCGGGTTACTTGAGGTTGTTTAGTCAATTTTCCTGTAAATCCTTATGTATATTGATCATTGTCTAACAAATTTTAAAATGCATTCATAATATATATAATATTAATAGTTTAATGTAAATAATATTTATATATTAAATATATATTTAAATATACCCATGATGGGTGGTGATGAAAAATGAAGCACATTGCTCGTGGAGGCAATAGTTCGCACATACATATGACTATTGTTTCCACTTTCAAATAATGAGAGGGAAAGAAGGTAAATGATAATTATAAATTTTTGAATAATATTTATATTATATATGTAATATTTAATAATCCAATACACCCTTTTGGTCAGTTATTAATGGAGTTTATTAAAAATGAAAGATGCCACTTTGTGGAGGCAGTAGTTAGCGCAACACACTAATGGTGGTTTTGATTTTCTTAGAGATTAGAGATTAATAAATAATGGATATTACAATAATATAATAACAATAATTATAATAATGATACTCATTTCATTATATTTTTATGAATATAACATATTTTTAATAGAAATAATAAATAAAAAATGTTGTGAAGAAGGTAATACTTACATTGGAGACTTGATCTTCTCTTAGATATTTCCTTGGAAGTGAAGGCCATAAGATAAGTTATAGAGACCAGGGGATTTAGGATGATCATAGGTATTATATGATATTTATTTTAGATAAAGGTTTAGGAAAAAATTGATGGTAAGTTTAACCAAGGAGGGGTGGAAGTTACCCCCTTTTATAAGCGAATAAAATGGCATTTTGGTAGTACCCTTTACACTTTCATGATAACATTACATTATTACTTGGTCAATGACTTCAAAATTTTGTAAAAATATTTTTTTTTGTGTTTTTTGGTCAATAAAAGATAAAAATAGGATTTTGACACATATTTTAAACATGTTATTGGGTTTATATCATTAATATTTTACAATTTACACTTCTAATTTAAAACTAGGTAACTAGTTTTTAACTAAATGATTTTTTGTTTAATTAAAAATATAACATAACCCACATAACAAAATTTTATTGTAATGGAAATAAATTTAATCTCTATTTAATAAAATTATGTTTCTAAAAATTATAAAATTAACTTTTAAATTAAAACAGTTAATGTGTAGAAAAATGTTTTAGCAGAAAAACGACATTTTACCCATTATGGATTCTTAACATTATTTAGTATTGATTAAGAATTAAATGAGTGTTACTATATTTTTATGTGTTTATAAATAATATTATATGAATTATTTAAATTATATAATTTTAATTAATTTGTTATAAATTCCTTGATATTAATGAAAAATATTTTTTAAATAATTGTTTCACAATTATCGTGGTAATTAGAATTAATATTAATAATATTATTTTATGACTAAAAAATCAAATTAAATTTGTTATATAATATTTAAATAATAAACTCAAATAGGACATATATTTTTTTATATTTAATTCCTAAAAGTGATATATTCTTGTTTTTATTTTTACCTTGTAAAAAGAGTTTTTATTGTGAAATATTACTTGGGTTTCCAAAAATGTTAAAAACAAATTATATATATTAAAATCAGAATTTTAAATGATTTATATTACTTATTAAATATATATTTTTTATATAAAAAGTTTTTCTTAATCATTTATGTCATTATTGTATAATAAAATTTACAGTTTTTAAAAAAGTTAGTATTTTTACTATTTACTTAGAAAAATTATAGTCGGGGTGGAGCCTGAATGATAAACCCCATAATCCTACATCGAAAAGACCATAGTTCAAATCCTATAATGACAATTGTGGTATTTATGATGCAATCAGTGATGCAGCACATTCATGCGGTGACGTAGGCCTAGTAACGCATACATGATGATGTAGACATGACGCTGCACTGAGCCTTCACGTCAGTTTCATGGGCCAGTTGGAATGGGTTCTATTGGTTATCTATTGGTTCTACCTATACCTATATATAAAGTGGTATTTTTTTCATAATAAAAATAGGTTTTGTCCCCAATGTTTTTAAAATAACTATTCACCTAAAAATTGATTATTTCTAAAAAATGTAAGAAAAATTTATCTTAGGATAATACCAATAAAATGAATTAAAAAAAATGAGTTTTATTTTATAAAATTAAAATTCTAAAATTTATATATTTATATTTTTATAAAATATATAAATTACGAATAAAAGCACTTTTTTAAGAAAATGCGTTTTTAAGCCTTACATGTTCTTAATATTATTTCATATAGATATCTAATTTGAGTGATGTTAATATATTAGTTCATATATAATCATAATATAAGGTGTTAATTTAGTTTATTAGGTCAAAATATACAATACTTAATAAAATAGTTCTTTGAAAATAAATATTACTTTTATACTCGATACTCTTTAACAAATACCATTATTTAATTATTCAAATTCTCAAATTTTCTCTTTTCTAATCCATTTATATTGAAGTATTTATTTGAATTTTATATATACAATATATCATATTTTAATAATAATATTTATACATAATGCATATATATATATATATATAATATTTTAATATAATATTTTTATTTGTCTACGAGTTATATTATTTTAAATTTACCACTTAACAATACCCAACTTTGTTATACCAATAGGATATATGACAAGTGACCATATTTTCAATGAATATAATTTCAATGACCATAATTGCGACGACCAAATTTGAAATAACCATATTTCATTCCTATATATAGACTTACTAGTTTATTCATTTATTCCACTCTCACTTCTGAGGAAAAAATTTTTATGTCATATTTTTCACAATGATTTCTCTTTGAATGGTTTTCTCCCTCATTATTGGTTTTATTTAGCTATTCTTGATCCTCAATGTTGAAGATCAATGAGATTTCCTAGTCATAAATATTTCATTATTTTTATCAAATTTCCACTATTTTTTTAATGGATGTACTTCATCTATGGTGAGTAATAATAAATGATGTACAATACTTAGTTTTATGTGTATTTTCGTAATTTATCACTTTTGAATTAATAAAGTGTATTTAGTTTAGTTTATGTCTTATATGTTAAATTTTATAATCATATTTGAATCATTTTGAGATAATAGAAAAATTCGCCTTAAAATTATAGACATAAATAATAATAATAATAATAATAATAATAATAGTAATGGATCTTAGAAACTTTCGGTGTTACATTCCCCACTTAAATAAATTGCATCCTCATAATTTAAACTGTTAGTTACTAACAGAGTTAGATAAGGGTTTCTATGAAGTGAAACAAGATTTAATTTCTTGAGTGATATAAACCTTATGAACATAGAAAACATATATTTTCATTAGAATTGGTTTATCCATGATATTGAGCTTTTGCCAACTGTTTGAGATAAGGTTTCATCTTTATTCGGTATCTAGACCCACATAATATAATTTTCTTATAAAGGGTGTTCATAATCATCCTTTCATAGACTATCATAGGTTGATATAAAATGTTATCTTCTTATTCTAAATAATATTTTCTTATAGGTGGAGAGAACAAATCTATTTCAAAAATCACATTAAATTTATCAAGGATAATAATATTTTCATAAGACACTATCCCATACACTTAAAAATGGGATACAATAACCAGACTTGAAGACCCCTTATGTTATTTTTATAATAGATTTTTGTATTTATTGAAACCTAACTTGTGTTAAAGGATATTTTTGGAAAACTAGTGAAAGTTACTTGAAGTTCTTAAATGAAGTTTTTATGAAATCATTGGAAGCCCAGATACAGGGTTTGGAAGAAAGTTGATGAAGTTTAAGAAAGTGATAAATTCAAGAAGTTAAAAATTTATTAACTTTCTAACCCGAAGTCTGATGATGCTATTATATTCTTTCAGGTTCCTAAAGAATCTTGAATAAGTCATGATATGATCTAAATGAAGTATAAGAAAAGAGAAGTGTAAATTTTTGAAGTTTCCAAAATTCATGTTTTCATATGAAATTTTTGTTATAAATATATTATTTTATCATTAGATGAACATTAAATCAGACATACATTTTCTGGAAAAACATCCTAAATAATGAGTTATAAGAAAGTCTTACATTTCTTGTTTTAAAAAGTACATATTGGTTGTATGTTTGCAATTATAATACCTTTTTACCATTGGATGAACAATATGTTCAATTGGATAACATGATCATATGGAGAATGTTTTCAAAATTTACAAAGAGTAGTTGTACAGAGTTACAAAGTTAAAGTTTCATGAGGTTACAATGTTGAATTTTGTACAAAGAATATGTTAATTTTTTTCAAAAAAAGATATTTTAAAAATGTTATGATAAAAATAAATGGAATTTCAAAGTTCCTAATCAGATGGACCATATTTGATGTTTTTGAAAGTAATGTTTTGTAAAAAGGCATCAGATGAAAATAATTTCATAGAGATATTGTAAGAATCTCTGAATATTTTTCCCTGAGATTTTGTTGGTTTTCAATATGGGGAAGAAATAAAAAGTGGCTTAAGAAGTTATATTTGAATATCTAAGAAAAGAAAAATGGGGAGATCATATTTTTAATTAGACATAAATATAAAAACATAGATCACTTAAAAAACATATCTAAATAGAGATATGTGAGGATATTTAAATTTGATTTAGCAGAAAAAAGTTGATTGGATGAAGAAAGTTGATAAACCAAAGAATAACTTAACTTTTTAATCATACATAGATGATTTGATATAGGATATTAGTCTTAGATAAGGGAATAAAGATCCAAAATAATAACTTTCATGTTTTACCAATTATTGAGTTTTGTGTAAAAATAAAATAGAAAGAAAAATGATGTTTCAAAAGATGTGTTGAAGTTACTACCTAACATAACAAAGAAGGTTTATGAAGACTTTATAATTTGAAACAATATAGTCAACCATGTTTAGTTGACTTAGAGAAATAGATAGATCAATGTTTTCTGAGTTTTGTTTGAGTGAGTTTTATTCAAATGGACTAAGAATATCAGATTTATGTGGATATTTTTTTGAATATATAGTTTGTATATGTTATATTGAATAAATATTTTATATTGGATTATATTCAATGTTGTGAAGTTTTGAAGCACTGGTAAGGGAATACCATCAAAAGATTTTTTTTAAGGAAGTCCATCAGATGAAATTTTTGTAAGGAATTCCACTAGAAAGAACTTTTTCAAGAAAATACATTGGTTATACTTCTCTGAATATTCATATAAAGTTCATAGTTGAGCAAGGAAGATTATATGGAGTCAAATAGATGAAGAAACTATACTGTGAAAAGTTTTTTCTTTAGAAAACCTTTTCTGGACAAACATTTTCTAGATGGTGATTTTTGAGAAACTTCACACAACTCATTAAACTCCTATGTTGTGATGATATTGTGATTTTCTTTGAAAGTGGTTTCTTATCAAAGTAAGTGATGATGTTTTGAATATTTTCATAAACATAGAGTTCAAGTAAATTTATATAAAGTTGGAAACATCAGTGAATTCAATAATACTCATGAATACTATAGAATAGCTAAGAAGCATCCTAGATAAATTCAAATGAGTATGAAATTTAAATTTATGAATTTCAGTGAGTGGGAAAACATAATTTGTTTCCTCCCTTTTTTATTCTAAGAGAACAAATACATATATGTGGAAAGTACGTTGGTACTTAGCACTTTTCACTAAAAAAACTGAGATGATGAAATAATTGTGTCAAAGTTGAGTTTCTAACTAAATTCAGTTTTTCTGTTGAAGAAAAATTTCAAATAGAGATTTCATATAAGAGTATTTAATAGAGTTTAGTTATGATAACTGGACAGAGAGCATCCAACAGAGGTAATAGACTGGGTTTCCAAGCTGATTTTGTGTGTGTGAGGTTTTGATTTTGTTAATTGGTTAGAACATAGGTTTAATTAAAGGAAAAGTTTCAGAATAGGTGCATCAAATGGAAATTCTAGATTTAGGAAAACTAGATGGTTATTACAAGATAGAGAAATCAGATAGATGGAAAATCAGACAGAGATTCTGGAAAAACTCTTTACGATGCAGTTTAATAAAATTTTTATATTCTTATTATGGATCAAATTTTATAAAAAAAATTATAAATTGATGGGACTCAGTATAAACATATAAATAATAATATATAAGAAGACCAATGGGTGTTAGATAAAAAATTTTATCCCCTTATTTCTAATAGTGAATTTCTATGGACCCATAAGAGTGTCCATGAGAAGGATGTAGGTTCTCACACTGAGGTGGAAACTTGTAAATATTTTGTTCCTAGATTAATTTCTTACATTTTCATGCTTGTGTGTTTATTATAAAAAATGATATGGAATACCACTCTAATATGTTTTAGGGGTTAAATTAAAAAAAATGATAAATTTTTAAAAATAAAAAAAACTTATTCAATGCCTCCTTTTATGTGGTTTAATGATCCTTAGGATTTTTAATTAGAATCAGAGCGAAAGTTTCCCCTATAAAATCCTTATAATAGAAAATATCAATTCTATTAATAGTTTATGTATTCCTACATTTGATGTATAAATTATCATTACTAAAAAATATAACAATACCCTATATTTTATCTAAGGGATTTGAAGTTGTATATGCATGTACTATTGAGTTTCCACCCATCAAGAAAGATGCTACCCTGTATTTTATTGATAAGAAAAAAATTGAAGTTGATAGAAATGATAGAAATTCTATTATTATGTATCTATCAAAAAATGTTTATATAAAGGTGATGGGTCTCAAAACAAAAAAGATAAAGTGGGAAGAGATCAAAAATATTTTCAAAGGAAACACAAAAGTGATGGAAGAAAAGCTAAAATATAGCATAAAAAATTTAAAGACATAAGTTTGAGAGATGAAGAAACTATTGATGAGTAATTCAACAAGTTAATAAAGTTGTATAAAACATCATAGGTTTCAAATATGTCCATTAATATTCTACAATTATTAAGAAACTCATGAGAAACCTTCTGGATTGGTTTGAATCTAAAATAAATGCTTTATAAGAAAAAGAATATTTATCACGTGATGAATTATATAACTTTTTAGTTACTTTATAAATGAGAAAATCTCCATCATTAAAAATAAATCTCAAAGTTGAAATGGATTTTGAATCTATGAGAAAGATAAAAATTCAAGATTCTAAATATGTCAATTCTTGTGATTCTAAAGATAATGGGGACGATGAGTTGAAAAAAATCAGATCTCTTATCTCCAATAATTGTAAAATATGAAGAGGAAAGTATAGAGGAAATATTAAAGTCAACTGTTTTTAGTGTGGTGAAATCAGACACTTTTCTATGAATTTTTCAAAGAATAAATTCAGTGAATTTGAATATTATCTTGAAGAGAAGACTCGATGGATGAATTTGAACAAAAATTCCAACAAAGAAAATAAGTACACTGGTGGAAAGAAAAAGTTCACTAGAAATAGTAAAACCATGATGAGTAAGAAATTTTAATCTAACTTAGATGAGATTGATTCATAAGAATATAAAATTTTGTAATTAATTAGAAACTTCTTTGCAAATATCATGAAAAATTAAGATTCACCAAACAATGAAGAAAAAGAACCAGGTGAATAATATTACAGAGAGTATGAGCTCGTATCAATACTTGTTTCAAGTATTGATAAAAACCTAACTCTCAATAAAGAAATATGAATGATGACTAAAGAATGATGAATTTTTTTTGAAGGAATAAATGACACACTTATGTAAGAAGAAGATTATATCTAGGAAATTTTATACTATAAACTAAGAATTGCTAAATAGGGAAATATGGTTGAAGGCCTCATTAAGAAGTTGAAAAATAAGGAATATAAAATTAAAAAACTAAATATAAACACCTTGAGGATGAAAGTAACTTATTAAATTTGAATGAAAATTTCATCAAGTCTTTGGAATAAAAAACTGAATCATCTGAAGTTGTAGAAAAAATACTCCAAAGATTCGGTGAAATCATCACCCACTAAATGTAAAATTTTGTCTGATTTTTCTAACATTTCAGTTTCTAAGAAAATTTTTGGGAAACCTTTGGTTGATAAGGGATGTGAGGAACCTATAACATCAATGAAATTTTAAAATTACCTCCATAAAAGATGACCCACACCCATATAAAGTAAGAACAAAAAGAAGTTATGATCCCCAAAAATATTTTTATAGAGAGAAACCATACTTCTACAAAAAACTAATATTTCAATATTTTTTCTAGTTCAATGGAATTTATGGTCATAGAGCTTACAACTGTCTTTATAACATTTCACTTCCAAGAAATAGGCATGAACATAGAGGATGCAATGGTTGAAGTAGAATGAGTAACTTTCCAACGACAAAAGATGTAAGAAAATTGAAATCTCAAGATGTTATAAAATCTTCAATGAAAATCCATTTGAATACATGGATTATGTTTTTGGAAGATGTAATCAGCCAGTTCAATATTATGAAGAATGTATGACTATACTTTTAGGGAAAAGTTCCTTTGATAGAAAAGAAAGGGCGGCTGGATGGAAGAAAGTTTATGAAAGAGATTTTGTTGTTGAGATAAATCTAAAAGAAAGAAAATTGAAAAAACCATGGATTCTTGGTAGTGGTTATTACTCACACATAATGAGATATAAAAAAATATTGAAAAATATTGAAAATTTTGATAGAGGAGTAGTTACTTTTGGAAATGATAGTTCCTTTAAAATCATAGGAATATGATCCATTGAGATAGAACCTTGAAAAATAAAACCTAAGGAATTTATATTTGTTGAAGACCTAAAGAAAAACCTTCTTAGTGTGAGTCCACTTTATAATGATGGAAAATAATTGGTATTTATAAAATATTCTTATATCATTATATGTGTAAAATATGAAAAACCTATTACAAGAGGAGAAATAATTAGCGAAAATATTTTTAAGATTGGGTAACTTGGCGACTCATGTTACTTGAGTGCTGATGATGAGAATAGGTTATGGAATCCCAAACTTAGGTATCTAGGGTAGAAAAGTATGGGAAAAATTTCTAAAGTTAATATAGTTTGAAATATTCCAACCTTGAGAAGAAGATAAGAAAATGTTTTTATAACTTGTTAGAAAAGAAAATATGGTTAGTAAAACCCACAAAAATTAGATATTAAATCTAATAGACCTGTTGATATTATTCACTCAGATATTTGTGGATTTATGGGACATTAATCAATAAGGAGATATTTTTACATTATCACGTTTTTTGATGATTTCATTCAGATGACCAACATCATGTTTATAAAACATAAATAAAGGGTTGTAAAAATATTCATATATTTCAAAAGAGATATTGATAGATAAATGGGGGTTTATATACAAATTTTGAGAATTTATAATGGTATTTAATACACATTCCATGATTTTGAATCTTATCTAAAGAATAATGGAATCAAAAATCAATATAGTGCCCTATAAACACCTCAAAAAAATTTAGAAAGGAAAAATAGAATTTTTGTGGAAATGGGAAGAAACATGTTGGTAGATTACAAAATTTCAAAGTTCTACTAGAGAGAAGCCTTTAACACTAATGTTGATGTGAAAAAATAAAGTTTTTTAAGGCTTAAATAAATCATTACTTATAATAAAATTTTGTATAACAAGAATCCTTTAGTGAGATATTTTAATTTATTTATATTCTCTATTTATAAAAAATAAAGAATATGAATCTTGTGAAATTTGAAGAAAAATACAAGGAATGAAGTTTCATGGGATATTCACCCAATAAAATGAAGTTAAAAATGTTAGAATAAATATTTACAAAAATTGGTAGATTCCTATGATGTGAAAGTTATTGAAAATTCAAATTTCTTAATAAAGGATGTTTAAAATATTTAGAAAGAAAAAATAACGATTTAAAATGAAAGTTAAAGTGATCCAAAAAAGATATATCAACACTCAAAGGAATCATGTGATGAGGAAAGTGAATCTAAATATAATAGCCTAGGAACTGCACTCCTAGATCCAATATTGAATTACCTAACTATATATCTATAATATTGATGAGGATAATTATAACCCAATTTTTCATCTAAACGTTGAAACATTAAAAGGAAAACATGGATCGCATACATTCTGGGGGAACTTTTAGGTTTAGAGTTTTAGAGAATTAAGAATAACACCTATATAAATAATTTAAATGAATTTAAATGATCATTTATCCCACTTAACCCATCATTTCTTTTTACAATAGGTTGTCAACATAATCCTTATAAAATCCTTTATAAACATAAATTGTTAAAATAATTCTTTAAAACATGAGGAAAAGGTAACATAAGAAAGGTCAGATCAAACACCAAGTAATGTAAATTGTAAGGATTAATAAATGAATCCCATCAATAAGCATAAGAGTGAATAACGGTATAATGACATAATCAAAGTGCATGAGAGAATCATTAAATTACTGAAACACATCAATACATGGATCATCAAATATTAAGTCATGAAAAAGGAAAGAGTAAACAAATCAATAATTAGATTCCATGTGATATCAATCTCAATCATTATAAGCATTATGAACTCATAACAAGAAATTAAAACTATTTATGGTAACTTGGATCATTACTTTAATAAAACGATTTCAAAACCTTTATTAAAAACTTTCAATTGGAATAACCATACAACCGATATCCAATAACATCATTACCCATTGCATTGGAGAGCTATAATGGGGATCACCATTTGTATAATATATATCAGGCTCACATATTCTTCATGAGGAATAATAGAGATCAAACCTTGATATAAGCTATATTGGGCTCACCCCGTAGGATCGAAATGTTGATGTATATTCTCAATTACAAGAGGGATGGGGGGTTGAATTATAGGTTAAAAACATTCATTTTTATCCTTAATAAAACACATGTTTAATAAAGTTAAACAAGATGGATTCACAAACCCTCTTTAGTTTTTAACTAAGAAACTAACTTACATAGGATCTGTTAATATGGATCCAAAAAAGAAACTTAAGAAACATTTACTTAGGGAAAGACTATACCTTAAATCATACATAATATTATTTATTAGAATATACAAGTATAATAAATTATAATAAAGTTATACTTTATTTCTATAAAAAAATATAGTATAAATAAAACTTGTAACAACAACAAGTAAATAAGTATAAGAAATAATTTAACCAAAAGAGAAGGGTATAAAACAACCTTGGATAATGGTCCCTTGATTTATACTTTCAAGAAAGTCTGTCTTACCCACACCAGAGTAATACCTTGATAAAAATATCAGAATCTATCTTAATATCCCCACAAGCCCTCAATATCTAAGGTGATCAACACCTCTGTCTTCCTATCCCTAGAATCCCTCGATTGTACACAAAAATAATCAGAGTCGCACTAAGAAGGTTGAACAATTTTTTATTGCACTTGAACAAGTTATTCACCATATTTGCACAATGTATTTTTGGGAAAAGATCTTGTAGGGAATCAGAACATCGAACACTTTTCAACGTTCTGAACTCTTCAAATGGCTGGGGTATTTATAGGAAAAAGGTTCCAATGGTTGGATCCATCCTCTAATGATTATATATTTCCTTAAATCTCAGAGGGACCTATACACTTTTCACTCAACCAATGATTAGTTAAAAATAGATTGTATGAAATCGTTTCATGAAAGAAAACTTGGGAAAAATTATCATTGAGAAACAATAATATGTAAAAAACGTTATTATGTTTAATAAAATATAGTGTAATAGGATCCAATAAACTTGAAAAAATATGTAATGAAATAAAAATAAGTTTTATAAATATGAATAATCAGATTTTAGGAATATTAGAATTATAATCTAAAAATATTGATAATTATATTATGAAATAAAAGAGAACCGGAGTCTAAATTATGATGAATCTGGAATATGATTTATGATCAGTTCAGAATCTAATTTTCAGAGAAATCAGAGTATGATTTTAGCAAAAATTGGAGTCTAATTTAGGAGAAATTGGAGTCTGATTTTAGAAGAAATCAGAGTCTGATTTCAAAAGAAATTGAAGTCTAATATCTAATGAAATTGTAGTTTGATTTCAAATGAAATCAGAGTCATATTTCAAAATAAATTAGAGTCTGATTTCCAAATAAATAAGAGTCACAATTCTGGAGAAATCAGATTCAAAATAACTATAAGGTTATGAGTTAGGAAAGGATTTAATTTTTGACTTCAGAAAAAGATGGTTAGTCTTGGTTTGAGAAAACATTAAATAAGGTATAATAAATAATAGGTAAAGACAAACAAATTCTTAGAAAAAGAAAATTTTCCTTAAGAGAAATTTTATTAGAGAAATATAATTTTCTGTAAGAAAATGTGTTTGCGATTTTCAAAACATAATGGAATGAAAATGTCATAAGGAAATGTATTAACTTAGTAATATCCCCCCTTTTGGAATGCACAAGTAACTTTTCATAAAAGAATATAAGAACTATGGTTTTTATTTTAAATCTTAGAAGAAATACTTATATAACTTTGAGTTTATGGTTCATGATGAATAAACCCCCCATATGTTTTGAAATCCCTAAGTATTGTATTCTTGAATTTATTAGAGAAGTAACTCTTCCTTACTTAAGAATTTATTATTTAAGTAATCTCCCTCTTACTTAGTCATTCTCTTTCTTTAACATTATATTTTTTTCATCATTATCTTCTCCCCCTTTTTGTTTTTTAAAAAGTAATAGAGTGAAAAAATCATATATGAAATTTTATAAATATACAAGACAAACAATGGAAAGATAAGAAATTTCATTATGATGAAAAAATTTGTTATAAGGGAAAATAAAACAAAATATAAAAGTTTAAAAATAATTCATCCATATTTTTATCCTTTAGAATCAGTTTTTTTAGGGTTTCCTTTAGCTTATTCATCTCTTTATGATCATCTTCATACCTCTTAATCAACTGTTCCTGATCCAAATTTTTCTTTTAGAGAACTTTGATTCTCTCTTCCTAGGATTTAATAAATTCACCTTGAGAATTTATCACTTCTTCATGATCTTATAATTTTTCTACCATCTCTTCCTAAAGTTCGCTTTCCCTTTTCAAATTTAAAGAAATAAAATTTAACTATCTATTCAGGTCGTTATCCTCTTAGATTTGAGTAGCTTTCTCTTGATTTAACTTCTCTAAAAGACTTTTTGAAAATTTATTTATTGTTTCATTTTAATTATCAATTAAATCCTTGACTAAATTAATAAAATCATCTATAATTTTCAGATCTTCAATCATGGACTTAGACCATTTGGTTATCTCTGTACAAGATCTTCTATGGGAACCATAACCAATTTGAAAAGTCTTGAACTCAACTTTAAGTTTGAAAAAAATTTCCCTGAGAATGCTTGTTGAATTTGAATTATGATTGATTGTTTTTTGAATTAGTTGGAACCTAAAATCAATACTTGGAAATAATGGAATGGTATTCATAAGATTTTTCATGGACTGAACAACAAAATCATGTCCTAAGGAAGATGAAAACTTATAAGTAGATTCAATTGTTTGTGAGAGAACTTTATCTTGCTGATATTATTTTCCCTTAAATGTTCCAACAACAACTTCCTTCTTATATTTTTCAAATTTAACATTCTTTAGTGTTTCAACAATGATTTCATTTCCTTTATTTTCCTTAGAAATTTTGTTCATAATATTTTGAGCCTCTTTCCTTATTAGAAACATGGATAATTATATCATCATCATTGGCTTCTTTATCATCACCTTGATTAACAATTTCCATATCATATTTTTAATCAACATGCTAAATAATATCCTCATTACTTCTCTCATCATCCGAAGGTTTATCAACCTCATCCTAAGCATCATCATTTTTTAGAATTGATCTTTCTTCTGAAATGATCTTGGTGGATTCTTCTTAGGATGTTCTGATAAATAGCTTGTCAAAAGGACTCTAATTCTCTTGGAATTATTACACCATTTTGATTTCATCATCACTTTACTATTACTCTTCTTCTTCTTATTATTCTTTCTACACTTCTTTTTCATCAACAATGGGTTTTGGAATTGAAATAACTTTCTTTCTCTTAAATACACCCAGAGTTTCAATTTCCACTATTTTTTGCGAAAAGGATTCTCATACTTAACTTTGTTCATATGGCTTCTCTGTGTTTCTATTAAAACATTTAAAAATATTGACTTTTGAAATATTTTTTTAACTTATTCTCTTTATCTTTATTCCCAATTTATTCAGCTAATTGAATCTTTAAGACCTTAGCCGCAGTATGGTCTAACCCAAAAAATTGTGACTCCTTCCTTCTTTTTCTTCTTCTTCTCTCTCAATTTGGCTATTAATTCATCAGATAAGGTTTTTTGATTTTTCTTCTTGGGTGGATTAGATTCCAAGATAGGTGTTGGTGCTTTCTCTTTCGGTTTCAGTTCTTTTTCTTTTCTTTTCTTTAGAGTTTTCTTGGAACTTTCTCCCACTTCACCCTTCTTGCCGATACCTTGATCATCCTTATCAGGAAATTCCAAGAAATATCATTTCTTAATACTAAAACCAATCTCCATCCTTCTAAGAGTATCATCACTTAATTACATTATCTTAAAACTCTTTCCTTTGAGATGCAAGAGATTTTTAAAGAGTGTGAACATAAGAAAATAATATTCGAAAATATTTTTGGGTACATTATTATTTGAGATTTGAAGGTTCCATTCTTAACATTTTGATTTTCAAAATAATTTACTTGATGAGTTTTATCTTCTTTATATTTACCAAGAAATATATCATGAAAATATCACATTTCTTAGGGGAAAACTTGTCTCACTTTCTCAGAATGACAAAACCTTTCATCCATGGATCTTGCAATCAATAATTAGTTGAAATATCAGTACTATTTGATTACTTTACTCCTTTAAGTCCAAGAAACTCAATTGCCTTAACCTTCTCAAAAGATCCTTCATTGTCTGGTAATTTGTGTGAGAAAAATATTTCTTCCCCATCATAAGGTATATCCAAGATACTAGAGGCCTTGTTGAAAGACAAAGAAAAAGTTTTTCCATAACTCTTGATTGAAAACATCTCTCTTCCATCTTGTTCATAAAAATGAACTGTATCATAGAATTGTGTAAGAAGATCAGGATAAACCAGATCCTAATTCTTTGGTTTAAAAACACATAGACTTTCTGAACTATTCTTCTTTATTATTTTCAAAATCAATGAATCATAATTCGCAAAGAAATTTGGATCCACCAATTTTTCTCTTTAAATTATCCAATCATTGAGTTACTTGTTGGAGGCTATCATAATATGTGAGGAAACTTCAAGAGACATTTAAAGCATAAGGAAATGGAGAAAAATAAGTGAAAAATTTGAAGAGTGAAAGTTCTTAGTCACAAAATCACTGAGATAACCGATGCGAGACACAAATAGTGGGGTCCTTTATATAGGCTTCATAGTGACGATTCATATTCCTAATTCAATCCAACGGTTGATATTACATTGATCTGATCTGACGATTTATATTTAATGCTAGAAAAGGATTACAGGTTTTGATCTTTTTTGGTTTTAAGGAAAAATCAGATTTAAGGAAAATGAATCCGATAATGTTTTCTTAAAATAAGATAGAATTACCAAAAAAATGAAATTGTGAAGATTTAATTAATAAAACATACGTCTCGAAATTCTCAAAAATAATTGTCAATTTTGAAAAAGTTCCTCTTTTTTTAAAAAAAAATAAATTTAAAATTTTATGTTCTGAAAGATAAAAATTTTAGATTCCAAAACATGAAAAAAAATCTCGTTTCGAAATATTAAAATTTCTGGTTCCAAAATGTTAAAATTTATGAAAAAAGTAAAATAAAAGAATAAACATATGTAATCTCCCTATAAAAAGGAGTAACTTAATGTTAGGAGATAGGTTTTAACAAAAAGTTAATATGGAAGATTACATTACAATTATCATTCCTAAATTTTGTTTAATGTATTCAAATATATCGGATGGTAATATTTTTGTAAAAATATCATCATGTTGGTCTTGGATTCTAATTAATTGAATAATTATATCTCATTTATGTTTGTGATCCCTAAGAAAGTGATGCCTAATATACATGTGTTTTGAACAAGAGTGACATGTAGTGTTTTTTCTTAGGGAATAGAACTAGTATTATCACACAATATCAATGTTTTGGTAAAACTCACGCCATAGTCTGTGAGTGTGTGTTTCATCCACAACACTTAAGAACAATAACTTTCAGATACTATATATTCAGCTTTATCATTAGAAAGTGCTACAGAGTGTTTCATCTTGCATAAAAAATAACCTAAGGAATCTTCTAAGAAATGATAAGTTTAAGATGTATTTTTCCTATCCATTCTACTTCCACCAAAATTAGCATCCAAAAATCTTTTTAAATCAAAATCATTTCTAAAAGAGTAGAAATTTTATAAATCCATGGTTACCTTTAAATATAGAAATGTTCTTTCACTACTTTTAAATGGGATTCTTTTAGATTATATTGATATTTTATATTTAAGAATAATGAAAAAATTAATTTTGGATGACTAGCTATTAAGTATAATAAACTTCCTATAATACCTCTAAAAGATGTTTGATCTATTAGTTTCCAAGATTCATCAAGATCAAGAGAGTTTGAGGTACTGATTGGAGTAATTATAATTTTAGTGTTTTCATATCCATACATTTTTAGAAGATCTTTAATATACTTATGTTGAGATATATAAGTTCCTTCTAGTTTTTGAGAAATTTTAAAACCAAGGAAAACTTTTAAGTCACCCATCATACTCATTTTAAACTCATATTTCATAAGATTTTAAAAGAAATCTATTAAATATTTCTAATTTTATCCAAATATAATGTCATCAACATAAATTTGAACCATAGAAACATTTTATTATATTTATTTATAAAAATAGTGGGATCAACAGTTCCCTTAACATAAATTTTTTATAACAAAAATCTTATAAGTCTATAATACCAGGCTCTAGGGTCTTGTTTAAGTCCATATAAATATTTGGTAAGTTTGTAAACATGTTTAGGATATTTGTTTTCTTCCAAACTAGGAGTTTGTTCAACATAAACTTCCTCTTGAACATATTGGTTAAGGAAATCACACTTTATATCCATTTTGAAAAGATTGAAATTGAAAAATGCTACAAAGGATAATAGAATACAAATAGATTCAAGTCTAGATACTAGAGCACAAGTTTTATCATAGTCTATTTCTTCTTGTTTATTATATCCATTAGCAAATAATCTTGTTTTATTTATTACAATGACCCCATTTTCATCACATTTATTTCTTAAGATCCTTTTTACTCCAACAACAGAAGTTTCCTTAGGCCATTCAACTAAGGTTCAGACTTTGTTCCTTTGAAATTAATTTAGTTCATCTTGCATAGATTTAATCCTATCCTCATTACTTAATTATTCCTTAGTTCTTTTAGGATCTAATTGGGAAATAAATTCTAGATTTTCAACTTGTTTCTTAAAGAAATTATTGTCCTTAGAGGTTGATTTAGATCACTAATGACACTATCACTCGGATGATTCTTGAGAAACAACTAATTTGGGTTTTGTAAAATCTATTCATCAACATAAGGTAAAATATCTTCTAGGATAAATACTTCAAAAACACTTTCTTAAGTATTTTACTTATTATAAGAATCTACCTTCAATGGTTTATAATTAGTTTCTGAAAATATACCTAAAGGTGTAAGTTGGGATTGTTAAAAAAGGGATTGGTTTTATCAAATTTAACATGTAATTTTTCTTCAACAGTAAAAGATTTTTTTTAAAAACTCTATAAACCTTATAATTATATGAGAATCCTAATAAAATTCATTTATTATATTTGGGTGCAAATTTATGTAAGTTATCTTTAGTATTCAAGATGAATACTTTGCATCCAAAGACTTTTAAGTAAGAGACATTAGGTTTTCGACCATTCCACGATTCATAAGGTATTTTATTAAGAAAAGGTCTAATTAAGACATGATTTATAGTATAACAAGTAGTACTTATAGATCCATCCCAAAAATGTTTAGCAAAAGAAAATTCACTCACCATGGTTCAAGTTATATCTTGAAGAATTCTGTTTCTTCTTCTAACAACACCATTTTTTTGGGGGAGTTCTTGGAGATGAGAAGTTATGAGTAATTCCTTTCTTACTACAAAAAGTTTTAAAATATGAATTTTCAAATTCTCCCCCATGATTACTACGAATAGACATCAGTGAATTTTGTTTCCTCATTTTTAACTTTGATATAAAAAATTTAAAACAAGAAAAGGTCTCAGATTTATTTTCTTGAAAATCGAGCCATGTGAATCTAGTATAATCATCAACTAAAACAAATACATAGTATTTTCCTTCAATACATCTAGTTTTTTGGGCCAAAAAGATCCATATGCATTATCTATAATGCATTATAATTTGAGACTTCATTAATTGATTTTAATCTTGACTTATGTTTCTTACCATATTAAAAATAATCACAAACTTTTAAATAATCAAATCTAAGATCCGGTAAATCATTAAAATGTATTTTATTTGAGAGTTTTCATAGGTTACAAAGGTTAAAATGTCCAAGTATTCTATGAAATAACCAAGATTGATCTTCCATTTTACTAAGGAAAGGTAGGTCTTGGCTCCAATGATCTTCTATGTTAATTGTATAAACATTCCTATGCCTATAGACATATAGAATAAACTCTTACATGGAATTGTATACTAAGAATTTATCATTCCTAAAATTCAGAAGGTAACCTTCATCACATAATTGACTTATTCTTATAAGGTTGTTCTTAATTCCTTTAACAAATAAAACATTTGAAATTAAATCTTTTCTAAGAAGAACAATGTTACCTATACCAACGATTTCTCCTTGAGCATTATCTCAGAAATATAATTTTCTCCTTTTATATTGAAAATATTGTCAAATAATTTTTTTACCAGTCATGTTTTGGGAAAATATACTATCTATATAACATGTATTGTTGTCGGAACATTCTTTATTTTTCTAAAAATAAAAAAGTTAATCTTTTGGTATCCAAACATGTTTGGATCCGGAATTGGTAGAAAGTAAAATATTAAGCATCCTCATTTTCTAAGAAAATTAAGATTTATAAAAACCTAAGTATTGAGTTTAATTCAAGAACCTTTTTTCTCCCAATGTCCACCACTTTGACACTTGGTTAAAAAAGGAGCACTTTGGGTAACAAAATAGTTGTGAGTAAAAAGTAGTTTTGAGTGAGAATAACTAAATCTAGAACTATTTCATAGAGGAAGAATTTGTGAATACATTTTATCAAAGTTTAATTTACTAGAAGTAAAGTTTAATAAAAGTTTATTTAAGGAAAATATTTCATATTTTAGTTTTATGAATAAATTCTTATCCTCATAGTCATTAGTCTTAGATTTTGAGTTAGTCACTAAATTGTTTTCATAGAAATAAAAATTTTAAGATCCTTAGAAAGCTTATCCTTATCAGAAATAACTTCCTTAAGTTTTTTTTTGAAATATTTTAAAAATCAAGAGTCTTATAATCAAGATTTGATACTTCTTTTGTTAAAATATAAATGATAGAATTATCCTTATCATGTTTCTTTTTGATCTAACTATTTTCATTTTCAAGTAACTTGGAAAACGTTGATACTTCTTCATATGATGCTAAAGTATGATCTTCTAATGATGAATATTCTTCATCTACAGATTTATAATATTATTCATTTGGACAATTAGAATTTAAAACAAATATTGGTTCAAGATTCATTAGTAATTACCTTTTCCCTAAGACATTGATTTTTGATAGGTAATCTAGCTATAAGCCAAATATTCTTCTGACTAAAAGATTCACATTCTGAGGATTCATCTAAAGAATCACCATAGCTAGAAATCCATGTTTCATTATCTTTATTAACTTTCTTGGACTTATATTTGTGTTACTTATTATTTTTCCTTTCAAAATTATTATCCTTTCTTTCTTTCCTTTTGAGCATAGGACAGTCTGGTCTGATATGTCCTAATCTTTTTAATTCATAACAAGTCACTTCTGAATATTTCTTATACTTCCTGTATTTCTTATTATATCTATATTGGAAATATTTATTTCCCACAATCTTGTTCATACTTTGATAAATGTTGTAAATTTAATTCTTAGAATGATCACAATCACTTGATTTAATTATAACTACAGCTTTCTTAGCATTATATCTAGTTACTCTTTCTGGAGTCTTGGATTTATATGTAGTAGTGAAAGAAACACTTCCATCACCATTATTCTTTTTATTGATCATTTCATCTCTCTTCGTTCTAGTTTCATGCTATATAGGAGTCCAAAATAACTCATCAAGGGTGATGTTAAATAATTTCCTATTCTAATGAATACATGTTATTTTAGATTCCCACTCATTAGGAATGATATCAAATATCCTATTCACAAGAACCTCATCATTAAGTCCTTTATCTCCCATAGACTAAAGGCTATTGATGATAGTTATAAATATTTGTTGAACATTTCAAACTGGTTCTCCATAAGAAAACATAAAACTATGATATTCGGCTCTTAAAATATCTCTTCCTATTTCTATTACCTTTTGAATTTCCAAAGTGTGTAACTTCAAGTTTCTTCTAGATACTATTTGAAGCTTCACAAGAGGATATTTGACTGTAGATATTCCTGTTCAGGGAACATGAAAGAGTATTTTTTACCTTGTAGTTTAGTAGATATTCTTGTTTTTCATGATTTGTGAATGTTCTGATTTCCTTGTTTGGAATCTTGTATTATCCAGAGAACATAAAAGAATAATCCACTCGGGTGTTTATAACAGAAGTCTTCATCTTATATCTCTAGTACACATAATAATTTCCCTAAAAAATTGGTGGTCTGGTAGGATTTAAATTTTCTATAGAACCAATATTCATTCCTTCCATTCTATAATAAAATAAAAAATACATTTTCCACAAAATACGTTAGTAGAAAATGTTTATAAACAAAATTTTTATAAGAAAGGTTTTAAGAAAAACTTTAACAACTACATATAATGAAGTAAAGTTGATAAAGAAAACTTATATATTAGTATAAGTATTTCAGAGACCTCCTCTGATACAAATTGTAGGTTAGAAATGTAGATGGAGATGCTAAATTACAAGAGGAGAGGGGGTGAATTATAGTTTAAAAAACATCCATTTTTATCCTTAATCAAATCTATGTTTAACAAAGATAAACAGTATGATTCAAAAACCAACTTAAGGACTTAACTACGATAAAATTTTGCTTAGGATTCGATAATATGGATTCAACAAAGAAAATTAAAAAAATTTTAATTAGGGAATGATTCTACCATAAAGCGTATAGAATCTTATTTATTAGAGTATACAAGTATAAAAAAGTATAAGAAAGTTATACTTTCTTTTTTTAACAAAAGGCAGTGAAAATAAAACTTGTAACAACAATGAGTAAAAAAGTATAAGAAATATTTTAATCTAAAGAGAAGGGTATCCAAAAACATTGGATAAAGATCCCTTGATTTATACTTTCAAGAAAGTCTGTATTACCTACACAATGGTAATACATCAATAATAATATCATAATTTGTCTTTCTATCCCCACAATCCCTCAATATCTAAGGTGATCAAAACCTCCATCTTCCTATCCTCGAAAGACCTCGATTGTACACAACAACAATCAAAGTCGCATGAATCAGGTTGAACAAGTTTTTCTTCATCTCGAACAAGTTATTCACCAAATTCGCACAAGGTATGTTTGAGAAAAGATCTCAAAGATAATCAGCACATCCAACACTTCTCAATGTGTTGAGCTCTTCAAATGGATGGGGTATTTATGACCAAATGTTCCAACAGTTAGATCCCTCCTCCAACATTAATATTTTTACTTAGATCTCAAATGGACCTATATACATGTCACCCATACAATGATTAGTTAAAAATAGATAGTATGACAACGTTTCATGTAAGAAAACTTTGGAAATATTATCAGTGAGAAAAAATAATACATAAAAATAATTTTTAAGTTTTGGAAACTTAAGTATAATAGGATCTAATAAACATATGAACAATATGCTAAGAAATTAAAATTCCTTTAACAAATATGAACAATTAGATTATAAAAATATTAGAAATCCTAATATAAAAATATTAATAGTCATATTTTGAAATAAAATAGATTCGGAGTCTGAAATTGGATGAATTCAGAATTTAATTTACGATGGGTTGAGAATCAGATTTCAATGGAAATCAAAGTTTGATTTCAGAAGAAATTGAAGTCAAAATTCAGAAGAAATGAGAGTTTGATTTCAGGAGAAATCAGAGTCTGATTTCGGATGAAATTGTAGTATGATTTCAGGAGAAATCAGAGTTTGATTTTAGAAGAAATCGATGTTAGATTTCGGAAGGAATCAAAGTGTGATTTCAGGATAAATCATAGTCTGATTTCTATAGAATCCAGATTCTGATTCCAGGGGAAATAAGATTTTTATTTTAAAAGAAACCAGAGCCTAATTTTAGAAGAAATCAGAGTCTGATTTCAGAATAAATCGGAGTCTGATTTCAGAAGAAATCAGATTCTAATTTCTAGAGAAATTAGAGTCATAATTCTTGAAAAATCATATTCAAAAGAACTAGGAGGTTTTGAGTTAGATATGGATCTGATTTTTGACTTAAGAAAAATATGGTTAGTATTCATTTTAAAAAATATTAGATAAAGAATAGGAAATAATAGGTAAAGAAAAAAACATTATTAGACAAAGAACATTTTCCTCAAGTGAAATTTTCTTATATAAAGGTAATTTTTCTTAGGAAAATGTGTTTGTGATTTTAAAAACATAAAGGAATGAAAATTTATAAGGATAATTATTGACTTAACAAACCCATAAGAAATAATGGGGACAAAACATTATTTTAAGATGTATTAGGATCACCCATTTAATATAATTATGAAGTACCATATCAAGAATAAAACAGTTTCTTCATAAAACTCTTATAAACGATCATTATCCATTCATAAGATGATAAAACCATGGAAAATAAATGGGTTTGATGTCAACCACTCTGAAACAAGATTAACCCATGAAAAAGAAATTGGTTCCATAATAATATCATGATTAACTCATGTAAAATAAATTGGCCCCATAACATATCTTTTTGAAACATGAGTAACCCATGGACATGAAATGGTTTCTATAAAAATCTATTTGAAACAAGATTATCCAGTGGAAAAGAAATGGGATCCTTAAAAATATCTTGAAAAAAATCATAATTAATACAAATAAATAATGAGTATGGTATCAATAAAAAATATTACTAGTGTAGTATAAGTAACAATTTTTTTTTGATTTTTATTAATGAAAATTATTATAATATATTATTAAAAAAATTCGAGTAAAGCAATCTTTAAACATTCAAAGTTTCACATACGGATTTAAAACATTCGAATCATAATCCCATTTATAGAATAACATTTAACAAAACATTAAATAATATTATAATAAATAAATTAATGATATGTTTTGTTAAATGGTATGTATATGCACCACACAAAAGAAACGAGTGATGAATATGACATAAGTCTCATTGAAATAATAGTGAGACTAGAAACCCCTTTACAACTATGGTAAAATTTGAATGAGAAGCCAAAAAAGTAATAATAATAAAATAAAACATTTAAATAACATGAATAAAATATATTTTTTGATATAATATTTCAAAAGGGTTAATAGATACACTAGAAAAAATAAGTGAGCAGTGAATATGACGTTTGTCAAATAGATGTAAAAAGTGAGATGAAAATCCCTTACATTGAGTATGATTTTACAAGATCATACTCTATCTTCCTGGATAATAAAATTAAATTAATTATTTACTGGATTAAGAACCTTTTACAAGTTTATTATTACTTTTATTTCACTTATAAACAAGTTATACACAATTACACAATCAATAATGTTTAAATCAGATGTTTTGACGATATTCGACTTATGTGTCAAAACTGACTTTGGTAGGTCTACTATGGTCGATGAGGTCATTATTTATAAATCTAAAGAATAATAACCATGAAAAACTTATCACATTTTAAAATCAATTATTCATTCAAAATAATATAGAAAAGATGGTTATGAAACATGAACCAACGTTACGTTCATGGAGACGGTAGGCTGTACGTATGATTGAGTAACGTTCCCATTTTTCAATGACCATTATGGGAAGAAGGTAAGTAAAGATTATCATTATAGAATAAAAATTATATCATAAATAACATATTATTTTTATATATATACATATATATATATATATATATATATATAATTATTGTGAGGTGGTGATGAAAAATTAATAATCACATTGCTTTGAGGAGTCGGTAGTCCACATGTCCACGAACGATGTTATCACTTTTTCAATGTGAAAAATGAAACTAAGAAAATGATATGTTATATTTATAGATAGATAATTATTTAATTAATATAATAAATATTTCACTAATATAATATATGTTTTTTAAACCCATCCTTAATACATTCCTTTTAAAGTGTGAACGAATCACATAGCTTTGAGGAGGCAGTAGTCCACACGTCCACAAATAATGTTATCATACTTCCAAAAAATGGAGTGAAATGAAGTTATGTGTTATATAATAATTATATAAACTTAAATACATCATAAATACCATATATATCATATAAAAATAGTATTTCCATCATAATTATTAACCATGAGAGGTGGTATTGAAAAAATGAATGACATCGTTTCACATGGCATTAGTACACTGTACACACAAACAATGACTTCATTACCCATTTGATTAAAGAGTGTGTAGGTGTAGGGAGACCCCTTAACATAAAAAATATAAATATATTGAAGATAATAATTTTATTATATAATTATGTAAAAAAATAATTTAATTTGTGGATAAATAAATAATACCACAATTCTTGTTGAAGAACATTACCTCTTCTTTGGGAAATTCCTTTAGTTTTTCACTAAATGTCTTTCTTGGATTTATTTATGCCAAATTTGAGGCTTATATGCTGGGAAGCGTTATTTTTTTAGTTTATTTGGTCATAGGTTTAATGATACAAATGGATTTATAGGTGTGAATAATTGTGGGTGGTGGGGGTGAGTTCATTTTTATAGTGTCGGGGGAGTGACATTCTTGTAAATACAAAACAATTAAACGCTATTGTGAGGTCTACCTTACATAATATACCTACAATAATGAAACAAATTATATAAAATTGGGTATGTGGTTTAAATATGTTCATACAATGGGTTTTATTCAAGTGTCTAGTTCCATTTGGACCCTTAAGATTAAATTTTATCCACTAAGTAAACTTTATTTTACTTTAATCGCTGTAATTAATTTTAATTTATTTCATTAATATTTTTGGTAAAAAACTAATTTTACCTTACTGTACATTATAAATTAGCATTATTCAAAATATTTAATCCTTTTTTTGAAATTCTAATCATAGAATTGGTAGAATTTAATCTTAAATTGATCATATAAATGGGATGAAACAACAAGTTTTAAAAGTAAGAAGTCCAAAAGTTTGAAGTATTTTAATATCCAATTTCAATTTCAAATTGATAAAAATTAACAAAATTGTATTTAAAGATGTATAATTGAACTATTTAGACCTTAAGATATTTTTAAAATATAATTTAACTATATAAATAAGTTATAAGAAAATTCAGTTTTTAATTAAATTTTAGTGTCATTCACTATTCATCAAAATATGAAAGTTGGTATAAAAATAAAAAATATTTACCCAAAGTAAATTTTGATATTCAGATTTCAAAAATAAGTTCATTTTTTCAAATAAAATATTTAATATTTTCAAAATTTAGTTCTAAAACAGTCTTTCCATTAAATGGCAACAAAACTTCCTCTTAGAAAAATACAACTTTTTTATGCTTGAAATTGGATATATTATTATTTTATGACTATAAAACATATTGGATGAATTAAAATATATTTTATTTAATATATAAAAAATAAATTTCACTAATAAATTTTACCAATATTGATTAATTTGATTTATTGAGATAAAATTCCATTATGATTATAAAAATAGTTTTTCATAAATGCTCTTCCTTTATATTCAATTGGTCTTTATTTTCAATTAAAATTAATTAGAAAGAATTTATTTTATAAACATGTATAAAATATATTCTCATAATTTAGTTAATCAAATTCATTCCCTCAAGGTGATAACTATCATATAAAACATTTATAGTATATTGTTGTTATATAATACTCAGTCTTCTATGTAACACACGTTATCGAAGAGACTCGATGTTCAAAGAAACACAAGATAATGTTTTTGTTGTATATAAAACAATATAAACTATGCATTGAGTATAATGAAATGCAAAAGGGCCTATACCCAAGTAGTATAGGCTCCTGCTTGGCATCCAAAAGACCCAGGATCAAATCTGGGTAGGGATGAATTTTCGGGGTACTGTAGAAGTACTGTAGCAAGACACTATAGAAGTACTATATCAGTGATGAATTTGTAGCAGCAACAACATTGTAGCGGTGAAGGCATTGTAGCAGGTACTGGGGTGGTGGTGATACTGTATCAGGAACTATATCAGCGTGGGTACTGTAGTAGTATTGTTCACTGAGGGGTCCTTTAGGCCAAAAATGGCCTTTCAAGCCTTGTATTCAGGCGACTTGGCCTTGGCCCTTTGGGCTTTATAATGGGTCTCCCTCTACCCAGTCTTAATGAGGTCTTTTCTTTGAATAATAAAATGAGTCTTCGACCCCAACCTTTTAAAAAAATTTGAGTATAATTAAAGATATCAAATAATTTAAATTAATTTGAAATAATATATTTCTTAAAATCTCGGTATGTTACACTAGAATAGAAACTATGAAATTTCCCTCCCTACAGAAATAGGTTGAAATTGAAAATATACTTAGAAATTAGAAAGATCCATTATAGACTAGAAAAATCTTGAGATTAGAAAAGTATACATCACCAATTTCTTAAATTGAACTAGAGTCAATTTTAGAAGTAGTAAAACATAATGAATTGGTGAATTCAATCAATGAATACTTGAATCAGATTGGAAAAAATGAAATATGGGAACTTGTTCTATGTACAACTAATTAACATTTCATTGGAACATAATGGGGGTAAAAAAAGTTTAATGAATATGGATAAGTTTCAAGAAATAATTAAAGACTAATTTATAAAGGATATTTATCGGTGTAAGGTGTAGAATTTGAAGAAAACTTTTCCCCAGCTTCAAGATTAGAAACCATCAGAATTTTCTTAGTTGTAGATACACATTGATGTTATAATGTTATTCATATGGATATAAAGTCAAATTTAATAAATGGAGAGATTGAGGAAGAAGTGTATATTATTGAACTTTTTTGTTTTCTACCTGATAAAGATAAAATATAGGTTTGTAAATTGAACAAATCCTAGTATCGGTTAAAATAAGATCCATGTTCTTGGTACTCCAAACTTGATAATTGTATGAAAAATTTGAATTTTTCTAAAGGTAAATCAGAAAAACACTTGTATATAAAATAATTGGATTCATACAACCTGATTGTAATTGTTTATGTGGATTATTTAATTTTTTATAATGATAGATAGAATGTTTTTAAATAATTTTGTGAAGAAATGAAAAATAATTTTGAGATGTCAATGTTAGGTTAATTAACTTTCTTCCTGGGATTATAATTTTAATGATAAGAAAAATACACATTTCTATCATAATAAAATAATGGTTATGAGTTGTTAAATTTTTTTTCATGAAATATTCTAAATATGTTTTTACTATGATTTCAGTGAGTCAAAACTTATGTAAAGATGAAACCAAAAAGTATAAAGTAGAATGTTTTTTGGAAGTTGATAGGAAGATTTTATTATCTTATATCCTCAAGAACTAATATTGTTTATGCTGTGAATTTGTGTTCCAAATATCAGAGGGATTTGAAAGAATCTCATATGTTAGAAGAAAAATGAATTCTAAGATATGTTAAAGGAAACACTTCACAAAAAATATTGTTTAAAAGAATTTGTGAAATGAACTTTCATGGTTATAATCGAAATAATCTAATCTGTTGGAAGAAAAATTAATTCTAAGATATTTTAAAGGAAACACTTCAAAAGAGATATTTTATAAAAGAATTTATGAAATGAACTTTCATGGTTATACTGATGTTGATTGGGATGGAGACTGCAATGATAGAAAATAAATTTTAGGAGAAATATTTTTCTTGGGAGAATGTTTTGTCACTTGGAATTTTAAGAAATAGAGTTCATTAAATTTTAGCACAATAGAATCGGAATATATAGGATCCTAACAGGCTCGTACTCAAATATTGTGGATGAAAGTCCAACTGGATGATTTAGAATTTGATGTTTGCACACCATTGAAGATTATTTTTGACAATCAAAGTGATATTGTGATTTTGAAAAGTCTTATAGAACATGCTATATCAAATCACATCGATATAAATATCACTTTATAAAATATAATTTTGTCAGTGGAGAAGTTTTGGTATAATATATTTTGACAAAATATATGATTGTAGATGTTTTCCAAAAAAAATTCCTAAAGAGATATTTATGGAATTGAGGATGAAAATTGATGTTAAGCCTGCACCAATGACTTCATAAAGTTGTTATGTAAGTCCCCCAATACACTTTTGATTATGTTGACAATGGGGAAAAACGTAACAACTTTGTAAAAAGTTTTCACATTTCATTTTGTAATGAATATGAAGTTGTTGTTACCATAAAATGGGAGACATAACAAAAATAGAGAGTGTGAAAAACTCATATTAAAACAACAATAGAAACGTTCAAAATGAGGGGGGGGGGTATCTAAAGATGGACACAGATTAAATTTTCATTGAGGAATGGAATTCCTTCAAAAAACTACTGTATTCAGTAGTGTGGTTTCATGGAACTCTCTTTTAAAAAGATCTATGTTTTAGTGAAAGTTGAAAGATTTGAGTGGTTGAAAAAAATGAGTTGTGAAAAAGTCTAAATGATGAAAAATGATGAGTGTTAAAATTTATTAATTATTTTTTTCAAAAAATACAAAGGGGGAGATTAATGATCATTTGTGATGTTTTTCTAAAAAAGTTATGTATTTATTGAAAACTAACTTATGTTAAATTATGTTTTTGGAAAATAGATGAAAGTTTATGATATGTATTAAATAATGTTTGTTATGATTTTTCTAGAGGACCAGATATAAAGTTTTGTACGTAGTTGATGAAGTTGAAAAAGTGAAAAAGTCTGGAAGTTATAAAGTTCTTAACTTTCTAACCTCATGTCAAATGATTCTATATTGTTCTTGTAGGTTACTAAAACATGATGAATAAATCATGATATGAGATGTATTTAGTATGATAATAGAGGTTTAAATTCCTATATCTTCAAATGTTTAAGTTTCTGAATGATATTTTTGTTAGAAAGTTTGTACTTTGACATCAGATTAACAATGAATTAGACATACATTTTATGGAAAACAATTATAGGCAATGAGTTGTGATAAATATTAGAATTTCAAGTTTTGAAAAGTACATATCTGATGAATGTTTATAATATAACTACATTTTTTCCATTGGAAGAATAGTATGATCAGGCAATAGAATTATTACGTGAAGAATATTTTCTGGATTGACAAAGTTGTAGTTATACAGAGTAAAAAAGTTGAAGTTTTTTAAAGTTACAAATTTTTAGTTTTCAAAATGAAGAAGATAAAGTTTTCCAGTGACAGAGTTTTGGACATATTTTTGGTATAAAGATTTATAATTGAAATGTTCTTGATCAGATGAACCAAATTTGATGTTTTTGAAAATGATGTTTTGTACAAAGGAGTCAGATGTAAATCATCATAAATAGATTTTTTCAGAATATATAAAGTTTTTTTCAATGAGTTTTTTTAAAATATGGTTGAAATGAAATGTGGATCAATAAGTTATATTTCAATATTTTAGAAAAGACAAAATGGAATATCATCTTTGTAATCAAACATAGATCTTAAAACATAAACCACAAGACATACCTATCTGGGCAAAGATATGAGAGGATGTTTGAAGTCTCTTTAGCATACATAAGTTTATTAGATGAAGAACGATGCATAACATATAATGACAAAAATTTTTAATCATTCATAGATGATTGTAAAGAAGAGAACAATCTCAGATAAGAAAACAAAGATCCAAAATAGGAACCTATGGGTTTTACCAAATGTTGAGTTTTTTGTGAAAATGAAAAAGAAGAAAAATGTAGTTTTTTATGATGCATTTAAGTTTCTATGGGGAAGAATGTGGTAGGTGTCTGAAGTATTTATAATTTGAAACAATTTAGTCAACCATCTTCAGTTGAATTATATAAAAAGATAGAGAAATGTTTTATACATTTATTTTGAATGTGTATTCATCACATGGGCCAAGAGAATCAGATATAGTGAAGTATTTTTCTTAGAGACTAAAATTTTTAATAAAGTCCTAAGAACAATGTTTTATTACAGGATAAAGTTTTTGGTAACAGAGTTTTAAAGCAATAGGAAAGGAAGATAATAAATTGTTTTTGTAAGGAATTCCATTAGATGAAATTTTTGTAAATAAGTCTATAAAATGAAAATTTTATACGAAAATCCATTGTAAGAACTTATATTAAGTGTCATATGATGTTTTGAGATGAGGAAGGAATATTGGATGGAGTCAATTAGATGAAGAAACTTAAAGATTTAAAGTTTTTTATTTGGATAAACTTTTATAGAAAAACATTTTCTATATGGATACATTTAATAAACTTTAGACAAATCAATAAAGTACTAATTTGGGATGATATTTTTATGTTCTTTCAAAGTGGTTTCTTATCAAAGGGATTGGGGATGTTTTGAATATTTTATTAAAAATTGAGTTTTAGGAAATTAAAAGAAATTTGAAAATAGTATAGAATTCAAGAAGACTCAAAAATGTTTTAGAATATTTGAGAAGTGTCCTAGTGAAATTAAATGAGAAAGAAATTTGGATTTATGAATTTTAGTGAGTGGGAAAAAAATAGGTTCCCTACCTTTTCTATTCTAAGAGAACCTATAAATAAAAGGGTAAAGTATGCGAATAATTATAACTGTTCATTGAAAAAAGATGAAAAATTGAAGGAATTGTGTCCTAGTTGAGTTTCAAACTGAATTCAGTTTTGATTTTCAAGTTGAATTCCAGATATGGACTTTATACAAAAGTATCAAACAATGTTTAGTTCTGATAACCGGAAAGAGAGTATGAGACAGATGCAATAAACATGGTTTCTGTGAAGAATTTTTTTATAAGGCATTGACTGTGTTAATTTGTTAGAATATAGGTCTTGTAAAGGGAAGAGTTTAAAAAATAGGTTCATTATAAGAATATTCATGACGTGGGATCACTAGAAAAATATTACCAGATGGAGAAACTCGATAGAGGATAGATCAAATAGAGATTCCATACAGACCATTTGTAGAGAAATTTGATCAAAGTTTCATATTATTATTATGGATCAAATTTTGTAATAAAAATATGTAAAATTATAGGAGTCAATATAATAATACATATTTGGATATAGAAGGATAAAAAAGGGAGTTAGATCAAAAGTTATATCAATTATTTCTAATAGTGAACTTCTATGGACCCATGGGAGTGTCCATGATAAGGATATATATTCTCATATTGATTTCAAGCCTTGTAAATCATTCATGACTTGTTTAGTTTCCTATGTTTTAATTTTTCATAGTTTATTATAAAAAATTTATATGTAATATACTATAGAAAGTTTCAGGGGGTAAATTTCATAAAGATGAAAATTTGTAAAAATACAACCACTAATTCAACACCAACTCTTCAGTGGTTCAATTATCCTTAGGAACTTCAATAAAGTAAGATGTTTTTATTAATAATTCAAAATATAGACATCAATTTAATGATTTAATTTTATTATAAAACATTATAGGCAAAAAGGAGTGGGTTGAACATGATTTAAATATATTACTTGTAGTTCTTGAGTGGATGATCAGTGTTCCTCACTTCACATCATTGTTGAAACTCACATTTGAAGTTGTGATTGCATATGATTTCTCTTTTTACCTTGGACATGGAATTTTTTGATTCCTATCATCCTTTTTAGCCTTTAAATTAGGGGATTGACTCCGATAATTACCAAATTTTCCATATTTAAGGCATTAGACTATTAGTGGTTCTTTTGGATGTATTTTTTCCACTCCCATTTTTCTAACCAACTTATTCAAATTCCTATTATAGTTTGATGGTCGACGACCTCATCTTCCAAAAGTAAATAATTTTTTTGGAAAATTTAGGAAATTTCATTGGTTATTCTTCCAACATTTTTTATAGGAAGGAAATTGAGTGTTATTTTATTTATCAAATTATATATTAGAACATTCCTGAGACTCCATCCTTCTATTATTAGGGGCACTCGTTTTTTCAACTATACATTGTTAATATTTTTTTTGTGATAGTTGGTTTTGAATAATCACTATATTTATCAATCCATATCCCATTCTAATGGGTTGATCATTTTGATAATCATAAGATTTTACCTTAAACCCATGGTTAACTTGGTTCCTTCTAGATCCGTCTATCACCAAAACCAACATAGTTTTCATGAGGTTTTCACATTTTAAATCATAAGGGTATTATCATAATCAATAACATAATCGGGGTTAAAAATTAATTCCTTTAAACTTATTTCATCATCACATTAGACCATAATTCCTTTAGTTAGACATATATAAATCTTTGTTTATACTAGGATACTTTAATTTGGGTTATCTTATACTTCTCAACCTAGTCCATCAAAGTAACTAGAAAATCAATCCTCTATAGTGGTTTGAAAAGAGAATATTATTAAAAAAATCATATCCCCTAATATTTCTAAACCAAGTGTGTGGTTAGGACCCACTCACTTTGTACTATAATTATGGCTAAGATATACTCAACCAATTATTTTTAGGGTTTTTTCACCTTGATACATATTTTCCAAAAAAACATTCATGTTGTATCTAGATAGGAATGATTTTTTATGAAAATTACACAATCTCAACTCTACCAAAATTTTAGGATATTATTCTATACTTAGGATTATCCCTTAAACTTCCCCTTAGTGGTTTAACTAATTTTATCTAATCCTAATCTACAAAAAAAACTAGACCTTACTTTGATACCAAATATAGCGACCCAATCCTTAAAGATATTTATTTCACATGTATCAACATTAATTTATGACAGTACATGCGAAGGATATAGATGTTTAGTGTCTTCAGAAGACCACATACACAAATACATCATCTTAAAAACCATATTTATTAAAAACTCCACATAGTGTTCATAACTGCAAATGAACTTCTAAAACTAGATAGAATATCCTAGGGAAAATATATATGGAAAATGATGAGCTAGAAATCCCAATAAGGGAGTAAACATGGAAATAAATCATGATATTATAGTGAAAAATGAATAATAAGATATCATAAATAGAATGATAATAAGAATAGAAACATGGAATAAATAAATTATATCATAATATATTAGAATCGTAATCTAGTTTCAAAAATATAAAACATGATATCATAAACATATGTCAAGATTCACTCTGAAGACTATCATCATAATGTGGGTAAAGTCCCATATTTGATTTAGGTTTTCTCCCAAACACCTTATATAACATATCATGAGATAAAAATAATTACTCAATGAATTATAGTGGTATATAATTTCAGTACCACCCATAACATAAATGAAAATAATACATTGGTATTCCACATGAAGAAAATAAACCATACATAAATCATAAGCATGATCAAACCCATGAGAAAGAAAATATTTTAATAATCCTAATTTATTGCATAAAGGAAGGATAAATAATAAGAATTCAAAAGATAATAATGAATTAAATCATTTTGAATTTTCATAATTGAAAAATGGAATTAGGTCTTGAACATGGAGTTCCATTCTTTAAAATTCATGAGAAAATCTGGATAAGAAAGAATAAAAATGAACCAATTGGGTGGATCATTTTTGAAATAGATAAAAGAAATTTTAAAGGATAAAAGACCTTATTATTGTCCATAAAACAAAAATTGACCCAATATTGTTATCTTTAATATAATGAGTGTTTTTAGAAGATAATAATGTTATAAATTGTTTTCATAGAGGTGATTCTTAACATGAGACAAGAACACGAAAGTTACCTTAAATTTGGTTCACTTAAAAGTGGGAATTGCAAAGGGAACTAAAAATAGTATAATATCAGAAATGAAATAGATATTTAACTAGGAATGTATTTAAGGTAAATATATAAAAAAATATAATAAATTAATGAATGTAATATTTCATAAAAGGTAGAAAAATAAAGAGAATAAGTAACAAAAAATTCATGAAGGAGGTTTAGAAGATCTCTTACGACATGGGTAAAAATTCAATAGAAGACCCCATAAAAGGAAGATCATAAAATTTAACATAAAATACCATGAATAAAAGTTAAATCATGATATATTATATAAAATAGGTAGCATACGCCCAACTTGAAAAAGAATTTATGTATAAATATGAATTATGCCTCAATGAAGGGAAATTGAGACGAAACCCTTACAACTTTAGTAATTTTAGAATAAAAAGTAATTGGAGGATTCAAAATAAAATGGTTATATAAATTCCATGAATTAAATCATTTATTATTCCAAAATAAATCATTTTGAGGTATATACACCATATAAATAATAAATTGGTTCTTAACATTAAAACATGTCTCAATGAATGCTGTTTGAGATAGAACCCTTAACACTTGTCAGAAAGCACTATGAAAACACACTTAAATTAATGAATAATTAAATAAAGTTCATTAAATATATACCCAATAACATTTTCATATATATTTCATATTATAATTTCCTTTAACCATCATATGTTTTTTATTTATAATATAGTTTTCTTGCCTATGTCAGTTACTTGAGTTTTTTCAATCAATTTTCCTGTAACTCCCTATGTATGTTGATCACGATTGAATGAATTATAAAATATTTTAATAATATCTATAGTATTAATAATTTTGTTTAATTATTTTTTATATTAATTATATTTTAAAATCCAATCATGATGGGTGGTGATGAAAAATGAAACTCATTGCTCATAGATGCAATAGTTTGTACGAATGCAAGATTAATATTCCATTTTATTAAAGAATGAGAGGGAGTGAAGGTAAATGATATTTGGATATTTAAGAATAATATTTAGGTTATAGATATTATATTTATTCTTCCATTACATAATTTTTACATTCCATGATTGTTGGTGATGAAGAATGGAAGATGTCTCTTTGTGGAGGTGGTAACCTGCACAATCCATTAATAACAGTTTTGTTTTTCTTAGCGGATGGAGAGGAATAAATAATGATTATTAAATTAATATAATAACATATAAATATAATATTTGTACTTATTACATTAAATTTTTATGTATATTAGATATTATGAAGAGAAGTATTAAGGAGAAAAAGTTGCGAAGAAGGAAATACAAACATTGGAGACTTGATCTTCTCTTAGAGATTTACTTGGAATTGATGGGTTAAAGCTAACTTATAAAGAATAGGAGATTAATTATTAACATAGGTATTATAGGAGAGTTATTTTTGGTATAGTTAAAATATAAATTATAATGGTAAGTTTAACCATGGAGGGTTGGAAGTGATCCCCTTTTATAAGTGAGGAAGTGGGAACATTTGGGAATAACCTTTACACTTCCATGATAACATTACACTATTACTTGGTAAATGACTCCAAAATTTTGTAATAATTGAGTTTGGGGTGTTTTAGGGTAGATATAGGCTCAAATGAATCTTTCCAAACATTTTTTAAACATGTTATATAGTTTTTACCATTATGTTTATACCTTTTACTTATTTACTTTTAAACTTAGTAACAAGTTTTTAACTTTGTGATTTTATGTTTTATTAAAAATATAACATAACAAATATAATTAAATTTTGGTGTTTTGGAACTAAATTTAATCGCTTTTAAATTAATAAAATTATATTATTAACTTTTAAATTAAAATAGATAACATGTAGAAAAACTATTTTAGTAGAAAAATGACATTTTGACCACTATGGATTCTTAATCGTATTTTGAATTGATTAACAATTTAATGAGTGATAATATATTTATTTATGTGTTTCTATGTATGTAGAGACCCGTATCTTGACGTACATGGACATTACATTACATTTGCGGAATACTTAGTACATAACAAAAACACACACTAAAGGATCGTAATAGTTTAGTGTCTTTGGAAACTCGGAACGTAATCTTCTAATCGTGGTGAAAGTTCTTCAATATCTCCCATAAAGGTCATCCCTTTTTTTTACCTAAAACCTTTATTTATATCCTGGGGAAAAGAAAACATAAAAGGGTGAGCTCAAATGCTCAGTAAGGGTAAACAAAAGAAATATCAATCACATCATATATATAAGAACATAGCTTTTGGAAATCTTAACCTGCAAAAAGCTCATAATATCATAACATGGGATAAATCATAGAAGTGAAATGTAATCCCAATAATCATAACTTAAAACATGAAACTTTGTGGCATACACACATAATCATAGAGAATCATTTCTTGTTAGTCAAGACTCAATGCCAAGACTATCTTAGTGGACAAAGTCCCTTTCTGAATCGAGTAACCCTCGTTTCAGTCCTGTTTCACTGAACCAGTATAACCTACCATTTCAGCCATGTCTATCTCATGAGATATAAAATCTTTACCCAATGCATTGGAGGGAGATATAGGTCCCACCCATCTTATAATGAATCCTTTCTTATGTGTGCCACATAATCATAAATCATACATCATCGCATAACCCATGTAATAAAAATGGGATTCTTAAACAACATGACATCATAAAACAATTCATATAAGATAAAGGAATTCATAAAAATGTTTCCATCAAAACATAATCAAATCCATGTAATAATAGGGATAAAAACAGAACCCTTTTATTATCTTATATGGAAAATAATTTTGATAAAATACTTGAACTCCATTCTTGAGGAAAATATCCTTTCTACTTCAAAAACATTTTTTCTTTCATAACATGTCATAAAACATTAAAATAAAAGAATTTGATTAAAAATAAACTTGAAAACTTGTAAAGGAAGCTTCTTGGAAATAATGTTTTAAAATCCATTCATGCCGTATAAGTTAAAAAAAACATTCTTCGTACTTTTGTCGGAAAAGTAAAAAAGTACCTCGTACGAAAAACGACAAAAGATTCCTTTTATTTCTTTTACTAAAAACTCACCGAAGGGTAAAAATGGATTTAAACAATTGTAGGTGGATGAAAATAATATTACATATTGATGAAACATGGATGTGGATGATAAAATACACCCCAGTAAATACTTACGAATAAACAATCTCGAATAAAATGAGATTGTGATATTTCCCTTACCTTAGGTCCAATTTGCTTTGTATGTGTCCGAACCTCCTGTATAATGATTTAAATAATGTCATTGACTTATTAAAGAATCATATTCATTGTTATGATATCATATATGGTTCACTTATGACATTATATTACCCGTTCTTTTGTAAATTCCATGTTAAAGAAGCGTTTTGGGTAAAATCGTTTCATTTATCGTAGGTGTTTTGACTTGTTGTTCTTGACATCATTATTACTTATATCATGATTTAATTACTTCCAGAATATAAAATATGATTTATATATCATATATATTCAGTATATATATATATATAATAGATAGATAAATAAAATGAAAAACACCGTTCATGGAGACGGTAGTCCGTACGTACGCATGAACGCTGTTTTTCTTTCCTTATTGTCTTGAAATGGAAGTAAGTAGATGACATACATATGTATATATATACATAAATCCAGTAGCTTTATAATGTCATATATTTCATTATTATTTCTTATATGTACATTATAATCATTCTTAAATGGTTAACATGGAGAATGAATCTCATCGCGTCGTGGAGACGGTAGTCCGTACGTACGCACGAGCGATGATATCATTTCTATAAATATTGAATTGAATTGGAGTGGATTATACAATATATCAGAATCAATATGATGTTGTAATAACTATGTATAGTTATTCTTTACACCATTATACCCATCCATGTAAGGTGGTGGTGGAAAATAGATTACACCACGGCGTGGAGACGGTATTCCGTACGTACGCACGCGCGGTGATTTCTTTTTCCGTAGGATGGATAGATGGTGAAATAGGATTGTTTCATACTTATAATAACATATCAGTATATGAGTGATACTGATGTTATTACTTCATAATGAAACAACCTAAGAAGAAGAAGTGGAAGAAGAAATAAAGATGAAAGAATTGGTAACGGTAATTACCTCTTCTTTGAAGTGCCTCTTTGAGACCTCCTCTTAGGGCACTAGAATTGGTCTTTGAGGAAGACCAGAACCACTAGGATGTTGCTAGGGAAGTGGAGAAGAGATTTTGGCAGGGGTTGGCCGAGCTTGAGTGCTCAAATTGGTGTGAGGAGGAGGGGGAGGAGGTGTCCTTTTATAGGGGAGGAGAGGGGCACCTTAGGAATATCTCAAAATATTATTTTATATTAAAGTCAAAATCGGTTTATAATGGTTCCAAAGGGTCTTATTTCGAAGCTAAAGTGGGGATGGGTCGAAATACTATCAACCAATAGAATTTAGACAAGTTTAGGATATTATTTTAACCTTATCAATTAGATTTAACTCTAAGTTAAATAATTTAACATTTACCGTGTCTTTTTGTTTTCTTTCACTATATGGTTAATACACTTACTATAACATGCCAAACTAACCCCAAATTGTTTATTATTAATATATATATCCTTATCTAAGTCATTTGGCCGAACCTTAGATTTTTAGGAATAAAATAACAATTAATAATATAATATTTGATTTAAAAACTATTTTGTGTCAATTTTGACACTATTTGATATATGATTTTTGTGAAAGTCATAACAGAATTAAATGTTCGAACCAAGTTGATTAAATCAACATTAATATATCATAGTAACCTAGAAAATTAGTGGAATTCATAAAAATTTTCAAATTACATTTATTTTGGTGTTTATAACATCAATTATGTCAATATTTCATTAATAAGATAATTACTGCATCATCGTTGTGTCATAAATAAATTAAATTATTTGATGTCTAAAAATTACAAATAAAATACCATCATGTAGGAAATCGTTTTAGCTTTCTAATGAATATTTACAATCGAATTTATCTTATGTATAACCCCATATTAAAAATGATTTACTTATTAAACTTTGATTTTAACTATTTTAACCTTTCTTTAAATAAATTAATAATAAATGTCCTAAGCTAATCCAAGTGGGCCTAAATGGTCATAGTTTATTCCTAAGTTTGTTTGTGGTCGAATTACACTTGTCCAATAGAATTAGGACATGTGTTAGGGTAATATTAATATCATATTTACCCTTAGTTACCCTATTTACTATTAACCGCGGTAAAAAAAAGTAAAAAGTTACTATTCACCAAAAATTATTTTCATCTCATTGAACCACATTTTAGTCCTTGATATTAACCGTGTCTGTCGGATTTTCAAAATTCTATTCACAGAAGCGGTAAAATTAAGTTTTATGCAAAATTCAGTTTTTTAACCTACCACTTAGTAGTTTCACTATTCATCAAAAATTGATGTTTTTCAGAACAATGCCAAAATTTCATCCTAAGCTATATTTCATATTCCGAATTCAAAAATGAAATCTATTTTACCAAATTCATAACATAGAAGTTGTATTAATTAATTTTATAATTAAATCCCGCTGTTAAAATAAATAGCGTGTTTTTAGGAAACAATATATATCAAAAGATTGACACTTGATTATGTCTGGTTTAAATGTGAAATTACAACCAATGACCAACATTGTATTAAATTGTAAAAATATATTCTAAATATACTTTAAAACCACTCAAATTAATAATTTATCACTATTAATTATTTCGATTAAAAAAGTTGTTTTTAATTATAATTTAGTAATTTTCACTATTCATCAGAATGTGAAAGTTATCCGAAAAGTACCAAAATTTCACCTTAGGCTAAATTCGATACTCCGAATCCAATAATGAAGTTCATTTTGAAAAATAAGATTTACAGAATTTTAAAAAGTGGTTATTACTATTCATAACGGCTAGTTTTAATAATATTTTAATAGCATATCATTGTTTCGTGAAACTCAGTATTACGTACCACACACGTTATCGAGGAAGGTTGTGATTGCGTGTAATGCAAGGCAAGTCAAGGATGCGTGTTGTGCAAGCTCCTTTTGGTGTAGCGTACAACACAAGACATTAGTGAAATAAAAAAGAATATTTTTCATAAAATCTCGGGCTGTTACATTCTACCCCCCTTAAAATGAATTTCGCCCTCGAAATTCGTCGGGGTTATAAATGGTTTACTATTCGAAAGTTTCTTTAATAGAAACCCACATCGTAAAAAGGAATACCAAAACTAGGCTTTAAAAACTAAAGTATGAAATGTAACGATTACCCAAATAAACTAATCACTGGGTTTCCACATAGGTGAAAATATGGATATGGAAGAGAAATCTAACCATCATGTTCTGATGGAGAGTGGTAGAGAACATGGCTATGGAAAAGCCAGTAACCACAAATCCATAAATTTGTGACGATCTAAGGTACCATCCGATTCATCAGGTATAAGAGAACTAGGACAACATTTTTGGTTTTCAAGATCATTTCCCTAAAGTTAAAGAATTTGAATTAGAATAAATACTTACTTTATTTTGGTACAATCTCACTGTTGTTCGTGCCTTTAACAATTTCCACTTCATCTCTTAAATAAATGAAGTTGAATTTGTTATTCGTGAAGTGTTAGCAGATCATGTGATAGAATGACGGGTCATTCCATCTGTCTCAAAAGGTTAGCAAAATTTATATACATAAGTCGATCTATAGTGGGATTAATCATATATGGTTCCAAAAATGGGCTTATACTTCATATATCATACTGCTTAATATAGTAACACTAGTTTCTACTAAACAGGGACTTCCTGTAGGTCAGTGGTGGGCGATAAAGGCCAGTCGCACTTTGGTTGTGGGTTCGATTCCTACAGCCTTGTCCGAAGCGATGGGTTGTCGCCCGTCCTGCAGGTTGTCCTTTTTCTAAAACTATATTACTATAACATCCCATCGATAATATCGAAAAACAAACAATAATCCATTCCAATCTTTAGGCTTATCCGTAATACTGGAGTCCACTCTCATAGTGAAAACGATTACCAGAGATTTAATACCACCGTTGAACCCCATATATCATAAGATATGTTTTGTTGGTCACATTCCAAACATTCAAAGTCCTTAATCATGTATTCTCTTGAATACCCATTGAACCTTAGTGAAAACTTGAATGCAGTTAAAAGTTAACACTTTCCACATACCAAAATCCTCAAAATTCTATATACTCAAACCATGATATCACTTAGTCCTTATATCAATCATGAGCTCATGAATACTTCATTTTCTCGTCTTCATTATGCGCATATCATCTTATTTCCAAAAAATATCTCAATCACTTTGAATACCACATCAATAAATATTGCAATACTCAATGATACAACATTATTTTGGAATCCCATTACATAAACACTTAATCATTCCACCACATCGTTGTCATATTCAACATTGCCAATAGTGATCGCATGTGATTTCCCTTTGTCCTTTGCCTTCAGTGGTTGCTCATGCTGATCATCACTAACCCTTGGATTAGGGCAATTATTATCATAATGCCCCATTTCCTTGCACTCGAAGCATTGAAGTGTTGGTGGTGCGTTCTCTGCATTGTTTTCTTTATTCACATCATTAGAAACCCTTTTTCCATTACTTCGACACTCAGCTGCTCGATGACCTTCTTTTCCACACTTAAAACATTTTCTAGTCCCTTTAAGACAATCTCCACCATGCTTCTTTCCACACTTTGTGCATAAGGAAACATTCATCTTCTTTTCACCATTATTCTGAGATTTCTCCTTGACCTCCATCTTTCGTTTCTTATCAAAACCATGAGATTGATATGTAACACCAACTTCCATTTCTACCTTGATAGCACAACGCACAATTTCTTCATAGCTACTGAAGTCTCGTATAGCTAATGCCCTTCGAAGACTTGGTTTTAAGCCACTGAAAAATCGATCAACTTTACTTTCAGGTTGGATGATAATTCCAGAAGCATACCTTGCAAGTCTTGTAAAATTTGCTTCATAGGTACCAACAGATTCATCGTCCCTTTTCTTCAGTTCAAGAAACTCTTTCTCCATCTTTGTTCGAATAATACGAGGGAAGTACTTACTGAAAAACAAGTTCTTGAACTCGTCCCATTCCATGGACTCAATTTCATCTCTTGGCCTCGTATTCTTGATAAGATTCCACCATTGATCAGCTTCACCTTCCAAACGATATACTGCTAAGATGACTTTATCATGTTCAGAACATTGAAGAACTGAAAATATCTTTTCAGTAGTACTGATCCATTGTTCAGCCACAAGTGGATCAGAAGACCCACTGAAAGAAGGTGGACGTTGCCTCATGAAGGACTCAATAGAATATTGTTCCCTTCTCTGCTCATTTGGAAGTCCAGAATGATTCATAGCTTGTGTAAGTATAGCAATAAGATTTTGCACTCCATCTCCCATAACATTTGTTTGTTCAGGAGGGCAATCATTGCATTGTCCATTGCATTGATCAACACGGTTCCTTCGGGTTCCAGCCATCGTCTAAAACCCAAAAAGAATAGTGTGAGAGGCAAAAATCATGCTAGGGAAAACAACATAATAAAGGGAGAGTACCTTCAATATCCAACATCTTAGGTTTAATTCTATGATCGTTAGCGTAATTCTATTACTATAACCTATACGTATACTTATCCCTAGGGACATCCCTAGACATACCATAGAAATATCTCTAGGGATCTAACTAACGTTTTCGCATCCTAGTTTCCAAAGGTTGACTAAACCTTTCCTCTGATACCAACTGTAGAGACCCGTATCTTGACGTACATGGACATTACATTACATTTGCAGAATACTTAGTACATAACAAAAACACACACTAAAGGATCGTAATAGTTTAGTGTCTTTGGAAACTCGGAACGTAATCTTCTAATCGTGGTGAAAGTTCTTCAATATCTCCCATAAAGGTCATCCCTTTTTTTTTACCTAAAACCTTTCTTTATATCCTGGGGAAAAGAAAACATAAAAGTGTGAGCTCAAATGCTCAGTAAGGGTAAACAAAAGAAATATCAATCACATCATATATATAAGAACATAGCTTTTGGAAATCTTAACCTGCAAAAAGCTCATAATATCATAACATGGGATAAATCATAGAAGTGAAATGTAATCCCAATAATCATAACTTAAAACATGAAACTTTGTGGCATACACACATAATCATAGAGAATCATTTCTTGTTAGTCAAGACTCAATGCCAAGACTATCTTAGTGGACAAAGTCCCTTTCTGAATCGAGTAACCCTCGTTTCAGTCCTGTTTCACTGAACCGGTATAACCTACCATTTCAGCCATGTCTATCTCATGAGATATAAAATCTTTACCCAATGCATTGGAGGGAGATATAGGTCCCACCCATCTTATAATGAATCCTTTCTTATGTGTGCCACATAATCATAAATCATACATCATCGCATAACCCATGTAATAAAAATGGGATTCTTAAACAACATGACATCATAAAACAATTCATATAAGATAAAGGAATTCATAAAAATGTTTCCATCAAAACATAATCAAATCCATGTAATAATAGGGATAAAAACAGAACCCTTTTATTATCTTAGATGGAAAATAATTTTGATAAAATACTTGAACTCCATTCTTGAGGAAAATATCCTTTCTACTTCAAAAACATTTTTCCTTTCATAACATGTCAAAAAACATTAAAATAAAAGAATTTGATTAAAAATAAACTTGAAAACTTGTAAAGGAAGCTTCTTAGAAATAATGTTTTAAAATCCATTCATGCCGTATAAGTTAAAAAAAACATTCTTCGTACTTTTGTCGGAAAAGTCAAAAAGTACCTCGTACGAAAAACGACAAAAGATTCCTTTTATTTCTTTTACTAAAAACTCACCGAAGGGTAAAAATGGAATTAAACAATTGTAGGTGGATGAAAATAATATTACATATTGATGAAACATGGATGTGGATGATAAAATACACCCCAGTAAATACTTATGAATAAACAATCTCGAATAAAATGAGATTGTGATATTTCCCTTACCTTAGGTCCAATTTGCTTCGTATGTGTCCGAACCTCCTGTATAATGATTTAAATAATGTCATTGACTTATTACAGAATCATATTCATTGTTATGATATCATATATGGTTCACTTATGACATTATATTACCCGTTCTTTTGTAAATTCCATGTTAAAGAAGCGTTTTGGGTAAAATCGTTTCATTTATCGTAGGTGTTTTGACTTCTTGTTCTTGACATCATTATTACTTATATCATGATTTACTTACTTCCAGAATATAAAATATGATTTATATATCATATATATTCAGTATATATATATATATAATAGATAGATAAATAAAATGAAAAACACCGTTCATGGAGACGGTAGTCCGTACGTACGCATGAACGCTGTTTTTCTTTCCTTATTGTCTTGAAATGGAAGTAAGTAGATGACATACATATGTATATATATACATAAATCCAGTAGCTTTATAATGTCATATATTTCATTATTATTTCTTATATATACATTATAATCATTCTTAAATGGTTAACATGGAGAATGAATCTCATCGCGTCGTGGAGACGGTAGTCCGTACGTACGCACGAGCGATGATATCATTTCTATAAATATTGAATTGAATTGGAGTGGATTATACAATATATCAGAATCAATATGATGTTGTAATAACTATGTATAGTTATTCTTTACACCATTATACCCATCCATGTAAGGTGGTGGTGGAAAATAGATTACACCACGGCGTGGAGACGGTATTCCGTACGTACGCACGCGCGGTGATTTCTTTTTCCGTAGGATGGATAGATGGTGAAATAGGGTTGTTTCATACTTATAATAACATATTAGTATATGAGTGATACTGATGTTATTACTTCATAATGAAACAACCTAAGAATAAGAAGTGGAAGAAGAAATAAAGATGAAAGAATTGGTAATGGTAATTACCTCTTCTTTGAAGTGCCTCTTTGAGACCTCCTCTTAGGGCACTAGAATTGGTCTTTGAGGAAGACCAGAACCACTAGGATGTTGCTAGGGAAGTGGAGAAGAGATTTTGGCAGGGGTTGGCCGAGCTTGAGTGCTCAAATTGGTGTGAGGAGGAGGGGGAGGAGGTGTCCTTTTATAGGGGAGGAGAGGGGCACCTTAGGAATATCTCAAAATATTATTTTATATTAAAGTCAAAATCGGTTTATAATGGTTCCAAAGGGTCTTATTTCGAAGCTAAAGTGGGGATGGGTCGCAATCCTATCAACCAATAGAATTTAGACAAGTTTAGGATATTATTTTAACCTTATCAATTAGATTTAACTCTAAGTTAAATAATTTAACATTTACCGTGTCTTTTTGTTTTCTTTCACTATATGGTTAATACACTTACTATAACATGCCAAACGAACCACAAATTGTTTATTATTAATATATATATCCTTATCTAAGTCATTTGGCCGAACCTTAGATTTTTAGGAATAAAATAACAATTAATAATATAATATTTGATTTAAAAACTATTTTGTGTCAATTTTGACACTATTTGATATATGATTTTTGTGAAAGTCATAACAGAATTAAATGTTCGAACCAAGTTGATTAAATCAACATTAATATATCATAGTAACCTAGAAAATTAGTGGAATTCATAAAAATTTTCAAATTACATTTATTTTGGTGTTTATAACATCAATTATGTCAATATTTCATTAATAAGATAATTACTGCATCATCGTTGTGTCATAAATAAATTAAATTATTTGATGTCTAAAAATTACAAATAAAATACCATCATGTAGGAAATCCTTTTAGCTTTCTAATGAATATTTACAATCGAATTTATCTTATGTATAACCCCATATTAAAAATGATTTACTTATTAAACTTTGATTTTAACTATTTTAACCTTTCTTTAAATAAATTAATAATAAATGTCCTAATCTAATCCAAGTGGGCCTAAATGGTCATATTTTATTCCTAAGTTTGTTTGTGGTCGAATTACACTTGTCCAATAGAATTAGGACATGTGTTAGGGTAATATTAATATCATATTTACCCTTAGTTACCCTATTTACTATTAACCGCGGTAAAAAAAAGTAAAAAGTTACTATTCACCAAAAATTATTTTCATCTCATTGAACCACATTTTAGTCCTTGATATTAACCGTGTCTGTCAGATTTTCAAAATTCTATTCACAGAAGTGGTAAAATTATGTTTTATGCAAAATTCAGTTTTTTAACCTACCACTTAGTAGTTTCACTATTCATCAAAAATTGATGTTTTTCAGAACAATGCCAAAATTTCATCCTAAGCTATATTTCATATTCCGAATTCAAAAATGAAATCTATTTTACCAAATTCATAACATAGAAGTTGTATTAATTAATTTTATAATTAAATCCCGCTGTTAAAATAAATAGCGTGTTTTTAGGAAACAATATATATCAAAAGATTGACACTTGATTATGTCTGGTTTAAATGTGAAATTACAACCAATGACCAACATTGTATTAAATTGTAAAAATATATTCTAAATATACTTTTAAACCACTCAAATTAATAATTTATCACTATTAATTATTTCGATTAAAAAAGTTGTTTTTAATTATAATTTAGTAATTTTCACTATTCATCAGAATGTGAAAGTTATCCGAAAAGTACCAAAATTTCACCTTAGGCTAAATTCGATACTCCGAATCCAAGAATGAAGTTCATTTTGAAAAATAAGATTTACAGAATTTTAAAAAGTGGTTATTACTATTCATAACGGCTAGTTTTAATAATATTTTAATAGCATATCATTGTTTCGTGAAACTCAGTATTACGTACCACACACGCTATCGAGGAAGGTTGCGATTGCGTGTAATGCAAGGCAAGTCAAGGATGCGTGTTGTGCAAGCTCCTTTTGGTGTAGCGTACAACACAAGACATTAGTGAAATAAAAAAAGAATATTTTTCATAAAATCTCGGGCTGTTACAATGTAATATTATATTAATAATTAAAATTATCTAAATGTAATAAATTTAATTTATTTTTGATATTAATAAAATAATAAATTTAAAATAATTGTTTCACCATTATTGTGGTAATTAAAAATAATCTTAGTAATATTATCTTTATGACTAAAAAATGAAATATAAATTATTATATAATATTGAAATGTTTAAATAAAATATGAAATAATTTTTTTAAATTAATTTTTAAAAGTGATAAATTCTAATTTTTATTATAATCATGTAAAAATAGTTTTTAGTGTGAAATATTACTCGAGTTTAAGAAATGTTAAACATGTGTTTTATAAATTCAACAAAATATTTTTAAATTAATTATATTAATTATTACATATATATTTTTTTTATATAAACTGGTTTATTATATTTTAAGTCATTCTTAGTTTATAAAAGTGATAGTTTTTAGAAAAAACAATATTTTACTATTCACCTAAAAATATATTATTTCAAAATAAATATAAAAAATTAATCCTAGGCTAATATTGATATAATGAATTCAAAAATAAAGTTTATTTTATAAAATTAAAATTCCCAATTTTTTATATTTATCTTTTTATAAAAAGATATAAATACTAAATAAAATAACTTTTATTGAAAAATTGTATTTTTAAACATTATGTATTTTTAATATTATGTTATATCAAGTTCTAATTTAATTGATGATAATATATTGGTTTATATATAATAATAATTTAAGGTTTCAATTTAGTTTATTATGTAAAAATATATAACACTTAATAAAATAGTTCTTTGAAAATAAATATTGCATTTATATTAAATATGCTTTAACAAATACCATTAATTAATTATTCATATTTTAAAATTTACTTTTTTACTTATCCATTTATATTGAAATATTTATTTTTATTTTTTATATAAAACATATCATATTTTACTACTAATAATAACATTTAAATGTAACACATTAATATATATATATATATAATTTTAATATCACATTTTTCTTTCATTGAGAGTAATATTATTTTAAAATTTTCCCTCTTAAAAATGCCTGAATTCAGCATAACTATAAGATATATGACCAATGACCATATTTTAGATGACCATAAATATAATGACAAAATTTCAATGACTATATTTCATTACTATATGTAGACTTTTTAAATCATTCATTCATTCCATTCCCACTTCAAAATGAATAGTTCTTATTTCAAATTTTGCATAATTATTTTTACTTTCATCGTTCTCTTCATTATTATTGTTTTTTTGGTATTGGTGATCCTCAAGGTTGAATATGATCTAGAATATTTCTTAGTCATGAAGATTTTATTTTTTTATCTATTGTTCCCTATTGATTTGTTTCTATTTTAATGGATGTAATTCATCTATGGTGAGTAATAATTCATGGTGTGCAATAAATAGTTTAATGTGATTTTGTTGTAATATCCCACTTATTAATGAATAAATTTCATTTACTTTGGTTCCTATCCTGTAGAGAACATTTTCTAGTCCTGTTTCATTCCTTTGGAAAGAATATAGAAATGTTCTTAATCTTTAAAAAAATGACTCAGGACATTGAATTTTGAAAATTGAAGAATAAAATGATGTAATAATAGAATAAATTACATTATGATCTAGGGAAAATGGTTTATGGATCCACTAATTCTAGATTTTTGAGGTTTGACATATTGTAGTACTCTTTTCATACCATAATGAGTTTTGCTATAGGAGTTCACAAGGATGTGATTTCTTGAAATATTGTACATGTCACACTATAACCTACTTGTTTTGACCCCAAAACTTTCTGGTAAAAAAAACCTACTTGTTGCACCACAAAGGTAGTTAAAGACACTCTAAAATATCTTGGATTTATTCTTCCATATCATTCAGACTTGAGAGTCACATTATAGAAAGAGGCACCATGCTTCAATATAGGGTCTTCTTATAATTAAATGATGGATCACTTAGAGTTCATTGTATTGAAAAGAGGCGAAACTCTACGATTTTCGACCACCCATTTTAGGGAGTATTAAAAGATGGATTTTGAAATAAATTGAGGATAATAACAAGTGAACACATGCAATAAAAATTCAATAGAATCTTTAGGTATGATAATTTAAGATCATTAAAATTGTTAAGGTACCCTAGTTCATCTTGTAAATGGATTTCAAGACAATATTCTTAATCCTATACTTGTTCCTTTGATAATAAATCAGAATGTGGATAGTTAGATCCCAAACATCATACACCAATGATGAGCCAACTTATAATAAGGGTGTATGAACCTTGTTACAAATATTTTGTATGTGTGTTCTTTTTTTTTTCTCACTATATCATGTCTTCACATCTTCACTATCATAATATAATAACATTAATTAGAGATGGGAAAAAATAATGAGATTTAGTGTTTTGGATTTCTGTAATTCACCACTATTAGTGGAAATGTAATCTCTCATATGCCTTTATTGATTTAATTAATCACTAAATATGTCATCCTATCTATAAACTTATCACCACTACATGATGAGTGTCTGCATCTATTTTTTTACACATTATTAGTATCTACAAAATTAAAATAAATAGAACATTTGAGGGACCTAATTCACTCCTTCTTTATTGGAGGTGACTCTGACTATGCTTCTTCTGAGATACACCTTGAATATCATAGAATCCAAAGTCTCTATTCCATAAAAATTGTGTTGGATACACCTATATCTATTGTAAATCATCCATTATTTTTTTATGCTACATGGGATGAGGTATCATCATATCTAGGATGGAAGGATCCAAGCATCTCAACACCACCTTTCCTGATGACATGTCTAGATAAGACACTTTCTTCTCATGGGTCCTTCAAGTTAGCTCTTCTTAGAAGAATCCCAGTTCCTTTGAGTGACTTTTTCTCTCCAATCCCACCTATTCATCTAGATTTGAAGAAAAAAGAATTGATGTAGGGAATACTATTTCCTTCACTATCCTTGGAAAATATCATATCTACGGAGGATTATTAAAAACAGTCTCTTATATCCTTGTTTTTTTGGATCATCCTTTCCATTATATTTTATAGTTATTTGTTAGATATTAGAACCTATTAGGTCCTACTTCCATATATATCTTAAATCAGAAACCATTATGGATCCAACTTTCTATAAGTTTTATTTCATTAGATATTATATGAGGGATTCCCATAGCTTCAATCAAAGGAAGTTCATTTTTTTTGTTTCTATGGTATCACTTCATTTACATGGGTATGGAGTCACCCTTGACTACTTTGTGGATCAATATTCCTAGGATCCCACTGTCTTTTCATTATATGAATATTCTTAAGGCCATTGTGAATATGATAGGTATATTTTTATATAAAGGTGACGTTACCCTTCAAATTGAAAACACTATATTTTCTTGAATCTAGGTGTAAATGGATTTATCGACTCCTCCCTTAGATCATATTTTCCTCCAGGTAGGCACAAATATCTCCTTTTGGATAAAGGGATTCTATTCAAATACCATTGGATTTTATTTCTCACTCAAATTTTTTTGGGTCATTTAATCTAATTGTTTAGGATTTGAAGTTATTTTAATGCATAATCCTAAGAATCCAAGGTTCCTAAAGAATCCTCCTAGAGGAAGGTTTCCTTTCCATGCTAGAATATTTCACACACTCTTACCCCAAAAAATTTATCATTAGGGACACCCTTAGTTAGTGGATCTAAATATGGTTGTCACATATTTGGGGTTTCTTCCTGGTTTGAACCTTAAATGTCTTCTTTAGATATAGATTTTGTTTTGAATCAACTAGATATGGGTATAGATATTTCTCCTTATAGGATGTTTAATTCACTAGGAAACCCCCAAAAACTATGAAAGAACAATCACCAATGCCAACGATCCATATTTAAAATACTCACACCCATTTTATGGATTCAAAAATAGGTGTAACCTCCATTTTATCTTTAGATTCTATTTTTATTTCCTTTATAATGGAATATTATAATAGGAAATATAGTGGCATTATATAATTGGTACCTTTAGATATTGGGGTTGATTAATAACATCAATATTTTCTTAACAATGTCACAACCAATGCATCTTCTTCACCTTTTTTTATGGTAGGGTAGTTAACGTTAAATGTGATCCTCTATCCCCTAGTATAAAAAAGTTGGGTTCTATTCTAGATCTCTTTAAATTTCCCTTCCCTCCCTTTAATTCCTTTTATGTTATAGTGATGATCGATAAATACATATACTTTTTTACCTTATATAAGGAAATCAAAGAAGTAAGAAAAAACTACTCCTCTGCAAGGGGTATGATCACTTGTTCTATGTAAAACTCTTTAATGAGTACTTCATCTACCCATAACCAAGGTTCCTTAGGTATCTAAACCCTCTCTTCTTTCTTTCCATGTCTTTTCCTTGATATATAATGGTAAGGGAATTATCCCCATGGCCAAGCATGGTTACCTATCAAAATTGATCAAGAATAAGTGCATCTTGTTTCTATCTATTTTGGAAACAAAATATAAAGTAGATTCCATCCAGAATTACATGTTCAAGATTTATATAAAAAATCATTTATAATATCCTTTTTAACACTCATATATGAATATTTTAGAAAAATTAGTTACATTTTGAGTTCATTAGTACTTCTTCCTAGATATTTCTATCAAGATAAGTTTCATATTATTTTTATATTCCAAGTTTAAAAAAGGTTATAGGTAAGATATTTTGTAAGAACTATATTTTTCATTACTAGATTCAGTGCTTGGTTTATACGTGGTGACTTTAACACCATTTTCAATCAGTTAGGGAAATGGGGTATTACTAGAGCAAGGAAATGGATTATTTACATAGATTCATTTATCATAAAAATATCATGGAAACAAATTTCACATGAGATATATTTATTCATTACAATGATATGAGAGCATGTAGTATAATCTGGAGTCATATGGACATGCGTTTGGAGAACATGCATGTAAATTTCATTTTCTCATGCCCATTTGTCTCCCATCTAGAGAGTTCATTATCTAATAACTCCCCGATGTTACTCTTTATAAAATGTTCTCTAGTAACTATTCATAAATTTCATTTATTGATAGGAGGAAGATACTTATTTATTTTTAGGGTCCACATCTTGTGGAATGCTATTTTGAAAGGGACTGCATGGGTTAAATTTTAGAATAAAAATCATATACTAAAGGAGACATTATTCAATGGAAAAATAACAAGATGACCTCTAACCCATCCTTTTAAGATCATTAATCTTTATAAATTAATTTAATAATTATGGGAAGATGATATTTTCATGCCTCCATCCAGTAAAAAAATTCAATTGTAAGAAGTTATCTCAATAAAGAGAGGGTGGTGCATGAAAAATACCATATCAGAAGGATGAAGGAAGGGAATCAAAACACAATGTATTTAATTGAATGTATAAGAGAGGAGAAGTTTTTTGGGAATATCAACTTGAAACTTGAATATGTATCCTATAGAAATGATTTTTAGACCATTAGACCATATACGGCTCCCCTTTTATGGATATTATAGATGGTTCACATCATGGTGTGTGAGAGGGGAATTCATTTGATGAGTTTGATGGTCATTTTTTTAAATATTATGATTAGGGTAGTGATAGATGTATTATTTTATAAAATACAATCTTAATGATGAATAAATTATTTCAACTATCAAATATCTCAATCCTAAAATCACCCTAGGGCCATATTTTTTCCTTGTCTCCTTCTATATGGTGGTTTGAGATTGCATCAAAAAATTTATGATAATGGTGGTGCAGGATTACTTGAAGTGTAGTCCTCTCCCTTGAGATACCACTTCTACTGTGCTTTCTCACATTACCATGGTGAACCACTCCAACATCTTTTGTGAATTCCGACCCATAATGTTTTTTTAAAATTTCTAAAAGGTGATCACAAAAATCATGAGTAAGATATTATCTAGAACCCCATATCTTAAAATATTGAATAAGAAGCATTGTTTCCTCAATGGTTGGAGAATACAAAGGGTGATTGTTATAGGCCATTAAATTTTAGAATAATTGGATAGAAAAAATATGGATAAATCTTATGACATATTAGAATGAAACTGCACACTTAAATTCCTTTAGTGGTGTGGATTCTCATAATTTTTTGTGATATTATTTTTTATTTGTTATATTCACTTTGGTTTTTGATCTCTCTTATAGGGAAAATGTTTGGGGTTTTCAATTTGATTTGGTGGATTCTCCAATGAGACCCACTCTCGGCAAGTTTATTTATCCTATCCTAGAATGTGATTAGTCATAATTTAAACTATGAAATTTCAAGAGGGATGGAAAAATCATTCAAATAATGATATGATTTTTTAGTATCTCTCATTTATTTTAAATGGATGACATGATTTTCTTCATCAATAGTATAAGTAACTCAATTAATATATTTAATGATATTTTAATATATTATTTTTTTAGGATTGGAAAAAGTAATAATGCTGGAAAGTAAAATGCCTATTTTACAAAAAAAATTCACGAAGGCCAGCCAAAACCAATGAAGATAAGCTTGGTGTTGTCAACATACAATTACTGATGTAATATTTTGGTGCTCCATTGAAAAAAAGAGTCCACATCCACTCATTTGAAGGAATTATCACTATAATTACTAGTATAATTATCAACTAGAAGAGTCATTTTATCTCTTTTTGAGGCATGATCACCCTCATCAACAAGATTATTTCATCCATCCCTATGCATATCCTTTGAGTTATCTAGGATTCTAATTCTCTCATCAGATGAATCGATACCATCCTAAATAGTTTCATTTGGGATTCTCGGTAGAAGGGTATGAATCTATTTTACAATTGGAGTAGGTTGGAAAAAATCAACTAGGGGAGAGTAATTAACCTCAAATATATCAATGAGACTATGTAGTGCATGCAAGAAAAATTTACATGGGAAACGTTTTTCATTCATTAAATTTGGGAAATATTTGTATGAAAAATATATGAAAGAACTTCGAATTCCTAGATTAGGTAGGATAATAAGGTCCCTCACCTTTGGAATTTATTATTCTTTGACAATTTTATCATGTATAACAATATGTTAGGTGATTTTGTAGTACAATGACATAAACATACACACAAACACACCTCAAAAATAGGCATGGAAGGCAGATCATAACCACCCCAAGGGAATTGTCCACCCATAAATCCATTACTATTATCTATATAAAGTCCCAAATACTCTATATAAATCAAGCCCAAAGGCCCATTTCATTCAATAATTGAACCACATCCATACCTACACACCACATGTGCAACCCTTTAATTTTTAACCGCACTCAGCCACATCCCATCCACCGTCATCAGTGGAGGGTGGACTACCACCCCACCGTGTGAACCATTGCACAACCTAGATTCCCCTAACCATACTATTCTACTAGAATCCATTGAAAATTTACATATGTATTCTCCCCATGGACGCTACTTCCCATACCTTTAGCTTCGCCAGAACCTTCTGCATCACCAATCGTTTCCCCTACTGCTCCACCAGAAGTAGCCGCTTCACCATATTCTATCACCCACTCTTAAACACTCACATATGGGGACAAGACACATCACCTGTGGAATAAACCACACACTAGAATTTCTAGTGTCAAATGACTCCATCCACACAACAAAGGTACTAGACTCGGTTCAAAGGTTCTTACATTTTAGTATTCAGCTAGTTGGGGAACCTGATGTATATATCTTCATTCTAGATTCCTCTAGTCTATTTAGTCTCTCCACCTTCCATAATTTCATACCTGTGAAAATATTTATGATGATTAGAATAATATTTTTTTTGGCTCTACTCTAGCTAAGATGAACTTTATAGAGTGGCATATTCAGAGTCATACTTTACATATGGATGTTAAATTTAATAAGAAAGGTATCACACTTATTTCAAGATGAATTTGTTGTGAGATATAAAATATTTAAATGATAATTTATCTATTCAGTGATGGGGTGTGGGAATGATACATCTAGTTTCATCTCAGAGGACTCATGGGGTAATGTACAACTTCTTTTCTATAGATCACTTTGTAACCATGAAATTTCCATCCAATGAAGGAGGGTTCTCAAATTTAAAGATGGATTTTATCATTTTTATCATTGGTTTCTAGGTTATTTGGTATCTACTAGATGATGGCCACCACAAAGAAGTCAAAAAAATAAAAAATCACATTAAATTGGATATCATTTATTCTATTGTTACTTTATTTTCAATTTTTAGAAGATGTGTAATCCTAAATTTTCTTAAGAACTAGATCTTCGTTTTTTAAAATATATATATTAACACAACTAGGGAAGAATTTGAGCATTACGTATGTTGTAAAACTACAATCCAAGGCCATAAGATCAATATGGATGGCTCTATAGTATAATACATCATTCACACTGTTTTAATCATCTAAAACAATAGGGTATCTGTAAAACCACACCCTTCATCATTTATTTGATAAGAGAAAAAATGTGACTAAACATAGGAGAAATCAAAAAGATATCAAAGGCTGGGAATAAATTCCAAGGGATTAAGAGAATGTTGAGGTGGGGGGGGGGGGGGCTTTCCCTATGAACTGATACTACCAACCAAGAAATATACAACCTCCAAGGAAAAATAATTGATGCATTATAATAAACTACATAACTCAATGAAATACCAATAAAAACAATATCATAGTAACAAAAATAGAGAAATAAATGTGAAAGGATAAGAATCCAAATAGAAAGACATCAACACCAAAGTGGAACCATCTCAGACCAAGATACAGACACCTCCTGAATTTAGCTTTAGAAACCAAACCCTAACATCAAGGATCACCACTAGAGTAGTATAAAACATGAATCCTCCCTATATCTTAGTAGATAATATTCTAAAATGAACCAAAGTTACCCATAATGGGGTGAGTATATCACTAAGTAGGATTTCACAAAATACTTCTGATCACATACAACCAGGATAAGAACACAATAACAAATTTTATATGAAACAGAGGGTTATAATATCAAAATAGTTTTTCAATGGAAAATATTTTAAGAAATAAATTTTTAAAAATCAATCATTATACTTTATATTTCTCTTTCACTTTTATCTTGGTAATCCCATTCCATGTTCCACACTCACACACACATGCATGCTAAAGGAAAATCCAAACACTCTTGAGAGAAAATCCTTCTTTCACCAATTCTTCATCAGGTGATATCCCCTTATGACTTTCCAGTTAGAACTGAGAATGAAGTTTATTTCGAAAATTACTCATACACTACAATATACACACACAACACCATGTATTCTAAGACTATTATCCATATCAAATATATTTTTACAATTATTTTTTGAAAACCAAATCCTTTGAAAACATATAATTAAAACATCTCATGATAATATTTAAAAACTACTATTTTGAAATAGCATCAAAACTAGGGTTTTCTAGATAAAAGACACATGATATCTTCAATAAAATCCAAAGAATAGTTTATCAAGATTCAATCCAAGAGGTTATAGAATAGTAGAGTGGGGGAGAATCCACCTACCTTGATTATGTTTGGAAAAATGATCTTAAGTGATTCCGCATATTAATCTCTTCCGTCCATTCCTCTATCAAAACCCAAAAATATATCATCAAAAAAATTTCAAACCCCTAAATCCAATATTACACATTGATCTATGGTTCAATACAGGACAACTCAAGTAGATCTGTGATAAGAAAAAGTGGGAGATCATAACCTTTGATTATGCAAACAAATGCTCACAGATTTATTTTACAAGGAGTCTAGATATTGACAATCTGTAAAAATTTCCAAGGTTAGCTATAGAATTCAAGATAAATAAGAAATAATCATTTTAATATTTATAACCATTGTCTGTTATAAAAATGACTAGACCCTAACTATTTATGTTGTAAATTGATAATTTATGTTGTAAATCAACTAAGATTCATTTACACTACAAAACCCATTGCCTTATTAATATTTCTTGGAAGAACTATTTTTACAGTGTAAAATCATTTTATGATGTTAATGGTTTTTATTCCCTAAAAATAAAACCATAATAATTTATATTGTAAAACCACAATTTATGATGTAAATTGTTCTTAGATATTTTTATAGTATCTGACTCCAAGTTCTTTATTTTTTAAACCTTCAAACACTTCTAAAAACTAACCTAAAGACTCCAAAGACAAGAACAAATGAGTAAAAAATATAATACCTCAAAAATTGTTCTACATTATCCGCACCTTTTATATTTCCATCACTGAGAAGATATATATCAACATTTCCCCTGAACAAGTTGGGAAGTTACTTATGTATAACCTTTTCCTAGTCCCATGCTACCAATTGAACTTGACCATTGTTCTACAGTACTCACACTAAAGAAATAGATCTCCCTTGAAGGGTATTTTACTTTTTTCAAGAACCCATATTGGTTCATGGATAATATTTACATCATGATCAAGAGTAACATGATCCCAACTGATCACATATCATGTATTGGGATGATACTTCTTCAGTTGAGAAACTCAGAAGACATTATGAACAACCTTGAATCTTGGTGGTAATTCTAACATGTAAACAATAGTTTAAATCTATTCCATAACCTCGAATGGTCCTATGTACCATGGAACTTACTTCCCTTGTTTCCCCATGCATCAATGACCAACTTTTTTGTGACACTTTCAGGAATACATGGCCACTCACATCAAAAGATAAAGGTCAATGATGGTTAAATATAGATGAATTATGTCTAAATTGTGCTGTAGCTGTTCATTTTTTAATCATTTGGATTTTATCTATGGTATCATGAAAAATAATCATTTTAATTAAATATTTCTCCCTTATCTCTACCCAACATGATGAAGAACAACAAGGATGGTTATAAAAATCCTCAAATGGTGGAATATTTATTTTTTCTAGATATTTTTTGTTATAGGAGCATTCAAACAAATAAATGTGATCCTCCCATGAACCACTAATGTTCATGACACATGATCTAAGAAAATATTCCAATGTATAAATAGTGTGTCTATATTTTCTATCTGTATGTGGATGATATTCTATGCTCATATTCAATTTACTTCCAAGAGAATTTTGTAATGATCTCCAAAATTCAAGATGTAAAATGGGGGTCTCTATTAGATATAATCAGAGATGAAACTTTATGTAATATGACCTCATATCAGATATATAATTTTTATAATTACTCTATCTTGTAATATTATCTGATAAAGATAAAGCATTTCGACTTTTTAAGTCGATCCACTACCACCCATATGGATTCATTTTTCCATAACATTCTCTATAGGCCTTTGAAAAATCATACATCAAATTTCTCCCACTTCCATACAGGTATTAGTATAGTTATAAGATGTAGCATACCATCCTATCTTTGATGTTTATCCTTTATATAATCGCATTTTAGACATTTCTTCACATAGAATTTAATCTTTCACTTCATATATGCCCACCATAAATGTGGTTTCAACACCTTGTACATTTTATTAACACCTAGGTGAATATCCCATTCCAAATGATGGTATGATGAAAGGTACTATTCCTAAAATGATTGGGGAACTACAATTCGATTACAAAAATGTAATAAAGAGTTTGAATCTTCAATAGAGTCATCATATGTATCCCCACTACTTAGTTTTGACCAAATGGTGATATAATTAGGATCTGATGTCTGTCATTATTTTATTTAATTTATTAAGTCTGAAACAAGAATAAATAGAATGAAAACCATGTTCTCACCCTGTGAAATACAATCCAAATGGATACCAACAATTATGCTCATAACCTTCCATTTTTCAAAGGATTCTTGAACAACTTAACTATACTATTTCTATCTCAACACATCTACGAGAGAATAAAACCTATTGAGTGTGTATTAAAAGTAAAAAAGAAAACATCTATAGTGACCCCAACCATATTAATAGCCTCAAGTTCAAGTATTTATGAGAAAAATATTTATTCCAAACTCTAATAGTTAGTGAAAACTATAAACTTTTCTCTAAATAGGTAATTCCTCTTTGTCTCTGTGGTATGAAAACCAGAGTTAATTCTCAATAATTTGCAGGATAATTCTTTTCATTCACTCGTAACTACCATAAACCACATGATACAACATGGTTTCCTAGTATGAGAATACAAAATAGACCTGATCCGGATGCATCATAATATACCACATATTTGTTACTTAGCTTTGGAAATATTTTCATGGGTGCTGAGGTGAGTTGAATTTTAAGTTCCAAAAATAATATATTAAATTAAACATTATATATGAATGGGACCCCTTTATTTATCAAAGTATTCATGGGAGAGGAAATTCTTGAGAAAACCTAAACAAAATGGTGATAATGTCTTGATAATCAATAAAAGTCACATACCTCAAAAACATTGTTAAGTGTCTACCATGAGACTAGTAATTCTACCATCTAATGATCAATTGATATTATTTCATACAAAATGACATGTCCGTGGAAATTAACTTCTTGAATATAGAAATCTAACTTAGAAAACATAGAACAAAAACAATGATGTCACAATACACTCGGTATATTTCAAATTGATCCTCATGTTCATTCCTATTATTAGAGTATACTAGATTATAATCAAAAAACACAAAAACAAAATAATCAAGGTACCTATTGAAGATATGATTGATCTAATACATGAAAACTACTAGTGGGTTCTTCAGACCAAATGACTTGATGACATATTCATAATATCGATAACAAATCCAAAATAATGTCTTTAGAATACCCTCTCTTCTGACTCTAAGCTGATGAAATCCTAAGAATAGATCAATTTTAGAGAACCACTTGAATCCAATCAATTGATCCAGCCTATCATCTATTCGATGAAGAGGATAATTATTTTTAATCATTACTGAATTCAACTTATGATAATAAATATAAAATGATGGTGTACCATTTTTTTATTTACAACTAGAACTAGCACAACCTAAGGTGATGTAATAGGTATGGTAAATACCTTTCTTTACAACTCTCCTAGATAAAAATTTAATTATGAGAACATAGTTGGAGTCCTTCTGTAAGATGGTAGTGAAATAAGGCTTGTTCCTAGGATTAGGTTGATTGTAAATTTGATTTCCATTTCGACTGGTGATCCTAATATATAATTTGGAAAGACATCAAGGTATTGATCCATTATTTCAAGAAGATTCCAATTTCCTATTTCATCAACTATATCCAAATTCATTTCCACTAACTAGGCTGATATGGTTCAATCAACTATGACTAAAGGTCCTGATCTTCCTATATTTATATCCCAATCCCCCAAGAAAAGGTAAAGGAATCTATCCTAGGATATAAAAGTTACCTTTTGTGTGTAGCAGTCAATATGAGATTTAAATCCCATGAGCCATTCCATGCCAAAAATTAAATGGAAAAAATCTATCTCTAGTACTTTAAAATCCCATATAAACCACACTAAAACAATTGTAATGGAACATTCTTGGAATTTAAATCCTATGAACTCCCATTGTCCATGGGCTGTCTTGATACTCATGATACAAGACATATTTTACACATATATTCCTAATTTATTAACCATATAAGAAGAAATGAAATAATGTGATGCACTGGTGTCAAAAAAGTTATATATAAGAATGAAGTTTATAAGAATGGTACCTCACACCATAGTGTGACCTAGTTACCCACTTGAAATGGACTGTTTTTTCTCTATATAACTATAGATCGACTATTAGGAGATAGATATTGCTTCCATGATGAGGAGTAAATTGAACAACTGAAGTTTTATTAGAAATGTCATGGTTCACCTGTGCCTATAGATATGAACTAGTCTAGTGGGATTATTCTATATGAGAATATAAATTCTAAGGTTGATCTGATCCCATTCCACATATGGATCTTTTAAGTTTATAAAAAAACTTCCTCATATAGACTCTCTTTCTGAAGCGGTGGAAATTTATTAGCAGTGTAGTACATTCTACCTTCTTATGTATTAATGAACCACACTGAAAAAAACATGCTTCAATATTAGATCTTGGAGGAAAATTAACTATTTATGTATTCTGAATCTGAGGTGCACTACCTCTATAAAAATATACACCCCTCTGTCTCATTTTTTCATTATTTTAGTTGATCCTTGTTGTAACATCCCATTTATTTATAGAATAATACATTTTCATTTAGATTAATATTTAAGAATAATATATTAATTTTAAGTTAAGGGAGTGCTTTGTCTAATTGTGTACTTGACACACAATAATGAGTTTCTCAGAAATCTTACGTTGCCCAAAACATTGAGTTATACCGAAAAATAATACAATGATATAATTATTATTTTATATGACAGTTAACACCAAGATGTTGTATTGATGGGATTGAATATAACTAACTAAAATATTATTACACATGTTTTTAAATGTTTTTACATTTATCCAATACATTTTAGAGGCATAAAATTATAATTAATCAAACTTTAAGCATAGAATACTTTAATATTTTTTGAAAGGTTGGTTTACCACCTTTTGATGGAAAACCATTTTTAAATCTTGTTTTTTTCACTTTTATAGGTTCTATTTGTCAAAAAACTTCTTCTTTAGAAGTAGGACATCAAAATTTACTTTGGTGGAAATTTTCATATTTTTCTAAATAAACATCACATTTTAATGAATAGGGAAAAATACTGATTTTTAATTCAAAACTGTATTTTCTTCTAATATATATATATATATATATATATATTATCTATTTAATTGGTTTTAAAGTCTAATTGTACTAATTTTTTTATCATTTAATCCAATGTTTTTCATTTGTAGAAATTTCACATTAAAATTAGATATAAACACATGTCAATATTTTGAGGTTTGTACCTTTTAAAAACCCACTTATTAGTTTTGAAAACTGGAATTAATTTTGAATTAATTGCTAAAAATTCTATGTTTTTAATTTGGTAAAATTGATTCTATATTTAGAATCATAAGGTAGAAACACTATAAATACGTCTTTTTTATTTTTAGACACTATGAATAGTAACTTCAGTAATTATTTTTATTTACCATACTTAAAGGGTAAATCAGGTAAATAAGGGTAGAAAACAATATTATAATAATATAAAACTACCCCAAAACATGTCCTAATACTATTGGATGAGATAAGGACAAACATTAGCATACTTGGGTCAATTTTATGTCCCAATGGTGCCACTTGGATGTGATAATGATATGTTTTAATAATTAATTTAAAGTAAAGAGAAATATAACATAAACACGTATCCTTTTACGACATTGATTTTAAGTCAGGGTTATATAACTGATATATTTTATTATAAATAGTTATTATAAATATAAAAATATTTCCTACATCATGGTATTTTATTTATAAATTTTATATATTAAATAAATATATTTATTTATGACATAATAACAATGCAGTGATTAACTTATTAACGAAAGATTCAAATAAATAATATTATAAATATTAAAATAAAATTAATTTGAATATTTTGATACCATATAAGAATTTTATGGATGATTATGACATGATATATTTTAGTTAAATATTTTTGTTCGAATGAATAAATTTTTATGACATTAAAAAAATCAATTACTAATTAGTGTAAAAATTGACATAAATGAGTTTAAAAAAATATTATCTTCTTAAATGATATAATATTCATAAAAATTGAATATTTTTCCAAATAAATTTGATAATGTTAAAAATTTAATTAATTATCCTCTTTATCTTCTCTTGTAATTTTATTGTAACTTTATTAACCATATGATGTAAAAATACAAGAAGACATGGTAAGAGTTAACTTATTTAACTAAGGGTTAAAGCCAAAATAATATGTTAAATTTGTGACCTAAACTTGTCTAAAACCTATTGGTTGAGAGGATTTAGACCCATAATCATCTTATCCTCGAAACTTATAACTTTTTAAATATTATAATTTGAAAATCAATTTATAATAAAATAATATTTCAAGACTTTCCTAAAGTTCCCCTCCCCCCTCTTATAAAATGCAACCACCTCCACCCACTTACTCACACATCTCAATCCCCTTGTCTCATCCAAATTCAACTCAAATAAGCTCCAAAAATCATTCTCTTCCTCCAATAATCTTTTCCTTGAGAATAATGAAACTCAAGGAAGCCTTTTGGCTCAAATCAAAAGGATTTACCTGATTTAGAGGTAGCATCTTCTCTCAAGCTCCTTTCATTTATTTTCTTTCTACAACCCTCAAAACTCTCCTTATTCTATTATTTTATAACAAAAAAAGTATCCTCAATATACTAGTATGTTTTTATGCTATGTTTTAGACTACACTTATACACACCTCCATCTAATGGATATAGAACATACTGTTTCTATGTATGGCGAACTACTGCCTCTCGAAACCATGATTGTTCAATTTTCTCCTAACACCTCTCATGGTGAACATTATGATGAAACTATTTTATATATCATATATCTTATATTTATATTGTTCCCATTCTTCTGTGATTTTTATTTTGAATAAACTTTTAGGATTTCCTTGTTGCGTAAATACAACAATTTCTTTAAAGGAAGTGTGGACTACCGCCCCCTCAAAGCGATGTGAATCATTCCAACTATACATGGAACATATAAAGGATTGTTTAATTAAACCTATAATACATAAATTACATTAATATAATATGAGTAATATAATATGCATTTATATCATTTTATTATTATTCATTTAATATGACATAGAAATGAAAGCAACATTCATGCGTACATACGACCTACCGTCTCCATGAACAATGAATATAATTTATTTTATACAAAAAATTATGGATATTATAAATACATATATACTAGATATATATGATATTTATATAATGAATAATATTCTAGAAATTATGGACTTTTTACTACATGGATAATTTACATCAAAACACATTCATTTTGTACTCAAGTACCAAATATCAACAAAACGGCCGATATGAATTTAAATAATTATCTAATTTTTATAACATTGTAATAACTGATATAAAAGTAATAATAAACATTAAAAATGTTCTCAAGAAATTATAACTTAATCTAATTTTGTTATTTAGGAACATAACAATTGTACGTGGGGATTCAGACTCAAGGTAAGGGACTTCGTATCAATCTCCTTTCATTGAGGCATATTTTAATGTATGCACAACCATATATATACAGTGTATAATAAAACCCTTTTAATTTTAATTTTATTAAAAACGAATATTTTTCTTTGAATCTAATTACAAAAGGACAGAAAATAATGTTTTCTTTAATATATGTGTTGACAATGACCTTTCTTTGGTCATGAAAATTATTTTGAATTTGGATTCCTCTACAAGATGTAATGTTTTTAAAAATAAAATTAAATACTATATTCATTTTTTAGGTATTTTGGTATAGAAAATGGTTTTGATAAAGGATTTATTATGTAAATATATTGAAATGATCTCTTGTGATTGTAATGTGGAAATGTTATTTTTCCGTTTTGTGTTTTTATGTGTTATGATTATATAATGGTACTTGGACATTTGACGGGTGGTTACATGATAAAACAAAGATGGGTGGTTATGTGGAAAACCAAATATGGGTGGTTCCGTGATAATCCATGGAGGGGTGGTTATGTTATTACCTCCAATGCATTGGGTATGGAATTTGGCCGTATGAGTATTCCATTTAGTGATATGTGTGGAAGTCGACCGTATGGTTATTCCATTTAACTATGTTTATGTCACAAGTTACCTTTATATGTTATATGTTTCTTTATATGGGCTTTATATTAATCTTTTGGTTACAAAAAGGGAAAGCAAAGAGCCTATATTCACTGAAGTATATTTACTAATTCTTAAAGGTCAAAAGTATTACTTTAGGATAATGTATTCATGGTTTTCATGTTTTCCCAAGACTAAGAGTTTTCCTTCTTTGTGTATCCCTTACTAACATTTTTATGCTCATACCATGTTTTGAAATGTTTTTCATAGGAATTAACGAATAATATAGTCAGGGGTGGGATTAAGGAATATATATACTATTAAAATAGGAAATGATACCATGTTTCATTTTAAAGAGTTTTTGTTTTATGAAAAAATTTATAGTGAGTAAAAGTTTATAATTATAATATTTAAGTTTATATGAATGAGTTATGACCTAATTATCTAAAGCTCTAATGCTGAAAATGTCCTTGAAGTGAATTAAAGTCAATTGGTGACTTATCTCATGTTTAAGTAATGTTTATGGCTGGGGCCTTATAGTTGGTATTAGAGGTTAGTTTAGATAAATTTAAGAGTTAGAAAATTTTTAATAGAGTATGAATTTTATTTTACATTATGGTCAAATTGAAATGAGAAATAATTTTAATATTACAATGTTGTTTCATCTAAGATAAGTTTGTTCAGAATGGTTTTCCATAGTAGAAATTAGGCAGCTGTGTTGGGAAGGAATAGAGAGGGAAATAACCTTCCAAATAAACATCCTGAGATGGTTGGAAAAAGAAATGAATAGTTTGTTTCAGTGATGGATCAGGTGGATTAGGTGATAAATGGTGGTGGATTCCATGTACGATATCAACCAGACCAACTACAGAGGAATATGTTGATCATGGAGCATTTCATGAGGAAACATCCCCCATCCTTTTGAGGATCATATGCCCATATGCAAGATGAAGGGTAGATTAAAGAACATGAAAAGATTTTCAATGTAATGGGGTGTTCAGAAAATCATAATGTTAGTCATGTTGTTTATCGTTTTGAAGGTGATTCCAATCAGTGGTGGTCAATGATTAAAAATATCAGAGGAAGTGAAGAGATTGACGCCACCGAATGGGATTAATTTAATAATATCTTCCTTGTGAAATATTTTCCTAAGGTTTTTTTACTTAGGATAGAAACAAAATATTTTGAATTGAGATAAAAAGAGGAAGCTTCTATGGCTTCATATGAAGAAAATTTCACCCGTTTTTCTAGGTATGTCCCAAATTTTATATGGGATATTGATAGTGAGATAAATCAGTTTTACTCAATATTGATGCTGAAATATCAAAGGGTGTTAGCTTCTCGTGAGTGCAAAGGCTGTGAAAAACGTTTTTGATGTGCTGAAATGGTTGAAAAGGAGTTTTCAAACGAGCATGTTCTCCATTAGAGCAATCAAAATAAGCTTTCTAGTTGGAATGTAATGTGAAATAATTCATCAAAGATGTCTGGATGAATGAAAAATAAATTTCCAACTTGTGATAAGTGTGTTAAAAATCATACTGGATAATGCATCCCAATTTCTAAGAAGCTCTTCCAATGTGGTAAGACTTTTCATATTTCTTGAGACTGTAAGGAGGATGATCAGGCATGAAATGAAAAACCAGTGGAAAGATGTTTTAGATGTAATGATTTAGGACATTATGACAATGTGTGTCCAAAGTTTATTACCCAAGGTGGAAAAAAGTAAGATCGAAAGCAGAAGCGCCTGAAAAAATCATTAGCTACAACTACTATTGACGTGGGACCATCAAATGAAGCGGTGACAAGAATGTTATAGGTTTTTTCAGAATATGATAACACTCTATTTGACTCTGGATCTCCACATTCTTTCATTTTGAGAGCTTTATAAGGAAATTGGAAATAGCACCTTATGAATGGGATATAGTATAAGGCCTCGACCTTAAACATTACATAATCATGAGTTAAGTTAAGAATTCGATATTGAGGATCTTTTCAGGTTTAGAGTTTTATTGAATTAGGCTATAACTATTACATTACATCTCAAAAATTACAAAGTAGAAACTTCTTCTCTATCTAATTTTTTTTCACAAAAATAAAAGCCTTAAAGTAAAACAAGAATTATTTTCTTGATATAAATATTCTTGAATTATTCCCTTCTCTTACCCTTCCTTAAACCCTATGAAAAAAATTTCAAAAACTTTGGATGAACATAAAAATCTCAGTAAGGAATATAAAATAAGGAAAGAAAACATTAGTACGTAAATACATAAAAATTAATGAAATCATACTTTTCAATCATAAAACATAATCTATTTAACATACCTCATTAAATAATAAGATTTATTAATAACACATAGAAATAATAAATCATAAAGGTAACTTGTGACATCTATATCATACTTACATTGTAGCTTTCACAACTACATATGGTGTTACGTTTGGAATACCCATCACAATATATTCCATGCATATCTTAGGATAAACATTAATTTTTAACTCGGTCACTTTACCCAAAGAATTAGAGAGCTATCTTGGACTCACCTCCCCTTGGTTTATCACATAACCACATGTATACTGAAATAATGCCTAGAACCATAACATATTCATAACACATAAAATAATCATAAAGGAAAGATAAAATTTTAACATTACAATCACAATATACCATTTCACTTTATTGACATAATCAATCCATTATCAAAAATATTTTAAATATCAAAATACGTAAAAAGGGTATGTGGTATTTATTTTATTTTTAAAAACATTATGGATTGTTAAGGAATCCAAATATCAAATAGTGCTCTTGATGATGGAAAGGTCATTGTCACTACGTTGGTTAAAAAGAAACATTCTTTTTGTAATTTAGTAAAATGTTTCTTAAAAAAATATTCCATGTGAATGAAATTAAAATTCAAAGGGGTTTATACACCGTATAAAATAAAGTTGTGTATAAATCAAAATATGCCTCAATGAAAGGATATTGAGATGAAGTCCCTTACCTTGAGTCTGAATCATCATGCATGTTCCTTGTTATTCCAAAATAATAAACATAAGTTAATTTATACTTGCTTTAGAACCTTTTTCAATTTTATTATTCCTTTAATATAACTTATTACCACGTTATAAACATTACATAATTATTTAAGTTAATATCAGTTGTTTTGTTGATATTCGATACTTGAGTCCAAAATGAACTTGTTATAAAAACATATTGTCCGTGTGGTCAAAAGTACATAATATCTAGAATGATATTAACGATTTAAATACCATATATATCCAATATATATATATATATGTATTTATAATTGTACATAACATTTGTAGATAATAAATTAAATGCACCATTCATGGAGACAGTAAGCCATACATACGCATGAACGTCACTTTCATTTCTTTTTCATATTTAAAGGAATGAAAACTAAATGATACATAGTTATATTATAATTATAGTATAATATCATATTTTATATACATTACATAATTTAATTAAGTCCATTATTTATACATTCTATGTATGGAATGAACGAGTCGTATCACTTTGAGGGGGCGATAATCCACACTTCCTCAAATAAAATTATCGTATTTACACATTATGGAAAGCATAAAGGTATGATTTAAATAAAAAATAATAAGCATAAAGACAATATAAATATAATATATATCATATATAAATATAGTTCCATCATAATGGCCATCATGATAGGTTGTAGGGAATAATTGAATAATCATTGTTTCATGAGGCAGTAGTTCGCCGTCTACAGAAACAATATGTTCATATCCATTAGATGGAGGTGTGTGTGTAATTTTAGTTAGAATCCTTATCATAACAACATCCTAGTATATTGAGGATACTGGTTTTGTTATGTAATTTAAGAATAAGAATATTATATGGGTTGTAGAAGTAAAATAATGGAAATGAACTTTAGAGAAGATACTACCTCTTAAAATGTGTAACTCCCTTTGATTTGAGCCAAAAAGGATTTATTGAATTGCCTTATTCCCAAGGTAATGATTCTAGAAGGAAGAGATGGATGCTGGGAGAATATTTGTGTAGAGGTTGGATGATCCAAAGGTGATTGAGAGGTTTCATTAAATTTGTAGGGGTGATGTCCTTTTATAAGAGGGAGGAGGGTCACTTTAGGAATGTTTTGTAGTATTATTTTATTATAAAATGATTTTCGGTTTCAAATAGCCCAAAATTAATTTATTTCAAATATAATATGCTTTTGGGTCTAAAAAATCTCATCCAATAGATTTTAGAAAAGTCTAGGTCAGAAATTTAACTTTATATTTTAGCTTTAACCCTTTGTTAACTAATTTAACTCTTATCATTTCTTCTTGTATATTTATACTATACGGTTAATATAGTTAATATAAAATACCAATAGAACCTCAAGTGGTTATTTAATGAAATTTTCAATATTATATAAGTAATTTGGCCAAATATTATATATTTAGGACTGTTATATCATTTAATAAAATAATATTTATTTTAAAAACTCATTTATGTCAATTTTTATAGTATTCATATCATGACTTTTAAAAATCCATAACAACTTTATTATTTAGAAAAAATTTCATTAATTCAAATATAACAAGACATACTCATCTATACAATTCTTCTATGGTATAAAAATTTTTAAAATAAATTTTAATTTAATATTTATAATATCATTTATTTAAATAATTCTTTAATAAGGTATTCACTACATTATCATTGTGTCATAAATATATTTATTTATTTGATGTCTAAAAATTATAAACAAAATACCATGATATATTAAATATATTTATCTTTATAATGAATATTTATAGTTGAATATATTAGTTATACAACCCATATAAAAAAAATTTAGTAAAAAAGACATGTTTATGTTATATTTTTCTTTACTTTAAATTAATTCTTATAAAATGTCATTTTCACATAAAAGTGGCTCCATGGGGTCCCAAAATCGACCAAAGGATGCCCATGGTTGGAAATATCTCATCCAATAGTATTAGGACTTGTGTTAGGGTAGATTAATATTATAATTATTTTATTTTAACCCTTATTTACCAGATTTACCCTTTAACCATGGTAAATAAAATAAATGCTGAAGTTACCATTTGTAATGTCTAAAAATAAAAGGTACCTATTTACACAATTTGGACCTCATCATTAGAAATATAGAATCTATTTTTCCAAATTCAAAAAACAAATGTTTTAGAAATTAATTTAGAATTAATTCCTATCGTCAAAAAAAAAAGAATGTTTTTAAGAAGTCAAAATTATCAAAAGATTGACATGTGTTTTTGTAAAATTTCTATGTGAAATTACTTCCAATGAAAAAAATTGGATTAAATGATAAAAATATAATCTAATTAAACTTTAAAACTGATTAAAAGTACAATCTAACTATATAAATAAATTAGATAAAAAGGTAGTTTTGACTTAAAATGCAGTATTTTTAACTATTCATTAAAAAATGAAATTTATCAGAAAAGTACTAGAAATTCATGAAAAGTAAATTTTGATCTCCTGATTCTATATAAAAGTTTATTTTTACAAACATAACACAGAAAAGTGAAAGAAACTAGATTTAAAGAGGGTTCACCATCAAAAGGCGGTAAAATGACCTTTTAAAAATATTAGAGTATTTCATGCTTAAAATCATATTCATTCTTATTTTAAGCCTCTTAAATTTATCGGATAAATGTAAAGACATTTAAAAAACATGTATTATCATATTATAGTTAGTTATTTTCATTCCATCAAATACAATGACTAGGAGTTAACTACCAATTAAAATAATAATAATAATATATTATTTTTTGATATAACTCAAAGTTGTGTGCAATGTAAGATTTAAAAGAAAAACGTTGTTGCATGTTGAGTACAATAACAGAAAAAGAATCCCCTTTAATTTTAATATAATATCGTATTCATTAATATTAATAGAAAATAAAAATTATTATTCTATATATACCTAGGTTGTTACATCCCCCCCCCCTTTTGGGGATTGCATCCCCGCAATTCTATTCACTTAGAAAATAATTGAGGGTATTTATCCCTCACAACATTTTCAGATTCCCATGTTGAATCTTAAACTATATGATATTTTTACAAAGCCTTTACGAGATGAATTATTTTATTTCACAAAAATTTCTCTTTGTGGTCAAGAATCTAGACTGGTTGTTCCTCAGAAGAAATATTTTCTTCCAACTGAACTACCTCTGTACTCAAAACATGAGCTGGATCCGTCATATATTTTATCAACATTAAAACATGAAAAAGCTTGTATAGCTGGGATAAACATGGAGCTGAATCCAATATTTAGGCAACTGATTCAACATTATCTAGGATTTTGTAGGGTCTGATGAACCTCAGACTCAGCTTTCCCTTCTTACCAAAATGCATCACACTTTTCCGTGGAGAAAATTTGAGAAGTACATGATCACCTACTTCGAAAGAAAGATCCTTCTTCTAGTTATCGGCATAAATTTTCTGCCTTCTCTGAGCTATTCTCATGTGCTTCTGAATAAACTGAACTTTTTTTCCATCTTTTAAACCAATTCTGATCCCATCAACTTCCTTTCACCTATTTCATTGCAAAAAAGTGGAGTTCAACACTACTTTCCATATAAGGCCTCAGATGGTGCCATCTATATACTGGAATGAAAACTATTGTTATAAGAAAAATCAACCAAATAAAGATATTAGTCCAAAATTCCCTAGTAATCCATTGAAGAAGCATGTAGAATATCCTCCAATGTATAAATTTTTCATTCTGACTATCCATTTGATTGAGGATGAAAAGATGTACTAAAATTTAATTCAGTTCCCAATGACTTTTAAAGGCCCTTCCAAAAGTTAGAAATTAACCAAGGATCACGATCTGATACAATAGAGAGGGGAACTCCATGTAACCTGACTATATCTTTAACATATAATTGAGAAAGCTAATCTAGAGAAATATTTTCACGAATAGGATGAAAATGAGTAGATTAAGTCAATTGATCATCAATAACTAAAATTTCATTTTTACCTCGAGAAGTCTTTGGTAATCACACAACGAAATCCATGAACACATTTTCCCATTTCAACTCTGGAATTGGAAAAGGATGAAGCATCCTTTTGGTAAATTCCATTATTCTTTAACCTATTGACATGTTAAACACTTCACAATAAATTTAGAAATATTTATTTTCATTCAATCCCACCAATAATACTCCTGAAGATCTCTGTACATTTTAGTACTGCCTGCATGAACTGAAAATAGAGAACTATGAGCTTTACATAACAACACTTTCTTTAACTTTGAATCAAAAGGCACATATAACCTCATCCCAAACTCCAAAAAACAATATTTATCAATATTAAATTCAGGTAACTTACCCTTCTAAACTAATTCTACCATTTTCTCTAACTCACTGTATTCTTTCTACGCTTACATAATTCTGTCTGATAGAGATGATTTCAATACCACCTGAAACAAAATAGAGGAATTCCCTACACCATAAAATTCCAATCCAAAATTCAACAAATCAAAAACCAAAGGATGAAATTCCAAACACAACATGGTTAATGTCATATTACTCTTTCGAATCAAAGTGTCGTCCACATTATTTTCCTATCCTAGATGGTAATGGATTGTGAAATCATAATCCACGATTAATTCTATCCATCTCCTCTGTCATATGTTTAATTATTTCTGATTGAATATATACTTCAAACTTTTGTGATCAATATATATTTTACACTTTATTCTATTAAAATTATGCCTCCAAATTTTTAATGAAAAAAACAACAACTAATTCCAAATCACGTGTAGGGTAATTTAACTCACGTGGTTTCAACTAATATGAATCATAAGCAATTACCTGATCATTCTACATAAGGAAACATCCAAATCCTTTCAACAAAGCATCAATATAGATAAAAAATTCACCATTTCTGGAAGGTAGTTCCCAAACTAGAGCATTCACCAATCTCCTTTTCAATTCCTGAAAACATTCATCACATTATTTTCTCTAGATAAACATAACACATTTTTGAGTAAACTTAGTCAGTGGGCTAGATAACCATAAATTTTTTTCAAAAAACCTCTAGTAATAACCTACAAAACTATAAAAAGTATGAATCTTGATTATATTTGAGGGTCTTGTCCATTATTTAACAACTTTTGTTTTAGAAGGATCAACAATTATTCCATATCTAGAAACAATGTGACCAATGAATGAAATTTGTTGTAACAAAAAATCACACATACTGAATTTTCCATATAGTTTTTTTTTCTTTTAAGTTTTGCAAGACAACCCTTAAATGACTTTAATACTCTTATTTAAATTTAGAATATACCAAAATATCATCAATAAACACAACCAAAAACTTTTCCAAGAACTCACGGAAAATTCTATTCATAAGATCCATGAATATAGATGGTGATTTAGTTAACCCAAAAGACATAACTAAAAATTCATAATGGTCATATCTAGTATGAAATTCGGTCTTCAGAATGTCTACAACCTTTACTTTCAACTGATGGTACCCCGAACTCAAGTCAATATTTGAAAAATAATGAGCACCCTAGAGTTTATCAAACAAATCATCGATATAAGGAAAATGATACTTGTTAGGAATAATTATGTTATTCAAGGCTCCATAATAAATGAAAAGTGTCATTGAAATATCTTTCTTTTTAACCAATAAGATAGGAAAACCACATGGTGATGTTCTAGGTTTAATGAAACCTTTATATGATAACTCCTGCAATTGCTTCTTTAACTCTAAAAGTTCTATTTGATCCATTCGATAAGGGGTTTTTGAAATTGGATTAACATCAGGAACTAAGTCAACCATAAATTCAACTTCCCGATCAGGTATTATACCAGGAAACTCATCCAGAAAAACATCAAGATACTCATTTACTACTGGCACATCATTAATTTGAATAGTTCCTTTGTTTTCAACAATATATGAAACGTAACATTTAGTTTTATATTTTACTAGTTTCTCAGCTTCCTGATATGTTATCAAAAGTAAGAACTCATTCTTGTACAAAAATTGAAATTATTTTTGAAAAGAAACATCTTTAGCTCTACATTTAATCTTATCATGATAAATAGAAAGACAATCCATATCAAAAATAACATCAACCTCTACTAGAGGAAAAACAATAAGGTTTCATGGTAGGTTCTTTTTTCACCCAAGTATAGGAAGGTTATTATAATTTGTTTTCATCTCAATATTTCCTCCCGTTGTTTTTACCACAAGTTCAGGATTCAAATCTTGAGATGGAATTCCTAATTTACATGAAAAATTTTCATAAATGAAAGAATGTGTAGACCTTGAATAAAATAAAACATTGAATAATCTAAATAAATGAACAATGTACCAGATGCTACTTCATTTGATGGCCCAATATTTTCTGTAGTAGTTGAAAGGGATTTTACTACCCATTTCTGCTTGTATTCTGACTTCTTTCTTTTATTTGAGTTCTTTCTTGGACACTAATTTTCATAATGACCCATTTCATTGCACTTAATTTTTTTTCTGACTATAAATCAGATTTTGTCTTACCATTACCCTGATATTTTTAGTGCAATTATGAGACTTATGTCCCCTTATTCCATATCGGAAGCACTTATAAGAATTACAAATTCATTCCCCAGTGTTCTTTTTACCACAGGTTTCACAAATTGTAATCTTAAGTTTCTTACTATTAGAATTTTTTGAAGAGTTTTTCCCTTTATTCTGCCACCTCAACCACTTATTAAATTATTTTTCAAAGAACAAATGACCATATAAAAACTCCATTTACACATTCTTTATACATCGAACAACTTTTTCATAACTTTTGAAATCACAAGAAGATAAATACCTTCGATACTTTGGCTTTATTCCTGATTAAAAATGATTGATTTTACTATCATGATCTTGTGTGAAATTTAGAACATACCTTTTAAGTCGAGTGAATTTTTCTTAATAAGATGCCACTGAATCATTGTAGAGACCCGAAGCCTGACGTACATGGACATTACATTACATTTGCGGAATACTTAGTACATAACAAAAACACACACTAAAGGATCGTAATAGTTTAGTGTCTTTGGAAACTCGGAACGTAATCTTCTAATCGTGGTGAAAGTTCTTCAATATCTCCCATAAAGGTCATCCCTTTTTTTTTACCTAAAACCTTTCTTTATATCCTGGGGAAAAGAAAACATAAAAGGGTGAGCTCAAATGCTCAGTAAGGGTAAACAAAAGAAATATCAATCACATCATATATATAAGAACATAGCTTTTGGAAATCTTAACCTGCAAAAAGCTCATAATATCATAACATGGGATAAATCATAGAAGTGAAATGTAATCCCAATAATCATAACTTAAGACATGAAACTTTGTGGCATACACACATAATCATAGAGAATCATTTCTTGTTAGTCAAGACTCAATGCCAAGACTATCTTAGTGGACAAAGTCCCTTTCTGAATCGAGTAACCCTCGTTTCAGTCCTGTTTCACTAAACCGGTATAACCTACCATTTCAGCCATGTCTATCTCATGAGATATAAAATCTTTACCCAATGCATTGGAGGGAGATATAGGTCCCACCCATCTTATAATGAATCCTTTCTTATGTGTGCCACATAATCATAAATCATACATCATCGCATAACCCATGTAATAAAAATGGGATTCTTAAACAACATGACATTATAAAACAATTCATATAAGATAAAGGAATTCATAAACATAATTCCATCACAACATAGTCAAATGAATGTAAAAATATGGATAGAAACAGAACCCTTTATTAGCTTAGATGGAAAATAATTTTGATAAAACACTTGAAATGAATTCTTGAGGAAAATATCCATTCTTCTTCAAAAACACTTTTCTTTTCTTAATATGTCATACAATTATAAACTAAAAGAAGTTGATTAAAAATAAACTTGAAAACTTGTAAAGGAATATTCTTGGAAATAATGTTTTAAAAATCCATTCTTGCCGTATAAGTTAAAAAAAACATTCTTCGTACTTTTGTCGGAAAAGTCAAGAAGTACCTCGTACGAAAAACGAAAAAAGATTCCTTTCATTTATTTCACTAAAAACTCATCGAAGGGTAAAAATGGATTTAAACAATTGTAGGTGGATGGAAGTAATATTACATATTGATGAAACATGGATGTGGATGATAAAATACACCCCAGTAAATACTTACGAATAAACAATCTCGGATAAAAATGAGATTGTGATATTTCCCTTACCTTAAGTCCGACTTGCTTTGTAAGTGTCCGAAACTCCTGTATAATGATTTAAATAATGTCATTGACTTATTACAGAATCATATTCATTGTTATTATATCATATATGGTTCACTTGTGACATTATATTACCCGTTCTTTTGTAAATTCCATGTTAAAGAAGCATTTTGGGTAAAATCGTTTCATTTATCGTAGGTGTTTTGACTTGTTGTTCTTGACATTATTATTACTTATATCATGATTTACTTACTTCCAGAATATAAAATATTATTTATATCTCATATATATTCAGTATATATATATATATATATATATAATAGATAGATAAATGAAATGAAAAACACCGTTCATGGAGACGGTAGTCCGTACGTACGCATGAACGCTGTTTTCCTTTCCTTATTGTCTTGAATGGAAGTAAGTAAATGACATACATATATATATATAAATAAATCCAGTAACTTTATAATGTCATATATTTCATTATTATTTCTTATATATACTTTATAATCATTCTTAAATGGTTAACATGGAGAATGAATCTCATCGCGTCGTGGAGACGGTAGTCCGTACGTACGCACGAGCGATGATATCATTTCCATAAATACTGAATTGAATTGGAGTGGATTATACAATATATCAGAATCAATATGATGTTGTAATAACTATGTATAGTTATTCTTTACACCATTATACCCATCCATGTAAGGTGGTGGTGGAAAATAGATTACACAACGGCGTGGAGACGATATTCCGTACGTACGCACGCGCGGTGATTTCTTTTCCCGTAGGATGGATAGATGGTGAAATAGGGTTGTTTCATACTTATAATAACATATCAGTATATGAGTGATACTGATGTTATTACTTCATAATGAAACAACCTAAGAAGAAGAAGTGGAAGAAGAAATAAAGATGAAAGAATTGGTAACGGTAATTACCTCTTCTTTGAAGCGCCTCTTTGAGACCTCCTCTTAGGGCACTAGAATTGGTCTTTGAGGAAGACCAGAACCTCTAGGATGTTGCTAGGGAAGTGGAGAAGAGATCTTGGCAGGGGTTGGCCGAGCTTGAGTGCTCAAATTGGTGTGAGGAGGAGGGGAAGGAGGTGTCCTTTTATAGGGGAGGAGAGGGGCACCTTAGGAATATCTCAAAATATTATTTTATATTAAAGTCAAAATCGGTTTATAATGGTTCCAAAAGGTCTTATTTCGAAGCTAAAGTGGGTATGGGTCGAAATCCTATCAACCAATAGAATTTAGACAAGTTTAGGATATTATTTTAACCTTATCAATTAGATTTAACTCCAAGTTAAATAATTTAACTTTTACCGTGTTTTTTTGTTTTCTTTCACTATATGGTTAATACACTTACTATAACATGCCAAACGAACCCCAAATTATTTATTATTAATATATATATCCTTATCTAAGTCATTTGGCCGAACCTTAGATTTTTAGGAATAAAATAACAATTAATAATATAATATTTGATTTAAAAACTATTTTGTGTCAATTTTGACACTATTTGATATATGATTTTTGTGAAAGTCATAACAAAATTGAATGTTCGAACCAAGTTGATTAAATCAACATTAATATATCATAGTAACCTAGAAAATTAGTGGAATTCATAAAAATTTTCAAATTACATTTATTTTGGTGTTTATAACATCAATTATGTCAATATTTCATTAATAAGATAATTACTGCATCATCGTTGTGTCATAAATAAATTAAATTATTTGATGTCTAAAAATTACAAATAAAATACCATAATGTAGGAAATCTTTTTAGCTTTCTAATGAATATTTACAATCGAATTTATCTTATGTATAACCCCATATTAAAAATAATTTACTTATTAAACTTTGATTTTAACTATTTTAACCTTTCTTTAAATAAATTAATAATAAATGTCCTAATCTAATCCAAGTGGGCCTAAATGGTCATATTTTATTCCTAAGTTTGTTTTTGGTCGAATTACACTTGTCCAATAGAATTAGGACATGTGTTAGGGTAATATTAATATCATATTTACCCTTAGTTACCCTATTTACTATTAACCGCGGTAAAAAAAAGTAAAAAGTTACTATTCACCAAAAATTATTTTCATCTCATTGAACCACATTTTAGTCCTTGATATTAACCGTGTCTATCGGATTTTCAAAATTCTATTCACAGAAGCGGTAAAATTAAGTTTTATGCAAAATTCAGTTTTTTAACCTACCACTTAGTAGTTTCACTATTCATCAAAAATTGATGTTTTTCAGAACAATGCCAAAATTTCATCCTAAGCTATATTTCATATTCCGAATTCAAAAATGAAATCTATTTTAACAAATTCATAACATAGAAGTTGCATTAATTAATTTTATAATTAAATCCCGCTGTTAAAATAAATAGCGTGTTTTTAGGAAACAATATATATCAAAAGATTGACACTTGATTATGTCTGGTTTAAATGTGAAATTACAACCAATGACCAACATTGTATTAAATTGTAAAAATATATTCTAAATATACTTTAAAACCACTCAAATTAATAATTTATCACTATTAATTATTTCGATTAAAAAAGTTGTTTTTAATTATAATTTAGTAATTTTCACTATTCATCAGAATGTGAAAGTTATCCGAAAAGTACCAAAATTTCACCTTAGGCTAAATTCGATACTCCGAATCCAAGAATGAAGATCATTTTGAAAAATAAGATTTACAGAATTTTAAAAAGTGGTTATTACTATTCATAACGGCTAGTTTTAATAATATTTTAATAGCATATCATTGTTTCGTGAAACTCAGTATTACGTACCACACACGCTATCGAGGAAGGTTGCGATTGCGTGTAATGCAAGACAAGTCAAGGATGCGTGTTGTGCAAGCTCCTTTTGGTGTAGCGTACAACACAAGACATTAGTGAAATAAAAAAGAATATTTTTCATAAAATCTCGGGCTGTTACATTCTACCCCCCTTAAAATGAATTTCGCCCTCGAAATTCGTCAGGGTTATAAATGGTTTACTATTCGAAAGTTTCTTTAATAGAAACCCACATCGTAAAAAGGAATACCAAAACTTGGCTTTAATAACTAATGTATGAAATGTAACGATTACCCAAATAAACTAATCACTGGGTTTCCACATAGGAGAACATAGGTGAAAATATGGACATGGAAGAGAAATCTAACCATCATGTTCTGATGGAGAGTGGTAGAGAACATGGCTATGGAAAAGCCAGTAATCACAAATCCATAAATTTGTGACGATCTAAGGTACCATCTGATTCATCAGGTATAAGATCACTAGGACAACATTTTTCGTTTTCAAGATCATTTCCCTAAAGTTGAAAATTTGAATTAGAATAAATACTTTCTTTATTTTGGTACAATCTCACTGTTGTTCATGCCTTGAACAATTTCCACTCCATCTCTTAAATAAATGGAGTTGAATTTGTTATTCGTGAAGTGTTAGTATGACAGGTCATTCCATCTATCTCAAACAAAAAGTTAGCAAAAATTATATACATAAGTCGATCTATAGTGAGATTAATCACATATGGTTCCTAAAATGGACTTATACTTCATATATCATACTGCTTAATATAATAACACTAGTTTCTACTAAACAGGGACTTCCTGTAGGTCAGTGGTAGGCGATAAAGGCCAGTCGCACTTCGGTTGTGGGTTCTATAGCCTTGTCCGAAGCGATGGGCTGTCGCCCGTCCTGCAGGTTGTCCTTTTTCTAAAACTACGTTACTATAACATCCCATCAATAATATCGAAAATCTTCTATCCTTAAACAATACTAACTTATGTCCAACATAATCCAGTCTAATCTTTAGGCTTATACATAATACTGCAGTCCACACTCATAATATAGTGACAACGATTACTAGAGATTTAATACTGTCGTTGATCCCCACATATCATAAGATATGTCTTTTTGGTCACATTCCAAACATTCAAAGTCCTTAATCGTGTATTCTCTTGAATACCTTAGTGAAAACATGAGTGCAGTTAAAAGTTAACACTTTCCACATACCAAAATCCTCAAAATTCTATATACTCAAACCATGATATCACTTAGTCCTTATATCAATCATGAGCTCATGAATACTGTTAAACATCTCGTTTTCTCGTTTTCCCTTCATTATGCGCATATCATCTTATTTCCAAAAATATCTGAATAACCTTTCATGGATACTGGTAACATTAATCAGACAACAGTGTAACAATCCTTACATGTCTCTTTATTCTAAAGTACCATGAGATTACTTATACAACATTACACATGATAAACATGTAATCATTCCACTACATTCTTAAACCATTGACTGTGCTTCAACAATTCTTTCATCTCACATATCATTTGTAGTCTCTTCATCATCATCCAAATAAATACTTCCCATACGACCATACTGATTATCTTCATGAGACTTTCCCTTAGGGCATTTGTTTGCATAATGCCCATACATTCCACATTTAAAACAATTAACCATTTTTGATGTCGTAACATTACCATTATCCTCATCCATGGTGTTAACCGAACCTTTTCCTTTGCACTTACTTGCTTTGTGTCCTTCTTTTCCACACCCAAAGCATCTTCCAGTTCCCTTGAAACATTCTCCTTGATGCCTCTTCCCACATGATTTACATAGGGGAAATTGAACTTTCTTTCCTCTATGATCATCATGAAACTCCATCTTTCTCTTATTAGCCGAGTCAGGAAACTTACCAAATTTTACTTTATTAATCATATTATGAGATTGATGATTCGGCATAATAATGATGTTTGGACTTCCAAATCCCATTTCATTTGGTTGCTCATAAAAAATATCATTCCATTGTCCAGCATATCCTCCATTATCATGAATCACCTTGTTTCCATCCATTTTCTAAAACCCAAAAAGAATAGTGTGAGAGGCAAAAATCATGATAGGGAAAACAACATTATAAAGGGGGAGTACCTTCAATATCTAACATCTTAGGTTTAATTATATGATCGTTAGCGTAGTTCTAGTACTATAACCTATACGTATACTTAACCTTAGGGACATCCCTAGACATACCTTAGAAATATCTCTAGGGATCTCACTAAAGTTCTCGCATCCTAGTTTCCAAAGGTTGACTAAACCTTTCCTCTGATACCAACTGTAGAGACCCGAAGCCTGACGTACATGGACATTACATTACATTTGCGGAATACTTAGTACATAACAAAAACACACACTAAAGGATCGTAATAGTTTAGTGTCTTTGGAAACTCGGAACGTAATCTTCTAATCGTGGTGAAAGTTCTTCAATATCTCCCATAAAGGTCATCCCTTTTTTTTACCTAAAACCTTTCTTTATATCCTAGGGAAAAGAAAACATAAAAGGGTGAGCTCAAATGCTCAGTAAGGGTAAACAAAAGAAATATCAATCACATCATATATATAAGAACATAGCTTTTGGAAATCTTAACCTGCAAAAAGCTCATAATATCATAACATGGGATAAATCATAGAAGTGAAATGTAATCCCAATAATAATAACTTAAGACATGAAACTTTGTGGCATACACACATAATCATAGAGAATCATTTCTTGTTAGTCAAGACTCAATGCCAAGACTATCTTAGTGGAAAAAGTCCCTTTCTGAATCGAGTAACCCTCGTTTCAGTCCTGTTTCACTAAACCGGTATAACCTACCATTTCAGCCATGTCTATCTCATGAGATATAAAATCTTTACCCAATCCATTGGAGGGAGATATAGGTCCCACCCATCTTATAATGAATCCTTTCTTATGTGTGCCACATAATCATAAATCATACATCATCGCATAACCCATGTAATAAAAATGGGATTCTTAAACAACATGACATTATAAAACAATTCATATAAGATAAAGGAATTCATAAACATAATTCCATCACAACATAGTCAAATGAATGTAAAAATATGGATAGAAACAGAACCCTTTATTAGCTTAGATGGAAAATAATTTTGATAAAACACTTGAAATGAATTCTTGAGGAAAATATCCATTCTTCTTCAAAAACACTTTTCTTTTTTTAATATGTCATACAATTATAAACTAAAAGAAGTTGATTAAAAATAAACTTGAAAACTTGTAAAGGAAGATTCTTGGAAATAATGTTTTAAAAATCCATTCTTGCCGTATAAGTTAAAAAAAACATTCTTCGTACTTTTGTCGGAAAAGTCAAGAAGTACCTCGTACGAAAAACGAAAAAAGATTCCTTTCATTTATTTCACTAAAAACTCATCGAAGGGTAAAAATGGATTTAAACAATTGTAGGTGGATGGAAGTAATATTACATATTGATGAAACATGGATGTGGATGATAAAATACACCCCAGTAAATACTTACGAATAAACAATCTCGGATAAAAATGAGATTGTGATATTTCCCTTACCTTAAGTCCGACTTGCTTTGTAAGTGTCCGAAACTCCTGTATAATGATTTAAATAATGTCATTGACTTATTACAGAATCATATTCATTGTTATTATATCATATATGGTTCACTTGTGACATTATATTACCCGTTCTTTTGTAAATTCCATGTTAAAGAAGCATTTTGGGTAAAATCGTTTCATTTATCGTAGGTGTTTTGACTTGTTGTTCTTGACATTATTATTACTTATATCATGATTTACTTACTTCCAGAATATAAAATATTATTTATATCTCATATATATTCAGTATATATATATATATATATAATAGATAGATAAATGAAATGAAAAACACCGTTCATGGAGACGGTAGTCCGTACGTACGCATGAACGCTGTTTTCCTTTCCTTATTGTCTTGAATGGAAGTAAGTAGATGACATACATATATATATATAAATAAATCCAGTAACTTTATAATGTCATATATTTCATTATTATTTCTTATATATACTTTATAATCATTCTTAAATGGTTAACATGGAGAATGAATCTCATCGCGTCGTGGAGACGGTAGTCCGTACGTACGCACGAGCGATGATATCATTTCCATAAATACTGAATTGAATTGGAGTGGATTATAAAATATATCAGAATCAATATGATGTTGTAATAACTATGTATAGTTATTCTTTACACCATTATACCCATCCATGTAAGGTGGTGGTGGAAAATAGATTACACAACGGCGTGGAGACGGTATTCCGTACGTACGCACGCGCGGTGATTTCTTTTCCCGTAGGATGGATAGATGGTGAAATAGGGTTGTTTCATACTTATAATAACATATCAGTATATGAGTGATACTGATGTTATTACTTCATAATGAAACAACCTAAGAAGAAGAAGTGGAAGAAGAAATAAAGATGAAAGAATTGGTAACGGTAATTACCTCTTCTTTGAAGCGCCTCTTTGAGACCTCCTCTTAGGGCACTAGAATTGGTCTTTGAGGAAGACCAGAACCTCTAGGATGTTGCTAGGGAAGTGGAGAAGAGATCTTGGCAGGGGTTGGCCGAGCTTGAGTGCTCAAATTGGTGTGAGGAGGAGGGGAAGGAGGTGTCCTTTTATAGGGGAGGAGAGGGGCACCTTAGGAATATCTCAAAATATTATTTTATATTAAAGTCAAAATCGGTTTATAATGGTTCCAAAAGGTCTTATTTCGAAGCTAAAGTGGGTATGGGTCGAAATCCTATCAACCAATAGAATTTAGACAAGTTTAGGATATTATTTTAACCTTATCAATTAGATTTAACTCCAAGTTAAATAATTTAACTTTTACCGTGTTTTTTTGTTTTCTTTCACTATATGGTTAATACACTTACTATAACATGCCAAACGAACCCCAAATTATTTATTATTAATATATATATCCTTATCTAAGTCATTTGGCCGAACCTTAGATTTTTAGGAATAAAATAACAATTAATAATATAATATTTGATTTAAAAACTATTTTGTGTCAATTTTGACACTATTTGATATATGATTTTTGTGAAAGTCATAACAAAATTGAATGTTCGAACCAAGTTGATTAAATCAACATTAATATATCATAGTAACCTAGAAAATTAGTTGAATTCATAAAAATTTTCAAATTACATTTATTTTGGTGTTTATAACATCAATTATGTCAATATTTCATTAATAAGATAATTACTGCATCATCGTTGTGTCATAAATAAATTAAATTATTTGATGTCTAAAAATTACAAATAAAATACCATCATGTAGGAAATCTTTTTAGCTTTCTAATGAATATTTACAATCGAATTTATCTTATGTATAACCCCATATTAAAAATAATTTACTTATTAAACTTTGATTTTAACTATTTTAACCTTTCTTTAAATAAATTAATAATAAATGTCCTAATCTAATCCAAGTGGGCCTAAATGGTCATATTTTATTCCTAAGTTTGTTTTTGGTCGAATTACACTTGTCCAATAGAATTAGGACATGTGTTAGGGTAATATTAATATCATATTTACCCTTAGTTACCCTATTTACTATTAACCGCGGTAAAAAAAAGTAAAAAGTTACTATTCACCAAAAATTATTTTCATCTCATTGAACCACATTTTAGTCCTTGATATTAACCGTGTCTGTCGGATTTTCAAAATTCTATTCACAGAAGCGGTAAAATTATGTTTTATGCAAAATTCAGTTTTTTAACCTACCACTTAGTAGTTTCACTATTCATCAAAAATTGATGTTTTTCAGAACAATGCCAAAATTTCATCCTAAGCTATATTTCATATTCCGAATTCAAAAATGAAATCTATTTTAACAAATTCATAACATAGAAGTTTCATTAATTAATTTTATAATTAAATCCCGCTGTTAAAATAAATAGCGTGTTTTTAGGAAACAATATATATCAAAAGATTGACACTTGATTATGTCTGGTTTAAATGTGAAATTACAACCAATGACCAACATTGTATTAAATTGTAAAAATATATTCTAAATATACTTTAAAACCACTCAAATTAATAATTTATCACTATTAATTATTTCGATTAAAAAAGTTGTTTTTAATTATAATTTAGTAATTTTCACTATTCATCAGAATGTGAAAGTTATCCGAAAAGTACCAAAATTTCACCTTAGGCTAAATTCGATACTCCGAATCCAAGAATGAAGATCATTTTGAAAAATAAGATTTACAGAATTTTAAAAAGTGGTTATTACTATTCATAACGGGTAGTTTTAATAATATTTTAATAGCATATCATTGTTTCGTGAAACTCAGTATTACGTACCACACACGCTATCGAGGAAGGTTGCGATTGCGTGTAATGCAAGACAAGTCAAGGATGCGTGTTGTGCAAGCTCCTTTTGGTGTAGCGTACAACACAAGACATTAGTGAAATAAAAAAGAATATTTTTCATAAAATCTCGGGCTGTTACATTCTACCCCCCTTAAAATGAATTTCGCCCTCGAAATTCGTCAGGGTTATAAATGGTTTACTATTCGAAAGTTTCTTTAATAGAAACCCACATCGTAAAAAGGAATACCAAAACTTGGCTTTAATAACTAATGTATGAAATGTAACGATTACCCAAATAAACTAATCACTGGGTTTCCACATAGGAGAACATAGGTGAAAATATGGACATGGAAGAGAAATCTAACCATCATGTTCTGATGGAGAGTGGTAGAGAACATGGCTATGGAAAAGCCAGTAATCACAAATCCATAAATTTGTGACGATCTAAGGTACCATCTGATTCATCAGGTATAAGATCACTAGGACAACATTTTTGGTTTTCAAGATCATTTCCCTAAAGTTGAAAATTTGAATTAGAATAAATACTTTCTTTATTTTGGTACAATCTCACTGTTGTTCATGCCTTGAACAATTTCCACTCCATCTCTTAAATAAATGGAGTTGAATTTGTTATTCGTGAAGTGTTAGTATGACAGGTCATTCCATCTATCTCAAACAAAAAGTTAGCAAAAATTATATACATAAGTCGATCTATAGTGAGATTAATCACATATGGTTCCTAAAATGGACTTATACTTCATATATCATACTGCTTAATATAATAACACTAGTTTCTACTAAACAGGGACTTCCTGTAGGTCAGTGGTAGGCGATAAAGGCCAGTCGCACTTCGGTTGTGGGTTCTATAGCCTTGTCCGAAGCGATGGGCTGTCGCCCGTCCTGCAGGTTGTCCTTTTTCTAAAACTACGTTACTATAACATCCCATCAATAATATCGAAAATCTTCTATCCTTAAACAATACTAACTTATGTCCAACATAATCCAGTCTAATCTTTAGGCTTATACATAATACTGCAGTCCACACTCATAATATAGTGACAACGATTACTAGAGATTTAATACTGTCGTTGATCCCCACATATCATAAGATATGTCTTTTTGGTCACATTCCAAACATTCAAAGTCCTTAATCGTGTATTCTCTTGAATACCTTAGTGAAAACATGAGTGCAGTTAAAAGTTAACACTTTCCACATACCAAAATCCTCAAAATTCTATATACTCAAACCATGATATCACTTAGTCCTTATATCAATCATGAGCTCATGAATACTGTTAAACATCTCGTTTTCTCGTTTTCCCTTCATTATGCGCATATCATCTTATTTCCAAAAATATCTGAATAACCTTTCATGGATACTGGTAACATTAATCAGACAACAGTGTAACAATCCTTACATGTCTCTTTATTCTAAAGTACCATGAGATTACTTATACAACATTACACATGATAAACATGTAATCATTCCACTACATTCTTAAACCATTGACTGTGCTTCAACAATTCTTTCATCTCACATATCATTTGTAGTCTCTTCATCATCATCCACATAAATACTTCCCATACGACCATACTGATTATCTTCATGAGACTTTCCCTTAGGGCATTTGTTTGCATAATGCCCATACATTCCACATTTAAAACAATTAACCATTTTTGATGTCGTAACATTACCATTATCCTCATCCATGGTGTTAACCGAACCTTTTCCTTTGCACTTACTTGCTTTTTGTCCTTCTTTTCCACACCCAAAGCATCTTCCAGTTCCCTTGAAACATTCTCCTTGATGCCTCTTCCCACATGATTTACATAGGGGAAATTGAACTTTCTTTCCTCTATGATCATCATGAAACTCCATCTTTCTCTTATTAGCCGAGTCAGGAAACTTACCAAATTTTACTTTATTAATCATATTATGAGATTGATGATTCGGCATAATAATGATGTTTGGACTTCCAAATCCCATTTCATTTGGTTGCTCATAAAAAATATCATTCCATTGTCCAGCATATCCTCCATTATCATGAATCACCTTGTTTCCATCCATTTTCTAAAACCCAAAAAGAATAGTGTGAGAGGCAAAAATCATGATAGGGAAAACAACATTATAAAGGGGGAGTACCTTCAATATCTAACATCTTAGGTTTAATTATATGATCGTTAGCGTAGTTCTAGTACTATAACCTATACGTATACTTAACCTTAGGGACATCCCTAGACATACCTTAGAAATATCTCTAGGGATCTCACTAAAGTTCTCGCATCCTAGTTTCCAAAGGTTGACTAAACCTTTCCTCTGATACCAACTGTAGAGACCCGAAGCCTGACGTACATGGACATTACATTACATTTGCGGAATACTTAGTACATAACAAAAACACACACTAAAGGATCGTAATAGTTTAGTGTCTTTGGAAACTCGGAACGTAATCTTCTAATCGTGGTGAAAGTTCTTCAATATCTCCCATAAAGGTCATCCCTTTTTTTTACCTAAAACCTTTCTTTATATCCTGGGGAAAAGAAAACATAAAAGGGTGATCTCAAATGCTCAGTAAGGGTAAACAAAAGAAATATCAATCACATCATATATATAAGAACATAGCTTTTGGAAATCTTAACCTGCAAAAAGCTCATAATATCATAACATGGGATAAATCATAGAAGTGAAATGTAATCCCAATAATAATAACTTAAGACATGAAACTTTGTGGCATACACACATAATCATAGAGAATCATTTCTTGTTAGTCAAGACTCAATGCCAAGACTATCTTAGTGGACAAAGTCCCTTTCTGAATCGAGTAACCCTCGTTTCAGTCCTGTTTCACTAAACCGGTATAACCTACCATTTCAGCCATGTCTATCTCATGAGATATAAAATCTTTACCCAATCCATTGGAGGGAGATATAGGTCCCACCCATCTTATAATGAATCCTTTCTTATGTGTGCCACATAATCATAAATCATACATCATCGCATAACCCATGTAATAAAAATGGGATTCTTAAACAACATGACATTATAAAACAATTCATATAAGATAAAGGAATTCATAAACATAATTCCATCACAACATAGTCAAATGAATGTAAAAATATGGATAGAAACAGAACCCTTTATTAGCTTAGATGGAAAATAATTTTGATAAAACACTTGAAATGAATTCTTGAGGAAAATATCCATTCTTCTTCAAAAACACTTTTCTTTTCTTAATATGTCATACAATTATAAACTAAAAGAAGTTGATTAAAAATAAACTTGAAAACTTGTAAAGGAAGATTCTTGGAAATAATGTTTTAAAAATCCATTCTTGCCGTATAAGTTAAAAAAAACATTCTTCGTACTTTTGTCGGAAAAGTCAAGAAGTACCTCGTACGAAAAACGACAAAAGATTCCTTTCATTTCTTTTACTAAAAACTCACCGAAGGGTAAAAATGGATTTAAACAATTGTAGGTGGATGGAAGTAATATTACATATTGATGAAACATGGATGTGGATGATAAAATACACCCCAGTAAATACTTACGAATAAACAATCTCGAATAAAAAGGAGATTGTGATATTTCCCTTACCTTAAGTCCGACTTGCTTTGTAAGTGTCCGAACCTCCTGTATAATGATTTAAATAATGTCATTGACTTATTACAGAATCATATTCATTGTTATTATATCATATATGGTTCACTTGTGATATTATATTACCCGTTCTTTTGTAAATTCCATGTTAAAGAAGCATTTTGGGTAAAATCGTTTCATTTATCGTAGGTGTTTTGACTTGTTGTTCTTGACATTATTATTACTTATATCATGATTTACTTACTTCCAGAATATAAAATATTATTTATATCTCATATATATTCAGTATATATATATATATAATAGATAGATAAATGAAATGAAAAACACCGTTCATGGAGACGGTAGTCCGTACGTACGCATGAACGCTGTTTTCCTTTCCTTATTGTCTTGAATGGAAGTAAGTAGATGACATACATATATATATATAAATAAATCCAGTAACTTTATAATGTCATATATTTCATTATTATTTCTTATATATACTTTATAATCATTCTTAAATGGTTAACATGGAGAATGAATCTCATCGCGTCGTGGAGACGGTAGTCCGTACGTACGCACGAGCGATGATATCATTTCCATAAATACTGAATTGAATTGGAGTGGATTATACAATATATCAGAATCAATATGATGTTGTAATAACTATGTATAGTTATTCTTTACACCATTATACCCATCCATGTAAGGTGGTGGTGGAAAATAGATTACACCACGGCGTGGAGACGGTATTCCGTACGTACGCACGCGCGGTGATTTCTTTTCCCGTAGGATGGATAGATGGTGAAATAGGGTTGTTTCATACTTATAATAACATATCAGTATATGAGTGATACTGATGTTATTACTTCATAATGAAACAACCTAAGAAGAAGAAGTGGAAGAAGAAATAAAGATGAAAGAATTGGTAACGGTAATTACCTCTTCTTTGAAGCGCCTCTTTGAGACCTCCTCTTAGGGCACTAGAATTGGTCTTTGAGGAAGACCAGAACCTCTAGGATTTTTCTAGGGAAGTGGAGAAGAGATTTTGGCAGGGGTTGGCCGAGCTTGAGTGCTCAAATTGGTGTGAGGAGGAGGGGAAGGAGGTGTCCTTTTATAGGGGAGGAGAGGGGCACCTTAGGAATATCTCAAAATATTATTTTATATTAAAGTCAAAATCGGTTTATAATGGTTCCAAAGGGTCTTATTTCGAAGCTAAAGTGGGGATGGGTCGAAATCCTATCAACCAATAGAATTTAGACAAGTTTAGGATATTATTTTAACCTTATCAATTAGATTTAACTCCAAGTTAAATAATTTAACTTTTACCGTGTCTTTTTGTTTTCTTTCACTATATGGTTAATACACTTACTATAACATGCCAAACGAACCCCAAATTATTTATTATTAATATATATATCCTTATCTAAGTCATTTGGCCGAACCTTATATTTTTAGGAATAAAATAACAATTAATAATATAATATTTGATTTAAAAACTATTTTGTGTCAATTTTGACACTATTTGATATATGATTTTTGTGAAAGTCATAACAAAATTGAATGTTCGAACCAAGTTGATTAAATCAACATTAATATATCATAGTAACCTAGAAAATTAGTTGAATTCATAAAAATTTTCAAATTACATTTATTTTGGTGTTTATAACATCAATTATGTCAATATTTCATTAATAAGATAATTACTGCATCATCGTTGTGTCATAAATAAATTAAATTATTTGATGTCTAAAAATTACAAATAAAATACCATCATGTAGGAAATCTTTTTAGCTTTCTAATGAATATTTACAATCGAATTTATCTTATGTATAACCCCATATTAAAAATGATTTACTTATTAAACTTTGATTTTAACTATTTTAACCTTTCTTTAAATAAATTAATAATAAATGTCCTAATCTAATCCAAGTGGGCCTAAATGGTCATATTTTATTCCTAAGTTTGTTTTTGGTCGAATTACACTTGTCCAATAGAATTAGGACATGTGTTAGGGTAATATTAATATCATATTTACCCTTAGTTACCCTATTTACTATTAACTGCGGTAAAAAAAAGTAAAAAGTTACTATTCACCAAAAATTATTTTCATCTCATTGAACCACATTTTAGTCCTTGATATTAACCGTGTCTGTCGGATTTTCAAAATTCTATTCACAGAAGCGGTAAAATTATGTTTTATGCAAAATTCAGTTTTTTAACCTACCACTTAGTAGTTTCACTATTCATCAAAAATTGATGTTTTTCAGAACAATGCCAAAATTTCATCCTAAGCTATATTTCATATTCCGAATTCAAAAATGAAATCTATTTTACCAAATTCATAACATAGAAGTTGCATTAATTAATTTTATAATTAAATCCCGCTGTTAAAATAAATAGCGTGTTTTTAGGAAATAATATATATCAAAAGATTGACACTTGATTATGTCTGGTTTAAATGTGAAATTACAACCAATGACCAACATTGTATTAAATTGTAAAAATATATTATAAATATACTTTAAAACCACTCAAATTAATAATTTATCACTATTAATTATTTCGATTAAAAAAGTTGTTTTTAATTATAATTTAGTAATTTTCACTATTCATCAGAATGTGAAAGTTATCCGAAAAGTACCAAAATTTCACCTTAGGCTAAATTCGATACTCCGAATCCAAGAATGAAGATCATTTTGAAAAATAAGATTTACAGAATTTTAAAAAGTGGTTATTACTATTCATAACGGCTAGTTTTAATAATATTTTAATAGCATATCATTGTTTCGTGAAACTCAGTATTACGTACCACACACGCTATCGAGGAAGGTTGCGATTGCGTGTAATGCAAGGCAAGTAAAGGATGCGTGTTGTGCAAGCTCCTTTTGGTGTAGCGTACAACACAAGACATTAGTGAAATAAAAAAGAATATTTTTCATAAAATCTCGGGCTGTTACAATCATCCTCCCGCCACAATTATAATAATTTATTTTCCATCCAAAGTCAAACCACCTTAGGAAAATATTTCTCAAGAAAGATACCATTGAATTCATCCCATTCTAGAGCATCAATCTCATCACTATCCCTGATATTTTTAACCATCAACCACCACTGATCGACTTTACCTTCAAAATTTTAAAAAAACAAGACGAACCATTTGATGTTTTGAACACCCCATGAAATCAAAAATCTTTTCGAGTGATTTAATCCACCCTTCTGCTAGAACAATATCAGATGATCCATTGAATGATGGGGGATGTCACATCATGAAATACTCCACTACTTACATGTTCCTCTATGGTTGATCTAGATGATCTATTGCATGGATACCATCACCATTTATAGCATTAGTCAGTTGTTCCATCACTACAACAAACTGTTCATTTCCAATTCATACCATCTCAGGTTTTTGATTTGGAAGGTTGTTTTCCTTTTGATGTCGTCCCTTTATAGCTACCCTGTTTTATCTATGTAAAGCCATTATGAACACAAAAATATCCTATGTGAAGCAACATGTGAATATTAAAATGCTATATCATTCTAATATTACCAGAAATTAATTTTTGGATATTAATTTTACAATATCCAAACTCTTAAAGTTGTCTAAACAGACCTCTGATACCAACTACGAGGCCCCAACCTTAAACATTACATAATCTTGATTTATGTCAAGAATTTCAAATTGAAGATCTTTTAAAGTTTATAGTTTTAGAGAATTAGGCCATAACTGCTACATCACATCTCAAAAATTACAAAGTAGACACTTCTTATCTATCCATTTTTTTCACAAAAAATAAAACTCCTTAAAATAAAACCAGAGTTTTTTTCTTGATATAAATATTCTTGAATTCTTCTTCTCTATTACCCTTCCTTATATCCTATGAAAAATATTTCCAAAACTTGGGATGAGGATAAAAATCCCATTAAGGGTGATAAAATATGGAAATAAATGTAACGCCCCGACCCCAGCTACCCAGAGTCGGTGCATTACTTCGTAACATTGGCATGATCACAAGAAAGATCAAATCTCGAAAGACCGATTGGTTTAGTAGCCTTGGAAACACTAGATATATTCATAAGTTTTACATTACATCATAAAATGAAAAACTACTACAACAACATAATGTTCCAAAATCCACACTATAATCCCCTCATAATATCCCTGCAGGTCATTCATAACTTACATCTTCACTTCCTGGGAAAAATAAAACATAGAAAAGGGGTGAGCTCAAATGCCCTGTAAGGATATCAATATAGCGGAAACTTTCATAAATAAGAATAAACATTTAAGGCAATGTATAACTAAAACAAAAGCCTTTTAAACTTGAACTTTCAACATGGTATGGCATAAATAAAATGAAATAATGCCATTTACATATTCACATGGATATTCTACTAATCGAATGATCACATGCAAAAATCAATAACCACTTTCATAATTATGGAATGCATAATGTCAAACGTTAATTTCATTGTCTAGGCCTCATCCCAAGACCTAGGGGTTACTTCTAACCGGAACCCAACCCGGAGTGCCTCTAATAACCGGACACCAACCCGGAGTGCCTCTAATAACCGGACACCAACCCGGAGTACCTCTAATAACCGGAGACCAAACCGGAGGGCTTACTTTTACCAGTCCCTAACCTGGAGGGCTTACTTTAACCAGTCCCCAACCTGGAGGGCTTACTTTTACCGGTCCCCAACCCGGAACATACTTGTCTTGCACATTCATCTGAAGAAAAGTTTGAAATATAACATAAACATTCGGATTAAAACTAGCATACGAAATGTCAATAGTTTCACCATAAACTATGAATGGTATAAAATAGCACATCCACAGTCAAACATATCACAAAACCTTCAATACAATATAGAAGTTTTGTATTATAATAAATCAACTTCAAATACGCGTAAAATCCATTAAAGGATGTTGACATAGATGAAATCAAAACACTTTTTAGAGAAATATCTATTTTTATTTTGAAATCATTTAAGATCCATATAAAATAAAACATTTTCTTTGAAAATATTCTTATAAGATTGTAAGGAAAGCTTCGACGATTTTATAACGGCGGAAAATAACCGCACCCGCCGTATAAGTTAAAACATTCTTACCTCAATTCTGTCGAAAAGGTTAAAAAGGACCTTGTTTTGAAAACGACGGAAAGATTCCTTTATAAACCTCTTATAAAAAGTCAAACAAGGGTATAAATGACTTTAACCCATATTCTTGTAAATAGTAAAAATGTTTTGAAATACATTTCGAAGAAACATGGATGTGGATGATAAAGAGATCCCAGTAGATTATTACGTATAATACAACCTCGGATAATGAGGAGATTGTGAAATAACCCTTACCTTGTACTTTTCCTTGGTTGGGGTAGGTTAACCTCCTGTATAATGGTGAAATAATTGTTATTAAATTATACAAGAATCATATATATTAATATGATATCATATATGATCTTTTAACATTGATTTGTTAATAATATCTTAGAATTATCGTCGTTTCAGGTGTTAACTTACTCATTTTCTTTTATATGTTTTGTTACATAAGTCATGTTTGTTGTATCTTATTCATATCCAGAATGATATCAAGTCCTTAAACATCATTTTTAAATCATTAAATGATAATTTTACTTGGATGGATACGATGGGGAATAAATCTCATCGCGTTCGTGGAGACGGTAGTCCGTACGTACGCACGAGCGACAATATCATTATTTTGATATTAAAATAATATATAATTGGATAGTATATCATATATACAGAATCATTATCATGTTATATTTATTATTTATATGAGTTGCACATCATTATTATACCCATCCAAATAATAATATACTGAATAACAATTACACCACGACGTGGAGACGGTAAGCCGTACGTACGCACGTATGGTGACATGTTATTCAAAGGGTGGATAGAATACTAAATATGGTTCTACCATATTTATAATAACATCACAGTATATGTGAGATACTGGATTTATTATTTTAGAATGGTAAGAACAAAGAAAGGAGAAGTGGAAGAAGAAATGAACTTGAAAAGGGGTGGTGAAAACATTACCTCTTCTTCGGGTTCTTCCTTTTGATTTGATCAAAAGGGCTCCTTAGGTTGGCTTTCTGATCGAACTAAGGCCTCTAGGTTGTAGTGAGGGATGTTGGGAGAGTATGTGGGCAGAGTTTGGCCGAGCCAAGTGGCTTGAGGGGTGTGAGGAATGAGTAGAAGTGGTCTCCTTTTATAAGGGAGAGGAGGGGCTCTTTAGGAAAGAGTGAAAGTATTACTTTATAATATAATTAAATTCGGTTTGTAATGGTCCAAAAATAATTGAGGTCGAAGATAAGGTGACTCATTTTTTAAATAACATCAACCAATAAGAATTGGACAGGTTTTAGATAATATTTTAATCATTATAATCTTATTTATTTAAATGATTTATTAATGAGGTAAACATTGCATCATTATTGTGTCATTAATAATTTAACTTATTTGATGTCTAAAAATTATAAATAAAATATCATCATGTAGGAAATCTTCTTAGCTTTCTAATGAATATTTATAATCGAAAATCCAACATGTATAACCCTATGTAAAAATTGTTCTTCTAAAAGATTTAAGCTTATGCCATTTTTATTTTTATTTTAACTTTATTAATATAATGTGTCCCTACCACATACAAGTGGCTCCAAGGGGTCCCCAAATTGACCCAAGGATGCCCATGGTCGGGTATGTGTCCACCAATAAGGTTAGGACACGTTTTAGGGTAATTTTGTATTATTATAATATTATTTTTTAACCCTTATTTACCGGATTTACTCTTTAACCATGGTAAATAAAATATTTACCACAGTAACTATTCAAAATGTCTAAAAATAAAAGTTACCTATTTACACAATTTGAACATCCTGATTCCAAATATGGAATCCATTTTCCTAAATTCAAAACACAGAAGTGGCAGAAATTAATTTAAAATTAATTCCCGCTGTTAAAACAAAAAGCGTGTTTTTAAGAGATAATAACTATCAAAAGATTGACACTCGTTTATGTTCGGTTTAATTGTAAAATTATGTCCAATGACCAACATTATATTAAATGGTAAAAATATATTCTAAATATACTTTAAAACCACTCAAATTCATAATTTATCACTATTAATTATTTTGATTAAAAAAGTTGTTTTTAATTAAAATTTAGTAATTTTCACTATTCATCAAAATATGAAAGTTATCCGAAAAGTACCAAAATTTCACCTTAGGCTAAATTTGATATTCCGAATCCAAAAATGAAGTCCATTTTAAAATATAAAATATATATAATTTCAAAAAGTAGGTATTACTATTCATAACGGCTAGTTTGATTGGTTGTGGTGTGTGTTAAAACTCAAGGTTGCGTACAACACACGCTACTGTATTATTCAAAGAAAGCGTACCGTGGAAGCTTGGGATGTTTCATTTTAAATTTTTGATGTCCCCATTTAGTCAAAAAGTTTAATATATTGTATTTAAAAAGGGTTCACTATTGAAAGTTGATAAAAGTGCAATACTGAAAATGAATTTGTTCTTGCATTATATCTAAGAAACTCATAATATGGATTCTAAAATTATAAGGATTATATAAAGTTTAAAATTTAGATAATACTATTCATAACCTCTTTTGAATGGCTTTTTTTTGTAAGTCATGGTGTGATTGAACTCGGTGTTACGTGTAGTGCAAGTTATTGAATTATTTTGAAGAAATAACACACTATGAAATCTTGGGGTGTTACATTCTCCCCTCCTTCAATAAATTGCGTCCTCGCAATTTGAAATCGTTCTTTGAAAATAAAAGGTTGAAAATAGAAAATATATTTTTGGGAAAACCCACATCGGAAATTGGGTTACTAAAATTTAGTCTTAATATGAGGAAAAGAGAAATGAAAGGGTCACCACCAAATTATGATCTCGATTAGGAGAACATTGGTGGCAATTAGAGACATATAATTGGAGGAAAAACGTAAATATTTATAGGTAGTGATTGAGGTCATCAATCACAAACAAGTGTAAAATTGAGGTCCTTAAATTCATCAATCTATGATGATTTGAAATACCATCGGTTCAACAAAACATAGGGTATTAGGATAACACATTTTTGACGTTTCAAAATATCTTAGTTGAAATCCCACATCGAAAAATGAATTAATGAGGCCTCTATTTAAAATAAAGAGTCGAAAGTATGAAGATTACCAAAAATAACACATACTAGGGTTCCATGTAGGAAAATATGGATATGGAAGAAAAATCTAACCATCAATTATCTAATGGAGAGTGGTAGAGAACATGGCTATGAAAAGGCCAACAATCCCAAAGCCATAAATTAGTGATGATTTAAGGTACCATCTAGGACAACATTTTTGTTCTAAGTTCCTTTTCTTAATGTTGAGAAATTTATTTATGAGATTGGATAAGATCATAAGGAGATATACTTACTTTATAATTAGAGTTTTGTCCATTAATAAATTTCTACCACAAACTCATCTTTCTCTCGTAAAAAAAAATTCTATTTATACTATTCGTACAGGGTTCCAAAATAAACGAATTTATAATTCATCTACATGATCTTTTAATAAAAACTACATTATTTAATCCAGGACATCTCATGGGCCAGTGGTAGGTGATACACCCTTGTCGCCCTTCGGTTGCGGGTTCAAGTCTCGCAGCCTTGCCGGACGCGACAGGTTGCCGCCCGACCTCCGGGTTGTCCTTTTATGGCAATCCAAAATAATCCAAACTAGAACTATCCAAAATACTTCTGTCCAAACTCACAGTCCAACATTCATAAGGAAGGTAAACATAATATAGATCCTTTTTACCCCATAATAGCATATGAATACCTTCATCATGTATTACCATATTCCTTATTGATTACATTCATGCTCCCTTATTCCATATAGAATGTTGGATATACTTCATTAATCCAAAAATGTTTTATACCCCAACAATGATGGAATATACAAATCATTAATCAGTTCCAGGGTAGTCAAGAATATCCAATATAATTTATCCAAAACAATCACATATTATTCCAAAATCAGTACCTCAGTATCAGAACTATATTATGATTTATCATTCTCTCAACCATATATTTTCCAAAAATTTATCCTGCTATTGAGTCACTTTTCTTTGTTCCACACAATCTCAAGTCCTTAATGAAATAGTACTGCAGTACAATCCTTATATACTCCATAATTATTATAACAAGTACATTGTTGATACAACACTCAATTGACATAATCAACATAAGAACTCTAATTATTCCTCTTCATCTGTGGTAGTATCATAACTTGATTATTATCCAATAGCATCATTTGAGGCATAGTCTGATGACTGGGACATAGGTTCACGTAGTGTCCAAACTCCTTGCAAATGAAGCATTGTACATTTGAAACCATTTTCTTACCCTTGCAGTCACGTACTTTGTGCCCTTTTCCTCCACACTTATAACAAACTCCCATTCCTTTCAGGCAAGTTCCAGGGTGTTTCTTTCCACAGTTACCACATATGGGAAAATTCTTCTTTTCCCTCTTCCCTTTATCCATCTTTCTCTCTTCCATCCTTTTCTTCTCTTGCTTCCCTTCAAAGCCATAGGACTCAGTAAACTCTTTACTTATCTTATCAACACATGATATTATTTCTTCATATGATGATAATACATGGGAGACTATTTATCTTATAAATTCTAGCTTAAGACCATGAAAGATACGATCCTTCCTTCTCTTTGGATCATGTGCATTTCTGGAGTTCTCATTCCTTCTACTGGGCGCCATTTCTAAACAATGGCATACACTAGATCAGTTTATGAATGAAAATAAATAATCTCATACTTATAAAACACTCAACATAAATTGAACTATTTATGGATATAATCCATAATCATAATAATGTTTTCTTTGAGGAAGTATATACTCATAATCCCTTCAAAATGATTTGTAAAGAAAATGAGAGTTATCCTAAGCATATACCCCGGGAGTGTCGTAACCAAGAGTGCAGCAAGGCCCGTTGTCGTGCACCAGTTCCCGTTCGAGTCTAGCTCAAAGCGGTGTTTTCGGGTTTTACCCCTAGGTACATCTGTGCCAGAGCCACCTCTACCTGCTCGTATCCAGACAGGGATGTATTGCTCGGAAAACTCACAAAATCTCTACAATACCAAAATTCTAGGAAGTTCTTCTATACTAATCCTCAAAGTTCATCTTAGGTCTACGTGCTCTAATCAGAGTTTATCTAAATCTAGCTTCCAAGGTTTGTACTAAACTTCCTCTGATACCAACTGTAACGCCCCGACCCCAGCTACCCAGAGTCGGTGCATTACTTCGTAACATTGGCATGATCACAAGAAAGATCAAATCTCGAAAGACCGATTGGTTTAGTAGCCTTGGAAACACTAGATATATTCATAAGTTTTACATTACATCATAAAATGAAAAACTACTACAACAACATAATGTTCCAAAATCCACACTATAATCCCCTCATAATATCCCTGCAGGTCATTCATAACTTACATCTTCACTTCCTGGGAAAAATAAAACATAGAAAAGGGGTGAGCTCAAATGCCCAGTAAGGATATCAATATAGCGGAAACTTTCATAAATAAGAATAAACATTTAAGGCAATGTATAACTAAAACAAAAGCCTTTTAAACTTGAACTTTCAACATGGTATGGCATAAATAAAATGAAATAATGCCATTTACATATTCACATGGATATTCTACTAATCGAATGATCACATGCAAAAATCAATAACCACTTTCATAATTATGGAATGCATAATGTCAAACGTTAATTTCATTGTCTAGGCCTCATCCCAAGACCTAGAGGTTACTTCTAACCGGAACCCAACCCGGAGTGCCTCTAATAACCGGACACCAACCCGGAGTGCCTCTTATAACCGGACACCAACCCGGAGTACCTCTAATAACCGGAGACCAAACCGGAGGGCTTACTTTTACCAGTCCCTAACCTGGAGGGCTTACTTTAACCAGTCCCCAACCTGGAGGGCTTACTTTTACCGGTCCCCAACCCGGAACATACTTGTCTAGCACATTCATCTGAAGAAAAGTTTGAAATATAACATAAACATTCGGATTAAAACTAGCATACGAAATGTCAATAGTTTCACCATAAACTATGAATGGTATAAAATAGCACATCCACAGTCAAACATGTCACAAAACCTTCAATACAATATAGAAGTTTTGTATTATAATAAATCAACTTCAAATACGCGTAAAATCCATTAAAGGATGTTGACATAGATGAAATCAAAACACTTTTTAGAGAAATATCTCTTTTTATTTTGAAATCATTTAAGATCCATATAAAATAAAACATTTTCTTTGAAAATATTCTTATAAGATTGTAAGGAAAGCTTCGACGATTTTATAACGGCGGAAAATAACCGCACCCGCCGTATAAGTTAAAACATTCTTACCTCAATTCTGTCGAAAAGGTTAAAAAGGACCTTGTTTTGAAAACGACGGAAAGATTCCTTTATAAACCTCTTATAAAAAGTCAAACAAGGGTATAAATGACTTTAACCCATATTCTTGTAAATAGTAAAAATGTTTTGAAATACATTTCGAAGAAACATGGATGTGGATGATAAAGAGATCCCAGTAGATTATTACGTATAATACAACCTCGGATAATGAAGAGATTGTGAAATAACCCTTACCTTGTACTTTTCCTTGGTTGGGGTAGGTTAAACTCCTGTATAATGGTGAAATAATTGTTATTAAATTATACAAGAATCATATATATTAATATGATATCATATATGATCTTTTAACATTGATTTGTTAATAATATCTTAGAATTATCGTCGTTTCAGGTGTTAACTTACTCATTTTCTTTTATATGTTTTGTTACATAAGTCATGTTTGTTGTATCTTATTCATATCCAGAATGATATCAAGTCCTTAAACATCATTTTTAAATCATTAAATGATAATTATACTTGGATGGATACGATGGGGAATAAATCTCATCGCGTTCGTGGAGACGGTAGTCCGTACGTACGCACGAGCGACAATATCATTATTTTGATATTAAAATAATATATAATTGGATAGTATATCATATATACAGAATCATTATCATGTTATATTTATTATTTATATGAGTTGCACATCATTATTATACCCATCCAAATAATAATATACTGAATAACAATTACACCACGACGTGGAGACGGTAAGTCGTACGTACGCACGTATGGTGACATGTTATTCAAAGGGTGGATAGAATACTAAATATGGTTCTACCATATTTATAATAACATAATAGTATATGTGAGATACTGGAGTTATTATTTTAGAATGGTAAGAACAAAGAAAGGAGAAGTGGAAGAAGAAATGAACTTGAAAAGGGGTGGTGAAAACATTACCTCTTCTTCGGGTTCTTCCTTTTGATTTGATCAAAAGGGCTCCTTAGGTTGGCTTTCTGATCGAACTAAGGCCTCTAGGTTGTAGTGAGGGATGTTGGGAGAGTATGTGGGCAGAGTTTGGCCGAGCCAAGTGGCTTGAGGGGTGTGAGGAATGAGTAGAAGTGGTCTCCTTTTATAAGGGAGAGGAGGGGCTCTTTAGGAAAGAGTGAAAGTATTACTTTATAATATAATTAAATTCGGTTTGTAATGGTCCAAAAATAATTGAGGTCGAAGATAAGATGACTCATTTTCTAAATAACATCAACCAATAAGAATTGGACAGGTTTTAGATAATATTTTAATCATTATAATCTTATTTATTTAAATGATTTATTAATGAGGTAAACATTGCATCATTATTGTGTCATTAATAATTTAACTTATTTGAGGTCTAAAAATTATAAATAAAATATCATCATGTAGGAAATCTTTTTAGCTTTCTAATGAATATTTATAATCGAAAATCCAACATGTATAACCCTATGTAAAAATTGTTCTTCTAAAAGATGTAAGCTTATGCCATTTTTATTTTTATTTTAACTTTATTAATATAATGTGTCCCTACCACATACAAGTGGCTCCAAGGGGTCCCCAAATTGACCCAAGGATGCCCATGGTCGGGTATGTGTCCACCAATAAGGTTAGGACACGTTTTAGGGTAATTTTGTATTATTATAATATTATTTTTTAACCCTTATTTACCGGATTTACCCTTTAACCATGGTAAATAAAATATTTACCACAGTAACTATTCAAAATGTCTAAAAATAAAAGTTACCTATTTACACAATTTGAACATCCTGATTCCAAATATGGAATCCATTTTCCTAAATTCAAAACACAGAAGTGGCAGAAATTAATTTAAAATTAATTCCCGCTGTTAAAACAAAAAGCGTGTTTTTAAGAGATAATAACTATCAAAAGATTGACACTCGTTTATGTTCGGTTTAATTGTAAAATTATGTCCAATGACCAACATTATATTAAATGGTAAAAATATATTCTAAATATACTTTAAAACCACTCAAATTCATAATTTATCGCTATTAATTATTTTGATTAAAAAAGTTGTTTTTAATTAAAATTTAGTAATTTTCACTATTCATCAAAATATGAAAGTTATCCGAAAAGTACCAAAATTTCACCTTAGGCTAAATTTGATATTCCGAATCCAAAAATGAAGTCCATTTTAAAATATAAAATATATATAATTTCAAAAAGTAGGTATTACTATTCATAACGGCTAGTTTGATTGGTTGTGGTGTGTGTTAAAACTCAAGGTTGCGTACAACACACGCTACTGTATTATTCAAAGAAAGCGTACTGTGGAAGCTTGGGATGTTTCATTTTAAATTTTTGATGTCCCCATTTAGTCAAAAAGTTTAATATATTGTATTTAAAAAGGGTTCACTATTGAAAGTTGATAAAAGTGCAATACTGAAAATGAATTTGTTCTTGCATTATATCTAAGAAACTCATAATATGGATTCTAAAATTATAAGGATTATATAAAGTTTAAAATTTAGATAATACTATTCATAACCTCTTTTGAATGGCTTTTTTTTGTAAGTCATGGTGTGATTGAACTCGGTGTTACGTGTAGTGCAAGTTATTGAATTATTTTGAAGAAATAACACACTATGAAATCTTGGGGTGTTACAATAAAACATTATTCCATCAATACATAAAAATCAATGAAATCATACTTTTCAATTATAAAACATAAGCTCTTTAACATACCTCCTGAAATCATAAGATTGATGAATAACACATTGAAATCATAAATCATAAATTTAACTTGTGGCATCCATATCGTACTTACATAGTAGCTTTCACAGCCACATAGGGAGTTATTTTTGGCATACCCATCACAATATATTCCCAAAATCTCTTAGGAGAAACATTAACGTTTACCTCCATCATGTTACTAAATGAATTGGAGAGTTATCTTAGGCTCACCCACCCTCAGTTAATCACAGAACCACCTATATATGTAATCAATTCCCAAGAACCATAACATATTCATAAGACCTAAATCAAGAATAAAGGAAAGATAACATTTCCACATTGCAATCACAATATATCATTTCAATATATTGTGATAATAAATCCATTATCAAAACCATTTTCAATACCAAAATACATAAAAAGGGTATATGGTATTTATTTTCCTTTTAAAAACATCATGTCTTGTTAAGGAATCCAAATATCAAATAATGCTCACAGCGGCAGAAAGGTCGTTGTCATCGTGCAGGTTAAAAAGAAACATTATTTTTCTCATTTAGTAAAACGCTTCGTAAAAAAAAAGATTCCCTTTGAGTTAAATTAAAATTAAAAGGGGTTTATACACCGTATAAAAGAAAGTCATGTATAAATAAAAATAGGCATCAATGAAAGGTGAATGAGATGAAGTCCCTTACTTTGAGTCCGATTCCTCACGTATGTTCCTTTTTCATCCGGAACAATAAAATTAATTGAATTTATACATTCTTCAGAACATTGTTTATGCTTATTATTATTTTTATATAACTTATTACTATGTTATAAATATTACATAATTATTTAAGTAAATATCAGCCATTTTGTCGATATTCGGTACTTGAGTCAAAAATGAACTTGTTATAATTACAAATTATCCATTTGGTTAAATGTAAATTATCTAGAGAATTATATTCATGATTTAAATGTCATATATATCCAGTATATATATGTATTTATAATAGTACATAATATTTGGAGATAAGAAATTAAATGACCCATTCTTGGAGATGGTAAGCCGTACGTACGCATAAATGCTACATTCATTTATTTTTCATATTTAAAGGAATGAAAAATAAATGATAAATATGTATATTATAATTAAAGTATATTATCAAATTTTATATACGTTACATAATTTCATTATCACCATCCTTTATACATTTTATGTATGGCATGAATGAGTCATATCACTTTGAGTTGGTGGTAGTCTACAATTCCTTAAATGAAATTATCGTATTTAAACATTATGGAATGAATAAAGGTATGATTTAAATAAAAAACAGAAGAATAAAGACAATATAAATATAATATATATCATATATAAATATAGTTCCATCATAATGGCCACAATTAAAGGTCGTAGGGGAAAACAGAACAATCTTTATTTTGTGTGGAAGTAGTTCGTTGTCCACAGAAACTGTATGTTCATTTCCATTAGATGGAGGTGTGTATGTAACTGTAATTCTAATACTTCTCATAAAAAAATCCTAGAATATTGAGGATACTGTATTTTTATTAAATCATAGAATAAGAATAGAATATGGAGTGGAGAAGTAAAATAATGTAAAGGAACTTTAGAGAAGATGCTACCTCTTAAAACGTGTAACTCCCTTTGATTTGTGCCAAAAAGATTTATTGAATTACTTTATGCCCAAGGTAGGGATTCTAGTTAAAATATAGGTATGTTGGGATCTTATTTGGGTAGATTTTGTATGATCCAAGGGGCTTTAGAGGTTTCATTAAATGATTATGGGTGACACCCTTTTATAAGAGGGAGGAGAGGTACTTTAGAAAAGTTTTGATGTAATATTTTATTATAAAATGATTTTCTATTTCAAATGGTCCCAAAGTCATTTATATTAAAGATAAATTTATTTTGGGTCGAAAAACATTCAACCAATAGGTTTTAGACAAGTATAGGTCACAAATGTAGCTTTATCTTTTATCTTTAACCCTAAGTTAACTAATTTAACTCTTACCATGTCTTCTTGTACATTAATACGATATCCTTAATATAGTTACTATAAAATGACAATCGAAACTCAAGTGTTTCATTAATGAAATTTTCAACATTGTATAAGTTATTTGGAATAATATTAGATTTTTAAGAGTGTTATGTCATTTAACAAAATAGTATTTGTTTTAAAAACTCATTTATGTCAATTTTTATACTATTCATATCATGAATTTTTAAAAATCCATAAAAATTTGATTCTTTCAGAAAAAACTTCATTAATTCAAAGAAAAAAGTAATAATAATCCATAAAATTTGTGTATGGAATAAAAAGTTTTAAAATAAATTTATTTTAATATTTATATCTCATTTATTTAAATCATTCATTAATAAGGTAATCACTACATCATCATTGTATCATAAATATATTTTTTTATTTGATGTCTAAAAATTATTAATAAAATACCATGATGTATGAAATCTTATTATATTTCTAATTACTCTTTATAATTTAAAATATCATTTATATAATGACATATAAAAATTGTTTTAGTAAAAATACATGTTTATGTTAAATATTTTTTACTTTAAATTAATTCTTATAAAATATCATTTTCACATCAAAGTGGCTCCATGAGGTCCCAAACACAACATAAGGATTCCCATGGTCAGATATATCTCATCAAATAGTATTATGACATGTGTTATGATAGTTTAAAATTATTATAATAATTTTTTTACCCTTATTACCAGATTTACCCTTTAACCGTGGTAAATAAAATTACCGAAGTTACTATTCATAATATCTAAAAATAAAAGGTACCTATTTAAAAAATATGAACCTCATGATTCAAAATATGGGATCCATTTTTTTAAATTTAAAATATAGAAGTTATAGAAATTAATTTAAAATTAATTCCCGTTGTCAAAACTAAAAAGCATATTTTTAAGAAGTAAAAACTACCAAAAGAGTGATATGTGTTTATGTCCAATTTCAAATTGAAATTACTTAAAATGACCAAAATTGTATTAAATGATAAAATTTAATCCAATAACAATTTAAAACTAATTAAAATTATAATATAATGATATAAATAAATTAGATTAAAATGCAGTTTTGAATTAAGATGCTGTATTTTTCACTATTCATTAAAAAATGATCTTTTTCAGAAAATTACTAAAAATTATTCAAAGTAAATTTTGATGTTCTGATTACATATAAAAAGTTTATATTGTCAAATATAAAATATAAAAGTGACAAAAACTAGATTTAAAAAAGGTTCTTCATTAAAAGGCAGTAAAACAACATTGTAAAAATATTAGAATATTTCATTCTTAAAATCAGATTCATTATTATTTTAAGCCTCTAAAATTTATCAGATAAATGAAAAGACATTTAAAAAAATGTATAATCATATTGTAGTTAGTTATGTTCATTCTCAACAATACAATGACTAGGCATTGACTACCATTTAAAATAATAATATTATTATGTTATTTTTCGGTATAACTCTAAGTTGTGTACAATGTAATATTTTAAAGAAACCTGTTGTTGTGTGTTGAGTACACTATTAGAAAAATCATCCCTTTTAAGGAAAACATAATATCTTATTAATAAATATTAATAGAAATAAAAAAGTATTATTCTATAAATACCTGGGTTGTTACATATATAACTTTTTGTAAAAACTCAAAGTGAAAGTATTAAAGAAGCCAGGATTTATAGGAATCTTCTTATTATCATTAGTGGATGGCCTTTCCTGAAAATCCTTTTGAACTTCTCATAGTGGAATTTGATTTCATTTTGGGTATAGATTGGATTTCAATTTATCATGCTAAAATAGATTACAAAGACCAGAAATTTTTATTCAATGATTTCATACCTTTGATAGCATAATAAGAAGCTGAAAGATTGATTAAAGATAGCTGTGAATGTTATTTGGGTCATGTTTTTGAAAAGAAAGAAGCAGTTTTGATTAGTGACATTCCAGTAGTAAATGAATTAACATCTATTTTCCCGGATGAATTTCCTAGTATTGTTCAAAATAGAAAGGTTGAATTTACTATTGATTTAGTGCCTGCTGAAAATCCTATTTCTAAACCACCTTATCAAATAAATCAAGTAGAACTGGTGGAATTAAAAAAACAGTTACAAGAATTACTTGATAAATGTTTCATTTGACCTAGAACTTCACCCTCAGGTTCTCAAGTATTATTTGTGAAAAATAAATATGGTTCTATGAGAATATGTATTGATTAAAGATCCCTGAATAAAATCACTATTAAGAAAAAGTATCCATTGACTCATATTGATGATTTGTTTGATTACCTCTAGAGAGCTTAGTATTTTACAAATATTGATTTGATGTTCAAGTACCATTAGAATATGGTGAAGGAGGATAACATTCCAAAGACATCCTTTCGAATGAGATATGAGAATTATGAGTTTGTATTTATGCCCTTTGGGTTATCTAATGAACCTGATGTATTTATGAATATCAAGAATGGAGTCTTTCATCAGTTTTTGGATCATTTTGTGGTTGTGTTTATAGATGAAATTTTGGTATATTCTAAAAGTCAGGAGGAACATGAACGTCAGTTAAGGATTTTTTTGCAAACCTTAAAAGAAAATAAACTATATGGAAGGTTTAATAAGAGTGAATTTTGGTTGAAAAAAATTTCTTTCCATGGTCATATTGTTTCTAAAGGAGGAATAATCATTGACCCTTCTAAAACAAAAGTTGTTAAAGAGTGGCAAAGACCTTGCAATATCACATATATTCTTGGTTTTCTTGGATTAGAGGGTTATTACCCATGGTTCGGTGAATGGTTTTCTCTTTTTTCTAGACCACTAACTAAGATAAAACTTAAGGGATTTATGTTCATTTGGATAAAATAGTGTGATGATTTTTTTCATGAATTGAAAAAAAGATTGGTAAATGCTCCTGTTTTGACCCTTCCTTCTAGGAATGATTAATTTTTTATCTATAGCGATACATCACTAAAAGGACTGGGTTGTGTACTTTTGCAGAATGATCAGGTAATTGCTTATGCTTCATTCCAGTTGAAACCTAATGAGTTAAATTAACCTAAAAATTATTTGGAATTATTTGTTGTTGTTTTTTTCATTAAAATTTTGGAGGCATCATTTGTATGGTGTAAAGTGTGAAATATATACTGATCAAAAAAGTTAGAAGTATATATTCACTCATAAATAATTAAACACAAGATAGAGGATATGGTAGGAATTAATCAAGGATTATGATTTCACGATTCATTTCCATCCATGAAAGGAAAATAAAGTGGCTAACACTTTGAGTTGAAAGTGTAATTCTACATTAACCGTTCTATGTTTTGAATGAGATCCTTTGGTTATTGATTTTATGAATTTTTAATTGGAAGTTGTTGGTGTTGGAAATTTCTATTTTTTTCAGGTGGTAGTGAAATAATCTATATGAGACAGAATTATGTAAGCACAAAAAGAAGACAGTGAGTTGAAAAAAAGTTAGAATTTGCTTAGGAAGGTAAGTTACATGAATGTAACATTGATAAAGATTGTGTTTTGAATTTTTGAAAGATATTATGTGTTCCTTGTGATTCACATTTGAGAAACATTTGTTATGTGATTCTCATTGTTCTCTAATTTCACTTCATCCTGGAAGTTCTAAGATCTTCAGAGACATTCAAGAGTATTACAGGTGGGATAGAATGAAAAGATATATTGTTGAATTTACCACAAGATGTTTGATTTTTCAACTGGTTAAAGTAGGGAGCCAGTTACAGAAAGGGATGCTTTTTCATTTTCTTGTTCCAAAGTGGAAATAGGAAAATCTGTCCATGGATTTCATAGTGGGATTACTAAAGACTTTTTTATGTAATAATGTAATCTGGGTTATTGTTGATAAATTGACTAAATCTTCTCATTTTCATCCTATTCATGATATATTTTCTATATATTAACATTATTGATTGTATATTAAAGAGATACCCAGGTTACATAGAGTTCCACTCTCCACTGTATCTGATCATGATTCGAGGTTCACTTCCAACTTTTTGAAAGAACTTTAGATGTCCTTATGAACTAAACTAAATTTTAGTAAAACCATTCATCCTCAATCAGATGGGTAGTCATAATGAAAAATTCAGACCTTGGATAATATGATACGTTGTTGTTTAATGGATTATCAGGGAAGTTGGGATCCACATCTTTCTTGGTATGTGTTTTCTTATAATAACAGTTTTCATTCCAGTATACATATGGCACCATTTGAAGCATTATATGGAAATAAGTGTCAAAAAATATATTTTTGTGATGAATTAGGTGAAAGGATGTTGATGGGACTTGAATTGGTAGAAGAGATGGCATAAAAAGATCAGTTCATTCAGAAGCACATGAGGATAACTCAGAGTAGGAAGAAAAATTATGTGGATAACTGAAGTAAAGATCTTTATTTTGAGGTAGTTGATCATGTCTTTCTCAAATTTTCTCCATGGAAAAGTGTTTTGCATTATGGTAAGAAAAGAAAGATGAGTCTGCGGTTTATTGGATCCTATGAAATCCTATTGAAAGTTGGATCAGTTGCCTACAAGGTGGATGTACCACAAAGTTTATCTCAGGTACACAATGTTTTTCATGTTTCAATGTTACGAAATTATATTCTGTATCCATATCATGTTTTGAGTCAAGAGTTAGCTCTGTTGGAAGAGAATATTTCTTTTGAGGAACAACAAATACATATTCTTGATTTTAGAGAGAAAATTTTGTGGAATAAGATGATTCATTTGCTAATAGTATTGTGGAAAACCATATGGCTGAAGAGGTAATGTGGGAATCTGAAAATACAATGAGGGATAAATACCCACATTTATTTGTTAATAAACAAAATTGCAGGGACACAATTTCCAAAAGGTAGGAAGGATGTAACATCTCAGGTATTTATAGAATAATAACTTTTTCTTCCTATTAATATTTATGAATTAGATATTAATTTCATGTTAAGGGGATTATTTTTCTAATAGTTCACTTGACACACAATAATGAGTTTCTCTGAAATCTTACATTGTACACAACATTGAGTTATGCCAAAAAATAATATAATAATAATATTAATATTTTAAATGGTAGTTAACACCTAACCATTGTATTGACAGTAATAAGAAAACTGACTAAAATATGATTATAAATGTTTGTTAAATGTTTTTTTAGATTTATCCAATAAATTTTGGAATCTTAAAATGAGAATGAATCCAATTTTAAACATAAAATACTCTAATATTTTTTAAAAGGTTGTTTTATCGCCTTTTGATGGAGAACCATTTTTAAATCTAGTTTTTGTCACTTTTATAGATTCTATTTTTCAAAATAAAGTTCTTCTTTAGAATTATGACATCAAAATTTAATTTGGTGTGAATTTTGGTATTTTTCTGAAAAAATTCATATTTTAATGAATAGTGAAAAATACTGAATTTTAATTCAAAACTACCTTTTCATATAATTTATTTATATAAATATATTATCTTTTTAATTTGTTTTAATGTGTAATTGGATTAATATTTTATCATTTAATTAAATTTTGTTCATTTTAAGTAATTTCATTTTGAAATTAGATATAAACGCACATCAATCTTTTGATGGTTTTTACCTAAAAAAAACCAGATTTTCATTTTGACAATGGGAATTTATTTTAAATCAATAACTGAAAATTTTATGTTTTGAATTTTAAAAAATAGATTCCATATTTGGAATTAGAAGGTGTAAATTATGTAAATAGGTCCCTTTTATTTTTAGACATTATGAATAGTGACTTTAGAAATTGTTTTATTTACCATGGTTAAATGGTAAATCAGGTAAATAAGGGTAAAAAATAATATTATAATAATATAAAAGTCTCCTAACATGTGTCATAATCCTATTTTATGAGATATATTCTACCATTATCTTCTTTGGGTCTATTGTAGGACCCCATAAAGCCACTTAGATGTGAAAATGACATGTTATAATAATTAATATAAAGTAAAAAAGAAATATAACATAAAAATGCATCTTTTTTTATAACACAATTTTAATGTGGGGTTATATAACTAATCTATTTTAATATAAATAATAATTATAAATATAAAAATATTTCATACATCATTTTATTTTATTTATAATTTTTAAATATTAAATAAATATATTTATTTATGACACAATGACTGTGCAATGACTACCTTATTAATGAATGATTCAAATAAATGATATTATAAATTTAAAATAGATGTAATTTGAACTTTTTATACCATAAAATAATTTTTTGGATTATTATGAAATGTAATATTTGAGTTAATAAGTATTTTTCGAACAAATCAAGTTGTTATGACTTAAAAAAATTCAATTACTAATTAGTGTCAAAATTGACATAAACGAGTTTAAAAAAATACTACTTTATTAAATGAAATAATAGTCATAAAAATATGATATTCATCCAAAATAATTATATAATGATAAAAATTTCCTTAATTACCCACTCAAAGTTCTATTGGCTTTTTATAGGAAGTACATTAACCAAATAGTGTAAAAATATAAGAAGACAAGGTAAGAGTTGATTTATTTAACTAAAGGTTAAAGCCAAAATATAAGGTTAAATTTGTGACCTAAACTTGTCTAAAACCTATTGTTTGATATTATTTCAACCCATACTCTTCTTTTCCTCTAAATTTATCTCTTTGAAACTATTAGAATTTGAAAATCAATTTATAATAAAAAAATATTTCAAGACTTTCATAATGTGCCCCTCCTCCATCTGATAAAAGGCCAACACATCTACCCACTTACTCAAACCTACCAAGACCTTTGGATCATCCAGATTCTGATAAAATAAGCTCCCACCATCCCTAAATTCCTCCTATAATCCTTTACATGGGCATAAGGAAACTCAAGTAAGCCTTTTGGCTTAAATCAAAAGGAAATACCCGATTTAGAGGTAACGTCTTCTCTCAAGCTCCTTTCATTTATTTTCGTTCAAAAAACCTTACATATATTTATTAAATTATTTTATTATAATAAAATTATACTAAATATACTAGGATGTTGTTATGATACAGTTTCAACCTACACATACACACACCTCCATATAATGGATATAGAACATACTGTTTCTCTGTATGACGAACTACTGCCTCACGAAATGATGATTGTTCAATTTTTTCCTACCGCCAATCATAGTGGACATTATGATGGGACTATATTTATATATTATATATATTATATTTATATTTTCCCTATTCTTCTATAATTTTTATTTATAACATACCTTTTTCTTTCCAAGTTGAGTAAATACGATAATTTCGTCTCAGGAAATGTGGACTACTTCCCCCTCAAAGCGATGTGACTCATCCATGCTATACATAGAACATATAAAGGATGGTATTATTAAAACTAAGAGACATACGTGAAATTAATATAATACTAGTATTACAATATACATTTATATCATTTTATTATTATTATTTTAATATGATAATGAAATGAAAGTAGCATTTATGTTTATGTACGACCAACCATATCCATGAATGGTGCATTTAATTTATTATCTAAAAAATATAGATATTATAAATAAATAAAAATATATATACTAGATATATATGATATTTAAATCACGAATAATATTTTGGAGATGATATACTATTTTCTACATGGACAATTTACATCAAAACAAGTTCATTTTTGACTCATGTACCAAATATCGACAAAACAACCAATATGAACATAAATAATTAGGTAATTTTTATAAATGTGTAATATGTTATATAAAAAGAATAATAAATTTTAAAAAGGTTCTCATGAAATTATAAATTAACCTAATTTTATTATTCAGGAACATAATTAATTTATGTGACGAGTCAGACTCAAGGTAAGGGACTTCATCTTAATCTCTTTTCATTGAGGCATATTTTAATGTATATATGAACATATTTATATGGTTTATAATAAACCCATTTTACTTTTAATATAATTAAAATGAATCTTTTTATATGAATAGGTTTACTAAATGAGAAAAAAGAATGTTTTTAACGTACATAATGACAATGAACTTTCTACTATTGTGACCATTATTTGGTATTTGGCTTCATCAAAAAGCCACAATGTTTTTAAATAGAAAAGTAAATACCATATCTGTTTTTAGGTATTTTGGTATTGAAAATGGTTTTGATAATGGATTAATTATGTCAATATCATGAAATGATCTCTTGTGATTGCAATGTGGAAATGTTATTTTTCTATTATGTTTGTTTTATGTTTTATGATTATATAATAGTACTTGGACATTTGATGGGTGGTTACATGATAAACCGAATATGGGTAGTTACATGATAAACCAAAGATGGTTGGTTCCCTGATAAACCAAGTATAGCTGGTTATGTTATAACCTCTAATGCATTGGGTATAGAAGTCAGCTATATGTCTATTCTATTTAGTGATATGTGTGGAAGTCAACCATATGATTATTCCATTTAAGTATGTTTATGTCCTAAGTTCCCTTTATATGTTTTATGTTGATTTCTATGGTATTTATAGTAATATTTTGGTTACAAAAGGGTAATCAATGATATTATATTCAATGAATAATATTTAGTACTTCATAAAGGTGAAAGAGTATTACTTTATGATAAAGTATTCATGGTTTTAATTTTGTTCCAAGACTAATATTTTTACTTCTTTGTGTATCCCTTACTGAGATTTTTATGCTCATCCCATGTTTTGAAATGTTTTTCATCGGACTTAAAGAAGAATAGAGTCAAAGATGTGATCAAGGAAAATTTATGCTGTTAAAACATTAAATGATACCATGTGTCTTTTTAAAGAGTTTTTGTTTTGTAAAATATAGATAGTGAGAAAAAGTGTCTAATTGTAATATTTAAGTTTCTATATATGAATTGTGAACTAATTATCTAAAGCTCTAAAACTAAAAATGTCTGCAAAGTGAATTAAAGTCAATTGTTGACTTATCACAAGATTAAGTAATGTTTAAGGTCGGGTCCTTATACTTGTCCCCATGGGAACAAATAGACTACCTCCCATATGATTCACAATAAGATACCTTTCGACCACTGTTTCCCTTTTTAGCATCTCTGTATAGTTTATAATATAGAGAAAAACTATTTTGGATCAAATCTTTGGTCACAATCCCATCTCAAAGACACATGCATTTAAAGACACTCCAGCAGATAATTCTAGGGTGAAATGAACTATGTTCATAAACATGGAATCATACTCTACCATTGAGAGTTTCTCTTACTTCAAGATGAAGAAATTTCTTATTCCTGATATTTTGAATGTGTGGGGATAAATGTTTTTATTGAACAATTACTCAAAATCCTCCTACACAAGTCCTTGGTTGGATTTATCTTGGATAGATAAATCCCACCATTGGTGTGTATGATCTTCCAACATATGGGTTGAAAACATAATCTTTAGTTCTTCTCGTATACTAATAAAATAAAATACTATTTCAATTCAGTTTATCCACACTTTTACTTTTCTAAATTTATAATCCCCTCAAAACACAAGTGGAATATAGTTCTAAAACATCATCAAATGATATACATGTCTCATTTCATCATTTTTATTTCCTTCATCAACAAATTGAAATGCCTACAAAATATTGTATATTTTTTTGGGCTCACATTTGGCTTAGGTACAATCACATTTTTGGCAGTGTCTTCTGGCTGGTTTCTACATCATTTTCCTTTTACCATTTTCTAAGAAGATAAATATAAAATTTATACCATATATCTATAGTTACAGAAGGCTTGAATAAATAAAAAATCATAATAAAAAATTATCATTTTCTTGAGAAACAACTAGTGCATCTGTCATTTAAAAAATAAACAATTTTAAACATTTCTCAAAATAATTTGAACAATAGATGAAGAATTACGCCCTAGTGGAATGTCTATGTACTATTTTATGATATGAAACACTCATCGGCTAAACACATGATGGTGTAATAAGAACTCACCTAGTATTTTTTAAAACAATTTTCTACCCAAACACCTCAGTAACTTGAATTTCACTATAAAAAGGGTAGCCATGTCTTTTTATGTTATTCATTTCAAGTTCCAACAGTCATATCTCCTTACCACAAATCTAACTCAAGGATTTAATACAACTAATTCCATTTTTATTAACCTCCCCCTACACATTGGTTTGATAATATGAAAAATGTTACTAACCTTAGGTGACATACCCAAGACACCAAAGGATGAAAATAAATGCTAAGGGATTAATATAATGTTAGGGGATGATTTACCCTACAAACCCATAAAAATTTTCAAGATATATACAAAATCCAAGACAAACTAAATGATGCATGATAATAAACAACATAACTCAATGAAATAGAAATATAGAATAATATCAGAGTAAAAATGGAAAAAGAAAAAAGGTGTAAGGATAAGCCTCTATATAGAAAGACACCAGTACCAAAGTGGGGCCATCCTAGACTAAGATGTAGATACTCCCCAACTCCAGCTTCAGTAACGGAACCATGACATCAAGGATCACCACTAGAGAAGAAAAAAACATAACCTCTCTTAGTATCTTGGCATATTACATCCATAATAACTTAATTTTTCCAAGAAGGGGGTGAGTATATCACTCAATAGGATTTCTCCAAAAACTTTCAATCACATAACACTAGAACAAGAAAAATTTGGAAAATTTTATATTAAAAATAGGGTGAGAATATATTATCCAAGGAAACCAATTTTAGATATAAATTTAACCAAATCGATCCTTATAGTTTCTCCATCAATTCCCCCTTGGAATAAAGATTCCATATTCTATACTAACTCACACATGGATGTTTGAGGACAATCCCAACACATGTGAGCATAAATCCTTCTTTCACCAATTTTTAACTAGGTGATACCCCCTTGTGCTTTTCCAGGCAGCACCAAGCACCAAATCTATTTCAAGAAGGCCACGTACAATGATATATTAACAAATCACACCATTTATTCCAATAAAATCATCCATATCAAATAGTTTTCCTCACAAAACATTTCTTTTGAAAACAAAATCCTTTGAAAATATTTAATTAAAACATCTCATGAGAATCTTTCAAAACTACTCCTTTGAAATCACTTCTAAAAAAGGGTTTTCCACATAAAATACTCATGGTATTTATAATAAAATCATAAGAATAATTTATCATGATTCTAGCCAACAAGTTCTATAATATTAGAGTGGGAGAGAATCCACTGACATTGAGTATTTTTTCATAAAGGGTCTTAAGTGATTCCATAGATCAACCTATTATTTCATTTATTATATCAAAACACATAATGATCTCATAAATATAATTCCAACCCCATAGATATGGTCTTACACAAAAATATACGGTTCTAGGAAAGGTAACACAAGGATATACAAGATTATAAAAAGATGGAGATCATGACCTTCGATTCCACAAACAAACGATCAATGATGCATTGTCCAAGGAGTCCAAACATCAAAGATTGCCAAAAATTGACTAGGTTAAGCCTAGAAGTTGAGATAAAGAAAAAAGAAAAATTTTAGGATTTACAATCACTAGATATAATCAAATTCACTAGGAAATAACTATTTATGGTTTAAATTGAAAATTTACATCATAAATTCACCGAGTGTCACTTATGTTAGAAAACCTATCGCCTTGGTTTTTTTGGTAATTTTTTTTACGAAATAAAAACATTTTAAGGATTAAATGGGTTTTACACCCTGAAAATATACACCAATCTATATTATTATTAAAACCACAATTTATAGCATAAATTTTTCTTTCAAAATTTTCAGCAGTCAACTCCTGGTTCATTCCTTTTTAAACATTCAAACACTTTAAACAGCTAACCAAAAGAATCCAATAATAATAAAAAACATTATAAATGATTCCATTCCTCAAAAAAGTGTGATATGGGCTCTATGATCCAAGATTTATCATCCATATATGGTGATGGAAGCTCTATCATCATTGAATCTCATGCCCTGTTTATAGGATTAACTCTCCAAACCTTAGAGAATATTATTTTAACTGCGATCGAAGTGGATTATGATCTCATCATGCAGTATCTTTTGGGGATCCTTCCATACCACTAAAGCATTTCATATAACATTTGATCCTATATAGGTATGATCAATTAATGATTCAATATTATTTATACCCAGTATGAGGGGAATTTTGTGGTAGACTACTTAGCCTCCAAATGAGTTCAGGAGGAAATTTTGATTATCTACTCGAGTATTGATTCTCTTCATAGAGATTATAATTATTTTATTTTTAGTGATTCTCTAAGTTTATAGCACATTATAACCCAATGATGATTATTTTGAATTTCCACTTCCCTTCTTTTTTCTTCTTAATAAAATGACTCAAATTATCAATAAGCCAGTCTAACAAAAACTCTTATTATTTATATCATATAAGTAGATAAAAAAATAAAAAAAAAATCTAAAGTAATACTCTCTCGACTTAATTGAATAACAGTTCATTATTTAAATTTAAAATCTCATAAGTAATATTCATCATCTAACCATTTAGCTCATAATTTGAGTAGTTTCCATCTTAATACACTCAATCACCTCCACATAGGTACTAAATCACAAAATACCCATCACCTATGGATTTCAATAAAAGGGTCACCTCAAAATTAAAATCCCTTACTTTCCTACTACCTATCATATCCATAAAATAATTTAATAATATCATCAAAATGATATAGAACTACCAAATATTAGATCTCACTTAGTTAATCAAAAAAATATTCCCTTGGTGATCTATTCATAAGTTCATCAACAACAAGTCATTCTAAAAATACTATCAAAACTAATTCAACTAGATTAATGTATAATCCTATACAAACCCCTATTTGAGTCATTTTTTAATTTTTTTTCATATTCTTTAATGTCAGGAGTTTTTGTGATAAATTTTTGGATGAGTTTGTAGGGTTAAAGAGAAGGTAATCTAGAATCAGGATATTGGAAAAATCAATACTACGAATGGTTATTCATGATGTTATTGTTTTCTAGGAAGGTTCTATACACCACCTTCAAGGTGTGAATGGTTTTTTGGGTAGAATTAGTTCATAGTGTGAGATCCATTCATGATGTGAATGAGGTTTTCAAAATTTTAATCTGAGGAAAATTTAATTTCAGTGTATGAGAGTTCTTGTTGACTCACAACATGAACTATGATTTCACATTGTGAATCTAATGGGGCCCAAGCTATTTTAATAATTAACTAACTTTTAAATATTCATTTGGTTCTTAGCCTTTTCCTAAAAACTTTTTGGATTCTGTTTGGTTATTTTCAATGAATTTTGACATTGTAACTCTGATTCCAATGATTATTAAAGAATTTGGTCATGTAAATCAATGTTTAGAACGTAATTATTCATCATCATCTTGGATATCCTTTGTTTTTATTGAAAATATCATAGATTAGTGTTTTTATTCTTGTATATACATGATCAGATGAGATTTGATAGGTTTTTCTTAGGATTTGATAAAATATTGAATGAAAAAGGCTAGAATTGTGAAATTGTATAATATCTATCATAAAAGTGAACCTGAATAGGTGGGATTTCCCTATTTATAATTTTATTGGAATGAGAAGGCTATTAGTTTTATTAAATATTTTTATTTTTATTTTAAATGGGTTTTCCATGGTAAAAATTTAATGTAATAATCTCTTACTAACTAGATATTGAATTGGGATTGGTCATAGTGGACACAATGTGTTCAATAAATTGAAATAATCATTTCATAAAAAGGAAATAATTTTTTTATATGATTTTAGCATAACTAGGTATTGAGTACCATATAGAAAAGAACATGGTTGGTGTGTGTTCATGATTTTATCATATGAGGCCTTGTGGAAACAGACTTGGTGCTTGGTGCTGACTACAAAGGCACATGAAAGAATTACCTCCAAGTGATGACTTGTAAGAGGACGTATCACATCTCGTGATAATAGGTGTGTCATTTTTTATGCATGGGTGTGTTTGTGAGAACTTAGATGATTATTCCAAATTAGAATTTATGAACTTCTTCTGCTTCTTGAAAGAGAAATTGTTTTTGGTTTCACTACTTTTAGAAAACTTGTTCATCAATTATAATTTATATTTTGAAATCCTTTTTTATCTACTTTTGATATTATTCTTTCCAGTTTTATACTTTTGCGACATAAAATATTTTTGGTATTAGTGCCTATCAGAAAAGTATCCTATGGGTTTCCCATTGGGTATGATTACTCACCCCATGTATATGAAATATGGTGCCTATGAAGATTTTTTCTCGAATACATATAAAGTTTAGGTTTCATACTTCTCTAGTGTAACTTCTTGATGTTGCATTCATAGTTAGTAAATATGGGGCTTGGATTGGTTTGTTTCTTGGTCCACAGTGGTGTAAAATTTTGGCCTAAGTCTTTTATACTTTTTATGTGTAGTTTATGGTTTTACTATATTCTATGGTTACTCTGATGTTTGTATTCTATTCAAAGTTTATTATTGGATTTATCGTATTTCATTTGGTTTGGTTGGTTCACACATAATTTGCGGAGATGCCTGTGGTTTATTCATTTTTGGTGTCTCATCATGTTTGTATGTGCTCTTATGTGGATTAAATTTGACATTTTAATTATTTTTTTAGATCCTTGACATTTATCACAACCTTTGGTGTTAGGGGAATGCCACCTAAGGTTAGTAGCACCTCCACCTATTTCCAATCCAATGGTTGAGGGTATGTATGTTAAAAATGACATTAATTTGTTTGATACCTATGTTGGGATAGTAATTAGGATTTGGGAATGCCAAATATTTAAATGTTTAGCATAAAATACCTAATTAACCATTTTTTGTTGAACTTTAAGTTACCACAGTGGTTTGGGTACAAAAATGTTTGTAAGTTATTCCAGGAGCATTGTCAAATCATTACCAGGGGTTTAACTGAAGCGTTCTAGGTATCATGTATTAGTAAAGAGACTTCATTCTAGGAATAAATTGTCACATTGTTATTGGATTTTGATATTGGGATATTGTGATTTTTGTATCGATATATAAAATATAACCATGAAAAGATGAATGGTATAAGTGATAGTTATTGATTTATGTAATGGTTTTTAGAACAGAAATTCCACCAGTATGGTGAATAAAATGAAAAAGAGGGTAATTCAAAATTAACATGGTTTCACCGAAAACCAAGGTGAAGTTGGATTTGGTTGAGAGTATTGTGAAATAATTTCAGGCTATTGAAAATGGAACCGAGATGGAGGAACCTTGTCAAGTGAATTACTCACCATACTTTCTAAAGTAGAACCCGATGATATTTCAGGATGATTCTATACCTGAAAAAGTAGAGGTATGGATGAGTAAGATTAACAAAATGTTTTAATTCTTAGGGACTAATATATATGCTTAAGGACCTGGGGTAAGAATGGTGGTAATTAACTGTTCAAGATAAGTTGGATCAAGATCTCACTTGGAAAGGATTTTTGGAACTATTTAATAACTAATTATTTCCAAAAACCTTACAAATTGTGAATAAAACAGACTTATTCGAACTAGAATAAGGAAGTGGGTTGGTGACTAAGTATGCCGCTAAATTTACTCATCTTTTTTCTCTTTCCATCAGAGGTAGAAATGTACGAGAGACTAAAAGATTGTATTTTTTCGGCAGGTCTTCGACCTACGGTTTACTCAAAAGTGGTAATATTTTGTATTATGAACTATATAGAGTTTTTGAACAAGGAATTGTTTAGAGAAAGATACCTTGCATGAAATTCCATTTGATGGGGACCTTTTTCCATCTAAGTGTTGGTGAGAACTTAATAATGGAAAATAAATTCAACATGGATAATTACTCCCATGGTAGCTCACAATAGAAAATCAATCATCATGATTAGTATTTTATCCACCATATCATAGTGATGAACTAGGTTGATTCTAGTGCGTCTTTATTACACATAGGAAGAGAGAATGTACTGCACCACTATGAAATTTCCACCATTGTGGCAATAAAGGGTATTTTAGGAATTATTTTCATAATCATCTCAAATCAATAGGTGGAACCTGCTCAACTCATCCTCATGATTTGTATGATTGGATGGAATAGTCCCATCTAAAAAGTTCTAACATATAAAACTAGTTGAATTAGGATACCTCTAGGAAAAATTCAATTGTCCCGTCAGCACCTCATAATGGAATAAAAATCTTTCATGTGGTAGGTGAGAGGTAGTTATATGTATTATAATATGCTATCTGAACTTACCAACCAGTTATCCACAATATGAGGTACCATTATTCTAAAATCAACTCTTAAACATGTCTTGTTTGATACTATTGTATCACATTATCTTATTACTTCTTGTGTGGTTAAAAAATTGGGATTATATGTGGAAATGATGCCTCATATCATGAGTATAATGACACCACTTAGACAATGGGAGTATAAAGGATTGAAATTCACAACATGTTCCATTACCATTGAAATGATGTTGTTTCTTTAAGAGTTTAATGTCATAGAGATGGATGTTCTAGATTTAATCCTTAGGATAGAATGGATAGTTGAATTTACACCCCATATTGATTTCTATTCCTGAAAAGATTCATCAACTTCCTTAAATTTACATTTTCATGTATATAAGTGGGATTGAGAGATAAATGTAAGTTGAGTAGGAGATTTATTATGAGTGGATGGAGATATCTTGGTGTTAGTATTTGATAATGATTTAAATATTTTATCACTTTTATTTTTATGATAAATTAATCTAATAATATTCTATTAATGGTTTCAAGTTTATTAAATTTTTAGGTGTTTTAATTAATAGTTTTTTATTAAATGTTTTAATAATTTTAATTGTTTTAATTAATGTTTTAATATGAATCATTTTTATAAAAATTCTTAATATTTTTTCTTTCTTTTATGTTTTTAAAATTTTAGTATATCATGTTATTATTTTTCTAGTCTATTCAACTGGTTCCTCAATGTCTTTTTTTTGGTTGCTCGACATGCAACCATTGGACATCAACTATAGTTGTTGAGTCACCATTGGTAAATTCCCAATGGTGTGTGATATTACCCACCGTTGGAACCCAACAGCGGGTCAGTGGCCCAATACTGGTGTATCAATTGTGAGTTAACTTAATCATCATTGGATATCAACGGTGAGAGATTTTACCCTCTGTTGGATATCAACGATGGGTGATTTTTCCCCCCATTGGACATCAATGGTGGGTTATTTTTTCACCCACTTTTGCATCTTCTTTTACTGTATAGAGTTTAGATATAAGTTTTTCAATCTTTAATAAGTGATTTACCATTATTCTTTTCGTTGTTGTAGACTTATTATTGTACAATGTTTTGGTTGTCGATCCTTCATGTTTTTCCATTTCATTATTTTTCTGCAGTATCTTTGTTGATACTATCTGTTTTTAGTTTCCCTTATTATTTAAAGTGGAAGGAGATGGAATAATATCATTAAACATCATTAAGATATTTTCACCCTCCTTTAATCTGTTATAATTCTTCTATTTTATTGTTGTTTTTTATTTGCAGTTTATTTTCATATGATGTTTCTTTTTGTTCTTCATAATTTCAGGTGCAAAGAGGATTTACAAAAGCCTATTATTTTTCATTAGTGTGTTTTATTTATGTTTAAAGTTTCTTTCTTATTTAATTTTATATAAGATTATTGAATTATATAATTAATATGTTTTAAATTAATTTTTAGTAGTTTATTCATCTACTATTTATTTATATTGTTTTGAAAAAAATTCAATGATCTACCATTGGAACCCAATGGTTGGTCATGAGTCACCACTAAACATTTCCAACGGTGAGTTATGAGTCATCATTGGACATCCAATGATATGTAATTTTTTTATTACCTCATATGAAGCCTTTGGTTTCTTATTTTCATGAAATGAATTTAATTTTTATTGATTATTTTTTATTTTTTTTGAAAATTAAAATGGAAGGACACACTCTGTCCAACCACCATTAAAACCAGTGGGGGGGGGCATGAGTCACTATTCTCCGTTCTAATGATAGGTAAATGACCCATCATCAGTTAAAATTTTAATTTTTTAATTTTTAATTTTTAATTTTCACTTATTATTTTTAAAATGCATTATTTTGATCATAGTATTATTATTTTAGTTTGAAATAAATTTATAGTGTTAAAAATTAAATTGTAACATTTTCTTATGTAATATATTTATTAAAATTTAATGTCTATACAATGATATATTTTTTACTTTATTTTGGTTTCATGTATAATCTTAAATGTTATATTTGTTTCTAAATTAGTTTTTAACTATAACTTTTTAAAAAATGATTTATCTATATATTAAATTAATTATTTTAATATTCTATGAAGAAATATAAATATCGATTTTACTTTTCTATTTTTCAGCAAGGCTTTAATTTAGTGTTGTGATCACTGAAGGTAAACTCCTCATAGATCTTGTTTTAATGATCTGAGATATCCAATAAATGAATAAAACACATACATTTGATGATCATCCATTTATATTAGTTATGATGAACCTTTGACATTCTGATGCTCTAAAAAATTATTCACGACCTTATTTAAATTATAATTTAGTGTTGTGATCACTGAAGGATTCCATCAATGATTTTTTTCCTTCAATTGATCAGTGATCATTGACCAAAAGATTCAACAACATTCTGATCATCTACTGCATTTCTTGTATTTTTTTTATTCATGTAATCTTTTTTAATTTATATTTGTAATTTCTTGGTCCTGGTTTATACTTTTCCTATCAAAACAAGACTTTCTCTTTTTATAGTTATTATAAAAACCAAAGGATGTTTTGGTTGTGAATCTTGATAAAAATTCAGGTGAGTAGATGAGGTTGGAATTATTTATAAAAGACTAGGTTGTGCCTCTGTGTTATTTAAAAGGATGGTTTAAAAAACAAGGTTCTCACAGCTTTAAAATCAAGGTTCTTAGTGGGTACCTGTATAATCAAGGAGTATAGGATATTTATGAGTGGGCTAAGATCTTTTTTATCTAAACCACTATAAATATTTTTTTCTTTTAATTTATATCTCCTTTTCATCTTAACTCAAGAATATTGCACTGACTAATGTTTAATATTTTATAAACTCTAATTATTTTTGACATTAATTGTTAAAATTACTATTCAACCCTCCTTTAGTCATATTTTCAACAAATAATGATCCAATAATTGGTATAAGTGGATGTTCTCTTATAGGTTAGTCATTGTTTTCTTCTTTTAACTCTTTGATTACTTGCATCCAATAACTAACAAGTTAAATAAAAAAAAATATCTTTTTATGATGACAGGCGTTAATGGCAATGATGGATGGATACCACATAAACCCCCATTATTTGATGGTATTAAATATGGATACTGGAAATATATAAAGAAAGCATACTTGAAACAAATGAGTGTGAATCATTGGAAAATCATGGAAAATCCATTTGAACTACCTAAAACTGATCCAGATACATTGGCAAGTAATTAAATTCTAAAATATGTTTTGAATTATAAAGTTAAAAATATTTTATATTGTTCTATAACTAGAAGTGTCTATAAATATTTTTTTATCTTGTAATACTGACTTTTTCATATAGTGGATACTATAAAGAACTCATTATGGAACTGAAAAACTAAATAGAATCATGCTATGAATACTTCGAGCATTATACTAAGAATCCGAGATAGGAGATGAAAAATCTGTAAATCTGATGTTGCATTAGTTTCATAGTATCACCAATGATATGTGTTATCTTAGAGGGGTCTTGGAAAACCTAGATCAATTGGAAAGAGTACAAATATCTCTTCCAAATAGTTGACTTGGAAATATTGTGTCCATCAATGGGAGTAATAATTTCAAGTAGTATACTTTAAATCAACTAATAGTCTATATACTGTTGTATGAATTTGAGATGAATTATATTGATGATGAGCAGTTTACTAAAATAAAATGCATTACATTTAAATAAAATATTATTTATACCTCTAGTGCCTCTAAATTTGAGTGTAAGGAATGTTCGAACGAGATGGACCACTTGAGTAAGATGTTTGTCAAGTTATGAAAAATAAAGGTGGTAAGAGGCACTTTAAGTGGAAGTCTATGAAAAACTATAAAAAAATAATACTAATACTAATAATGATGTTTTAGAATTAAACTATTATGAGTGTCTAAAGAAATTTCACATAATGATTGATTTACCTAATCTCAAACATCTAAATAAAGGAAAAGATAAAACAATAATAGAAAAAAAGATTTATTTGGAGGTTGGGACTTCTTAGACAGTTCTGAATCAAGTGTTGATTATAGAAGTGAATTGGTGAAAAAGAATATTTCCCTAAGGGGTATTAAATGTGTGGTAAATGAATCTATCGTTACTCAGTTAATAAATACTGTAAATATTTATTATAATGATTTATTTAGAAATTAAACTGAAATTATTTCTAAAAAATGTTTTGATTTTGACTCTGAAAAATAAAATGGTATAAAATCGGTTAAAGAAAATGAAGAATCGAATAATTATGGAGACAGAGTAATTGAAAAGTATAGTAAATTGAAAATTATGAATAAAATTTTGATTAATTAAAATGATAAATTTGAAAGGTAATGTGAAAATCATAAAATATGATTTCCCAAAATGATAAAACAAAAGAGGATTATAATTCTGATTTTATTAAACTAAAAGATGAAAATGAATGAATTGAGAACATTCAGTAGTGAATAAAAAATATCAAACTAAGAGATTTAATTTAATTGTTGATGATATAAATAAATTAGAAAATTAATTTAATTAATTAAATCGGGATGAAAAATTAAGAAACAAACCTTCTCGAACTAGTGAAAAAGTCTTTATTTATTTAGAAAATGATGAAAAGGAAAAATGAGGTTTTCAAAAATGAAGTAGTTAATATCCAAGATGAATTATCTTATTTTGTAAAAGGAAAATAAAAATATTATAATATTTTGTATATAATGATATTTACACACTAATAAGAATGGTTTTGGATACATTAGTTGAACCCCAAGTTTAAATAAAACTAAATTTATCAAAAGCTCAAAAGGGAATTTTTGGAGGGTAACATATTTTAAATATAGAATGAAAGGGAATTATGCCAATGAGTGTTCACATATATTTTAAAAATATTTTTTCCATACAAGAACTTTCATTAATAATTATTTAATTTCTAATCATCCCACTTGTAAATGATTTAAATCCATTTGGGTGCCAAAGTCTTCTTCTACTAATCCAGTTGGACCGAAGTAGTCATGTGTACCAAAACAATCTTCTTTATTTCTTAATTTTAATAAGTATTCCTTATAAGTATCAATGAATCATGATATTTATATAATGGATGATATAGGAACATGGTAGGTGACATTTCAAAAACAATATATCACATAACTCATGTCATAGTGGCCTTGTCACGTTTGGAGAAAAATCTAATGGTCAGATTAAAGGAACAAGTGAGGTTGTGTTTTCTAATACTATTGTTATTTAAAAAGTAATATATAAACATGGTTTAAAAAATAATATCATAAGTATTTAACAATTATGTGATGATGGATTAAATTTTATATTTTAAAAGGATAAATATTATATTTTGAAAGATAAATTGATTTTACTTTCTGCAAATAGAAAAGTAAATGTATATACCATGGACTTTTCTAATCTAAATAAACAGATGGTTAAGTGTCTGAATGTTGTAGAAGAAGATGAAATTACATGGAATATAAGGATTTTTAATGAAAATTATAAAGTAATTCACAAACAATAAAATCATGAAAAGGTTCTGAAACTTTCCAAGTTGCATACAAGTAACTATTTCATGTGTGATTTTTGTATGAAAGGTAAACAACACCAAGAAGGATTTAAATATACAAATAACTTTAGTACTGCAAGATGTTTAGAATTAATACAACATGAATTGTTTGAAATAATTAAACTTTCTATTTTTGGAGGTAAAATATTTGTTTTTTTAATTATAGATGATCATAATATATTTTTATGGATTTATTTATGATCTTTTTAAAATGAAACTCTTTCCAAATTTTGTTCTTTCTGTAAACTTATTACAAATTTCAAAAAAGATTCAATCGTCCCTATCAGAAGTGATAGAGTTGGTAATTTTTTGAATTTATTTTTTGATAAATTAAGTTAATATAATGGATGTAAATGCTCCTTCTCAGCACCTAGGACACCACAAAAAAATGGTGTGGTAGAAAGAAAGAACATGTATATTCAAGAAATGGATATGTCAATGATAATAGAATTTATTGTACCTAAATATTTATAATTAGAATCTATAAATACAAATTTCTATATTTTAAATAGAGTTTAAACTATATGTTTTCTAAATAAGACCCCTTATGAACTATCCAAAGGATATAAAACTAAAGTTGGTTATTTCATGTTCCTTGGCTGTAAAGTGTTCAATTTAAATACAAAAGATAACTTAGAAAAACATAACTCTAAATAATATGAAGGTAAATTCATAAGATATTCCAATACAAGTAAATATTATATAATTTTTAATAAGAAAACACTAGTTTTTTAAGTATCTATTCTTATTATGTTTAACAAAAAACTCTAATAAGTAGGGTTATAAATTAATCAAAAAAAAATGACGAGTTTAGATATTTTAACTTTGGTGATTATAATGAACAAGATAATGATAATGCACCCATTTAGGGGGAGAATATATATTCTCAAAATAATATAAAAAATAGAAAACACATAAATATCTACCTATTGAAAAATTAATTAATAATGTTGAATATGGAATTCAAACTAGAAAATCTGTTTTACTTTACAGTGTCAATTTTGATTTTGTTTCTAACTTTTTTCCACCCAATGTTGAAAATGATATAATTTATTAAAATTGGATTAATGTTATGAATTATTAACTAAAAAATTTTTAAAGGAAAAATGTTTTGATTTTAGTTTATTTTACAAACGTAAACTTGTTATAGGAATAAAATGGATTTTTCAAAATAAACTTGATAAAGCTAGAAATGTAGTAAAAAATAAAGCAAGACTAGTTGCTCAAGTCTATTTCTAGAAATAGGGAATTGACTTAGAATATAATTTTTCTCTTACTTCTAGGATGTAATACATGTTAATTCTATTATCCTTTTATAGTTTTAAAAATTTCAAATTATTTAAGGTGGATGTAAAAAATTCCTTTTAAATGGAATTATTTTAGAGGAAGTCGATGTTAGACAACCCCTGTATTTAAAAATGATAATTTCCCAGATAAAGTTTTTAAAATTAATAAACGATTATATGGTCTTAAACAAGATCCATGATCTTGGTATGAAAGAGATAAATAGTTTTTGTTGGAAAATTCTTTTGTTATAGGTATGGTTGATCCAAGCTTGTTTATAAAAATAGTTTCAAATGATATACTGATTATACATATATATATTGATGTAATAATATTTGGTTTTAAAAAATTATTTTTTGTGTAATGATTCATCTAAGATAATTAAAGGTGAATTTTACATTAGATTAATGGGAGAACTAACATTTTTCATTGTTTTACAAATTAACCAAAAAAAGAATGTATTTTATTATATCTATCCAAGTTATCTAAACAACTTGTTAACAGATTTTGACTTGATTATAGTAAAATTATGAAAACACCTATAATAAGTAATTCTAAATTTTACTTTGGTAAATATAGTAATCTAATTGATATTAAAAAATATAGAGGCATGATGGGAATCCTTATGTATCTCAATGCTTCAAGAACATACATCAGGTTTTCAGTTTTCTTATGTACAAGGTTTTATTTAAACCCTCAAGAAATTCATCTTGAAGTAGTTAAAACAGTAATTAGATATATTAAGGGTACTATTTTTTTATGTACAATTATATTCTAATGAGAACTATTTTGATTTACTGTCTTACTATATTTCTAAATTTGGAGGTTTTATAATTGACTGAAAAATAACTACAGGTGTTAGGACTCGACCCCAGTTGCCCGGAGCCGGTGCCTTATTTTTTTACATTGGCATATAAACAAGGAATATGAATCATGAAGGACCAATTAGTTTAGTAGGATTGGAAACAAGATACATACATAAGTTCATCATTACAACTTGAAATGAAAACCAAAATAGAAATTTATTTGACAACATCCATAAATCCTAGGTTATTTTTGCATATATTTTATAGTAAAAAACTTTATGTCCTAAGAAAATGAAACATAAGAAAGGGGTGAGCTCAAATTCTTAGCAAGGGTAAGAAATACGATGTATGATACTATAAAAATAAGCGTTATGCATTTTGATTAACTAAAAACACATGCCTTTAACAAAAAACTTGAACACATTATAAAAGGAATAAGAGTTAAATAAACAATGCCATAGTAAAAAAATCAAAGGTATTCTACTAGTGGAATAACCACATGAACCATAAATAATATTTTAATAAGGAGGGAATACATAATTTAAGACATCATAACAATACTGTCAATGCCTCATGCAAATACTATGTCCAGTTCATTCCTCATATTAATTGGGATAAACCCAAATAATATATATATTTATATTGAAACTAATATATGTAATGTAAATGACTTTCCCTAAACATTAAGCATAAACACTAACCATTCTGAGTAAATTAGAGAATGTTTTTAAGATAGCATATCCAGAGTCAAAATAATCATAAAAATTTCAATTAAATATGATAGATTATATCTTAAAATATTAAATCCAAAAATACATAATAATCAATAAGATATTTTTAAAAATATGAAGACACTCTTATAAAATCATTGAGTAATTATTGTGATAAATACTCTTTTATTTTGAAGGAAGAGTTCTTTTAGGAATGGTATTTGTATAAAAGCATAAGTAAATTAAGATAGTATTATAATAATAAAATGAGATATTTTATAATGATAATGGATTCAAAAAACATATTATATAGTTCCCTTGAAAATAAGTAAATAATTTGAGAAATTTCCTTGAATCAGGCTTGTATTTTGGGAGGTATTTTTGGAAGATATTTTTAAAACATATAAATAACCATAAATGAAAGTAAGATTCAAGTTGGAACTCATATATAGAACATTCTAACAGAATATATTATGAGTAAATATGAATAGATAATAATTTAATTGAGATAAGTATACAATAAGAGTAACCCGAATGAAGATGGCGGTTCAGGTAGAAAACCCTTACATTAATTCGAAATGATCCGCTCTTGACCTTATGGTCCTGGAATATGAAATTAGACCCATTAATATCTAAATTAAGAAAAAATTAGAATTTTATTTAGTTTATCATTTTTTTAGTTCATTTATGTCCTTATTTATAAGTAATAATAATTAATTCCATCATTCTGGAGCGTTCTTTTTCTGGATTTTCATAATCGATTCACTTGTTTTTAAGTAATGGAGTTCATGTAGAATGGATGTAAATATCCATAATTGAATTTACATATTATTTTTTAACCTACATAGGTTTTAATGTTCATTTATTTCCATTGTTTACATGGAATGAGGATGAATCATTAGATGAAATATTAATGATAATCACTTAGATTATTTTAGCGGTATTTAGATTATTGGGAACTAGTTTGGTAATATGATTACATATACTGGTTCATGAATATTAAATAGGTTATAATAAATATATTATAGCATGGTTCAACTATAAAATTGTTTTTTTGAAATTATTGAAGTGGAAATTGAATAACTAAACTCAATCATCCACGAAGGTTGTAAATTGGCACCTCACGAACGATGATTTTGTTTATAAAATAAAAGAACGGGTAAGGATATTGATGATGGTTCTTACATTAACTTGATATAATTAAAATATATAGATGATAATAGAGTTATCATGGTCATTTGGATAGAGGAGGTGAGGAGACGATAACAATATAAAGGAACTTGAAATAAAATTGAAAGAATAAAACATGAATTTACCTCTTAATAATTATTTTATTATTTTTCCAATGAAAAGAATAGTATTTTTTTAACCAAGAATAGTAGTATGATCATGTGAGTTCGAACCAAGTTGTCTTACATCAGCCTTACATCACCTATGACTCAATAAATCATTTATTTAGTATTTATCATAAATTGTCTGACTTTACTATTTATAAAAATTCAAGTATTTTAGAAAAATCCCAAAAGAAAACCCTAACCATTTTTCAATGATTATAATCCAAAAATGAACTCCATTTCTTGAAAATAAATTTATAAATATTATTAATTTAATTTTTAAATAAAATCACAATTTATTCGAAAAATAACAATTTTAAAAATATAATTCGTTTTATATCACCTTGAAAATTTAATCAAGATCTCATTATCTTATAAACACAAGACTATAAAATAATAATTTATTTTCTATTAATAAGGGTCATATTACTATTCATAAGGGTATGTTACTATTAACCAATAATTAAGTTTGTCTTATTGGACTTTAAATATCACATTGAAAGCAACCTTGTATGTCAGTTTTTTGAAATTCAAAATGCAGAGGTAAAAAAATTATGTTTACTGGCCATGTCATAAAAAGGTTGTGTTTTGTAGAGCCTATGTGTTTCATACTTTCATTATTAAATTTATTTTCAAAATATTAGGGTGTTACATTATTTCCTCACAAAAAGTTCATCCTCGATATTTTCAGAATGTTATCTCACAAAAAAGTTTTGGGTAGTTCTTCATCAGAATCTCCTCAGTCTCCCTTGTTGCCTCATCGATTTTATGATTTCTCCAAAGTATCTTTACTAGTTGAGTCATCTAATTCCTCAACACTTGTTCGTTAGTGTGTAGAATCTAGATAGGATCATCACAGTAAGATAGGTCAGGTTCCAATTCTATACCTTCAGAAGTGAGGACATGCATTGGGTCTGGCATGTACTTTCTCAGTAATGAGACATATAACACATTGTGTACTTTAGACAGGCTAGGTGGCATAACCAAATGATATGCAATAGCACAAATTCTATCTAGAATTTTTAAAGGGACTATGTACCTGGGGATTAGTTTTCCTTTATTCCCAAATTTTATAACGCCCTTCCATAGAGATATGTTTAAGAAAACATGATCTCCCACTTGAAACTCAAAATCCTTCCTTTGATTATCAGCATAGCTTTATTTCCTTCTTTGAGCTACTTCGATACGACCTTGAATAGTCTTTACCTTCACTGTTGTTTCAACCACAAGATCTATTCCCACAGGCTTCCTCTCTCCAAATTCATCCCAACAAGTTGGTGTACGACATCTCTTTTCATTCAATGATTCATATGGTTCCATTTGAATACTTTAATGGGAACTATTATTGTAGGAAAACTCTAATAAAGGAAAATATTGATCCAACATACCTGGAATGTCAACTGAACATGATCTTAAAATGTTCTCTAATGATTGGATCATCCTTTCTGATTGCCTATCAGTTTGAGGAAGATAAGCAGTACTCTAACAAAGCTCAGTATCCGATGATTTCTGAATAATTTTTTAGAATTTTGATGTAAATGAAGGATCATGATCAGAAAGTATTGAAATATGTACTCCATGAAGTCTTACAACTTTATTTATATAAAGTCATACAAGTTACTCAAGTGGAAAATCCTCCCTTATAGAGAGGAAATGTGTAGATTTTGTAAGTCAATCCACAATTACCCATATTAAATCATTCTTTCTTGGAGTTTTGGGTAATCGAGTGACAAAATCCATGGTGATGTCATCCCATTTCCATGTAAGAATAGATAGAGGTTGCATAAATCCTCTAGTATGTTGTCATTCGACCATAAATTGTTGACATACTAAACATCTTGATACATAATCCAAAATTTCCCTCTTCATATATTCCCACCATATATTTTCCCTCAAATCACTATACATCTTAGTGCTACTAGGATGTTTAGAGATATTTGAGCTATGAACATCATCCAATAACTCCATTTTTCATCTCGGGTAGATAAAGAACACATATCCTTTTAGAAAATTTCATAATTCCATATTCACACATGAATTCATCCAACCTCCCATCATTCAATACGTTAATTTTCTTGGGAATATTCTCATCATCAGAATGTGAAGCCTGTATTCTTTCCAATAAATATGGTTGGGAAACCATTTTAAAAAATAGTGATGCTTTACCATATTTGATAATTCACATATCCATCATCACTAGATCCATGTAAAAAGGATCCTTGTTAATGATTATTTTGTTTAGAACTTCATGATCCTCCCTCCTCAATGCATAAGATACCTTTTTTGCCTTTCATGGGTGGTATTGTATGGAACAATCATAATCTGTGATTACCGTGAGCCATCCCCATTGCCTCATGCTGATTTCCTTCTATGAGAAGAAATATTTTAAACGCTTATGATCCATATATATCTCAAATTTTTTTCCATAGAGATAATGTCTCTATATCTTAAGAGAAATATTATATCTGCTAACTCCATATCATGAGTAGGATAGTTTTATTCATGATCTTTTTGATGCCTCAATGCATAGGCACTAACTCTATCATTTTGTATAAGGACACAACCAAGTATTTTCATTGATGCGTCACTATAGATCACAAATCCATCACTTCTTGATCGTAGAGTTAGGATCAGAGCATTCACTAATATATTATTCAATTATTTGAAATAGTCCTCACATTATTTTTTCCATATGAACTTAACCCTTTTACGTGTAATCTTGGTCATTCAGTTGGATAATCAGGTGAAGTTCTGAATGAAACACTGATAATAACATGCTAAACCAATAAATCTACATACCTGATTTATGTTCATTGGAGTAGGAAATTCTTGTACATCCTTTGTCTTTGTAGGATCAACATATATTCCATCCTTAGAGACAATGTCTACAAGAAAGGAAACTGACTGAAGTCAAAATTCACACTTGCTAAAATTCCCATATAATTCATTTCTTTTAAGAGACTTCAGAATAGTATTCAAGTGATTTTCATGATCTTAGTATGTTTTGGAGTATACAATGATATAATTAATAAATACCACCAAAAATTCATCAAGATATTCCTTGAAAACTCTATTCATTATGTCCATGAAAACAGATGGTGCATTAGTTAGTCCAAAATGCATTACTGTAAACTCAGAATGCCTATACCTAGTTCGAAATGTTGTCTTTGAATTGTATTCCTTCTTTACTGGAAACTGATGATATTTAGATCGAATGTCAATCTTTGAAAAATTTTGGGATCCATGAATTTTATCAAATAAATCATCAATGCGAGGCAGGGGATACTTTTTCTTTATTGTAATAGCATTGATCTCTCTATAGTTAATGCACAACCTAATAGATCTATCATTCTTCTTAATGAAAATACTAGGGGATCCCCATGGGGGAAAACAAGGTAGAATAAGTCCTTTATCACTCAATTACTTTAGTTTTTTCTTCAATTCTACTAATTCTACAGTGGACATTCTATAATGGGTCTTTGATATGGGCCTTGAATCAGGAATTAAATCAATAGAGAACTCAAATTCCCATTCTGGAGAATGTCCAGGTAAATCCTCTAGAAACACATCAACATATTAATTCACAATAGGTACAAACTATATTTGAACATTACTTTCCTCAACCATAGATATTTCATTATCTTCCTCCCTAATTATTGAATTTAGTAGTGATACTGGTGGTTGATCTAGATGAGAATCAGATGGTGATATTTCTTCCCAAAAGATAAGGGATTGCAAATCATCCTAAAAAATTGAAACCTACTTCTTATTGAAATAAATTTTTGCAACATGGTTCAAAATGTAATCCATACTGAGGATTATATCAAATTTATTCTTGGGTATGACAATAAAATCAGTAGATAAAGCACGTTTATATGATATAATGGTTACTACCTCACACAACTTTGTTGAAATGATAATTCCCTTAGGAGTTTTGACTGACAAATACCTTATTAAAAGAAATTGAAATATCAAAATTTCATAGTAAAATATGAAGATATGAAAGAATGTGATGACCCAGAATCAAATAAAGCATTGGCTATGTTTGAGGAAATTATTAAAGTACCTGCCACCACATCAATAAGAACATCAACCTCCACAGTTGTGACCGTATAATCTTGGCCTTACTCCCTTGGCCTTTATTGGGGAAAATTTCCATGACGCTTAGGTCATTCATGTGAATAATGTTCTATATTCTTGAAAATGTATCATTGAACATTGGTAATTTTTTCTTCCCATTACAATCCTGATATAGGTGGAATTTTTCGCTTCACTTGTAAAAGACTCCCATTCCCTTCATGAAAGTGCCGGGGTTTTTCTTCCCAAAATTACTACAAGATGAAAGGTCAACTCTTCCCTTATTCCCCATTTACTTATTTCCTTTTCTAGAGTTTTCAGCACCCATATTATTCTCATTCTTTCCTTTAAATTCATAAGACTTATAAAATTCCTTTTTTGTTTTGATAGCACTGGAGACTATATCTTCATAGGATGTGAAACTATGGGAGACAATTTCCCTTTGAAGGATGGTTTTAAAACATCATATAATTCATCAATCTTGCTCCTTGGATTATGTATGTAGTCCATGACATGTATTTATATCCATGTGAAGTCATCTTCAAACTTTGCATCATTTTCACCATACTTCATCCTCATATTTAGGAATTGCATTTCCAAATCCGCTTGTTGTTCACAGGGAACATATTTTTCTAGAAATATTTCCTTAAAATTCTCCCATTCCATCTCTTATATTTATTCCTCCTCCTTTGTGTTTTGGATTAATGACCACCACTAATCCAAATCACCCGATAGACGATAAACTGCCATGACCACATTTTCTCTTTCATTACATCACAAAGCAAGAAATATATTCTCTAGGGAACATATCCATTGTTCAGCTACAAATGGGCATGTAGTCCCATTGAATGATGAAGGTTGTTGTCTCATAAAGTGATCCAACATATCTCCTCCATGTTGTGGATTAGTTTTCTCTAGATGGGTAATGTTATTATTCATAACCTATGTCATTTTTCCCATTATAGTTATAAGTTTCTCATCATTAGTTATAGCTCTAGACCCAACATCATTATCTTTCATTTGAGGGAATTCACAACATGGGATACCCGCGTTCAGGAGATTTCCATTCCTTCTACTAGGTTCCATTTCTAAATAATGGCATACACTATATTAGGTTATCAATCATAATGAATAATCTCAATGTAGAAAAATTATTAGCATGAATATCTAATCTCATAATCATAAACATGGTTTCTTTGAGGAAATATTTACATTTTAATCCTTCATAAAGGATTGTAAAGAAAATGTGACTTATCCTAAGAATATCCCTTCAGAGTGTCAAAACAGGTGCACAGTAAGGCCCATTTTCGTGTACTAAGATACCCCAAGTCAAGCCCAAAACTCCTTGTCCGAGTTTTCACTCCTAGGTACATCGGATATAGGACCACCCCCACATAAGATAGGGATGTATTTTCTTGAATTATCGACATAATCTATTCCTAACCAAAATAACATTATGTTCTTGTATGTTTATCCTCAAATACTCTCTTAGGGATTTTTTCCTTAATCTACATTATCTAAATCTAGTTTCCAAATTTTATACTAAACTTTCTCTGATACCAACTGTATGAACCCGACCCCAGTTGCCCGGAGTCGGTGCCTTATTTTATTAAATTGGCATATAAATAAGGAATATGAATCCCAAAGGACCGAGTAGTTTAGTATAATTGGAAACAAGACACGAACATAAATTCATCATTACATATTGAAATGAAGAACAACATAGAAATTTATTCAACAACATATATAACTCCAAGGTTATTTCTGCATGTCATTCATAATAAAAATCATCTTGTCCTGAGAAAGTGAAACATAAGAAAGGGTTGATCTCAAATTCTCAGTAAGGGTAAGAAATATATTGGAAGATATCATAAACATAAACATTAGGTATGTTGAATAACTCAAAACACAATCCTTTAACATTAAACTTTTACACATTATGGAATGAATAAGTGCTGAATAAATAATGCCATTGTAAAACATAATCAAGGGTATTCTACAAGTCAAATAGCCACATGAACCATCAACAATATTTTTATAATGAGGGAATTAATTATATGGGACATCATAAGCATACCGTCAAGGCCTTGTGCTAAGACCATAATTAATCATTTTGTCAAGGCATTGTGCCAAGACGATAGTTTGTTTCATGAGACCTACCGATGCATCGAGGGGATATACTAGGATCTAAATGAAACTTAATATGTACAATAAATTCCTAATATTAATGGGTATAAATATAAACAACATATAAATTAATATTTAAACTAATATATGAAATGAAAATAGCTTTCATTGAACATTAAGAATAAAAACTAACCATTCAGAGTAAATTGGTGAATAGTTTTAAGATAACACAATTAAAGTCAAACTAATCAAAAACCATTACATTAAATATTGTAGATTATATCGTAAAATACTAAATCCAACAATACATAACAATCAATAAGTGTGTTGAAAAATATGAAGACACTCTTATAAAATCATTGAGTAATTATTGAGATAAATACTCTTTTATTTTGAAAGAAGAGTTCTTTTGGAAAAGGTATTTGTTTAAAACCTGAAGTGAAGTAAGATAGTATTATCATAATAAAATGAGATATTTTATAAATATAATGGTTTCAAAAATAGATCATAGACTTCTCTTGAAAATAGGTAAGAATTTGAGAAATTTCCTTGAATCAGGCTTGTATTTCAGGAAGAATTTTTGAAAGATCTTTTTAAAACATATAACTACCCATAAATAAATGCAGGGGTCTGGTTGGTAATCATATATAGAACACTATCGCAGAATATATGATGAGAAAATATGAATAAATATTAATTTATGTTAGTTAAGTATGCAATAAGAGTAACTCGAATAAAAATAGAGGTTCAGGTAGAAAACCATTACCTTAAGTCTGAATGTTCCTCTCTTGACCTTATTGTCCTGGAATATAAAATAAGACTCATTAATAACTTAATTTAGAACCTATTATATTTTTATTTATATTATCATATTTTTTTAATTAATTTATGTCCTTATTGATAATTTATAATATTCAGTTTTGTCGTTCCAGTGTGTTCATTTTCATGATTTTCATAATCGGTTCACTTATTCTTAAGAAATAGAGTTCATGTGGAATAGATGTAAATATACAGAATTGAATTTGAATATTATTTATGAACATAAATAGGTGTTAAATTTCATTTATATCATTTGTTAACATGGAATGAGGATTAATCATAATATGAAATATTAATGACCATCACATAGATTATTTTTGCGGTATTTTGATTATTATGAACTAGTTTGGTCATATGATTTCATATTTTTGTTCATTAATATTAAATAGGTCACCATAAAAATGGTTTAATGACCAATATTGAAGGGGAAATTGGGGAACAAAACTGCGTCATCCATGAAGGTTGTAAATCGGCAGTTCACGAATGATGATTTTGGTTATAAAATAAAAGAGAGAGTAAGGATATTGATTATGATTATTCCATTAACATGATATAATTTTAGTATATATATCATAATTGGGTTATCATGGTCATTTGGATAGAGGAGGTGAGGAGAATATAATAATATAAATGAACTTGAAATGAAATTGAAAGAAATAAAATGTGAATTAACCTCTTGAATCCACCTCCTTGTGAATCTCTTTAAGGGAAGGGGTTTTGAAATTTTGGAAATACCAAGAGATATTTGACATGGGTAGTGACTAGGGAAGGGTATTTGGGAATATATTATAGGATCTTCAATGCTTAGAGGAGTGAATAGAATAGGGGGAGAGGTGGGGGGTTATAGTGGAGGAGAGGTGTAATTTTTTTAATATCTTAATCATTATTTTATTATTTTGTCAATGAAAACTAATAGTATTAAATCTTGTGTCCAATAATTGTAATATGTGCTTGTGAGTTCAAACCAAGTGGTCTTACGTCAACCTTACACCACCCTTACATCACCTATGATACATTAAATCGCGTGTTTAGTATTTACTGTAATTATCTTATTTTACTATTCATAAAAATTCAAGTAATGTAGAAAAATACCAAAAATTTACCCTAACCATTTTTTGATGTGTAGAATAGAAAAATGAACTCAATTTTCTGAAAATAATTTTTTAAATACTATTAATTTAATTTTTAAATAAAATCATAATTTATTCAAAAAATAAAAATTTAAAAACTATAATTCGTTTTATATCACCTTGAAAAATTAATCAACATCTTTTTATCTTTAACCATAAGAAAATAAAATAATAATCTATTTACTATTCATAAGGGTCATATTACTATTCAAAAGGGTATGTTACTATTCACCAAAAATTAAGTTTGTTTTATCAGATTCTAAATATCATATTGAACAAAACCGTGTATGCAAGTTTTCATAAATTCAAAACACAGAGGTGAGAAAATTATGTTTACTGACTAGGATATAATAAAGCAGTGTTTTTTAGAGACTTAGTGTTTCATGCATTCAATATTAAATTTATTTCAAAAATCATGGGTTGTTAAAATAGGTATTTGTCACTTTCTATGAAAAAAGATTAATTTTATGGAGCTATAATTAAGAAATTTAACAAGAACAGTCAATAACTAAGGCTAATTTTTTTACTACTGCATGTTTTTGTTCACAAATGATATTGATAAAACAAACTCTGTAGGATTTCAATATCAATTTTAATAAAATTTTTAGTTACTATGATAACTCAAGTTCCATTTGAATTTCTAAAAACACTCTTCAGTATTCTAGAATAAAACACACAATTGTATTATTAAACTTATTAAAGGATAATGTAAATACAGAAAATATATTCTTATAATTTGTTTATACTAATAAGAAACTAGTTGACATCTTTACAAAATTTATAGATTCAGAATAATTTGAAAAGATTTCAATTTGAATGGGGTATGTTAGAATCTTAATATCTTTGTTAATATAATTACTATTATTAAATATGTTTTTACATATGTTCTTTATTTTAAAATGCTATTCTATACTCTGAAAAATTTATAATTAGATCACTCTACTTTATAAAAATTCTTTGTTAAGTAATAACATTATATTAAGTATACTTTCTTAGAATTTTGTATATGTTTATTCTTACGATAATAAACTACACTGTTACTTGTACTATAACTGTTTATGGTTTAAAAGAGGAGTTTCATTTTTATTAATATAAATTGTGATAAATTTCATAAAGGGGTAGATTTTTGTTTAAAAATTAATAAATTTATTGTTTTTTAATTTTAAAAAGGGGGAGTGTATTTGAAAGTGATTTAAATATTTTATCACTTTTATTTGTTTTGATAATCAATCTCAATACCCTTTTCCTAAGTTCCTTCATATATTTCATTTCCATATGATGTTAAACTTCATGGTTTATAATACTACATGGGTTTCAATTTCTTTTAATAAACATGATATATAGGAAAACTCATAAAGGTTCAATCCCATCTTCCAAATATCAATCACCTCCCAAGATGGTAGTAAATTCTAGATTTAATGGTTATATGGCTTCAAAATACAAGAATCTTCCCATTGTAAGAGATAATGGTAAAAAGATGAAGAAAATCATATACATTCATGTGATCTCATTAATAATACCAACCTTTTACATATAGAAGGATTCAACACCAGATCATTTTTAGGGTATCCAGTCTCATATCAGGATGTTGAAGATATTTACGAACATATCTTAAATATATAATAGAGTCATAGAATATGTAATAATCCCCCTCAAAAGGTTGAGATGAGACCAAACTACCATCCTCTAAAATAATGTGAGTTCTTAAGCACCATTGGGTCTAAAACCCCAAATTATTTCCTACCTTTCAAAAGTAGGTATATACCCGGTTATGGATGTGTTAACATTTGGGAGTTTCTATAGAACATGGAAATGTTAATCCATATGTGAATGAATTTGAAATTATATAAGAACCCCCATGATAAATATGTTATCCCAATTAGGTTAAATACACTGAGGGGGGGGGGGTGGTGAATCAGGGTATGATAGATTAAAACTCTTTCACATTTGGATCTTGTTTCATCATTAAAAAAAGAAATATTTTCCCTTTCCCATGGAAATGTATAAATATAATTTAAATTATGAATGAGACACGAAAATTTTACTTGGTTCACCCTTATAGGGATACATCAAAGGAGTATTCAACGGTGATTTTTTGATGTACCAAATCCACTAAAACTCACTACCAAATTACAAGTTTTATGTTAGATCATTTCTATGACCAGAATCAATACCTTTATAATGTTTTGGTTTATCTCACTGCTTTACCTATGGTCACTCCATGAGCCCCTTTCTCTGGGTTACTATTAGTGGAAAAGATCACCTTCTTCCTATTCCTTCACTCACTTCTCTTGGAAAGGATTCACCCACATTTTATGGACTTATAGGTCCCGTCATTCGCATTAATGAATGCATCCTCAATTTTCGGTAGATGATTTTTTGAAGTTCTATTTTCACCCATAGATGAAACCCAATTTTCTATATACTATTAGTTTGAAGAAATTAATTCTAGGATTTATTTTAGTGTCTTTGAAAACATCCTTGAATCTTCTATGAAATTACCTCATTCCCTCACAAACTACCTTGCATCATGTGGCATGAGTGCTTTGTGGCCAACCTCTTCTTCTGTGGACCACTTCTTCTTTCGTGGACCATCTCTTCTTCCACATAAGAAAGATTACTTGTGAATAGCCTCTACTATGCGGCCCCTTTTTATCTGTAGGATAAAGAGACCCATAAATACCCTTTCACAAATTTTCTTTGTGATCCCCTTAACCCTTTGTGGAAACCTCCATTGTGAACTCTTCTCCTACGCAGAATTTAGCCTCACAAACTACTTTACACTTCACCAAATTCATCCCATAGTGATGATATTATCTAATGAATTTCTCTCTACTTAATGATCTAATTAGTGGTCTTTATATAGGAAAATATATCCACAAAACACACTAATTTTAATTACCCAAAACTTTTTAGCAGTATAACGTTCACTACGAGATGTGTTTTGAGGTCCGCATAGATCCCTAATCCTTTTCAGGGTCAGATGTATTCTGAGAAAAAAATCCCCTTTGAATCTTCTAAAATCACCACCTCCATTCTGACAGTGTCTTGTCTCCTGCAAACTTCAGGCCTCCTGCAAATTGTTTTCCCTATGCGGTCTACGTAGTGCAGTTCGTGGTCCACATAGTGCTGCTATCCATAATTATTCCTTTTACAATTTTCCTTCTCCACTCCGCATATATCCTTTATGATCCATGAACTATGCTTCACAAAGAAATTTCTAGAAAACTATCCTTCACCATAAAAAAAACTCATGATATTGAGGCCCAAAAATTTGTAAAACACTGGGAAAAAACTCCACCTTAAATATTTTCTTCGGCAACACCAATCATACTGATTTGTGATAATTTGTCATTGTCAACAAACAAAATGACCCCAAAAATAACAAAATAGAACCTTGATGGATTTTCCCAAAAAATATTCTCCTTTGGGTTTGTTGAATACTATTCTCTTTTTGATATATCATTTATGATTCTTCCATATTCTACAAAAATTTTCTTCTTGCAATTCATATAGAGTTCAAGGATTTACTCAACACAAACTCTAAGCTCACATGAGGCATTATTGGCCTAAGAATCCAGAGTATAATACAAAGTTCATCATTGAATAAATTCATTCCAAAACCTCAAAAACCACTTAACTGCTTCTAGAATGAACCACATCTGTCGTGATATATAATCTTTGATCGATCACCTTTAGCATCATTAGTTTTAAAAAATACCCTAGGTAACTACTCCCCCTTTTAGCTTCTCACCCTATATTGATTAAGACATTTTCTCCCATTATAAATATATAATTACCTCTTTTTCAATGAACTTGAAGTCCACTCCTTTGAGGTCTATAACAGGGTAAATAAATCATATCAACACAATATAGAAAAACATACCATACCTTAGGTAGAGGGGATCCCACATCCACACTTTTTCAAGTACTGTGAGTTTAATAAACTCCCAGAATCAGTCAATGTCATTCAAATGCTTCTTTTTTAAAGGCCTTCATCAAAATTCTTGTAACCTATAGTTATTTAGGAACACAATACTAATTTAAAATCCCTTGTTCCAAATTCTCTTTAATAAAATGATACTTTATTTCGATGTGATTTTTCTTGGAGTGATGAACTTTATTTTGGGTGAGATTTATTGAACTTTAATTGTTGTAATGGATTTTGACCAGAGACATCACTTTAAATCCCATATCATCAAGATACTACTTCATCCAAAATAACCATGAGCATTATTGAGTGGCTAAAATATTTTAAGCTTCTACGGTGCTCAAGGAAATGAAATCCTATTTCCAGCTTAGCCAAGAAATACCCAATCTGCCAAGATTGAATTCACCACATGATGTTGATTTTCTATCATCTACGGAACCGGACCAATATGCATCCATATAGCCCAATAACCTTTGATGATATTTTTCATTTTACATAATACCAAAATCCACAGTGCCATTGATATAATGAAGTATTATTTTCACTACAAGAAAGTGGGTTTCCTTTGGATTACTTTGATTCCATGCTTCTTAATATGTGGAAGAAACATTATCTGGACATGTAGCTCTTATGTAAAAAATTCTTCCAATGATCTTCCAATATTCTATGAAATTAATTACTTTTCCTTTATCATCCTAAGAAAATTTCATTCAGGTAGCCACCAAAGTTATCATCTCCTTAGAATTATCCATTACAAATCTTCTCAAAACCACCTTGGCATATTTAAATAGAGAAATGAATGTTTAATTCTTTACTTGTGTCACCTATAAACCAAGGGAAAACATTAATTCTCTGATCATCAACATTTCAAATTTACTTTTCATGAATTCTATGAATTTATTACATAGAGTTTCATCTAATCGAACAAATATTATGTCATTAACATTTATCAGATCCATAATAATTTGATTACTATCATGGTGTACATATATATTTCAATCAACTCCACAACATTGAAAACCAATATTCTTCATAAACTAATCTAGTCTTTAATACCACGATCTAAGTTACTTATTCAAATAATATAGCACCTTATTTACCTGAAAAACTATATTCCCATCTTCATGAATGAGAAAACCATTTGGATTCTCAATATAGACTCTTTCTTCCAGAACCCCATTTAGAAATGATGAATTGACATCCATTTGGAAAACTTTTAAATTTATTTTAACCGCTATGAATAAGAATAATCTAATTGTTTCTATCCTTTTTATAGGTGAAATTTTTTCATCAAGATCGATACCATCTATTTGGGTGTAACCTTTTTACAATAATTGTTATTTGTTTCGAATTAATGCACCATTTTCATTCATCTTATTGTGAAATACCCATTTAGTCCTAATGAAATTCATATATGTTGGTCTCAAACCAATCTCCCATGTATAATTCCTCTCAATTTGGTCAAGCTCTTCATTTATATCCTAGAACTAGTTTTCATCTGTTGCAACATCCCATTACATTTAGGATATACTTATGATAAGAATGATGCTTTCTCTAGAGTCTTCATCCTCTTTGTTTGCACTAGCATTGTTTGATCACCTTTTATGTTTTTTCTATAAATTTTAGCCCTTCTCTTCGATCTTCGAGAAGATACTGGTATGTGATCATACTTTTCATTACATGAGTCTGCTTTTGAAATAACTTTTGGTACTGAAACATACCCTAATATTATGATATCTTCATAACTATCCTCCTGAGACTAATCATGTATCTGTTGATGATTTTTCTCATTCTTTACTAGAGTTACAACATTTCTTTCAGCTACATTTATCAGCCACTTATTGAAGAATTTTTATGCATTTTTTGAGTAGCCAATTAATATCTTTTCATCTCCATGGTATTAAAACTTCTTTTGTTTCTACTTATTGAGAATGAAACACTTACTTCTGATGAATCAAAAGTACTTCAATGATGGTTTCTTTCTGTACCATAGATCCCATGAAGTCTTCACTTTCTTAAGGACATAATAATTCTCTATTTTATGTGTAGACTAAAGTTATCCCTACTTCTTTCCAAAATCTCTATAGAAGGGATTTATCAATGAGTTCTGTTCTCACAATGTTGTTGATAATTCTACTTCTTCTCTTAACTATTCCATTTTTGTGGAGTTATTACTGCTGAAACATGGTTCCTTATCCTATGTTTTCTGGGATAATACTCTACTTGGATATTTTTAAACTATGCTTCACTATCTATTTGGATCTTCTATATTCTTTGACCCAACATATTTTCAACATCCCTTAGATAATTTGTTATGCAACTGAACACCTCATATTTTTGGGTGATGATTGAAACGCATGTCATTATGATGAAATCATCAATGAATAGAACTTTATATCTCCTCCCATCAATAGATATTGGTGAATAAGTTCTGTACTCATCAATATTCACCAACTCAATAAATTTTGTTGACCATTGTTATTTTACCTTATATGTATTTCAAATTATCTCCCCTTTTTGACAAGCATTGCACATATGAGTACGATCATGCGATAACCTAGGGAGGCCTCAAGCAGTATCAAATTTAACCAGATAATCCAAGGACATTTGGATAGAGTTTATAAGATTTTTATTACATAACTGATTTTTTCGCCCTTGGACATAAATCACAGATCTTCTTCTTCACTAACAAGGTAGATATTCCCTTTCATATAGTTTCCCTAAAAAACTATAGCACAATATTTTCACTTGATGACACATAATTTCTTGTCAAATATTATGGTATTTCCTAAGTTACATAGCCAACTTACACTTTTCAATTTGTGTCTGATCCCTTCAATAAAAAATATATATACACTTCTCATGTATTTTCCCATGAAATTTTCTTTTCACAAGCCAATAATTTTTACACCTTCATCATTACCAAATCTCACAATACCTTCTTTGTCATATCTAATTCTTATCACAAGTTCCTTATTTCCTATCATATGGGAGGTACATCCACTATCAATGATCCATATTCTAGTGAGATTTGATGCTTTTAAGGAAATCTCTCTAACCACTTTCTATTAAACTATTTCTTTTTGGACCATGTTTTTGGCTTCATACACAGTGTAGATTGATTATCTTGATCTTCCTCAAACTATAATCGAAAAACATCATCTTGAAATGATGGAAATTGATTCTTCATTTTTATATAATTTTATGATACATTAAACTAATTATTATGACAAAAATCATATTTCTTTGGCACATTTATCAGCATTTTTTATGGAAAATATCATACCCTGTACTGAAATCCTCTGTACCTAAAACATTAACCTTCAAATGATGTTTTGAAATATTGAGTTCAATAAGGTTGACTCTATTGGTTTTGTTCTCTTCAGTACCTCTTGGTTATAGAACAACAGTTTTGTGAGTGTCCCATCTTTCCATAACAATAACATCTCAAACGAGGTGTATTATTATATGGTAATACTGAATTTCTAGTTCTACCATGGGTTCTCTAAATATTTTGGTTTTGTTTTGTACCCAAATCAATCTTCTCTCTCAGAGCAGGTTCTCGTGGACTAACTTTAACCATTATTGAATTTTTTTAATCAATCATGATACTAAGATTATGATTTGTATTTGATTGTTTCTCCTATTCTGCAAGACCTCTATTCTGTATTTCCATCTTATCAGTTTCATAAAATATATTCTTTCCCAATGTCTTATAGAGATTCAAATTTTTTTCTTGATACTTAACACTTTTACACAGGACAATGATTTCTTATTCAAGTTCTTCAAAACTTTTGATTATATCTTTTCTAGTTCTAGTAAAACTATTTATTTCTCATCTTATATTCTTCTATTTTGAGGTTTTACTCCACAAATATTTCAAAGATATCTGGAATTGAAGACTTCCGTTTTTCATTTTTTTCATTTTGCTCAAAATTCGGTTATTCCTACTGCTACATATAAAGTTTGTCATCACAAAAAAATTATTTTATTTATTTTTTTGGCTCTCCAAATGTCTATCACATCAAGTGTAGCTTCTAATTTGAACTAAAATTCAAATCTTCCTTCAAATTATACTTTATCATTGTCACTTTCTTCCATTGTTTATGAATTTTTGACAACCCCCACCATTACATTTTCTTCATGATCCTTAAATTCCTACAACTCTTCTACCTTAGATTCTTCAAAACGATCATCTTCTTTTGAAAGAAGACTCTTCCTTTTGAAGAAATTTTTCCTAAATATCTTCTTTCCATTATTGTAGGCTGATGAGTTTTTCATGGGAATTTTAAATTCATCCTCATCATCATCTTGAAACATCTAGGGTCACTTTGCCACTAGTTTTCGAACCTTTATCCATCGAAATCATGTGAGTGGGAGTTTCCCTCTGAACTTTCCAATTACTCTTTGATGATTTGAGGATAGGAATGATATCACCCCATATTTATCTTCTTATTCCTAACCATCTTCAATGATTAGCTTCTTCATGGACTCATATAGGACTTATTTGGAATTTCCTTTTTCTAGGAACTATTTTTCATCTTTTCTCATCTATTATGAAAAAAGAGTACCATGAAAACTATCCAATGTTAGATCCTTTAGATATTTATTTTCTAATACAGAAACTTTTGGATTAAACCTTGGTGGTATTTTTATCAAGATAAATGTAAAAATATTTATATCCACAATAATTTCATCAAGACCACTATGTATTCTACAAAAATATTCATCCAGTAAAAGAATGTTTCAATATACTCATTAGGGTGAATTCTAAGTTCCTCATATTTGTTACATAGAACCTATATATTTTATTATATAACTTTTGAGTGGCCTTCATAAATTTTCAAAAACTTTTCCCACATATCATGTGATTACTTACACAATATCACCTTAATATATATTACAATTTATAAGGATCCCCCTAAAGCATTGATTCCATTAGAATTATTATCCAATTCCATAAGTTCATCTTCTAAAAAAGCACCAGTATCGCTATTGGATGATATTCCATGCATAGATGTTTTAAAGACATCCATTCCTAATGATTGGAAGTACTGCTACATCTGATTCCTCCCTAATTGGAATTTTTTTCCATCAAAGATCATATTCCCTTTATAATTAAAAATCATAATTTCTTATGCTAAGAGAGAATCACGAACTTTCATAATTTATCTTTGATTCTAATTATTAGACCAATTAGGTTAAATACTATGGGTGGGGTGAATCAAAGTATGATAGATTAAAACTCATTCCCTTCCAATCTTGTTTCATCATTAAAAACAACTATTCTCTCTCTTTCTCATAGAAATGTTTGAATAGAATTAAAATCATCCACGAGACTAAATAATTTTACTTGGTTCGCCCTCAATGGTATATGTTCAAGGAGAATACAATGAAAATGTGATGATGTACAAACTCCACTAAGGATCACTTCAAAATTACAAAGTTTTGAGTCGATCACATTAATGCCCAGGCTCACCGTTATTACAATGCTTAGGGTCAGCTCACTACTTTCCCAAGGGTCACTCCCTGAGTCAATTTCTATAGTTAACATAATATGTAAAGGATCAAATTCTTTGTCTTCGTTTACTTCCTACTTTTATAAGGGCTTCACCCACATTTTATGGACTTGTAGGTCCCTTAATTTTCATGAATGAACATATCCTTCATTGTTGGAATATGATTTCTTGAAGTTCTTTTTCCCCCATAGAGGAAATACACTTTTCCATGAATTGTTCCTTTGAAGAAATTAACTTTTTAAACAATTTTATTTCCTTTGAAAACTTCCATGAATCCTCCAAAAATAGACATTCTTCCTCCTTTAAATATTGTGCACAGTGTGGCATGGGTGCTTTGTGGACCACCTCATCATCTGTGGACCGCCTCTTCTTCTATAGACTGTCTCTTCTTCCGGGGACAACTGATGACTCATGAACCACCTATAATATGAAGTAAATTTTCCTTTGTGATCTATATAGCCATAAAACCCCCTTTTGTGAATTTTATTCATGAAATCTTTCTCAATTCATAAAAACTCCATTGTGAACTATTCTCCTTCCCAAAATCCACTGTCACAAACTACTTCCGACATTTTCAAATTCTTCCCAAAGTGACGGTCTTTTCTAATGACTTCGCCTCTACAAAATGATCTGATTATGGGTCTTTGTATATGGAAATATATCCTCAAAACCTACTAATCTGAATTACACAAAATTTCGATGCAGTACAACCTTCATTGTGAACTGTGCTATGTGGTATGTATAGTGCCTTAATGGTGTGTGGTAGCCGATGTATTCCATGAATGAAAAAAACATTATTCCTCCTTAAATCACTGACTCTATTCAAAAAATGATTAGCCTATTGCGAACTTCAAGCCTCTTGTGAACTGCAAAACTCCCGTGAACTATTTTCCCTATGCGGTCCCCATAGCATGATTCATGGTATTCCTAGTGTTTCTTTGTGGATATCTTCATTTTTTGATTTCCTTCACCGTTCTCTATACCTCCTTTACTATCTGCAAACTATTATTCACAAAATCTTTTGAGGAAAACCATCCTTTAATATAAAATGAACACTTGATTTTGAGGCCCTAAAATTTGGGAAACAGTAGAAAATTGTTCCACCTTAAATATCTACTTAATCAACACCAACCATACTAATTCATGGTCATGTGGTCTTTTCAACAAACACAGTCAATCCAAAAAACACCAAAATGGATCCTTAAGGTATTTTTTCCCACAAAATCCTTAAACAAGAAATAAATATGGATAACCTAGTGGGAATGTATATATTGATTAAATGAATAAATCATTATGGGTGTCGGGCATCATGTATCCTAAACCCTAGGGAAACCATATACCCATAATAATATAAGGGAAACAAAAATGATGAACCAGATGTGAATCTCTTAAATAAAAAAAATGATTGATTGACCATGAATTGAGCCATTTTGTTTTGTTTCTTTTTAGGAAAAAAATATTGAACCCTAATTGAATCTATAAAATAAAAAATTTATCAGATGACCATGTGTTGGGAAATTTTGGTACACCCAACAAAAAATCCAACATAATCGAGTTTCCTTTAAAATTGGCCATCCTTACTATGAGAATTCCATCTGAGAAATATGGATGATCCAAGATTATGAAAGGATAGTTATGTTACTTATGGATAGATGATTATGAATGTTTCATACATACGATGATGCGCTGAATGATGACCTTGTTCTTTGATTTATTCATGACTAAAAATACTACTCTCACAAACAATACCTTGAGCCAATATCATGTCTTTATCAAGTGAATGATTTGGAACATTAGATATACTACATCCTCTATGGGGAGAAAAAACATCTCCCACATAACACCTTTATGTTTTAGTGGAGAACACAATGGTTTGGGAATACCAAAAAACTTGTATGATCTCGACCCTCAAGGATGCATGTAAACATATTCAGATGTTGATGCTGAAAAGCCTGTCCCATTTGGGGAAAGCTGTAGTGAAACTAGTGGAACCTGATGACACCACCAATCTCATTAGTGTCATATCCCTAAAAAGAGTAAATTTACACTTACCATATCTAATGAAGGTGGATCAAGGAGTATAATATACCTCCATCATGATTTAGTAGCTTCCAAGGAGGGTTCATTTCAACTATTATCACATGAATCATCCTGTTAGTGCCCATCAGTCACCTACTGAGGGAACCACCTGACACATTTCCACCATGGATGCCCGTGAACATGTACCAAGTAACTTTCTTAGATCATGGAGATCTAGGGATAAATTCGAGTGGGATCATTTCCCCAAATATACCGAGTAATCCCATTATTATATTCCTAATGTATCCAGTGGGTAGGACCAGATCCCTATTCACTAAGATCTAGTTTTTTGCATATTTTTGTAGTAAGCATGGGGGAACATCCTATTCCCCCATGAAGGAAGACCGTCTGAATATTTTTATGGAAAAAATAGGAAAGGAGTGGGATTATATCCCCAATTAATTTGAATATATCTTATATTACATATTAGATACCGAAAATATGCATGCCTATATTCCTACACACACTTTTATAAAGTGTCACAACATTATAGTAATACTCGAAGAAATCCACTGACATATTCTATAACTAGTATAGATATAAGGATATGAAAATATTTCAATCATGATATTAAATGTATCACATCACCATGATAAGTATGGATATGTGGATACTTTGGAGCAAGTGAAAATTATTTCTCCTTTTCAGAAATATTATCAATTTATTTTGGTAAAGGATGAGGAACAAGATCGGGATCATATCCCAATTCCAAATGGGGATCACCAAATCATTTTGGAGCATCCCTCAGGGTAGTTTCATGTTCCATTCAAAATATACCATAGGAATACTCCAAAGGTTCATGAATCAGATCCTTGTGCTAGACGATGCTCACCAAGTGAGAGTTGCACGTGCCTTAGGATATGCTAATATTCCTGTCAAAGAAGAATGGTGGCATACCCCAAAGGCACATGACTAGGATCATATCATCATTCTAACTAAGGTCAATCAGTATAATATGGTAGTCAAATATGTTTAGGATCATATCCATTATATTGAAGCTACTCAGGATATTACCATATCTTATAGAATCTAGGCTCATATCCCTAATTTCATCGATGAATGACTAAACCTGAATCCTTCAGAGCCTATACAAGTGGAGGCTCGAATACCTTCACCCATTCTGAAGGTCTATCAAAATTTTCCAATTGGGGAACACATATTTTAACTGGTATCATATCCATGATTCATCCAGGACTAAAAAAATATTTTAGCAACCACATACAAGTAACTTCATACCCCGTCTGATAATACAAAAGCTCATTGGTATACTCAAGATGTTTCCCAACCATGGGCTAATATCACCGAAACACCAGATAGTTATCAATATATTATGATAGTTGTCATGCAGTAGGCTTATATCCCTACTTAACCCCAAAAGGTAGGTTGGTATATTCCGGCTATGATGTATATGAGGCTCATATCCCTGGTCTTCTCAAGGCCAGAATCCTTGAGGTTGTTTGATGCATATCTGTAACAGCTCAAGGTTCTTTCGACTCTTAAACTAAAGTATATTGCGATCTTTACCTCAATAGTCTTCCTCATGGTAGTCTGAAGATGGATCACATGGACTGTACTCTTGGAATCTGATATAACCAAACTTCCCATGATGATATCTCCCTCGGAAAAGAAAATCATTCCCTTTCCTATAAAACTCCATATAGAGATGTGTTCAAATATTAGAAACCTTTTTATAGATAGATTCTTGAAACACCGGGGTCAACCATATATAGTTCCTAATCAACTATCCACATCACCTCATCACTGTCAATAAGAGACATAGAGAAGAAAATTTTGTGGTCTGACTAGGTGGAAGAGCTTAAATATGATTAAGAAGATGCTTGCATGGATATATAGAGTGAGTTAGATGGAAACAACCTCACAACAATTTGGATAATCACTAATTCTTACTATGATATCCCATATGATCTAGAGAAGGATTTCATGCCGCACCAAATCAAAAATATGTGGTAAAGTCATCAGTGTATTAAGACTAAACAACTCACTTATCAAGGATAGGATGATGATCCCTAGAGTATAAATACACTCTATTATCATCTAGACATGGCTTTGTTCTCTACTACTCGACACCCTAGGATAGAAGAGCATGAAAAATTCCATTGAAGTTTTTGTCTCTGTATCATAATAAAATCTCCATCGACTAATTCCCCTTCAGAAGTACGTATCCAAGGATGTGGAAAATATAGATCATTTGACTTAACTAAATCCCTAGAATAGACAATTAACCTAGGTACCACATCCTATGATGTCGTATACTCTAGAAAAATCAAAAGACCAGGTGATGCATAGGCAAGTTTGTCAATATAGTAAAATTACCCTACTTTTAAGGTGAAAAGTCATTCTAAATGGAGGGAGAGGGATGCTAATATATTTTTATGTTGGGAAAATTGATTCAACAAGAATTCATTTAAGACATGGATGTTAAATTTGTGTCCAGACCAATAAATTCCCATAGATAATGACTCCCATCATTGACTTACATTTCACCCATATCATAAAAGATCTCAATTGTTACAAATGAAATTGATCGTAGTGGAAAATTCTATAACATCCATCCAAAAGAGAACCCATCACACAAGGCTAGGGAAAATTTTACCACCACCTCTACCCCATGGCTCATCAAATACTAAGATGATCCAGGACATATCGACGACACTTACATTCTAACCCCATCCCACTAGGATGGGGTAAACTATATCTCAATCATCATCACCATGTTCATCCCTCCCCAACTGGGTCCTAGAGAAATTGGAAATGATTACAGATTTATCCTATTTCATAGGTCTAGGGAAATTTGTATCTCGATTACCATCTCAGGATTCATCAAATTCTCAACCAGAATCATCAAATCCTTAAAAATAGGATCAATAATTTCCAATAGTGGCCCCAAATATTCCCCAGGCCATAAGGATGGTGGAATTTTCATCATTACCAATACCTTGATAGTAATAAGTCTTCTCCATGTTTGGGAGGTAAATATCTATGAATGAAATTTTATCTATTTCTCTTTCCATAATACAAACATTTTCTATTTAGGGCCTACTCAGAAAATATAACTGGAAAATCCTCCATGGTAACTATTCATAGACAGATATGGAAGGAATATATAGAGAAGGATATCAACCCCTATAAGGGTTGTAAGAAAAAATGACCCCATATAAACTAGGGTCATAGAAATGACAATGATGCAACCCTCAAAGGAGGAGAAAGTGGTGGAGAATCACCATATTGCATTGAGAGTAATAGGATAACTACCATTTTCCAATAAAAATTAGTTAATGTTGTCAACATAAACATAATAGATTATGTGGACCAATATTTAAACACATTGGGGTGAAATGAAGAAGCCTTTCCTTGAGAGGTGGGTAACCTGGATGCATTAATTGAGGTTGCATGTATACGAAATCAGGAGAGGAGTCAGAATTTGGAACCCCTGAACAATGAAATTCCACCTCTATGGCAGAACATTGCCAATTATAAAGGGAGAGGTGAGGATATATTAAATTCACCACCTATAAGATCCAACATTACTTCCAGTGAGGAATAGTTGGAACATTATGAGAATGATATATAAAATCTGAGACAACTCAATGAGGAACTACTCATGGGAAACATCACCACTGGGTATTGTCTTCAAATAGAGACAAATATCCCTCCCCACATACCAAGATAGATTTATTAAATCATCAATGGTGTCATTAGATCATTAGGAAAGCTATGGATCTTGAAAATTGGTCTATATAAATGAGTAATTTGAGGATGATCATGAATTTCCTTCATTACAGTGACAACCTATCCCTCATTAGAGAGATCATTCAGTATTCACATTGATCAGGAATCATTAGCATGTAAAAATTATTCCACCTCATCTAGCCTCACTCAAACCCTATATATGGGAGGTATCCTAGATAGTGGTCCCTCCAAAAGTAGTCAACGTCATTGAATCCCTAGATACTTGAATCGATGCTATAGAAGGGTGGAACACACCCATGTATCATGAGATGAACACATATTCCGAGTGGGTGGATGAAAATTTTCCCCCACTTAATTTTATCAAAACAAAGTTTTCAACATTTTTTTGTTTTGGGTGATCCATTACAGTATCTCACACTCTTTTCTTCAAGATGTAGTCTCAAGATGGTCCCTTGAGACTAGTTAGAGGAAACCAAGCTAAGATGTTTTGTATAAACTCTAATAGAGCAGACCATTGTTTGGTACAAAAACCTTACAACCAGATGCATTGCTTGATGGAAATACCTTCATCATAAATTTCACTATCAATTTAGCTCCACACTATAGAAAATTACATGTTTCGACATTACAATCTAAAAAACACAAAAATGATAGTGTTTCTGACTTCATCACCAGATGAAAGGGTTAAACTTTTCACTTAGTATAACTCTCTAGTAAGATAAAATTCTGGAACTCCTTTAAACCAGTGTAATTGACTAATAAAGCACTTAGGTAGGTCAAAAATCATACAGTGACTCCTATCAAGTAGAAAAAAAATCACCCTCATATATAAGAAAATTGAGATTAGGGCCACCCATGATTTGAGAAATTGATGAATAATGTGTACTCCTATTGAAATGAGTAGACACCTAGTTATTTCCTTATATCCATGGAAAATAACCTACTCAAGATACTGGATCCCATGAAACATAGTGAGGTAAACCTCACTTATCATATAGACTGGTACCCAATTCATTGGAGGTTGGGATACACCATCCAAGATTGATTCATCCTTAAGGAAACTATTTAAATAATGGTCAATTATAGATATGTTATAATAGAGAAATACTCGAGACATGTGACTTGCGTAACCGTCTCCCAATCAGAAGAAGGGAGTGATTAACATTAGGTTATGGTTAGGCAGGGATAAAATATTGATAACTAGATGACTTGAAAGACAGTTTACTGAGTTCTTTCCACCTTAAGAGAACATCTTCACAGACCAATACCAATACAATCACCTAGGTAGGTAACATAGAATACACCACCTAGTTGTGGACATAATCATTAGATAAAAGTAGAGTCATATTCACCTCCTGTTCAAGTAAAGACTCTTATAAACTTCTCTCTTTAAATTTATAATGAATGATCACCAGCCCAAAAAATGGAACCCTCATCATGAGAAGATCACATTTTTGGTTCTATTAACATAGTTCACTTAAAAAATACCTTATTTGATGATTAATATGACTTCAAGTATGATTTACCTATATTTGATCAGGGAACTGGAGGTCAAGGATGCATAAGCTGAGGATACATGGGATGGGACAAGAATGGTTGAACCTAAAATTTAGGTCACATATCCATTGAGGATATATATATATATATATATTTATAAAGTTGAGACCCATAGGAGATAACTCTAGAAATAACAACAGAATCAAGGTAGTTTCCCAAACCCGTACAATGGTCATCTAAGTCCAATCATATTACATGATAGTCTAGTAGGTGTGATATTGTCTAATCAACCCAAAAAAAGAGGAAGGTCAGTGTAACCTATGCCATTTGATGTAGAATATCCCTTGACCTCTTCTTAATCACCATGCCTATCGACTTAAAATATCTCCACTCCAAATAGAAAAATAAGAGTATCCCCACCATTGGAAGTGTAGAACATTGGAACAAAATTACAACATTTTGAAATATTTGACAGTTGTTCAAGATAAAATCTCAATCCTGGATGTAATTCATCTTTCTAAAAAACTCCTAGAGGAACTCATCAGGGCCATTTAGATTCTACATGAGTTTGAGACATAGGTCTCTACAGTCTAGGTTTACCAACTGGAGACTATTCCATCTGAATTCAATGTCGCCATCTCGTTCAAAGAACATGACCATTAAGAAGATATATTGGGACATATCATAACAGTATATGTTTCAGAAAAACTCAAAAATTTCAACCTTTGAAGGGCTCTAATTGACAATGGTTCTTGGATCAAGCCCATACAGATCTGGACCCTTTGACATTTGGGATATAATAAGAGGTAATTATCTCCAACAAAGCTAACCAATCAAGGGTACGATAAAAGTGATCGAAGACCTCTCAGGATCATCATCCTCAAGGATTGATATGGGGATCTAACATCTATTTTTTGGTTCATGGTTATCGAGAAATACACATCATACAATTTTTTTCAAGAAAGACCTTGGCACCACAGCCGCATGTTCGTACCTTCAACATCTCATCAATACTTGAAATACCCCATTGATGGGAATGTTTTTATAGTACATAGTAATTGTGCCCCTTGGAGTATTATGAAGACATATATACTGAGGAAGGATTCTATAAAAGGGAAGGAAAACAACCAATGGTGGATAATGATATGCAGGTTTCAGCTGTCAATGGATTGGGGATCACCCCTATGAATCTCTGAAGTATACTCGATAATGATTATGTGCTACACATAAACCTGATTGATGTAGTAGACTTAATCCCAGATGTATAGGCTCTCCTCTCCCCAATGACAATATAAAAGAAAATTGTCATTTCTATAATCTATTTGCGATGACTCTAGTATTTTTTGATGGAAATGTCTCTTCCCATGACCTCCCTCACCTTGAAAATTACAAATATTCCACTGGATTACCTACCACGACTAAAAAGTACTCTATGAACTTAGAGGTGGAAGAAAAAGAGAATGACCTCATGAACACCCCAACAGTATTTGGGAAAGAAATATCCAATAACATAAACAAGATTAGATAAGTGAATTTGGGAACAAAATAAGACCTTCCACCTACACTGATTAGTTATTCCATGCCTCTTATGGATCAAGAGATGTATATCAAATTTATAATGAAAAATGGATATGTGTTCTCTTGGAATTATATGAAAATTCTAGGGATGAACCCTATTGTGGATACACACCATCTAGGATTACCCAATAACCATTGAGGTTTCAGGTAGGTACCCAGGGGGACACACTCCTCTAATGCTACTAATGTAGAATTATAGTTAGACAAATAAGTTAAAGAAAACTTTTTCTCGGAAGTGAAATACCCAAGATGTATCACTAACATCATCCTTATAAAGAAAAAGAATAAATATATCAGGGCCTGTATAGATTTGAGAGACCTTAATCGACACTTCTCGAATGAAAATTTCACATTTATGATTAAAATTATTAACAGATGAAACTAATGGATTCCAAGACCTTTCCTTCATGGATGGTTACTTAGGATACAATCAAATAAATAATAACCTTGAGGAAGTGGAATCCTCTACCTTCATAGCACATCCATGTATCTTTTTCTATCAGGACATTCCCTTTGGATTAAAGAACACTAATGCTATATACCATAACATCATGCATAATATATTTAATATTTTTTGGGGATGAAAAAAATAATTTTATGTCGATGTCATTCTAGTAAAATATAGATAGAGATATCATCACTTCAGGGATCTTCAAACAATCTTTGAATAGTGGTGAAAGAATAGTCTGAAGATGAATCAGCTAAAGTTCAATTTTGGACATACAAAAATTTACTTATCTTTTTGGTATGCCACCATGTCATTAAGGTACCCATAAAAGAATAATGAAATCCTACAAATTTCACCCCCTTGGAATTTCAATGTATTGACAGGGATCCAAGGAAACCTCGCTAATATTCGACTTTTCATAGCTAACCTAGTTATAAAATCACCCCTTTACCAAGTTAATAAAGAATGGAGTCACCTAATTATGGTATGGATACTTCCATGAAGCCTCTAATAATATTATAAAATACTTTATTCACCCACCTGTATTGATGTTATCGGTGGAAGTAAATATGATCATCTTATATTTGGCCACTATGGAATGATCACATGGTTCACTCCTCACATAAAAAAATTATATGGGGAAATAAAATGGTATCTACAACCTCAGTCAAACAATGATATGAACTGAAACCTGGCATTTTAATGTTGAGAAGAACTGCCTCACAGTATTCTTTGGAGTGAAAAAGACGAGACATTACTTGCAGGATTACGAGGTCCACTTGGTCCCTCACATTGAGCCTCTCTAGTTTATACTTGGCCTCCCTTTGCTGACAATGAGTTTGGCTCAATGGGAGGCTATTTTATAGTAATATTCCAACATGTTCATTTCACAAAAGGAAGTTAAAGGTAAATCCCTAGATAATTTCTTTGCGGAACACCCCACTCTAGAAATACAAGCAGTGGACAACGAACATCAAGATGAAGTGGTTTTCTATACCCCTAAACTCCATGAACATGGGAGATGTATTTTGATAGTGACTCCCAAATTCTGATTAGAAAGGGTCTAGAAAACAGAAGTATCAATCGGATTGGTCTAGGTATTTTATTTTTCACCTCAGGCAAAGCAATTTTTCTTTATTCCATTATTGTTTGAAGGATGTACTAATAATGTGGTAGAATAACAAGCCATTACAGTTGGTTTAGAACTATCCCTACAACTACATATATCCTACCATAACATAAAAGGGGATTTAGACTTAGTTATAAAACGAATCAGTGGAGAAAATACCACCAATAAGGAGGAATTGTATCCTTTCACTGGTTATATTAGAGGTCCAATGGAAGTGTTCCCTTATGAATCCACATTGAATAATGTCTCTTGATCAAAAAAAATCTCTCAATGATTCACTAGCTGCTGCTACCATATTCCTATCCAATCATGATTAGGATGAGGTGGTCTTATAAATCACACACTGAAGGATGATCTCATTAGTCATCATCTATGACGTGATGAAAATAAATCATTTCAACACTACCCAAACTTGTGATGAACCGATATCCATCCATAGATGGATGGATCCCATAATTGATTATCTCTAAAATGGGACTCTCCCATTTGATAGAGCCGAAAGGGAGTATAATTGATGTCGAGCATTGAACATTACACTTCATGATGGAACAAATGAGAAAAAACTTACTTTATGTATAAGAATTCAACGGAATCCTCCTTAGATTCATATCAGAAAGAGATAGTCTCACCCTGATGAAAGAATTCCAGGAAGGATCCAATGGAACTCATCAGTCTGAGACCAGACTCTCCCACCATATTTAGGGGATTGGTTACTTTTGGAGAACCATGATCGATGACTATGTGGAATTAACTATGAAATGTAATTCATTCCGTTTTCATGATAAAATAATGCACCATCCTCTATAATTTCAACATATGGATAAATATTCCTATCCATTATTCATAGGGGAATGGATGTGGGGTCTCATCCCCCAGCCGTAGCTTGGTAGTTTAAGTATATCATTATATCTACTAAATTATTTTCCAAATTGGATAAGTTATTACCACTCAAGGGAGTCAGAATGACGAGTACCACTAACTTTATAATTTCTAATATCATCACTAGATTCAGAGTCCCTCACATGATACAAATATTCAATGGCACCAAATTTTGTTCTGTCGAATTAAAGAGACTATGCCAGGAGTACAACATTGAGTCAACCATTATTCCCACTATTATTTATTGGAAAGTGAATAGATATAGGAATTTAATAAGGCCCGGTCAAATATAATCTAGAAGAAGGTAAAAAATACAAGTAGTCCTGGTTGGACAAGATCTTTCATGCTTTATGGGATTACCATACCACCACATGCACTTCCATGAAAGTGAACCCATATTCATCAGTGTATGGAACTGATGATGTGTTTCCCATATAAGAACAATTTCCCTTACTCTAAATAGAAATCTATGAAAAAAATATCAGAGGAAGAAAAATCATAAAAGTTATTAGATGATTAGTAACCGCTTGATGAGGAAGGGTTGAGTACACTTGAAAACCTTTAAGTCCATCAAAATTAGATTTTACAAGCCTTAAAGAAAATGGTTTTCCTCAATTCATTATTTCTTAGAGAATAGGTATTGGATCTTAGAACCCCAATGATAAAAGTAAAGAGACCTCTAGATCTGGAACCCAAATGGAATTGTCCTTAAATCATACATAAGTTCTATTCCCATGGGGATTAATCATTGGCTATAATGGATGGGGAACACATCATGCCCCCAACCAATGTGAGTTTTATTAATAAATAATTTGCATACATGTCTTCAAGAATATTACATCCTAGAAACATGATGTTAAACTATAAGGAAAAAGTCTTTGTCACATTACATTAAACTTCATGAAAAATACATCCTTTTCGCATGACATTAAATTGAATGGTAGGATTCATAGTAATAATACATTAAACAACACATTATCCTATGTCCTAGATATAACAATTTCAACTACACATCGGCTTATGTCCTTATCGTATGGTGGTAAACTGCATAGAGAATTTCAATATATGGATGTTTCCCTACACATGATCTAGATCTATGTGAAAGAAAATTGAAGTTCCCCCATCACTGTGTGTGATTCTGATAGACAAAGGAAATCTACCAATTCAAGAACTATTTGTGTCTTTATTCATTACATCATAGTATACATAGTGATGCCCAGATCCCAAATCATGGTTCCATCCACAATATATAGACACCATTTTCCTTACCACAATATGTTAAACTACATGGATGAAGTCCCCGTCATTCAACATTAAAATGTTCCCAGGACTACATACGACTTGATTATATTTACAATGATATATATATAGGGACACCTTGAACCTATATCTTGGCACACACACCCCAAGATAAAAATTCCCATGTCCTTTCTTCTAATCACCTCTGTGTCATGAATGAAACCTTTTATATTCCATTATTCTCTCACTGAGAATAGCTCATGTGTTCTTATAAATTTTGGTAATGGATTCCCTACATGATAAATAAATATCAGTTCATGATATAGATAGAATTGTCTTGAATGAAAGATCTTAAAAGTAATATCACACATCTATACTGCAAGATGTTATACTGCATGGTTGACATCTATTTCATGACAAAAAACTACACATTATTATAGACCACTCCCGATAGGGCCACTAACCTTAGTGTTGGCCTTACACCACATCTCCATACAAGAACTATGAGTGGCTTGATTCCTACCATCACAAGATACATAGTGAGGCCAATATATCCAATCCTAGGTCCAACCCATAATGATCAACAAGAATAATTACCCCTCTATAAATAGGTCAATCTTTCCTAGAGATTTTCCCATTCAATAACTACATGTTGCTTGATTCTTGACATCACATGATACATAGTGATTCATGGAGCTCCATATTAGGTATAGATGTAAGAATCAATGGGGGGAAAATCCCCCCTCTACATATAGGTTAGAAATTCATGGAATGTTTCCCATTCAAGAACTATGTGAGGCTTTATTCCTACCATCATAGGATATATAGTGATGCCCAAATCTCCAAAATTGGGTCTAGTCCCAATAAATAATGATAAAAATTCTACCATGACAAGATGAAAAAAAATACATAATGGATACATTTATACAAGTTTTATTCATGATTTTTTCAATAATTCATTGGGGTTTGGTTTGTTTTCCCAAAAATTATTATTTTTTATGTTAAAAGAAGAAATGTTGAGAAATGGAAAAAACATGATTTACCTGACGTGTACATCATACATGATGTGAACTCATTCAAAACATGCTTGCAAAGCCAAAAACACGACCATGAAGTCCTTATATGATGTGAATCCAGTACACAATGTGTACCTTCATTACAAGACATTAATATTTCAATGATTAGAATCCCACTAAAAGTTAATCACATACATGACATGAAAGGATTGCATGATGTGAAATGTTTGGCTCACCTGGTCAAAGATACAAGATGATTATTTAAAGGGAATTGTGAATCTCATATACAAATCCTGAATCCAACTTATACGATGAGTATATGTAAGTAAAAAAGTCACTTAAGACAGTACATGAAGTGAATGAATTACATATCATGTTACTTTTGGGCCTATTTATATTCTAGGTGCTCCTCCAAGCATAGGGCCCTAGGAATTTTTTTGTTTTCTCTCACTATTTTCTCCCATTTTTCATCTATTTTCATTAAAAATTAGTTTCAATTCATTTATTATCCCATTTTATTAAATCCTTTTCTATTTTTTTGTAAATATACATCCATTCTTCAACTGTTTCAAAGGTGTTTTCATTTTCAACATCCATTTCAACATCGCATTCCATTATTCATCAAACCCTATACTATTCTTCATTGTTTCTTCATATGAAGTAATGTTTCGATTGAATTTACATTTCTTTTAATTTTTTAACAAATTTTCTTAATTTTTTTAATCTTAGATACCTTATTTCTCAACTGTTTCATGATTATACATAACATGATTAAAATTTATTTTCTATTGATCAACACCACTATGCGTGGATAATCCTATTATAGTTTGGGGTCGAGATTAGGGGTGTTTTTTACTTAATGAATATATAAGATAGAAATTGTGTAACCCTATGGCTAGTAACCAGGTTTAAAACAATTATCAATATCATTATTTTGCATTATCCCATGAAATAGGAGGTGAGAATTGAATAAGCATGACCTAGTTATAGAAAATATGTGTAGGAACAATTGACTATAATTATTTCAACCTATAATCTATGATTTCTATGCTTAGGTTGTCAATTAATCTAGGCCCATGAGTCTTTTCTAGCTTAGTTTGATCCAATTGGTTGGACCAAGGTTAATTGGTGTCCTTTTTACCACATTCCACCCTACGTCATAGGTTTATGCCAAGATAGATTTAGGACTAACCCATTTACTATAACCTAAAATTGACTCCAAACCCTTCCTTTATTCTTCTTTAAAACCCATGCTACCTAATTCTCATATAACCATACCAAGAAGATAAATCATGGGGACTCCCCTAAAAGTGGTTATGTCTATAGAGTTTTTTGTCTAGATAATATTTATTTATGGATTCAACCATGGACTTCCACATTCTGTTCCATAGTAGTTGAGTGTAGTTTGGGAAAAATAATAATTTAATCTGATCAATAAAAGCATGTATTCAATGATTCCGGTTGGAAAATCAAATTTTGGCATCATTTATAGATATTTTTGTGCTTAGGAACAATGAACTATGGAATGAAACTCAGATTACCTAACCTTTTCCCCCTTTCTTCTTTCTCCATACCCATTTCCTTTTAGATTTTAATCCTTCAGGCTCACCCAGGTCCTCTCCCTCTTTCTTCTAGTTAATGCATGTGTCAAGAAAATCTGACTCATTCAAGGAGACTTGAAATAAACGAACTTTTTCATTTCAATCATGAGATTGACTTATCAATTATTTAAAAGAAATGTTCCCCAATAGACATGTGCAAAGATCTTGTGCCGACTCACCCACATAAAACTCAATACGCACCATCAGAATTTTAGGTAGAGATACTAGTGCTACTGGAGAACACCATAGTGAATTATGGCTTTCCATCAATTAGAAAGGATGTCACCATAATTGTGCATCCTACCATTTAGGCACACACTTTTTAAATTAAACATGGTCTTGTTCACATGATCTAGAATGTGGGTCCTTTTAATGGATTACAAAGAGAATACCACCATGAACATATTTTTAATTTTAATGATGTTTTTGATACCTTTAACAACCAAGGCGTGTCATCACACACCATTCAAATGTGAGTTTTCCTATTTTGCATAAATGATAGATCCATGGATTAGATAACAAGCCAATCTACCTATTCAATGACAACATGTGATAAATTAGAAAATAAATTTCAAGATAAATAATTTTTATTAGTTAAAACATGGAAACTACGCAATGATATTCAAAATTTTAATTTGGAAGATGGAGAATCATCCTGGGAAGCATGTAACTGCTTCATAGAGCTAACACAAAAATTCCCACATCCCAAACATGATATGTGGTTATAAAGTTAGAAATTATACAAGGTACACTAGACTACTTCCCGTACTATGGATGATGTCGCTGTTGATGGAAGACTAATGCTCAAGGCACTTGAAGTTGGTTGATCCATTCATGATGAAGTTTCCCATAATTATAGTCTGTTAAAAATTATATAGGACTATCTTGATATGGAATCCATTATGTGTAAGAATGTAATTACTTCACAGCATATGTAAAATACATAACAAATAAGCCTGAATGGCTCGAAGGCCTTTATTTTTATTGATTTTTGATATCCCTCGCTTTCAAGGGATAAAGGGGAACCCTTACAAGGACCGTAGGCTATGAGATTACATGGCCTATAGGTTTAAGAGATTACATGACCTGAAGGTCTTAGGGGATTCAAATAGACTATCTATAAGGAACTGTCCCTCCCCAGCATCTGCATCATCATTATAGCTCTCCACCTTCGCATGGCCGTCTGGCTAGGCTTCCTGTGCAAGCATAGGCTGGTCCCGATGACATAGTCATACCCTCTCATTCTGACAAATCCATTATACTTTTCTCTGGTGAGTTCACCTGCTCTAAATCCTCTTTTGAGGCTGCTCCTTTTTTGTAGTGTGTCCGGGGTAACTGCATGTGGCCCGAAGGCCTAAAGGTGGACCAAAATCCCTACTGGCCTGAAGGCCTGAGTGGCCCGAAATCCTTAAGGACTCCAAGCCCAAACTGGTGGCCCATGGTGAATAGTTCCAGCCGCTATAGTACCGAACAATAACTGCTATAGTGACTGCTATTGTAACTTCTACAGTACTTACTACAGTGTCGTACAGTGTATGGTTCTGCACATTACCTGTACAATGTATAGTTTTGATATAGTACTGCACAATTTACAGTACTACTACAGTTCCTATAGGAGTACCTACTATAGTACTGCTATAGTATCCCCCATAAAATATTCCTCTACCTGGTTTGGAACCTGGGTCTTGTGGATGAACTTAAGGATACATCACTAACTGTGCTGAGGCTCATGCGAACATCACAAATAAGCAAGATTCCTTTTAGTTGCCTACTGCATCATCAACCCTTCTACTATGGTGATGAAAAGGAAATCCTGTGAAATATGTAGAGGTCCAAACCCATAACATGACTATAGGGTAATATTATTCAAACCCCAATTCCATGATCGTAATTATGTCAATTACAATCAACAAAATCATCATTACTAGTATCCCTAGAAATATCAATTGAAAAACTATCAACAGAGATCTACTCATCATCCATAGTAATAAAATCAAGGTTATTTTCAAAAGAGGAGTGTATATGTTCCTCAATGAATTAGGGACCACTTGGGTACCCACCATAATTTCTATATCTTTGAAATCAGTATAAGTTCTATCATCCTTTTCATATAGCTCAACAGTTTCTCTCAACACAATAGTAGTAGTTTTCACAAGATCTACTTAGCCAATGACAATAAGACCAACTCCTTAAATTCAATCTCAAAACATTTCCCATATCCTTTTTGAAAAAATAATATCAATGAATGAAAACTGATGATACCGAGATACAGAATCAAAGGGCATCCATTAGAAACCTTGAACATCAATTGGTGAAAATCTATAAGACGTTAGTTAATTGAATATTAGGTAATTTTCCTACTAATAGTGAAGATCATCCAAGGAATGAGGATAAAGCTATATTTTTTAGAAGTGGAGAGATACTGGACTTTTATTAGCTAGGTGGAGATCATAAGAATTAGTTAGAAAAATCTGATGAAGTAGATTGGGAGAGACATTAAGAAATAGAATCAACTAACAAAACTATCATACATGGAAATCATGAAAAAGATGATGACAATGTGGAACCACCATCATATAATCCCCATATCCACTTTTTGGAGAGGATTAGAAAAGATATGAAATATGGAAAGTATTAAAAAAATTAGCAATGTTCAAACAAGTGCATATCAACATCCTATTTAAAGAGGCAATTTCTGAAGTTTCTTTTTATGAAATATTCTTTAAAGAAATGATCTCAAGTAAAAATAAAATTGAATAATTATAAGTCATATCCAAAAATAAAGAATTATCCATAGCTGTTCAGTGGAAGCTACCTCAAGAAATGTGATACCCTATAAGTTTCTCAATTACATGCACCAAAGGGACCTAAAATTTTAATAAATCCTTATGTGATCTTGCTGCAAGTATAAATCTCGTGCCAATGAGTATATTAAAAAATATGGGTGTTAGAGAATTGAAACCAATGAGAGTATTACTCTAACTTGTTGACCAATCAGTTAGGAATCCTAAAGTATTGATGAAGAATATATTAGTAATGGTTTGAAAATTTATTTTCCCTCTTGATTTACTCATCCTCGACATGGAATAGGATGGAAATATTCCCTAAATTTTAGGAAGACCATTTCTTACCACTAAGAATAATTTAATATATGTAAATCGAGGGAAGTTGATATTTAGAGTTGGTGAAGAACAGGTTATGTTTGATTAGGTTAAGTCTACTAATAAAAGTGATGAGTTGTTTAATTGTCAAACCACCCCTCTTAAAGATAATAAATATGATCATATGACTAATAAACACAAAAATAAGAAACTACCTCATGTTTAAAAGATATATTTTTTTTTATAAGAACACGAATTACATTGTACTTCTTACAAATAATTATATACCACCTTTTACACCCTCTTTTTTTAAGAGTTCATCGACAAGAAGTGTGTCAGTTTGGATGAAATCATCTAAATTGAAGCATTTCTAGCTCTAAATAATAAATTAAGCACTAACAGGGAAAAAATCCAGGTTAAGATTCAGTTATAAAGTTTCAATAATGTTTTTAATGGTATATAGGTATTATTTATAAGGTTTTTTGAAATTTTAAATTTTAAATTAAAACTTAAAAAATAAAGTCATGTAAAAATAACAAATTGTGTGAAAGTGTTGGGGCTCAAAAAATAAAAATGATAAAGTTTATACATCATGTAATAAATATAGGACAAAAAATCCTTGAGATGAATTTTAAAACCCAAGAACCCTAGTATCATGTTCAATTACCCCCTTAAACACCGATCTTCAACCTCCTCTCCCACGAAACACCTATGAACCAATGATTGATAAACTTCCCTCACCATCAACCATCCTAATATCATACTTCACTATCCTACACTCCTAATCCCATACACTATTTAATTTTTCAATATATGGAACTAAACATGTGTCTTTAGGTGATGATCCTCCACCTCTCAAGTTCCATGTTCTTGCACCTCCTCCCCACCTATAGATCTCACTCCCTTACCCTCTGATTATGCTTATGTCACCCCATCAGCCTCAGATTATTCACAATATACTTTTGGATCTTACTAGGGTGATCCCCATTACTTTACTTATATCCATGACTTCATTTCTATGACTTACAACATCAGATTCATTTGGACCATCTCTAGGACAAATTGATGAGGTCTAACAAAAATTTAGACCCAGCCGTACTCAAGCACATTGACACCCACAAGAAGGCCCTTGAAATGATAGACCATACTCACATCTCTACCATCAAATAAGCCTAAGAGGAGATGTTTCTAGAGTTGTTTCTCAAATGATTAGATAGTATATATATTTATATATCCAACATCACCTTTATAATATGTGGAAGGCTTTAGAAGACTTCAACATCGAACACAAAATTACACCGATGAGTTTATCAGCTCTCCAGCCTACTCAGCCATGCAACTAGACCCAGCCATGAAAGACTCTTCTAGGAGATAAGAATTGATCACTCGAGAACCATAGATATTCCATGATCTTATCACAGTGAATACCACCATGCTCAGGGGTTTCACCTTTTAGATTCTACATTTTCCTCTCGCACATGATTGGTTGTCCAGAGGGGATTCCCATGGCAGCATCAACCAGATAAAGGTACTCATTATTTTCTCTGTAATGAGTGGTCCGGCTGTCAATATGGACCTACGGTTTTCATTATTTTATGAGACCTAGTTATGGTGGGCCAGTGGTACTTTGATGGTGGTATTTTCATCTATCACATTGACTGTCACCTTGGTGTCTTCAATGCCCCTCAACTAATTTCTTACATTGGAAATATTGATTCTATAGATATCATCTTGCTTCAAAAAATGATGTTGTTGAGGAAGATGAAGGGGAGATACAAACAGGCACCGAAGTTCTTGGATGATCCTTCTCTATCCACTTCATACACTCAAGATCCTCCAACTCCTGTTGATCCATCAACCCCTATTACCACTACAACAACCACTACCACCACTGTATCTAGTTCCCATGTCCCCACTACCACCACTTCCACCATGGGACCTACCATATCTGAACCTGCCCCTCCACCTCCCCAATATGATCTATGTCCTTCTATCTTGTTTCTTCTAGAGAACTAGCACCAGATTTTCCTTCATCTAGGAATTTACTTTGGTGTATTATCCTATTTCACCATCCATAATCCACCATCACCCTCTATATCCACCCAACCACTACCCTCTATGGACCCTACTACCTCATCCATTACCACCCCCACACCACCTATGTTGACCTCCCCCCCTAAGATCACCTACCCCGCTACCCCGAAGAAGTATACTATGAATCATACCAAATTGAGAAAGAGACCCACCAGACTATCTTCATCAGATTATACCTTCATCGATCTAGCTTCTAGACACATAACCATAGTATGAATCAACACCTGACCTCCTCTATCTTCGAATGATCTAGTTTCTAGAACCACAACACCAAACTCAGTGGTAGAGGTTTTATCCCCTTCTACCATAAAATAAATTGATAGGAAGGGACAACTATAGACACCCTCTATTTGTGATTGGATGACTGATGTGTCTCTTAAAGACATTGATTTTACAATCTAGTTATGTCATATACCCCTTCTCATTTTGTAATCAGTTTGGATGACCATTTTTGTGCTACTTATATTCCATTTTCCATGATGTATCATTGATTCTATTTATACTTGTGATTTAGATTTTGGCATTACTGGTTATTGGATCATTTTCATCTCATTACATCATTACTTTAGAAATTTATATCTCTTCTCCCTCATCTATGGTCAATGATTCTCCTATTAAAACACTATCTTCCCTCTTTCATCAGATAACTCAGCATGTGGATGATGTTGAGTGACAACTTGATGATTTTTACCTTGAGAATAGTGCTTATATTTGGTCCCCAACATGATGATAACATATGTTAATCATGCCACATTAGATTCATGTTGAGTACTCTCCTGATGTGGTAAATCCCACCAAGAATCCCCACAAGCTTGTTTACACAGACACCAGTTCTTGTAGGAAGCAGCGGACCTATGGGAAGATGGAAACCCCTAACTGATTCCCTTTTCTATCCATCTGGATGATGAATACTTTGTCAGAGCATTATGGGAGGAAACCCATAATATATATTTTTATTTATTTTCTGTTGTGTTCTTAGGAACACATATATTCTTTCATTTTTATCTTTTCATTTTTACCGATCGGCCCAAACATCACTATACTTCATTAATGCATTTATTTGAGTTGATTTCTACATGTTTTGATTTTTATAACCAACTCATTTATTTTCTTCCATATTGATTAAACCTATGGAATAATGTTATATCTAATGAAGGACTTTTTTTCCTAACAATTTAGGCATGTAGCTCAATTCCAATCACTATCCATGACATTTCCCCATGGCATGGAATTCACTATAGGGATATCTTTATTACCTAATTTCAATCCAATTTTTTATTTTATCCTTTTATATGATTTATGTTCCATCTCTCCGATGATGATTTCTAGAATAGTACTGAAACTATCTTATTTTATGTTTGGGGGAGTCTTTATTGATCTTTATTGTCAATACAATTGGATTATTTACTATTTTTCAATTATCTAGGATATATTTTTCACTGAATTCATGATTTAAAATTGATATCACATTGCACCCATTTAAATAAAAGGTAAAGTTATTTTGGAAATTGTTGAAATCCATTTTTAACACAAGTTTATATTATTATCATGATTTTGTGTTTGATTAATTTAATTATAAGTCTAGATTATTTCAATTACTTTTGATTGGATTATTACTATATTTTATACCTTGAGTGATTTCCAGTTATTTTTTTATACAGGAATTCATGAGAGGATAATGGACTTAGAATTTCATATTATTTTCTAAGAATATTTCTTGAGAGATACCGGGGATGTGTAAACCTATCATAACTTGCATTGAGATCTTATTGAGTCTATCACTAAACAAATACATTTTCAATATTATCTAAGCAATCTTTATTAAGACCATTTTTCCTAAGTCCAATATGTACATTATTCCATCTTTATCCTATAGTATCCATGAATAAAATTTTTAGGATGGATCCATTTCAATCTTATTATCCCTTCCTACCCTACTCTTGGTATGATTCACAATTTTCCTTTGAACATGTGTGGGGGAATTTTAACTCTTAAGGGTCATAAGATTTTATTATTGAGGATATATGCAGTAGAAGCTTTACTAGATATGGATGATGTGGTTCAAGATTACTTTTATCATTTTCTGTGATTACACTATTTATTTGAAAAAAATATATAAATAAAAAGAAAAATATATCGGTCTGTGTATTAGAAAGTTCAAAAATCACCATTACTAGAATGATGAATCCTATGATAAATCATATGTGGTTAGGTGATGGTTGTGAGATATAACCTAACATCACTTTCAAAAAATAATTTAAAGGAATAAAAGAAATAAACATGGTAAATTCTTATTACCTACTTGTCATACTCATAGACCCAACATGAGATATGTGCCACAAATACATATTATTCAAGAGGAGTTTCTTCATTACATAGTTTATATTTATCATGCATTATACTTTATATATTACCCACCTTTTGATCTTGATTTTTTTTATTTCTACCCTCTATCCCTCAGCCTCAGAAACATTTCCACCATATTTTTAAATCTCTCATGTTTTTTTTGCATCACAAAGTGGGGTTGTTAGAACAGATGCATGATTATGGTTAAGAGCATGTATTCAGGGTATGATCATAACTCTAGTTTCATTTTTATTTTTAGTTATGAGATAAAATTTATTGTGAGATAAATTAAAAAAGGGTTATATCATTTAAGGAACAATTATAATGTAATAACTAAAATAAGAAATAATTTAGATAAATAACTGAAATATGAAGAATGACTGATTTTATTTACAAGATTGATTCTCGAAGACTAAATTTTTATTCTTACACATAGTTTTATTTTCATGTTTGAAATTCATCTTTATTAATTTATTTTTTCACTTTGAAATCCCTATTCAAATGCTTAATTCATGAGGAAAAAATTGTTCATGAGTGGGTGAATTTGATAATATGAAATTATATATACATATTGTATACACTTAGTTATGGTTTATCCGTTATTTATTCCATAATTCCTAGTGTTATGGGTTGTATTCATAGGAATTAGGAATTTTGAACTCAAAAAAACAAGAAGTGATTAAAAATTGGAAAAATATGCTTTACATAATGTGTATATCATACACGATGTTTAGACCACATTCATAGCATGACAGTTGATCCACAAACAATCTTGTGAAGCCTTTACATGACATGAATCCAGTATATGATATGTACACTCATTACTTGATGTGTATATTTCAAATATCATAATCCCACTAAAAGTGAATCACATATTTGAAATAGAAAGATTTCATGGCATAATTTTTCGACATCTCACCCAGTCAAAGATACAGTATGATTCTTTAGAGGGAATTGTATACCTCTTATACATGATGTGTATCCACCTTACACTACATGAATATTTTTGGACATAAATCACTTAAGCTAGTATATGACATTAATGAATTTCACATCATGTGAATTTTAGCCTATTTATATTTTAGGTGCCCCTACCCATAGGGACCTCAATAGACTTTTGTTTTATCGCATTGTTTTCTACTGTTTTTATTTTTTTTCATTTCAAAATAGTTTCAATTTATTCCCTTGGTTATTTTATTAAATCCTTTAATGTTTTTGGTTAATTTATGTCTGTTATTCATTTGTTTTGAATCTATTTCCATTTTGTTTTTCATTTCAACATCACCCACCATTATTTATCAAAACCTACACTATTATTCATTTTTTCTTCAGTAAAATTATGTTTTTACTGTATTTACATTTATTATAATGTTTTGACCTTTTTATTTAATTTTTTTAATCATGTATTTCTTATTTCTAAACTATTTCAGGATTATACGTATCATCCTTAGAATTTATTTTCCTTTGATCAACACCAACATGTGTTTCTAATCATCTTAGAGTTAAGGGTTTAGAGTAGGGGTGTTTTGAACTTAAGGAATACATATAATTAAAACTAGGTATACCTATGGCTAGTAAAGAGTTTAGAACAATGTTCTATCTCATTATTTTTCATTATCCCTAGCCATGAGAGGTGAAAATTGAATGACCATGACCTATTTAGAGAAGATCAGGGTATGAAGAATTGATTGTAATTATTTCTACCTAAAATTCAAGCTTCTCAAGCTTATAATGTCAATTAATATAGACCAAGGAGTATTTTCCAACTAAGGTCGATCAAATTGGTTAGACCAAGGTCAATTGGTGTCCCTTTCACTACTTTATAAACTACACCATAGGTTTATCCCAACTTATATTTAGTATTACCCATTTTACTATACCTTCAAATTGAACATGAAACCTTAATTTAATACAATTTAATACAAAATCATACTAGTTATATAAAAACTAGTCCAAGAATGGAAATCATGTGGACTCTCATAAAAGTTGTTATGCCCACCACGCTTCTTGTATAAACAAGTTCTCTCAATGGGTTCGACCTTGAACTGCATCTTTTTAGAAAATAGTAGTTGATTTTATTTTGGGAAATAATATACAGATGAATTCCTGAGCATATTCAATGATGCGTGTGGGCACATTACACCCTATGCCTATGTGTTAGAACTACTTAGAGAGTTTCACATTTAGGAATTATATATGGCTTGATTGCAGCCATCACAAGATACATAGTGACACCAAAAAACTCAATATTGGGTCCATCCATTGGATAAAAATTTCTCCCCTCCCTATGAAAGGGTCACACTTCCATAGGTAACATTCATACAATAACTACATGGGGTTTGATTCCTGATGCTCCGTACTCCATTTTGGTTCCAACCATAAGTTTCCATCACCACCAATAACATTCCAACACAAGAGTTTGATCCATGTAGATTTAATTTTACATAATAAATTGTTTACCCCATTACATATTACACATCAATTACGCATGCGTAGCATAATTTACTGCTAAGTTATCTCTTATTACTCACATCGTGCATTGATCTTGTGAGTTGAGGGAACATGGAAAGATTCCCTGGCTGATGTAAGACATGTCTTGGATAAGTAACCACATCCTAGTCTCATGATGTTAAAATATTTTAAAACATCTTTTTTGTATAAAATTTAACTACATGATAAATGGTTCATCCCACAAGACCTAAAATTTCATAGAATGGGTTATCAAATCCATGAATCTATGTTAGCGGTGAATGGTTCACCTCCTTGCCTAAATGAATTATGGAGAATCTTTTTCCCTACGTATGCACCTGATCAACATAGAGGACCCCTTAGAAGACCATGAATTTGGTACTCACTGAGGGAAAAGGAAATAATGTCCCTATCCTCTGTATATGAGTTAGATCTATGCCTTAGGATCTCATTAAAGGATATGATTGTGGCATGATTTCTTCCCTTAAAATATTTATAGGAAAAACTAGGTAATCCTTGCCATAAAAGTATCATATACCTCTATTTAAATAGGTACAAGTTATAAAAACTCATTCTACCTATGTACAAGTCAGATCTATGTATTGAACACTTATGCACAAGATAAATCTATTCTGGATGGGGGATCCAGAATATGAATACCCATCAATAAGACTATGAAAGTATAAAATATGTTTCCTATAACTTAATCCCCATAACAAGTTAAAATTGTATCTAAGGAAATATTTCATGAATTCACATTGGTTCCCACATCCTTACTAAATGATTTTAAACTTAAAGGAAAAAAACCATACCACTTGATGTTAAATTACATGGAAAATGTACTTGGCACATGGTATTAAACTATATGAGAAAAGTGTCCACACTACATGTTGTTAAAGTGTTTATACAATCTCCCATAATCATTCCTTATCAAAGGACCACAATATCCTGACCTCGATCAAATAGAGTATGGGGTAATTCCATTATCTTTTAATCACCTCAACAAATAAATCAAACTTCTTGTCTTGAGCACCTCAGGTTGTTGTAATGCTTTTTTGGACCCTAGAAAGGGGAATAATTTCTCTATTTTACCATTAAATAGGTGAATATACATAAGTAATTTTACTTAAAACCATATTCCTCTTGGATCTATAGTAAGGACCTTATGATCCTTGTGAGCCCTAACATCATCATGGCAGAAATCAACAACTTAGGGTGTTTCAGGTCATCCCCAACATGATTGTCCCATAAAATTAATCATGCCCCGAGAACCTTGATCTGTGATTTTAAAATTTTTCCTCTTCCACTCAAATGGATTTTGGGGTGCTATTGATACTATGTATCCTAATTAGGCAATTTTGAAACATTTCTCTCAGACCAATTCCACATGCATCATGAACATAGAGTGCATGAACTTTTGAAAATTTTTATTGAATATAAACTTTAGCCTTTGGTTGTTCAAATCTCAAGACCATAAAAATATAGTGAAAGAGACATAAAAATTGTCAATTTGAAAACCAAAAAATGGCGGACTGAGAAAAATTCAAGTCTCTATTTTCTAAACTCTTCATCTCTAGAGTTTAGCATAAAGTTAGAGTATAAATAAATGAATCATAAATCTCATAGGACCCACTTTGTGGACCTAAAAAACATGATATATGAATGCTGGACCCCCTAGTCTAGAAAAAAGTTAGAGTAATGATTTTCACATCTCTTTACCATGATAAATTTCTCAGAAGATAGTGAAATAACTTTTAGGTTGCTCAAACCATTCTGGAATCTTATATTTTCCTATAAAACACATTTAAGTCATTCATTTTTGAGCCAACACAACTAGTTCCTTGAGTTGATACTATTTTCTTGGAACCCCATGGACCATTTTCTTCCTTAATCTTGGATCTTACTTGTAGAAAACTTGAAATAGGGATAGGTAAATCCAAATGGATCTTTTGGTCCTAGAAATCCCCCCTTAAATCCAAGAGTTACCAACATTGTGAAATATTATAGGCTTCCACCATTACCAATAGCTGTCATATACCCATAGTTTTCAACCTCTAACTAACTCAAATATTTCTTGATCATGATTTTAAATCTCTATAGCAAGACTATTCAAGTGGATCCAATATCCTTGATGTTATTTCACCATGTATTGTAACCATTCTCAAAGTAGTAACGATAAACTCCATTCTCAAATCTTTTTAGGGACCAAATAATGTGACTCAAAACCACATGGAATAGGGCTTGATCCTCCCAAATAAAATTTAAACTTCCCTAGGTTTCTTAAACACCTCATAGATAGCCCTTTTTCTGCATATCCCAACTTCATCATCTAGAATACTGAGACTTCATAAATCTTCCATAGAACATAGAAAAGGGTGAGGATTACCTTTACTTGAAAATGCATGTAATTCATATGGGACCATGAATAATGTTTTTTAACCTACCAACTAGTGATATCCACTACATGAAGGTAATGAACTAAAATTATCATGAGCCCTAGTGACGTCGTGGTGGGACCCAACACCCTCAGTTGTTTTGGGTCATCCCTAGTATGCCTACCCCATTGTAATCATGAGACCTAATTACATTGTGGTGAAACTCAACACCTTAGAGTGTTTTGGTTCATCATTGTTAAGTTTTACATTTCCATATTCATCTATTCAAACCCCTAGACATGTAATTTACACATCCTATATTCCAACTATCCACGTGGGATCAATATTCCTATCATGATCTCACATCCTGGTAGTATGAATTTAAACAATATAGTAGATTAAGTCTAAGGATCAATACTCTAAACTACATAGAATATCATGTCCGTACCGAAATAATCTACACTAAAATTCATCTAAAGTCCACAAAACAAGACTCTAAACAATAGAACATCTCATGTATTTGAAAAAAGACTCTAAAATAAACAATATATCATGTTTTGGAAGTAGAACAGTAAACTTCATAGTATTTTTCATTCATACTTCATGACAATAAGTTGCGCAAACAATTCCCTAACAAAATAACATTAAACTCCATAGAGAGTGTTACTTCATGAATAATATATTTCCAATATAATATGGTCTTAGATAGAAGTCCCAAACTACAACACAATAGCGGCCCAGTTTTAAGGACCTTAAAACAACCAATTAAAGGAGACACAGTTCTCTCAAGGATGAATATATAAAATTGGGTTCAAGTGAAAAGTTGATTGTCTACTCATTAGGGATGAACTTTGTGTGATACAAGTAATATTAAACACTTATAAAACAAAAAAAGGAATAAAACTTGTTAGGTCGAAATCCTGTAATGGGGTGTCTTGAGTAAAATCCAAGTCTAGACTTGCTAAGATCTTCCTTTATGAATCTTTGGAAAAAGTTTGGAGAATATAAAACATAAAATATACTAATATTATAGGTATAAATCCTTATCCTAAGAAAAAGAAATCCATGTTCTCTATGTCCATTGACATAGAAAAAAATTACCTCATTCTACCTCCATGTTATATTTCCCATCTGAATTATCTATTTAAATCCTATGATCTCAAGACAACAATAGTATATACATAAAATAGGAATCTCATATTGGTGGGAATTCATGGGAAGTTATCAAGAGAAATCCATTTTGTGTTAATCATTCAAATCTAGTCATTTAGGTTTACTTGGTATTATAAAAAAGATACGTATCATTAATGATCCATAAGATATCAGGTCAATAAAATAGAATACACACCATAAAATAAAGAAATCTAGATAATTTAATTTAATGTTTAGAAGATTTATTCCCTAATAAAGTGAAAAAGAATGGGGAATCTCTACATACCAATGTCCCTATTGTGAACGCACAAATAAAGGGAGAGTTAGGAAACTACAAGAACATCACAACATGTGTTCATAGAGGAACTTGAGCTATATATATTGCTTCTACAAGAAGTAAATTTATTGGATCAATTGATCAATATAATCAATTTCAACCTCTTCAATTAGATATAATGCCTCGTCCCTAGAAACAACATCATGTCTAACCTTCTCCATTGGGTCAAGGAAACCCTATTTCTCCAATACAGTTTTCCCTAATATTTTTAATACTTACTCAAACTAAGATATCACTTCTTGGAGATGGATGGATTTAGATTATAATCATCCAATATCAACCTTCCCAGTGTTGAACATGTCTCAGTGATCTATCTTCTAAACCACATGCTGGAAATAATCATTCAAGGATTCATCCTAATTTTGTTTTTTTGGAATATGAAGCCTCTACCACAGTTACCCTTAATTCATGGTCCCTATTTTTCTCCCTCATAGAGAGCAATTCCTTAACTCGGGCATGAAGAGTGGTATACTCAAAACCATTATAAACAAGATTTTTAAACATAAAACTAAGATGGCCCAGTTGGTTATTCAGCTCTTCCAAAGGGGCCTCTAAAATTAAGATCTAAATATTTATCCACACTTTCCACCACATTAGGTGATAGAGTGACAAAAAATTTGATCCTTGACTAAATAATGACTTGGGGAAATATATATATTGTAGGAATTTTCCACTGAGTGAAGGACTCATTCTTGTGGTCTTTGATGAATTGCATATGGAGATAGACCCTGCATTGGTTGACTTGGTCAAAGAAATTCTAGAGGACAAAGAGACAAGAACTCTCAACATCCCAGGTGAATGTACTACAACAAGAGGAACAAATGTTTAATAGTCAATGAATTGATGGTATGATTAAATCAGATAACCAATAGATGTGGTAGTTCTTTTAAATATAACGTTATCAGTTTCAACACAAGAAATATCTATTTTCCCAACCCCATCATTAGGAAAAGAGGAAACACCCTCTTGTGATGAGTAGCTTGGTGAAACAATAGGTTATTTATATATATTCATACTCCTCTCTCCTCCTTTAAGTGTGGTGGGGGAGAAAGAAATATTAGACAACATGACACAATCTGAACCATGTATGGAGTTTTATAATAAGTCCTCCCTTTATCCAAAACATGCATCCATCAATGATAAATCAGTAGCATAGTACATACCAACATAAAAATCCTCCAAATTTTTTTTCCCATGCTGAGTCAAACGGAACTACCAATGGAACATCATAAGAAGGAACAAATCTTATATGTTCTTACATTTTTACCATCTCTACCTCTTCATAGGCCAAGCTCTATAGTGATGGTTCTAATAGAGAAAATAATCACTCAACAATATCCATAGGAATATATGTATGTTCCTATAGGTAGGCTCAGAGGGTAACTTTTCATTCATGAATTACTATAATGAGTTACTGGAATTATTTGAAATATGGAAAGAGTAAAGTGAAACTATTAATTGAGGATTCTGGGTGAGAGGGATCTCATAGTTCAAATAACTTCCTTTTCCCTTTCCACTATAAGTACTGGCCCCTTGAATACGACAATGTCAAATTCATTGAGGATGTCACTAATGGAATTATAGATTAGGATTCCCCAGGGAAGGTTTTCACCACCTTTATAGATCTAGTTAAACCATGTACCCCTCACCATCAGTACCTTGGTCACCACTAAAGTTAGCTTCAATTGTCATACCCCTGAGAGAATATGTTGAAGATGGAAGGAGTGGTTGTTATTTTATAGCTTCATGCTATAATAATAGAAACATAAATGACATTGGTATAGTCTCAATAAAACCATATAAATTTCAATATAGTAGTAAGAATAATCTTTCCACTTTCTTGATGATAGGATGTAAATTTTCATCCTTGGAAACCTCCACCATACAAGGAACCACCATCCGTGACACTAAAGGCGAGTAACAGATCTGATCCTTCACACTTTCCATCATCACATTGATGCCTCAACAAAAATCCTCAACTTTGGTAGGATAGTATTTTAAGGAGACAGCTATGGGAGAAGTAACATGTGAAAGTCCTTTCAAGTTTATCTCCTCCTAATGAAATATTCCCCCAAACATATCATTTTTGTTCATAGACCTCCAGATCATCCAACATTGAAATGAAGTATGAAATAATAGTATAAAAACTTCTTCACTCATAGGCACTGCACTCACCACATCCTTGATATTTCCCACTGGAAACAGTAATGAAACTATTATTAAATATCTCAACACCATAAAAAGAATCACTGAGGTTGTTGTTCTGATTTAAGAAATCCTCTTTTCATGCCTCAGATTGTCTTCAACTGTTGGTTGAAAATTTACATCCTCAGGTACTAATGTGGATAATTTCTAGTTTAGATACTATCTGATCCAGCTATCTATATAATTATAGTAAGAACCAATCTTAGCATAAGTTGTGGGAATGTCTATATCAAATTAAGTATCTTCCCTAGTGAACATCTACAAGTATTGGAGAGACACAATTTGATGATTTTAATACCATTCATGAATAAGGGAATGGAATTTTGTCTGAATGCTTCAAAATTGATGACTTAGCCAAGAAGCCATGTACCATTCATATAAAATTCCACCATCAATGCTAGTAGAAAGGTCTCCCTCAAGGATTGACATCATGTAAGCTCTAACCTTTTTGCTTCCCCCACTATTTTAAGTTATACTATAGGTTGGAATCTCATATGGTTTGAAAGAAATGCATTAATGAAGGATCAAGACTACCCTAATTTCCCAGTACATTAATGTGACAGTCCCAACACCACTGATACACTAGAGAAAAGGCTTGACATGGATTACATGATTGGTATCGATGCTCAAGTATTCATTTTTGTTTAGGAGATCTCACATCCCTCCCCAGTATGATTATAAGGGACTAAAATGTTTATATGGGGATCTTACCCTTTAAATGTGGCATATGAGGTGGTATGTTTTGGAAAATATAGATATATCCAACCAGATATGCCTCTGGCATGAAGTGGATGCTGCCATTATAAAGGAAAAAGCACTAACTCCACCCTAAGCCTTTGTTGGGAGTAGGTGACCACTTAGGTATATGGAAAGAAAATTAGACAAGGGAACAAATTGGTCAAAATAGAGAATAATATTTCCCCTAGTTGGTAAGGGAACACTCTTCAACTGTGTGCCAATAAGCACCCTTAGAACTATGATATTATTTAGTGGGATAAGCCAATGGCCTCATGGATTTCGGTTTAGAACTGAATTTATTGATAAAAGTTCCCACCCATTTCTTGAATGGAATGTCTTCCCCTGCAATTGGGTTCTTTCCAACGGTCTTCTCATTTACATTGGTATGTTATATAGAAACGGGAGGGTTCCATATAGAATGATCCCACATGGATGATGGGGGGAGAAACTAATTGTAAATGTCTCCTAAAATCGGTTCACCACAAATAATCTTGACATCATAGAGACTAATTACCAACTCATCTTGCTTCAGATAGGAGATATTTGTATCTAGACTCCATCAACTAACAAATTCCACCATTAATCCAATATTTCATCAGAAAAAGGATTGGGATATTCATAAAACTTCATAAATCCCCATATTGTTTTGATCTATGGAAAATTTGGAAGTGATATACTGTGCCCAAAAGGGCCATCCCCAATCCATCCTGAAGCTCCCTCATGATTGAAGGCCCCTGTTAGGAAACCAAGAAAACCTATGGTTTATGATAGATTTATATATTATCAAGTGGTATATGTGGATGTATGAATTTTATTTATAATAGTTATTTCCAAAGTTTTTTGGAATAAATTTTAGTATGCACCCATCTGCAAATTTTTCTTTACGATAAAATGTCATGTGTGGGAGATATTTCCTATGAATGTATTGTGGGTCCTTAGGACCCATGAAGGAGTCCTAATCAATGAATATGGTGAAAGGATAAGAGCATAATTTTTAAGATCAAACCTTCAATGTGGTTCAAAGTCTAAAAGAGGATATTCCCTCATTTTTATCCTCATTTGGTCTATCATGTTCTTCTGAGATAACATGACAATGGAAAAAAAGATGGCATCCACACCAATGAAAATGTAATTCTGACAAGACACCACTATTGTGAATTATTTTTCTATAGACTTATGTGAACTAGAGACCATCTATACAAAATAAGGAACACATGTTAGATGAGTGAGGTAACCTTCCTAAAAAATATGTTCTTGACTCATATTACATCATGTGAATCACATGACCCACTCATCAACTTGTAACCACATGATCTGGTATAATATTTGCAATCGTGGGACCCTGATATGGTCACAAAAACCACTTAATAATGATGTGATACTACGATTGAGCTGGTAAATAATATAAATCATGATGGAAAACAATGCGACCTAGAGAATGTGCTATGTTTCAAGAAATTTATTGAAAATTTGTTCATGATTTTTTGAGAAAGTGTTGAGACAAAGTAGTCAAATAGTGAGATCACACAAAGTGGTCTCATGAAGCATTCTTGTGACCAATTATTAAAAATAGGTATTGAGAAATAGTTCTTATGTACTGGACTTGTGAATGAGTCACACAATAGAATAAATCACAATATCTTGTGGACTTTGAGTCATTGGAGAAATGTTCTTCCCCCTCCCATATTTATTGGACTATTTGTGGAATACTAGAGGTCACCAAGAAGGCCAAATGCTACTCAAGACCCCAGTCTGCAAAAGCCTCAAGGAATTAGGCATGCATTTACTATCCTCATAAATTAGTGCTTATCCCTATGGAACTCGTTCCTGAGGGGGTGGGGGATTTTTGACACCCTCCAAATAAACATTAGAAATTCAAAATTTTAATAAATAATCAAATATTTAGTATTATTTTATACCCAAAACAATGTAAGTAGTTGAATAACTACTTGGGGTCTAGGTGGATGAATCGGGAGGATTGCATAACCTCTAGGAAGAAACAACATCACATGGACTTGGGAAGGTCATGAGAATGGATCACTCACTATGAATAATCTTTTTATGATCATATATGACCTCTTTGACTAACCTTCCTATTATTAAAAAGGTTTCCAAAAAAGCAATGATGATCATGGGAAGGATTCCAGACGAGTTTATCCAACCTTGTGGATTGCGAATCAATAGATTCCTAAAAATAACCCAAACCACCATATAAAATAAAGGTAGAAAATGAATAAGCTTCATATGATAGAGAATTACATTGATTTTCATGTGACATGCTTATTCAATTTGCAAGACCCCACAAATCCCTCCTGTGAAATGTCAACATTTTCAAATGATATCATGTTTTCATGTCACCTTCACCATTTTATGGACCTTGAACATGTCCATCCACTCACGTGTTTCACTATCGACTCCACAAACAAGTGGAGGGATTGTCATTGATAATGTTGAAACAATATTTCAAGAAACAACATTGATCACGCATCGTATCATAGACCAGTAGAGAGTATTTTTGTGATAATTATCACACACAAACATTAGATACTCTACTAATAATACAACACCCTTTAAGAAAAACAATAGGGAAATACCTAAATTATTTTAAAATATGGAATAAATACTGAAAAATTAGGAATCTTATCATGAAGGGAAGATACAGTGATTTTCATGTGAAAGGGGTGATGTGCCTAGTATGATAAACATTGGTTATGTGAAGGCCCTTTGTCAAGTCAAATTGATATCATGGAGTCTAACTTGACAAGGATTCTTGATTTATTGAATGTCCTTTGACAATCCTACTTTGTATCATGAAAGGAACTTGAAAAATCTCCCTCGATCACATGAAATGATTTCAATATGTGTCCCAATCTAGAAAAGTATCTCAGACATTTCAGCCATATATTGTGAATGAGTTTTAATATATCAACTTGATTATGTGAAATACATTTTATTAGTTGGGGACCAATGAATATGGTGATGATGAAGTGTTCTCATGATCAATGTTTATCTTGCGGCACCATGGACAACCCATGATGGAATCATGTGAAACGCATGATGTAATACTTTCTACACCAACTCAAACCCATATTTTTGAGATATGTGTATCAAAAGGAATAGTACAGCTTGGTGGTGATACTTATAAATTCCACCTCCTTAGCACAAAAAAGTATACTAAGAACTATGGTTACTATACCCATGGGAGCATATATGTGAGGAAATATCATAGTGTAAAGTCACACAATCGCAAGGGTCTTCTATTGGGTAAAATTTGGGGAATGACTTAAGGGATTAAGTGGAATGAATACAATATTTGGATAATCATCCCATTTTTTACATGAATTAATTATAGAGTTTTAGTCAGATTATGTGAAGGATTTTTCATATGTTGACTTGGTTATGTGAATCCTCATTAAGATAATTCATGAAAAACATTGAGACTTTATGAAATAAATACTAAAAAGGATGGATGAATTATGTGAATATGGATATGATGAATTTAATGAAAAGGCATCATGTTCTTCACTTGACTTATCTGGATCCTGAGATAGTACCTGAACATGACATCCAAGACTTGTGAAGTTCTATGGACATGTCATCCAAGCCAAACACTATCCTCTATACATGTCGTCCATGTATTATAATGGATTCCATACATGTCAGTAAAATCCTATGAAGTCCCACAGACACATTAGACGAGTCATTAGTATCCCTCCATAATTTGGTCTGTATCAGGCAACAACCACCCAACAAGTCATCCATGGTCATGCAAAACCCTTGGATATGTCTGTGTTGATCAAGAAAGGACCCTCAGATGTGTCGATAGAGTTATGACACATTCCTATGAACATGTTAGTTATATCTTTTGGAATATCCTTTATATGTTTTCTTCTATCATGAGAAACACCCTAAGACATGTCATACTTGAAAAAAAGACACTCAGGACTTATCAAATAGACAATCAGGGCATGAAAGATAGACACTCAGGTCATGTTAGACAGACAATCATGACTATTCAGGAATACATCCTCAAATATTTAAATCATTTTAGGTAGATATATTATAACATGATAACCTTTTCTATTAGAAATACTTGTACATACCCTAAATTGAAATACAAGAAATCCAATTCTTGTCTAGAGAGGTAATATAGGACAACTTCAAAAGGCTTAAGAATCAAAGGACATCCAACTCGGTGTATGTCCCTACATATCCTGAATTATAGAAACCAATTTAACCCAAACTCTTCAATGGTTTTATTAACCATTATCATCCATTTATGGATTGGGAAGAACACTGAACTATTAGAACTTTGGTTCATTCTATAAAAAGGATATGTATGACACCTTCTTAAGGCACAAGATCCATATCAAACACCCTATTAGCGACAACCTAGTGCATAAGTCCTATATCCATTTGTAGTGAGATTGATTACATATTACCCCTTGTTTCTCACACCAAGTGTGGATAATATGGTATTTGAGATTTGAAACAATAATATAATTCACATTATGAATTTTCCTTTCCCCGAGAAACCTCAGTGTCTAATCCTTATTCAATCGCATGATATAATTTTCCCCATACAATAGAATCAACCTTGGGGAATTTCCTGAAGGAATTACCATATTGGTACAACCCGAGGAAATAACAATCATGGGAATCATTTATCTATCATCACCCATCAGTAAGTTCAGGGAAGTTAAAAAATGAGGACTCTCATTCCTCATATAAGTAGGATATTTATGATTTCTTATTAAGAATTGAGCTCAAAACTAGGTTCTTAAGTGACTTTATATATGCCCTTATCACATGGTGTTAAATTGCACAGTTCAGATAAACTACATGGGTTTTTATTCCTATTATAAACAATATATGTTAAATTCCTCAGAAAGTTTCAACTCCATTCTAAAAATATCAACTGCCTCATGTGATGGTAGTTAAATAATGAGTTCCTGGTTATATGGATTCAAAATACAAGAAACTACACATTTATATACAATAATAGAAAATAGATAAATAACCTCATATATATATTGATGTTCTCTTAAATTGAACCCTCTGTTTTACACATAAAAATATTTAACACTTGATCATTTCTTTAGGGTAAACTGTCTAGTATCAGGATGTAGAAGAGATTCACAAACTTATCTTAAATTTATAAGAGTGTACTAGAATAAGAAATAATTCCCCCACAAAATGGTATGATGATCTCAACCTCCCAACCTCTCGACCAATGTGAGTTCCTAAGATTCATTGGGTCTGAAACCCCAAATGATAGCCTTCCATGGGAAAGCATCTCTATACCCAGTTATGGATATGGGAAATCAAGGGAGTTTCTATGAAATATGGAAATTTTAAACCTAATGTGAATGATTGTGAATCCATACTTGAACCCTCCATCAATCAATCCCCAAATAGAAAATAAATATTGAAAACTCAGTTTGAAAGCATGTAAAGATAGAAAAACAGAATCATTATTGGTGTTGAGAATCATGTATTTTGAACCAAGGGGAAACCATATACCCCTAATATTTCAATGGAAATAATGAAAAAGAGTAATATTGTACTAATGAACCATTTTTTCACAATATAAAACTTTTAAAGTAAAAAATTATTTCTTTTAACGGAAAAGCTTCATAAACTTTTACGTGACTTCTTTTTTCCCCTTACCTGTCCTTAAACCTTATGAAAAACATTTTAAAAAATGGGATGACCAAAAATAGCTTATTAAGGGATATAAAGGTAATGAAATAAACTATTAGTCAATGGATATTTTTAAAAATAATCCATTTAAAAATAAACATTGGGATTAAAATATACATTTTTTTACCGAGGAAGTCACCATCTCTTCCCAAATATTTTAATAAAACATTTCAAAATAAATATTAAAGGGAAAAAAACTCATAAGGATTATTTTAAATCATGAGATGATTATAATGTATTTTTTAACAAAGTTATACATTTTAACCAAAAAAGTGCCACATTATTTCCATTACCTTTTGAATTGCAAAGATTTTTATATAACCTTAGAACAAGAAAAGATAAATCATGTAGCTAACTGGGCGTATCATTTTTATAATTTTCTCACTTATACACGGAATTACCGTCATGGTTATACTTGGAGTACACTTCCTAGTTACCCATGAAAAAACTATTTTGGTTATACAAGGAATATCCATAACAAATTATTTTAATAATCTATTTGGAGAAACCTAATCAGCCAATTCTAACCATTTACCCAATTCATTGAATAACTATAAAAGGATCCCCCACCTTTAGTTTATAAAAAACCACCCATCCTCATAAAAATTAACAATGAACCATAATATATTACTTAACATGTTTCATCATAAATATTATTTCTCACCCATAAGAAATCGTCTTCATATAATGAAATAACTATTTTCTTTAAAAGCCAATTCTCAAAACAAAAATTACTCAAATAAAAGGAAAGATGAGTTTTCATTGAAGAAAAAAATGGAAGATTGTAAAGGAAACTAGAAATAATAAAAACTTTAATGAATATGTAATATTTTTAACTGTATATATAACAATATACCATTCTTTTTTACTTTTTTTAAATAATGTTAAAACATTATGTAAAAATATTTCTATTGAAAACCATTTAATGAATGTCAAAGAGATATAAAATGTACTTTATAATTAACTAATATCCATAAAAATACATCAATAAAATTATTTTAAAATATAGAAATGGAATAAAAAGAGTGTTTTTAGGTGAAACATGAAAGGAAGATATTTGAAAATAAAGTCCCTTATCCTGAATCTGACTCATCTTTCATGTTATTTATTTTACTATTCTTTAGATATACTCATTTTCTTAACACCTTAAGTCCTATAGTGCTGGTTTTAGAAAAAATAATTCATTTGAAATGTGAGAGATTTTAGGAAGGGATTTGGGTAGAAAATGGTAGAATTAAATTAGATTTAAAGTGTTATATAAATGGAATAATTTATTCACTTTTATAATATATGGTCTGGTCACTCTTATAATATCTCAAAATAATTAATTAGTATAAATTATTTTCCTATTAAAGATGTATCCAAAATAATTTATTTTTAATAAAAGGTTATTGTGATTTAAAATAACATCATCCAAAAAATAATATAGGTTTTCCATATGTTTTTTCCTTAATCATTTGGTTATAACCCCTTATTAAACATTTTGAGAATTACAACAATATTATAATTTTCTTCATGTCAAGGGTTAATAAGGTTACTATAAAATAAAAAAAACCAATAAAAATACCATGGATGATTTAATTAACCATATCTTATTCATTTGGATTAATGAAATATTTTCATGAATTTGATATCATTTAATAAAATATTATTTTCAAAAAACATCAATAAGGCCCATTTTAGAAATATTCTTTTACATTGATTATTTATAACATTAATGCAACCGATGAATTAGAATATAATAAATTCTAGTATCCATATATTGTTATAGGTATCTAAAAAATTATTTTATAACATTAATTCTCTCAAATGATATTAATTTTAGTGTAGTTAGTATCATTTGTTTTATTCATCCATTAATTAGTTTAATTCAAAATTAGTGTTGTGTAATATTTTAAGGAAATTATTTCATCACTAATTTTTTGACAATGATGGATATAAATAATTAAAAAATAAAAATAATATTTAAAACCAACATAGGATTTCGTTATCCTATGTTAAAAATATTATATTTATTAAAAATAAGATTGTGACATTTTGGAATTTTCTTTAAATAAAACATTATTAAAGCATAATCTCATAAAAATGACAAAACAATTCCATATAAATTTTTAGGATGATTATGTATGGAAGGAAATTATAAAATATAATTTAGGAATATTTTGGGGGTCCTTTAATAGTCTTTATCATTTTATTTTTTACTTAAATTATGGGATTTATCTTTTACCATGGTATTTTTTTTACTAAGGATGCTATTCTTAATGAAAATAAATAAAAGGGATATATTCACCAAATTTGGACCCATTAATTCCAAATATGTATTCCATTTTTCAAAATTAAAAACTTAGAGGTTTTAGAATAAAATTTCAAATTAAACCAGTAAAAGGAAATAATAACGGGTTTTTAGAAAAAATTTCTTTTCAAATATATATATTTTTATAATAAATTAATGTATAAAATTATTTTTAAAACCATAATTGGGTTATATTAAATAAAAATGAAATTTAATATTCTTTAAAATAATCCAAAAGTTAATTTTAATTTATAAATACTTTAAAAGAAAATACAATTTTCAATAAAATTGTTATTTTCACTATTCATTGAAAATTAAAACTTTTCAAAAAACTGTTAAAAAATTATCCTTAGTTGATTTTTAAATGGTGAATTAAAAAATTAAATTCATTACTTCATATTAAATTTCTATAATTTTAAAATTAAAATAATAAATAAAACCATTTAATAAATGTTTTAATAAAACTATTTCATTTTTTATTTAAATCAACTTAATAATTAATATTGATATCTATCTCATTAATAATAGTAAATAGAAAAATTATTTATTCTATCATCACATGGGTTGTTATAAAGGGTCTTATGTCTCATTGGTCCAGACTTTGTGATATGAACCAGTTTGTTTCAAAATGGTATTATATTGGTGTTTAGTAGTTAAAATAGTGGTTAATCTAAGATAGTATCATTGAGACCAATAAGTAAGGTATAAATATGATTTTATAGTATTTTTTTGTATGGTTGAGTTACTACTGATATACATAGTTGGGTGAGGTCAATCAACTGTTGAGAATATTTATTTTTGGTAATTTTCATTTTTTTAACAATAAGGTGTATTTTTACATTGATGTTTGAGGAAGGAAATTTTATTTTGAGTCTTTAAAAATATGAATTATTTTCTGATAAATATAGATAACTAAATATGTATTAAATATTTTCTTAAATAATAATTTGTAGTCACATATTTATCTATAAATATATATGTTTTTAATTATTTTTGTTTTTCATTATTTACACGGCTATGTATTTTGAGTCATGTTTTTTTGTAAAAAGGTGATAAATTTCCTAAGAGGAATTTATTATTTCACCAAAATGGAATTCAAATTTACAAGAGTATAAATTATAGAGTTTCAAAATGACCCCCCCTAAAGGAGAGAATATATATCATATGGTATCTCATTAGACCAAATGAGATCACTATAGTAAAAACCCTTGTAGACCAGGCCATCTTCTATAATGCTGGGAACCCTCTAGGCATGATTGATTATGTATTATATAGATTAAAAACATTCCATGAATCTAATCCACTAGGTATTTACCTTTGAAGAATGTTTAATGGAGCTTTCCCTAATGGCCTAAATGATGGTGGTGGAGTAACATTCCATCCAAATATTATTCCAGCCCCACTGCTTAGCTTTATTGATTAGTTACAAAAAGGATTATTGATATGTATGTGTATTTATGGAACCCTTCATGTTAGTAGTATGTATTGTTTGTGGTTATTTTCCACACATTTCTTTCTTCAAGTTCACAGATGTGAGGGGTAAAAAATATTGTTTCTTGGGATGATATACCATGACGTATTATTGGTGTACTGTTTGTCTAACTAAGTGGACAACCGTGAAAGGGTGATGTTTGGGGAATAGTGGGTTTTTAACATTTTGATAATGGTTTCCCAAAACATGTAAAGAATTCCAAAAATCATACCACTTTTATTTTTTTGTGGAGATAATGGCTCCCACAAGCAGGCACATGGTTTCTTTAAAAAGTAAGACCAAACTGTGAAGCCTATCAATATCACTTAAAAATTAGGTTTTTCCGTTTTACCCTTATGTGATTTATGTATTTCTTCCCCATTTATTCATCCATGTTTCAGTATCCTAATCCCTATAGTATGGAAGCTTTATCCCATGGGATTAGTGGATCCCCTTGTTTTCATGGAGGGTTTTTCTTAAGGCATGCCCTCTAATTTAACATTTTTCCTTCTTTTTCTATATTATTGATTTGTTCTTCTATTTATATTAAATTTGGAAACCGCAGATTTAATTTTAGTAGAAATTTCCAATGTTTATAAAGGATTTAGTTTTTTTGTTTCTCTTTTAGGATTTTGGGTACCTTTCATTCTCAAATCATATAGTTTTCATCGAAGGTGACAGGTGTTGACATGATTCTGAGGTAGGTGTATCTATTTAAGGGTGTTTTCCATATATAACCTCTAATTAATTATTTCATTTTATTTTTTATTATAAAAATCACATTAAAATAATTTATTACTGATTATTTATGATTTTTTGTGATGAATGGTTTTTATCGTAAATATGATGTTTTATGGTGGGTTTTCATCGGGAGTTGTCTTGAATGCACTCTGAATATTTTATAAAATGGATCAAAGGGGGTTTATTACGTCAAAATGAGATTTTAATAAGGTTTCATAAGATTTATTTCATGCTGTTTTATTTAATAAATACTATGGTAATAAGTGGTTAATGAAATTGATTTTCAATGGGTTATATTATTGGAACATGTTATCGCATTAAATGTATTTTAAATTTGGGTTTTGAAAAAAAAATTCCTTTATGAAGGATTTATATTATGAATGGGAATGATTTAAAATAAGTAAGGTGTTATTTTAAAATATGAATATTTAATCTTGAGGGAGGTGTTATTGTAAAATAACCATGTTTTACTTGAAGAATGTGTTATTTCAAAATGGAAATGTTGATTTTCATATTGGATTTTGAAATTTCATTGATTTATTGCACTTATTGTGCATGTTTTTTGTTGATTTTAGAATTGAGTATCATATGGATGAATTTTGGTGTGTGTATGGTATTGGTACCTTTTTTTATTTCATAGACTAGCTAAGTTTTATTTTTTAAGGGATTATTAGAGCCTTTTAAAGGAATCCATAGGGAGATTCTTTGATGTTGTCTATGGGACTGAGAGATACTTTGAGAGGAATATTGAGAAGGTTATAATATATACACTAATAGATCAAGGTATATATTGTGATATTTAATCAAGGAATACCATGAGATCATCGAATATTGTTATAATTTCTTAATTAGATAATAAAACATGTATAGACTAAGTCACTCTAAACTCATATGGTAAGATACCATGGTGTACATTACTCATTCCTGATTGGTTATTATATTCTTCTTGTATCATGTTTGCTCCATTTATTGTTGAATTATATATTGTAATCAATCCCAATATTTCATTATTTGGTAATGACATTAGGCCCATTCATTTAAGTTTAAATCACTTTTATATGTAAATGATTTTGCACATGATTATTCCCTTTTTTCCATTACCTAATAATGTAATGATGTTCATCACTATTCTCATGCTTATTCCTTGTTTGTGTGTATTGATAATTTTTATGATAGGTGGATTTATTTCTTTACTTATGGATTGTTTATCATAACTTTTAAAGATAGATTCTTTTTAACAGAAACCAAATGCATTTATAAAGTACTATTTTCAAGTGAACATTTTTTAAAAGTGATATTGGTTATTAAAAGTGAGTTTCCAAACATGATTTATTAGCATGCATGGTTTAACAGACTTAAATTGATTATTAGTGGTTCCTTAGAAGGCATTGTGACTCACACCTTGGATATGCCTTTGGGAGTATGCATAGTTTGTTTTATAGGACATAGGTAATGGAAAAAAATTGTATATTTAGGTGTATCTTCTTAATTACCATTATCTAGATATTATTATGTTAGAGGATACATGGTCTCTTGGTGTTTAGATCATACCGAACTATTTTGGGTTTTTTAGTTTGGGATGCCATGATTTCCCCATTTGGACCTAAATCTCTATTTTTAATTTTTATATTTTTTATGAATATCATGTATATGTATTATTTTTGACATTTTATATATGGTGATGTGATGTTGTTTATGATATTTACTATTATTCGGCACTATATTTAATTTTTTGATGTTTATATATGTTTATCTCATTTATTTGTTTGTCATGGTTTTCCAATTCTTGTATGGGTCATTTTGGTATATATAAGGGAGAAACTATTCCCAAAATGTTTCTTATGATACCATGGTGTTTGTCGCTAGCTCGTAGTGATCGGGAAGACTCTTCGAGCCTTGTGGAATTCTGAAATAGGTGATAGGTCATATTGAACAAGGATAGTTCTCTAGAAAATGGTATTAAATCACACTCACTTGTAATGTTTTGTTTGTATAGGTATTCTAGAGGCTAGGATTTTCATTAAGACTTGGGTGGAGTTTATAGGAAAGGGAATGTCCATCTCTTAGTTTCATTAAATATCATGTTTCTAGGGTTTTTTTGATTGAGTCTTCATCATGAGTTCAAATTTTCATATCTTGATGTATTTTGATATGATGTGATTATTTTTTGATAAAAAATCGTTTTTAGTGATTTTGGGGGTTGGAAAGAGTTTTAGAGGTGAATATAGTGAGTGAACCAGGGTTGCGCGATTAGAACACATGGTTGGTAAACCTTGTGGTGACCATGAAGAATGGATATGTAACCCTGAAAATAATTGTTACATGGTTGGAACAAGGTTTACTAGTCCATGTGGCCAAAATCTTGATTGTGCTATTTCACATCCAGACTTATTATTTTCCTTCCAAACTTCTCAAATTAATTCTAAATGAGCATTCCATTGGTGTGTTATCATATATGGGGTTTTATTGGGGGTCCTAATGGAATTTTATGTCCATTACAGAATGTGGTAATATTTTATATGTTTGAAGGTGTTCTTGGTTTTTTCCTTTGGGGAAACTATATTATGTAATGGAATATGGGTATTTTAAATGGGAGATATGAATTCCTTAAGGTGTTGTTTTTTATAAAAAAATTTGGTGGTGTATTAGAGTGATGTTTTTTTTCTTTCTAAAAATATAATTATTTTTTATCATAAATACTGGTTTTTATAAAACATTTTTTATGGAAAATATTATAAGTGTAAAAAATGAAATTTTGAAATTTACTTTAATTATTAGAGGTAATGCATTAAATTTTTTTTAATGATAGTGTTTTTAGTGAGGTGTTCTATTGAAAATAATTTTTTTAAATAATTTTTTGCATTTAAAGGGGATATTTATGCTCAATGAATTTAACGGACTTTTTTGATTGATATGTAATATTTTAAAGAAATCTCGTTTTGTTAATAAATCTAAAAAATATAAATGAGTGTTTTATTTTATTTTTGGGAAAAAACATATAATTTTTGGTATATAATGGGGTTTCTCCTTAGTTTAAATTAATTAAAGATATGTGGGACTCCATATTGGGTTGATTTTTTATAAAATTATTGATTTAAAATAATTGAATTTTGAAATGAGATTAAAAGATATGTTAGATAATTCTATATGAAAAGATGTTCGAAATGTGAATTTTGATTTGTCCCCTTGGTTATGGGACCACTTTTTTTTGAATTGATGAATGTGGGAAGTATACTCATGTCAAATGTTAGTTGTGGAGTTCTTCCTAAAAAGGTCATAAAAAATGATAGGGAATTGTTTTTGGGAGTTCACCCTAATTGGTTTCATCCTCTTTTTAGATTTTACCATTTTTATTTTTGAATCTTCTTAGAATCCAAAATGATTTGGGGGATTTATAACATGTTATTCCTATGGATTTTTGGGCTATAAAGAGGATCCAATGATGCTTGTTCGGTAACTAATTATTATGGATTATGACTTCTTATCCATGACTCCATTGTACCAGGTAGGTGTTATATCATTCCTTTGAGTGTTCAATGGAGTAAAAATTCCCAAATATTAAGTTTAAACCATGTCTGATGGGTTTTTTGGACATTAAGTGTGTTCAAATTGATATAATCTTATAAAAAATGGGGTTTTTCTTGGAATTTCATGTTAGGCTTCACTAAAAATTGTAGATAAGTGTTCAATGATAGTTTGAAATTTAATATAGAATTTTAAATGAGTTTTTACCCTGTTTGGGTTGTAAAATGAAGTGGTAAACCTGCTTCCCAAATTTTAGGGTTTTTTCTTTGTGATTCAATAGGTGAATTAAAATTTAAATTGTCTTTGAATTTCAAGGAAAACTATTTTAAAAATATTTTGATGTTTTTGAAATTCCTTTAGCATAGTTGTGTCATGATGAGAATTTAAAGGTATAATTTTAAGTATGTTTAGGGTTTTAATTGAAAATTTGTTAGTCCTTGAAAATTTGCATCCATTGGATTTGTGAAAATTTATTTCGATGACTTTTTATAAACATATTTCCAGAAATTTATTTTTATAATTGTCTTGGATTTGGAATTCAAGCCAATGAGCATAAACATAGTTTTCTAAGCCATTGATAATGCCATCTTTAACACTTAGGGTCATTTTCTAAATGAATCATGTTATTGAGAGACACTATTTTGTAAAAGGAGGTTTCCTATGATTATTTAAAAAAAATTATATGATGTTCAAGGGGATTATGGGGTTTATTCTTTCTTTATATCCCTTTTCATTTTTATAGCACTATCAATCTGTTTGGACTTCTATGAATTATTTTCTAGTAAATTCGTTTAGAAATTAAAATATTTATGCTTTGATATTAATTTTTTGGGGAAATTTAGAGAAAGAGGAAAGGACGATTTTCAGTTTGTTATATATTTCTTAAGAAAAATGTCATATTTTTTTCCAAGAAGTTTAAACTCTACCATACACTCTGGAAGAGGGGTATGTTTTTTATAAATGGGTTTGTGGCCTGGTAAAAGTGGTTTTTAAAGTTATTGTTTTTATTTGGTACAAATGTAAGAGTTTTTTTTTAATTTCATGTGTGTGATTTTGCTTTGGAATTCTTATTGTTTTTGTTCTCACAAACTAGTTTGTATGGTGCATTTTTGGTTTTGTGTTTGGGTAATGCCTATTTGTTTTGGTTTCCTTCCTTTGGATATTTTTTTTATTCTTATTCCATGACTATTCTAAGGTTATTTTCTTATTTATTTAGGCATGATTCACCTTTAGGTCCATGATTGGATAATTGAGAAGGGTGTTTCCTTTTCTCTATTGATCACTTGGTAGGGATAAAATTATATGGATTTCCATGAAATAGTATTTAGAGTTGAGATCCTTGTTTACCAATTTAGTACGATGACATAGGTGGAGAACCAATATCATTTATTATTGTGGAATTATCATATGATCTCCCTTGTTGAGGGGATGTGTATTAATCATGATGATGGTTAGACCAAGTAGATGTCAAGTTCCATGATCTTGGTTTTCCATTGAGGATGTTGGAATTAGTTCCTTGGTGGTTTTTAAATGTTCCTTAGAAAATTTTAGAGTTATTTTTTCATCGTGTATATATTCATTTGGAGTGAGTTCTTTTTTTGTTACACCATTTAGGGAAATTATAAATAGTGAAGAGTCCAACACTCAGCCTTTCCTCTTTTTTATCATGTATAAGTGATTTTTGTTTCATTTTTCTTAAATAAATATATTTTTTATATAGACTTGGTGATTCAATATAGAGTAATCATCAGTGTTCATAAGTTTCCTTCAAAATTTCCACCCTAGTTGGTTTTCATCTAACTCACATCATTCTATAAGGTGCATGTTGTGAATCATTATTTTTTACTTTTATCTTGACTAGGGACTTTCTAGGGGTATAAAGTGACATGGTTGGAGTCTTGTGACACCCTTTGGGTCACTGGTATGTCTATTTTGAGTTTAGTTTTTTTTCCTTTTCCCATTCTATTATTTCCAATGTAGTGTGCATGGAAAATATTGTTTTTTAAAAGATAGACACTGGAACATGAACAACACATAATTTTCCTAATAGTGCAGCTAACTATTTAAGGATGATATTTGGGGGATAATGGTATTTTAAATGGATTTTTAATGGTTTTAAAAACCATTAAAACTATTAGGAAACCAACAAATTTAATTTTTGGGAGATTTTGGCTCCAACAAGGTTCACACATGGTTGTACAAAATGTGTTTCCAAAAATGTGGCCTTTCTATATCATTAAAATTTTGGGGTTTTATTGTTTTTTTACTTATAGAATATTATGTCTTTTCTCTCCATTTATTCTCCCACAACTAGATAATTCTATCAACATTTCATAAGAGCTTTCTCAAATGGAATAGGGGGATTCCCTTTCTTTTCAAGGGGTCTTGGATTTATGTAATCCCCCTTATTCATGATTTATCCTTCATTCCGCCTATTATTTCCTTATTAATAAATTTTTATAGAAGATTGAATCATTAGTTTTTTGTTTTGGAAGATCCTATGATTTTTAATGGGTGATTTTATTTATTTTGTGTGGTTTAGGTGTGTGAAAAATAATCATTCTTTAATATAGTGGTTTTTATCGAAACATAATTGTTTAGAGTTTATTTTTGTGGGAGGTTCCTCTATTTAAGTGTGTTTTCCATGGATAACCTCTAGTTCATTATTATTATTATTGTCTAATATCATTTAAAATGATTTGTGATTATTTTTTATCCATTTTCGGTGTAATGTATGGTTTGTATTGAAAACATAATGTTTTAGAGTGTATTTTAAAAGAGAGTTGGATTGAATTCCCTCCTTGTGTTTTTATAAATAGATGAAACATGATTAATGATTTCAAATGGGATTTTAAAGGGGTTTTTAATGAGGTCTTTCATGTTGTTGAATGTTTGACATATTAAAGCTATAAATAGAATATAAAATTTGTTTTAAACTATGCATGTGATGGGAACATTATGTTTATTTAAATGTATTTTAAAGAGTTGTTTTAAAAAAATGGTTTACCTTGATAAAATATTTACATTTTTAATTGACATGTTTTTTCCTAAGGAAGGTGTTATTTTTTAAAAGGAAATGTGTATTTTCATATAGTTATTTAAAAAATATTTTATGTTAGGAACCTATTATAGATTTTGTTTTGTGTTTGTTATTGAGTATCACAATGTGGACCTTGGTTCTATGTATGGTGACTTGGGAATTGGGACTATATATTATATTATACACTATCTTAGTTAGGTTATCCAGGGGATCATGTGAGCCTTTGGGAGGAAGATCGACGGAGTTTCTATAATGTTTTCCAAGGGACTACGTGAGCCTTTGGAAGAAAGAATGATGGGGATTCAATAATTCCCTCCCCTACCCATTTTTATCATTATTTGTTAATGATTTTAAGAACATATGTTTCTATTTAAATCCCTTTTGTTAAAAATTTTTTCTCTCTTTCTTAGGATCTTTTCCCAATACTATATTATATAATGATGTTAATCCATATGATCATTTTTATGCCTGGTTTGGGATCCAATATAAATTTTATATTATGTGTCCTTATTTATTTATCCTATACTTGTTTACAATGCCATTGAATGATGATTTTTTAAGAAAAATTGTTGTTATTTAAAAAATATTATTTTTACATAAACTAGTTTTAAAAGTGAACTTTGTTTAAAAAAAGATTTTTTAGACTAGTTTTATTAGTTCATTTGTCTTAAAATAGTTAAATCACTTCATGGTGGTACCCTACTATAATTTATACCTCAATCCTTACATATTAATTTGGGAATATGAAGATTTTTTTTCAAGACACAAGTAAGGGAAAGCGAACCATGTATTTTTATAGATCTTCTTGATTACTACCGTATAAAAATCATTTTGTTGGTAAAGACAAGGTCTTATAGAGTTTTGATCATATGGAGTATTTTTGGATATTTTATGTAGTTTGGGAAGTCTTGTATTTCTCTTTTAGGCCTTAATTGAAATTTTTAGTTTTGATATTCTGAAAATGGATATCATGTATATATCTTATTTATTACTTATTATATATGGTGATGTGATGTAGTTTATGATATATATTATCATTCATTGATGTGTTACTATGTTTCATGTTAATATATTGTGGCCCATTTAATTTGGTTGGCATGGTCATCTAATTAATGGATGGGAATGTCGATTTATCTATGGGTGAAAGTATTCCCAAAAGGTTTCTTATGATGCTCTGATACTTGTCACTAGCTTGTGGTGATGAAGAACATGTTTCAAACCTTGAGACATGTCAGCTCAGGTGATAGTTTGGATTGACCTGGGTAGGTTTGCTGCAATATTTCTTCAAAATTAAAATCATATAAATAAAAGTTATTATATATCATGAATTCATTTTTATATTTTTAGAAGTGTTTTTAGAGAAAAATTTTCGACGTTTAAACTAAAAAACAACACATGATTTTTTTATAATGACCCCATTTGTTGTAAATAAATGAAAATCAATGTTTTTTAAATACAATAAATGGTCTTTATTATGACTTATAAGGAAAACATTTTTTATCTTCACATAAAGTTGTTATTTGCTGAATGGTTTGGAGGAGAATTGAAGATTTTGAAGCTTATTATTATATGAGGTTGGTATATTTTGAATTATATAGCATGTTAATTTAAATATGTTTTATTTTCGTTTATATATAAATATTTTAAAAAAGTCATTTTATTCCTAATAAATTAGAATAATCCTTCAGTTTTGTTTCATATGTTGTCAAAAATTTTATTTATTAGTTGATTATACTTATATAATTTAAATTTATTGGGTAAATTTTTAGGATTATTTATGAGTGATTTCTTCTGATAACCGGTTTCATGTTATTTGTAAATTTTATTAATATAAGTACAACTTAATTTTTCATTTTCATTGATATCTTAGTTATTTAATAACATCACATTTTTGTTAATGGTTTTTCTAAATGTTTTTTAAAAGTGAAGTAAATTTTTATGATCTATGGATAGATAATGAACCATGGATTTTGTTGGAATAAATTAGAATAATTTACCAAAATTCTAAGTATACATTTATTTTTATTTGAGTGGGTTTATTTTGGAAGAATGTATGTTGATTTAATTTATTTTCCTAAACATATGTTTTATCTTATTTTAGATTAATAAGTGGAAATTTTTTTCGGTTAATTATCTAATTTTACTTCAAAATGGATTGATTGGTTTTTGGTTATCTTATTTATGTATGTATTTAAAAATTAAATTTTAATGATATAGTTTATAAAAAAATTATTTATTTTGGGAGTAAAGATATTTTAAAATCATTTCCAAAGACTTCATAATTAAATACTATTATTTTTTGAAAGATGTGATGTTTTTTATAACTAGGGTAGGGTATTTAAAGTGATTTTAAAATAATATAAATTAATTTATGAAGAATTTTACCTCATTTAGTGATGTTTAAAATTTATTTTTAGGATATATGTGGGCTGGGTTTCACAAATTACATATTGAAAGAGTTTTATAATTTTTTAAAATTTCATTAAAATAATACTAGCAAGAATCGATTCAGTTTTAATTATTTTATTTTGATTCTATTTTTTTTGGAAATTGTTATATTTATTTATTATTGGATATTATATATATGATTCTAAGGAATTATTCATTGTTTGGATATGTTTCTCTTTTAAAATAGATATTTTTATAAAAAATAAATACTTATTTCTTATATTAATTTTATGTTTGGATTTAAGATTTTTTAATTAAATTAAAATGTTTTGGATAATCGTTTAAATTAATTTGTATATTTTTAGGCTATATATGAATAAATTTTTTATTTTGGTTTTCTTTTTACCTATTTGAACTATGTGAAATGTATTAGTTTGAACAACATTTGATTCATTTAGAATTATTGGTTTACATTTTCCATAGTTATGAACTGTTTTTTAGAAAGTGTATCCCTTTATTACATGAATCATGATAGATTTTTTTGAATGTATATATATTTGGATGTGAACTAGTTTATATTTTCAAAATAAAATAATTTGAATTGGTGTCATGTCTAAAAGTGATTATTTGATATTTTGGATAAGTGGTATTGCTAAATAATTTTTTTTATATTTGGGATGAGTTTAATTTTTATGTAATGATGTTAATAATGAAATAAGTGTTATTTAATTGATTATATGAATTGGTTGATAATATTATTTATTTTTGGTTTATAAGTACCCAAGATTGTTTTTGGAACTAAAATGGAAAATTTAAATTGGATAAGTATGATATTTGTGACAAATCAAAGTTTCTTTGGTATAAATATAATTAAATTTCTATTAAACAATGTGTAGTTTAGTGGTTATAAATATTTAAAGGAGGTTTAAGAGGTTATAATTTGTTTTCTTAGTATTTTTACATGGTATGAAAACATTTATCCATATTTATTAATCGTCTTAGGTACCTAGTATTCTGATACCATGTATTTGAGGCACCAAGTAGAGTGGTGGTTGGTCTAGGTGGACCAACAACTACTTAGTGGCCCTTAGGATACTACATGGTTTGGCATTGGGTAATCAGTGATATGGGGCTGGGTACCCAATGTCCTCTTATGAGTTTTTTAAATAAAAATTATTTATTTTATAAAAAATATATAAAAATATACACACACTTCTCCCCTAGTGATGCATGTAATGATATACATCCTTATTGGTTGTGAAGTTTAATGGAAATTCAATTTTTTAGTGAAAGTGAATTATCACACAACAACATGAGGCATTGTAGTGTTTGGTAGAAACTATTTATCATTAAATTATTCAGTCATAAAAGGTTTTATGCTACATCATGGGAGGATGATTTGTGACGAGCTATGTAAAATTAAATTTATTTTTATAGAGGAGTTATCATTCCATATAATGAGGGATGATTCACCACTGAATATGAAATCATGCCCTAATGGTAGGTTGTGAGATTTTTTGTGGCTCTAGAATGGCTCACTATTCCATGGAATATATGATTGGGACACAATTTTGGTGAAGTAATGTTTTAGGTTTCTCTAGGAAGGGGTGTGGTACTGTTTCAGATATTTTCACATCACAATATCCCCTAGATAATTTTTTTATAAATTTATAAATTTTCATTAATTATTAAATCCATTAAAATATTCCCCCTTAGTACCTTTCATATGACCAAAAGATGAGGGAATCCACCACTTTCTTCTCCTCTATTCGATCTAGATGGTTTTCATAGAACATTTCATGATGATTTAGGATTTCTCATATCCTTACTTACCTCTTTAATCCTCCTCCTATTATTATTATTAATTAATATTGGATGGAGATAGGGATTTGGTACCGATTACACTGGATCACTGTAAATAACAGTCGATACTAGGGGGTATTTACATGGTAAGGATATAATAGTTTCAGGAAAAGAGGACACAATTTTTTATGTTTTGTTTTATTAGAGGAAATTCATTGAATTAGTTTATTTATTTTAAAAATTGGGATAGAATTTTTAATTTATTAGAAGTTTGAGGTTACATAACAAAACATTATAGGCTGGAACACATGCTGGGAGTGATTTTCATGTTGTTACCTGAGGTTATAACCATGGGAGGCCACTCACATTGATTTTTCACATTTATGAATAAGAAAATTAATTATAAATTAATAATGGTAATTGATAATAATTAGATATATTTAATTAAAGTGGATTCTCTTTAATTATAAAAGCTTGAGATTAATGTATAATGTTTGATTTGAGCTTGCACCTAAATGGATGAGCTTTTTAAGGATCATAACTCTATTATTGTGGTATGTTTATAGTGTATGTGTGATAATTCTTTCTTACATGGGTTGAATATGAATACATTTTCTTTCACAACATAAATATATGAGTAGATAGGATATATAAGAAATGATCAAACCTATGTAAGGGAGTGTTGAGTGTCTTCACATGAGAATAACTGAATTGTGGGTTTTATGGTGTGATAATTTCCAGTTTTCCTCTTCATTATTTAGACATAAATTGATGTTCCATGTGTTTTTTTGTATCATGGGATATGTGATTTAGTTTTTGGGTATGTGTCATAGCCACATTCAATTGAAAAGTGTATCTGGTCTAGAAATGGCTGAAATGACTTGGATGATAATGGGGTTTCCCATGGGGCACTATCCAAATAAAAATGTGACATGGTTATTAGTTCACTATTTGGTATATCATAGGTTTCCATGTTGGAAATTGTTTTTTCACATTACGACCATTATGGTTGGGTGGTAAGTTAGAAATGGAACTTGGTATAATTCTTGGGGTTACATTAGGAAAATCCTATGGGATATATGATTACTGGTTGGGTAATGAGGATGACTTGGTATTATGAAAAAGGATAGGTTGGGTATAATGATATTAGTGATTAAAATTCATTACCATGATTGGTTCACCTTGTAATATATTTTATCATATCCTATGTGATGGATCCTAGAATTTAGGGATTATACTTTAAAGATATGTAAATGATGATCTATGTTTTAGATGATAGATCTATATCATGAGTGACTAACATCTATGTCATTAAATATAGAACAATATGCCTCATATGTGTGATATACTAGTTGAGATAAAATATGTGGGGTTATGTGGGTATAACTTTGGGATCACCTTGGTTACATTGATGTTGATATGGTGGAGATTATAACATGGGGCCTCGAGAAGCTAGGTGTAGAGCTAAAAAACCATGGTTCTTGTCTCCTCATATGTGTTTAATTTAGTGCCCATAGTAAGATATCCAAAGTCATTGGGACATCATTTTTCATTTAAAATACTTGGTTTGGATGTCTGAGTGCATGATATGCAATCTAGACCCATTATTAGATTGATTGAGAGCCCACGATGACATCTAGAATTTATTACCCATCGTTAGACTTATCGAGTTCTTGAGATTCCATATTTAATTTTCTTCCTAATAGAAAGCTCATGACACTATCTAACATTTCATAAAACTATTTAAATATGTTGAGACACCATGATTTTATTGGGAATTCAGTTCCCATGGATTAAATAATAGAGATTCATAGACATCGTATAGAATTTATCACCCTTGGTTAGACAAGTGGAGATTCTCAGATGATGTATTACACTCTTTATCATTAATGATAAGAATGGAAGTAATAAAGGTCCAACATATGAAAAATATTCTTTATTCTATAGTATGATATATTTTTTTACCATATGTGAATATATAACTATGGTTTGGTGTCATGGTGTGCTGGTTAGAACATAATGGAAAAACATGTATATAATTATGAAATGCATGTTACTTCTTTTGTATTTATTATCTCATGCATATACTAGTATATCATGGAGTTTATTAGGTCTACACCAGTTTTTTCCTCCATATATGGATTTCTCATGACCATATACATGCACCCAGGTAGATGTGAAAACCTTATTTTTGATATCAAATTCTGAGTATGGGTTGCATAGTGGATTGGGTGAAAGTTACTTGATAGGGAATATATACAGGTATGAGTTGAGACTTTGGGTTTCTTATGGAAACCCTATTGTTTAATTTTATTTACATCACATGTGACCATCCTAGTGGGAGATATTAATGTAAATTTTGATTTCAAGACTCTCATTATAATTTGTTATAGAATGAGTGTATTATATTTATTTATGGTTATAGTTTAGATATAATTCTATATGTATGCTTTGATAATCTATATTAGATGGTATTATTAATATCTATCAATAATTAATGTCGTTTGAAACCTTCAGAATATGGATAGGAATGTTTAAGGCCTTGTGGTGCCATTAATTTAGTGGATGTTCAGGTAGTTAGGTTGAAATCATTACAAAATGGTACTAGAAACTTATTTTGGTTGTTTTACAATTTAGGAATTGGTAGATAAAAAATTTGTAGTTATAAATCATGTGGATGACATCGAGCTTAATCTTCATGAACCCCACCAGTGAAGTTAAATTCTAAGTAACCGTGGTTTTTGAATTTTGTTTGTTAGTTTTTATTATTACTATTAAGATATTAATTAATGTATGGTTTGATGATTTAGGTTTTTATAGATTATTTTACTCTTAAAATGAGGTGTCTTGAAGTGTCGGTACATGCATCATACATGGAATGTATAATTCACATGAAAATCATGTGCGGGTGTCAGATTAATGGCCTCATTATGAAGAAGGGTTCAGTTTTTTATAGTTTCAAATAAATTAAATAGTTATTTATTATATAAGTTGATTGTGACTTTCAACTCAAATGGAAAATAGGTCGTAAGTGGGTTTTTAAAATTTATTTCTTGTTTATTGATTGGTAAAATTTGAGTATACTAGGGATATGTTTCAAAATTAGAGATTGTTTACTCATTGAGTTAGATACCCTTAAGGGGAAAGCATAAGGAATGTGGGATTCCATAATTTATGGAGACATAAAGAGAATACAACGAATCTTGGATTGTTATTATTTATAGAGGATAACATTGGGTAGATAACTCACCTAGTGGATAGAGATGTTGTTTTCCTTTCAAATAGTGAAAGGTGGTTTTCATAGCTTGGACTAGGGTAAGTTGATTATGGGTAGATGATTCTTACATTTACATAATTTGTGATAAATGTGTTGTCATGTGTTTGTTATTTGTGTTTTTTATATTCCTTGAGTTATTTTTGAAAACAAATGAATTATAATATCATTTATTTAAGTATTTTTTACATAAAAGGGAAGAAAGGTTAGTTTATTAGGTTCATAATCATGGGATTAATGAGTTGTAACTCATGTTACCATGAGTCTAAATGTATGATCAGGTAATACAAGAGTTTATTATCTCTCATAGTTTTTAAGTGATTAAAATTTATAGTGGACAAAGAAAAGCGATAGACTATTCAGTCTAGCCTTAGAAAAGGAAGAGTGAGAGATGGAGTGGCTCCTATAGGAGAAAATTATGATTATAACGGGTAATGTGTAATGTTTTCATGTGATACCTATTAAATTAAGTAAATAAACTATTGTAAAATACATATTTGTTTCATGTGATTCTTCTTCTATATGTAGGGTAACAGATAAATGGTTATGAACTAAGTCCTTGGGGAACCTCATACGTTTCATGAGAACCTGAGTGATGCAGTGATGTCTGAATTGTGGTGAGTTCCCCTTTGTTCTAAACTAGTTGAAGATTAATTGATGGACACTAGTGGATTTTAGTGAGTAGTGTATTAGGGTGTAATAAAGATTGAAATTTAAATTCATTATCACTGAGTACGAGTATAAGACCAGTGACTTTAGTGAGGCTATGAAGATATGAGTATCTTAGAGCTTATGGTGGTTAGTATAGTCATTTCCACTATTTATAAAGAGAAAATTGATTCATTATTTGAACGAAATGATGCTTGAGTGATGGTGGTGCCAAAGTGGCTAAATTATTAGGGAGTCATAAAAGGGAATTCAAATGGTACGGAGGGAACCATTGACTATTGGGGGGATACGACCCTCTTTTGAAATGACTAGTTTAGGTTGAGGGTAATGTGTTATAAAACGTAGTCATTAGTGTTTGATTTTTTTGTAATATCTTTATAGTGGATGGGTTGGTACGATCAAGTCATTGATTTTATTAATTTATGGGGAATTAGTTTTTTATAATTAATATATTTAGGTGTAGTAGGGTTTCACTATGTTTACTCTTATGATTTAAAGTATTTAATTTATTTTATTTTCCTCAAACATTGCATTAGCATGGTCATGTGTATAGTGAAATTAGTAGGTTGGTATTTGAGGTCCTTTGAAGAATACGTTTTGCTGGTGGACCAATTTTCCTCTAATACCTCAATAAAGAAAAGCGATAGACTATTCAGTCTAGCCTTAAAAATGATTGTTAACGTATAAAATTGATAGTAAAATAATTATTATTATTCTATATGTGATGAAATAATTAACACTTTCCCCATGGTCAATTTACTGAAGTGGTTTTGAAATTATGAACCAAACATCTTCAAAATACCTGATGTAGACTTAACTAATTAAGAATTTAAATATATCATCAAACTAAATGAAGTAAATAGTTTAATAATAAGGGTTTAAACCTAGATAATTTTATTTATAAAAAAAATAATTAACATATGTTTATATATATGAGTTAATGTACATACATGGCTAGTTTGGACTCAAGGAAGGGATTTCATCCCAATTTTCCTTCATTGAGGCATATTTTAATATCATAAACCTAGTTTTATTTACATTGTGTATATATTTCAACTTATAAAATGTTATAAAATTAATTTTTCTGAAATAATTTTATTTTAATTTAAAATTTTATTTATTTCAACCATTGGTATTCGACTTGAAAGTTACCCTGTGGTAACAGGTTTTTAAACTCAATTTCCATTCATTGGGTTATACTTCTACTTCATTGACTTTGCAATGACATTATTCTATGTGAATTGATATCTAAATTGTGTTATTATATATTTATAATTTTTTATATGGATTTACTATTTTAAAATAATCATTTCATTGATTAATTATTTTTTAAAATGTTATAAAATTTTCAAGGGATTTCATGGTCTCAATTTCAATTATTTAAAACAAAATTCATGTTATTCACCATGATTTATTTTATATGGTGTAAAACTACTATATTAATGTTTTATAATATATTAATTCATATAAATTATGTGTTATATATAATTATGTTATTTTCTTTCAATCAATGTAATTTTTATTCAATCATTCTCCATGATGCAATAGTTTTGTCTCAAACTTCCTTCTTCAAGATATTTTTTGATTGATTCACCTATATTCATTTACAAGATTTATATAATGACTCCTAAAATATAATATCATTAATATTTTAATACTCATGTTATTTTATGTTCCTTATTATATTCTTTCTTTCAAATTCTTTTTATTTTTAAAAGGTCAAAAATGGTATTCATTAAAAAACATCGTTTTAATGTTTTTAAAGACTTTTAACAAAACTCTTCTTCCATGTTATTCATATCATTTAAAAAAATTTATAATAAAATCATAAATTATTTCATAAAGATATTTTCCATGATAATTTAAATTAGTTTCAAATTTTTTGAAAATAAATTTTTTTAACATTTCACAAAAGGGTCACTTAGACTCTATTTGAAAAGGATTTAAAAGAATGTTTAATTTTAATGTTTTCTATGGTAACTTATTATCCCAACATTAAAAATGTAATTTTAATTGAATATTTTTTTATATTATTACATTTTTATTTAAAAAATATTTTTTCCCTAATATTTTTTAAATTCTTATAGCATATTACCCATAGAAAAGTATATTTACTCTTGTTTCCAAATATATGTTTAAAATTTTATTTAAAATGTTTTTTACTCTATAAAATCATCCTTTATTGATTATTCTAATTAATTAGGATTGTGATCGTTTGATTCCATACCTATTATTTATCTATATGGATTATCATGATTGTTTAAAAGGGATTAACATAACACCCAATTCTTTTACATGGGTTAAAGAAGTTATAATGAAAGGATAGTTATTTTTAAGGAGGATATTTTGAAAAGAGAGTTATTTTAATTTTTTTACACATGAATGGTACTTGTAAATTATTGTTGATGATAGTTGAGCATGATATGAATTATGTTCATCAGTTATCCTGATAAAACAAATCAAAACGGGTGATCCCGATATAACATATACGAATGGGTGAGCCTAATACAACATATATGAATGGGTGATTCTTATACTGCTTATACGAATAGAGTATCCTGATATAACTTATATTAATAGGTGATATTGATATATATATAATGCATTGGGTAATATTCATTATATTCAAATACAAGAAGTAGGAGTTAAACATAGTGTTTTATCCTATGGACTTAATTGGTATCTAGTTATTTCTAACACATACTATAAAAATAATGTTCTAAGATACCAACACATTTTCTATATATTGGCTATCAGTATTTAATATTTCCTTTAATCATGACTTACATCACGTGGATCTAGATTATGGATTCCTATAAATATTTTCTTTATTAAACCATTATTTCATGTTTTATTATTGATGATACATGTATTTATGGACCTGAATTCCATAATTTTATACATATTAACTTTTATTATATCAACATACCCTTATTATCATATTATTCTCACTAATTCTATTAAATTGTTAATGCTAATATTTACTCTTACTGATAATTTTATCTCACACTTCTTATGTTTATGTTTCCATGGGTTGTGAAGAATGTTGTTAAATTATTCATGTCTAGAAAGGTTCCATGTGTGGGTAATTTTAAGGGATATTTGGAAGAAATGTTTTTAAATGAGAAAATATGGGTATAGTGGGAAAAATAATAATTTGAAAAAATGTCAAGAACTATGTCGGGATGTCACCCAACCTAACACTTGACCAGGTCTGTGTCAAGAACCAAAGGGTTGACCTGATCCGTATGGGCTGGAAACTAGTGTTGGTCATCAAATGAAATACATGTGGGAAATATTTCATCCCAAATAACAACCAGGATCATATAAATAAAATTTAAAAACTAAGCATTCCACAAAACTAAATCTGAATATCAAATAGATATATAAATAGATTTAGTTACAATAGTAGAAAAAAGAAAAAAAATGAAGACAAAACTGAAACAGAATGAAAAAAATGAACTAAATATTTACCAATAATATCCACGCGACCACTTGGTCACCTCCAACCACAATACAACCTCTGATCCAACAATGAGCAACTAAACTAAGAAAACTTGAGAAGAATGGAACCTAAAACTGAAATGATAAAGTAGGCGTGAGCACTAAAATGATTAATAGGAATGCTTAAAATAAACCATAGAATCCATGTGCTTTCCTTTCCCAAAAAATCCACTAACACTAGTTTGAAATACATATATAAAAATAGATTTTTCCAATATTTTCATTTTAAAAAGAGAAATCACAATCTATTTCTCAAATGATTCAAAATAAGGCACAAGGTGATAGTGGGGAGGAGATAAAAATAGCAAGTGACCATTTTTCATAAAAGTGAAAAAGGGAAGAGTGCATTCTCATTTAAAACATCTACCTTTAAATACCTTTCAACAAAACATACATTTAATATTTTCCATATAAATATCAAAACCAAGTATAAAGAATTTGGTTCTACGCAACTAGGGAAATGGAACTAATTGACCTCATTTTGGAGGAACATGAGAAAACCTAGGAAATCAAATTAGAACTAGAACATACTAATACACGTGACTCATCTTGAAGGCATTCCCTACCCAATGATATTAAAATGATCAAATTCCCTGTCATTTCCCTACCTGGCCTTGACCGAAGAGCCCAATCCCAAAACACTAATAACAAAACATCCCCCCTGTTATGGGCCACTAGCCAATGTGTAATCTAAACTAGTATAAAAATCATTCTTAGTAAACCTCTTTGATTTTCTAGGTTCCCATGCTATGTTCACAAAGGGGTGTTCTACATAATAAAATCAACAAGCCATATACTTGCTTCACGTACACATCACAAAAACTGGTACCACCCTAGACCCCTCAAGGGTAGTCCTTTGCCTTAACATAATAATCACACATGGGAGGTATCATACTCAGGAAACTATGATCATAGGTCCAACAACAAGCTAAGTGACCCAACCCAATAATGGATTTCCAAATAGCCAATTCATAATGTCAAATGGCCCTTTACTTTTTAATATTCATGCATCAACCAAACCACATAGAGATTATTTCCAAAACAACATAAAACATAATTTTAATGTTAACACTTCCAAACATGCCATATCTTCCAAACACACTCACCCAAATAGTTCACAATTGTCAAATGGGTGTTATAAATTTCAATACTCACCCAATCATGTCTCAAGGAAAATCGGGCCAAACCCTGAGAAACACATTTGGAATCACTTTTCAAACACAAAATACCCAATTTCCCCCATTTTCGTAAAACATGAGAACATTTTAGGGAAAATAGGAGAAAGGGGAGAAGATATATTATTGAGGGAGACTATCTCTAAGGTTCCATCTTCACTTGATTGCATAACTGTGTGTACACCTAGTGAACCCATGGTTGTGCCTCCATCTAATGGAACACTGAAAAACCAACCAAAAAATTTGAAACTGAATTTCAAAAATCCACCATTTTATTTCAACCCAAAACCATCCATTTCGCTAATTTTTTAAATACAACACATTTTCATAAACCAAAATTCCCCTTTTAAAAAAACACCAAACTACACCAAGATAAAATCTCCATGTTTCACACATAATGTTTAAAACATAATACAAACATATTTAAGGAAACTTTTCATTCGTAAAAACCCCACTCAATCATCTAATTTCACCCAAGGAGCACAAATTATATTTTTTAGCAAACCCATTAGGCAAAATACACAAGGGCATAAACCATGATTTATGTAAAAACCTATTTTTAGAAAAACTTTAAAAGTTCAAAATATCAAAACAAGATTAATAAGAGTATCATATAGGTGAGAAACATGGTAATAAATTTAAATAAACATCAAGAAATAAAGAAAATGAAAATGAAAGGAAAATATGGGATTCGACCACGTCAACAGTGTGCGAATGTATTGAAACTTCAAGGGAGAGTAGAACTAAGCCCCAAGGATTAACCTTATACCTTAACATCAAGGAAAACGACCAAAATCAGCTAAACATAACCCTATGGTTCTTCCATGAAGAAAATCCCAAAAGAAAACCCTAGAAACAATGAGGGGAAGAGAAAGAGAGAAGATTTTGTGAAGGAATGCGGAAGAACCAGCAACATTTCTTTAAGAATCGCACCAAATCACCCCAAATTGAAGCAGGAAAAAGTGGGTCTCCCTATGGTCGATGAAAAACAGGTAGGGATCCAGATTAGAGGTGGAATCGCCCAAATATGGTTTTTTTGGATAAAACTTATTAAGCTTGTAATGTGATGGATGGTTTTGCTGCATGGTTTGGAAAACCATGCACAAACTGTGTGAGAGATACTGGAAAGATTCTAGAAACTTATAGGGTTAGATTACATGGTTTGGGGAAACCATGCTTAATCCGTGTGACCCAAAAAAATCCCATAACACTTAAAATAAATTCCAAACACTATGTATTTCCCCCTAAAAATACTTGAATGTTTTAAACACAAAGATAAGACATTATGGGTGTCATAAACTCCCCAATATGAAACTTTATCTCAATATCAATAACAATACCCAATAATTGGTATAAAAGGAAACCAAAACCACAAAAACACAAGGAATTTTGTTGGTCACTCAACCCAAAACTCTACCAAAATATCCAACATCAAGAAAATAATAAAATAAATAAGTATCCTAGGTCAGGGTGTGAAAATTATCCCCCCACAGACACTTTCTATCCCCAGAAATACAATATGTCAATGGATAGTCAAAACTAGTGTTTATACCTAATCAAAGTCAATGAAATCATAAACATCAGGGTGACCTTTCACTCCACAAGTTACATCCAACCAATCAAGATGAAACCACCACATAAGAATGGGGATGAGGTGGGAACACGAGTGGGTTCTCCCCAAAAAAATAACTCAAATAATATAAATAACATTTAAACCCCAAAAAAACCCCTCTGCAACCAAGAACTCAGGATTTTGTAATTTAAAATTTATGGGTAGATCACATAGTTTGTTCGCACAGTTTACCAATCTGTGCGCCAACTGTGCACCCCTCAATGTCTATAATGGACACCCTGCATGGCTTGGCCACAAGGTATACAATCCGTGTGAAAACCGTTCCAAATTCCACAACCTAAAAGGCACCAAGACGCATAGTTACCTATGACCTACTATAGATTCATGTTCTAGCCATGCCGTTGGTTCTCTCTGCATGTCTGGGGCCCATAATTCTGACTAACCATGTGTTAACCATGCTTCACCTAGAAAAAATTTCTAGAAAACTCCAAAAACCAAAAATCTGGACGGGTTCTGAAACCAGAAAAACTATTTACAAGATGTACATTACTACTACTAAAATAGATAATGGTCACACATGAACCGAATACAAAAAAAATCAATTCCTAAAAACACTAGAATCTTCAAATGAATACTACTGAATGTTTAAACTGAGACTGACCTACACAAAAGTTGAGACACAGTCTAAAAATAATGAAAAATTTCAGATTCCACCTTCAGATAGAATCAACCACTTGGGATAAAATAGATCTTTTTCAATACTAGGTTGGGGTTTCACACCCCTGGAACTCATGACTGTGTGTGAGCTTCACCTCGAGACCTATGGCTGGGGCTCTAATGGATGAAGAATCTCATACCTCATAGTCAGGTACTGTCATCCTCTGGTCACAACATCCACTTCCAATAACCCTTCTTACAACACTTCTCCAGATGACCCATACAACCATGATGATGGAATGTCTTTGGTGGATTTCAACAAGAGGTATTAGATTTTCTAAACTGGCCACACTGGTGGCACTCACTCGAATGGCATGATGAACTGGAAGCCAGAACCAAATGGAGGGATCTCTCTTGAATATGCCCCTCTATTACACACTCTTCACCATATGGGGAACCTTTACGAGCAAAAACAGAGATAAGAATACCTACTACCTCTAAAGAAAATGATACCATCTCCTATTTATTCAAATATGGACCTTCAAACAATCCCAGAATATCACAAACACTAGTATCTTCTAGATTTCCTAATGATTCGAATACACATTCGACATTATTAAGTCACTTCATTACCTCTAACAGAACTAAATCATTACAAAATATAGGAAACTACCGAGAATAAAATAAAATTGGGCTTGTCTCATTAAACGTCTTGGGGACCTTTCTTGGTGTCATACTCGGAATAATAAAAGGAACACTAATTCAAAACCAACATCAATCCAAATTATAATCAGAAGGAATATCTCAATCCAAAATAAAAGCTTTAAAATCCAATAATATACAAACACTTCCAAAAAACCCATTCCCCAAAACCACCATTTCATTTAAAATACAAAATTGCTTTCTCCCAAGGTCACTTTTCTAAACAGAACACCAGTTTATTAAGAAAAATCAAATTTTCATAATTCAAACATCCAATCCTCAATGGAAAATTAATTTTCAAAATCATTCTTTTTCAAAAAATCACCAGTGGAATCCAATGAACCATAACATTATGTCCATCCATTTCCATCAACATATCTTTCGAAAATTCTCCCCACACATTTTCTACACATACCCACACACTTGTGATCCTCTATAAGTAATACCAAGGGTCACATCATTCCTTTCCTCATCAAAACCCAAGCATTTGCCAAATTACCGTACCCAAAACGCATTCAGTTTTCAATATTCACTTTACAAGTTTAAAACCATGTGAAGAAAGCACTTTCATCCCCAAAACCATTTTCATTTCCAAAATCACTTACACCACCAAAACCAGGATAGAGCACAACATACACCAATGTAACCTGGAATGAGGAAGCAGTGCTTATGCCTAACATGATTACATGGTTGTGATCCATGCCCTAAGTAAGGAATCACAATAATAGGGTCATGAGCTGGGAACTTGGACTCCACATGGGTCACTACTTCATGTGAGGTCACATCATGACATCGATTCACCACTATTTTCATCCCTCAATCTAAATCAAAGACTAAAGACTCAAATCTCGGACTACCCCTGGTAACTTAGGTCTCATCCCGAGCGATGGTGATCTGGAACTGACCTGTTTCCTACCTCCTGAGCCCCAACAATTCTAATCTCTATATACCAGACACCCAAAATATCAATAACCTAACTTTAATACCATTCTTTAATGGACCAATCCCAAATTCCATCCAACCCGAAACTTGACCCGGTCCATAGAAAGGCATGAAATGCATTCCCAGTCCCTATGGGATGGAACCTAGTGAATGAAATCAGATGAAATACATGTGGGAATGATTTTAGCCAAAACAATAACCAGGATCATGTAAATAAAATGAAAAAATTGCACATAGAAAAACTAAATCAGAATCTTAAATAGAAGTATAAATAGATTCAGTTAAAAAAAAGGCGAACAAAGCAGAAAACCAAAGAAAAAATTGAAACTGAACAGAAAAAAATGAAATAAGTTTCTACCAAAAATCTCTATGTGACTACTTGGTCATCTCCAACCACAACACTAACTCTGCGCCAACAGTGACCAACTAAACTAGGAGAACTTGAGAAGAATAAGACCATCAATTGAAAAGATAATGTATGCATGAGCACTGAAATTCTCAGTAGGAATGCCAAAAATAAACCACAGAATCCATGTGCTTTCTTTTCCCAAAGCAATCTATAAATATTAGTTTGAAATAAAGTTATAAAAAATATTTTTTCCACACTTTTATATTTAAAACAAGAAATCACTATCCATTTCCATCATGACATAAAATAAGGCACAAGGTGATAATAGGGAGGCGAACAAAATAAAAAGTAACCATTTTTTATATAAGTGAAAAAGAGAAGAGTGTATGATCATTTAAAGATTCTACCTTGAAATACCATTCACAAAAAAAAACATTTAATATTTTCTAGATAAATACCAAAAGTAAGTATAAAGAATTTGGTTCTACACAATGAGGGAAATGGAACTAATAATACTCATATTAGAGGAACAAAGGAAAACCTAGAAACACAGAGGAGAACCAGAACATACTAATACATGTGATTCATCCTGAAGTCATTCCCTACCTGATGACATCATAACCCCAAATGTCCGGTTTTTACCCAACATGGCCTTGACTGAGGGGCCCAATCCTGCAGCACTAATAACCAAACACCCCCACTCAAGGCCACTAGGAAGTGCGTAATCTTAACTAATGCAACAATCGTTCTCAGTAAACCTCTTTTCTATGCTATTTTCCCATGATATGTTCACAAAGGGGTGTGCTGCACAATAAAATCAACAATCCATATACATTCTTCACATACACATCACAAAAATTGGAACCACCCCAACCACCTTAAGGGTTTTTCCTTTTATTAACATAACAATCAGACATGGGAGGTCACATACCAAGGAAACTCCCATATTATGGACAACAATAAGGGAAGTGAACCAACCTAAGAAGGGTTTTCCAAATAGTCGTTTCAGAATTCCAAATGGGCCTTTTTATTTCAACATCGAAGAATCAAGAAAAAAACATATAGATTATTTCCAAAACTACATCAAACATCATTTTAATGTTAACATTTTCAAATGGGCCGTATCCTCTAAAAACACACAATCAAACACTTCAAAATTACCCAACATGGATTATCATTTGCAATACTCACCCAAGAAGGTCTCAAGGCCAACTAGTCCAAACCATAAAGAACACATTTGGAATCACTTTTGAAACACAAGAAGAAACACATCCCACATTTTTTGAAAACGTGATAAAATTTTATGGAAAATAGAAGAAAGGGGAGAAGAGGTACTCTTGATGGTGACAATCTCTAGTGTTTCATCTTCAATTGACTGCACAAGCATGTGTGCACCTAGTGAACCCATGGTTGTTACTCCAATCAATGAAACACTCTAAAACCAACCAAAAATTTTGAAACCCAATTTCACAAATCCACCATTATTTCAACCCAAAACTATCCATTTCACTCATTTATAAAGTACAACACATGTTCATAAACCAAGAAGGCCTTTTAAAAACAAACTCCAAACCACCCCAAGAGAAAATCACTATGTTTCACAAATCAAGCTTAAAACATAATCCAAACAAATTTAAGAAAACATTTAATTGGGAAAAATCACATTCAACCATCCAATTTCACCCAAGGAGCACAAATTACATTTTTAGAAAACCCCTTAAGAAAAATAAACAATTCCATAAAGAAAGATTCATGTTAAACCCTATTTTTAGTAAAATATAAAAATTCAAAATATCCTATCAAGCTTAATAAGAGTATAATATTGGTGCCAAAAAATGTTATAAATATAAATAAACATCCAAAATTAATGGAAATGAAAAGAAAGTAAAATAATGGATTCGAGTACCTCAATGGGGTGCAGATTCGATAAAATATTAAGGGAGGGAAGAGCTAGGCCACAAGAACAAACAACATTGCCTAACATCAAGTAAAATGATAAAAATAATCTAATCCTAACCTTATGGTTTTCCAAGATAAATAAACCCAAATAAAACCCTAGAAACAAAGAGGATAAGAGAAAGAGAGAAGATTTGATGGAGGAATGAGGAAGAACCACCAACCTTCATTAAGAAATTTCCCCAAAATCGCCCCAAATTGAGGCTAGAAGAAGGGGGATCCCTCTAGTTGATTTCAAATATGAAGCACTCCAAATGAGAGGTGGAATCACCCAAATCTAGTTTTATGATAAAAGTTAGTAATATCCTAATGGGTTTTATGGTTTTGTTGCATGACTTCAAAAACCGTATGCAAACCGTGTGAGAGCTATTCAAAAGATTCTAGAAACATGTAGTGTTAAATTTCACAGTTTGGGGAAACCATGCTCAAACCGTGCGACCCAAAAAATTGTCCAAAAAACATAAAATAAATTTTCAACATAAGGGACTTCCACCCAAAAATTATTGAATGTTTTAAACACAAAGTAGTGACACTTTGGGTGTCACAAACTCCCAAACATGAAACTTTATCTCAATATCAATAACAATAACAAATTGTAGTAAAAAAGAAAACCAAAACCGCAAAATCTCAAGGAATTTTGTTGGTAAATCAACCAAAACCTCAACCAAAAGATCAGATATCGATAAAAGAATTAAATAAACACATATCTGAGCTCGGGTTGTGATAAGAAATGAGTATTGTTATGTAAGAAATTTCTTTAATTCTCTAAAAATTAAAACCTAAAAGGTCATTCGATATATATGTCTTTGTAATTTTATTTTTTATTTTCTATTGTTTGGATGGTTGAAATTGGGTCACATTTATTTGTATCAAATCCAGAAATACAAAGATTCTATTTTTAGAATGGGAATTGGGTGTATTGGTCTAGCTCTATTATAGTTGACATGAGAGTAAGTTTTAGAAAACATATGAGATTAGTATTTTTTCACAGGAGGTTAACTAAAGGGTTATGGATACCATCATGGTTTTATCAAAATTAAGGTTCATCATATGTTCAAAGGAATAGACACCCCTTTGATGTTTTAAGTTATGGGATATTTACTGTATTTTAAACGTTTACTAGGTTTAGGAAGAATAATATATCGAGGCTTAAATAAGGTGATGTTTTAAAATATATTTATGTTTATACTAAGGATAACCATTTTGGTTAGTATATGCATTTTATTTATGATATTTTAGTGAATTTCACTATATTATAAGATTATATGGTGATTTATCCTAGTGATTAATGATATTTTAGAAGATTTTATATTGTGTTGACATATATTTAATCCTTATTTTAAACATGATTGATTATTTTGGAAGCAGAATATTAAATTTTTTGGACGTAAACTGAAAGGAATGATACAAACTTTGAGGGTAAAAATTTATTTAATGTTAAGGTTATTTGGGAAATAATTTTATTTATTTATTGAATGAACAATGTTGAACATTTAGTGTTATTATTTAATTTTGTTGATCAATTCAATATTTATTCATATGAAGGTTTATAAATTTTTTATATTATCATACCTTTTGATAACCATTTTCGTTTTTTTATTATATATATATCAGTTAAAGGAATAAATTTTTATATTTTTAGGGATTATTTGATCTGTTATAACATGATTTTAGTGATTTGGACATGAAACAATCCATCTTAAATGCTCATCATTTAGAGGGAAATATGATATTGTGGTGGAAGTTGATTAAAGGATGTAATTCAATATATAAATTATGTATTTTTTATTATGTTTTTATTCTATATGGTAAGAGACTTCCTCAGCATTAGGAAAACAATCATAAAAAATGATATTCTATTATTATGTTTTTGATGAATCGATGGTCATTTTCACACCTCATTGATTTATGGTTTTGTGTTGATTAACATTCGCATGATTATCCACATACCGATGATTAGTGTTCTATACCACTATCCATCCTTATCGGTAAATTAATTTTCCCTCCATGTCAATATTTTTACTTTTCGCTAATGTTAAAAATATTTATAAACCTAGTTATATGTTATTTCTGACTACCTTTTTATTTCCTTTTCCCTCTTTTAGAAAGGAAGTTTTATTAACCCTTTCACAATGTGGGTTTTCAACATATGTATTTTAAATTATAATCCCTTGATTACTAAGGTCAAGTTCAAAGTTCGAGGAAACGATTTATTAATGGAGGTATAATTTAATATCCTAATAATTAGAAAAATACAACTATGTTCGATCGTATATATAACACACCACATCGATCTTAAACAGACCCTGAAATATTACTTTTTTAAATACGATCATTTTAACCAATATGTTAAATATTTGGGTATGAATAGTATTAACCACATTATTAAATATATATAATATACCTATTTAACACAAATTTACTAATTAATTATTTTTAATAAAAACTCAATTTTTAGTAAATCCGCCTTATTTTTCAAAAATGTATTTTCTTCAAAAATTGTTTTTATTGCTTTTTATAAGTGAAAATTATACTTACTTTTGGATAGTTTTAAAAAATATATATGATAAAAAATTTATGATTTTTGAAATAATAATTTCAAAATTATCTTATAGAAATTATTTAATAATTTTTAGAAAAGAAATTTGAATTTTCAATGAACAGTAAAAAACACAGATTTTTATTGAAAATAGTAGTTTTCTATTAAGAAATTACCAAGTAATTTTTTTTATAATGGTTCCAAAGAAATATTAGTTCTATTATAATATTAAAAATTTAATTATGTTAATTTGAATAAATTTTATGGTTTAATTTTTTACAAATACATTCTTATACTCAAAAAGACATTTTTTTGAAAAACATATTTTTCATTCTATTTTATGTTTTTATGTAAAATTAATTTTTTACACCTGTAGAAATTAAATATTTAAAAATATATACCATATTTGAAATTATATGGCTCAATTTATTTAAATAATTCAATTTTATATTTTTTATTATTAATGGTATCCAATGTAAATTTTGCTTACCATAGTAAAGTTATATGAGATAATTAAGGCTAAGAATAAATTTATAAGGTCTAAAAATCAATAAAAAACATTCCTATATTTCATTGTATGAGCTTAATTCTTCCATAATAATCCAAAATTCAAAAATAGGACCATTTTTTAATTTGGGTTTTGTTGTGACCTTTATAATATTTAAGTTATAGATAAAGTCAATATTATCACTTCCTTTCTTTTAATATTTATAATATATTTTGATATGGATAAAGATAACTTATGTTTAGTTATAAACTGTTATTTTAAATATGAATGAATTTATTTTATCATGGTAATTTATATTTAATTTTTTTGTGATGAAATAATAACATTAAATATTTATTTAACTCCGACACAATGCATTCATATATAGTAAAAATAAAAAAAATGATCTAAAAAATGTTAAAATTAATAATTTTTTAGAGATTTAAAGCGTACCGGGAATTTTTAATTTAAATTTAAAACATTTGATATTTTTAAAATGTTTATATTCAAATTTCATTACTTTTATGTTGTTTTAAATGTCATATCATGTGAATAATTCTTAAAATTACCCTGGTAGCATTTTATGTTAAATATATTTTATTAAATTATTTAAAATTATAAAATCATAAAATAGTATAAGTACTATAATAAATGGTTGAAAATTTCTTCCCTTTTATATTTATGCACCAAATATTAATTTATAAGTACAATTATAACCATTTAGTATTAGAAATATATTGTCATGATTAAGGTTAAAATTTATTAACCAAGGGGTTAAACCAAATGATAATATTTAAAATGATATCTAAACATGTAAAATAGCCGATTCAATGATTACATTAAAAAATTCCCATCATTTTCATAAAATCAATGTCATTTTTTATCTATTTTAAATGAGTTAGACACATATTATATTATAATATTTCATGTATTTCTAAAAATGACATTATTGTTATTTTATAAGAAAAAATATTTTATTAAAAGATTAAAAATTCATAAAAATGATATAATTTGCATGGTGATTAGGATCTGGTTTAAAATATATTCTATGGTCCATTTATTTGTCAGTTGTTTTTTATGGTAACTTTATCTACCCCTATAGAGAAAAAATATTGATATCATGATAATTATCAAAAGGGTTAACATTCAGTTAAAACAAATATTGAATGGTGTAGACATCACCGAATCTTGTATAAATTTTATTTTATGATATTATTTATAATAATCCCCATATTATCTACCAATAGTATCTATTTGTATCCATTTTTCATGAAAGTTAATTTATATTAATTTATTAGTTTATGAAATTCCCTGAGTACCCCCTCCCCTCACAAATAAAAGGGCACCACCTATCCTATTTTATTTACACTTCAGGAACTATTTGTGTAATGCACTAACCTCGGATCACCTTTAATGGTGCTCTAGGTCAGTACACCACAAGGCCTTATGAACATATTCCCATATGCCAAAGGATTCTGAATTTTAGTGAGAATCTATTTTGGGATAGTTGGGAGACTATACCCTATGGGATAATAATTATAATAATTGTAATAATAATAATAGCACTGTAGAAGCCCAAAATCAAACCCAATAGAAATAATATAAAATAGAAACCAAAAAATAAAAAATTACACCATCTAAACATACTAGATAAATTCTACATGTTATGATAGTCAAATATGTAAATTCAAGACCACCCATGGGATAATCATGTAAATATATAAGCAAGACCCAAAATAAACTCCACCCCAGCATAGAAGAACCACCTGGACCATCAACTAAAAACTATTCCATCCATCTCATGAACCCTTAGCATATCCCATATCACTAATTTCTAAACTATGATCCAAATCCATTTCTCTCACTCAAAGCTATAAATTGTGTACTCATCTCGATGGTCCCTTGTAGGGTGTGAGTATGAAGTTATTAGGCCACCACCAACATGTGTCTAGAATACATCCATACATATTCCATTGTATAAAAACTTAAATAAATGACAATATATTGCACAACATATAAACCACATCACTTTCTATAAAAATGCACACGGGATCATTTACGTACCTCATCCAACGTCGAATGGGAATGATGGGTCAACTTTATATCATTATGAGGGAACCCTTGGTCCCTCATCCATTTCCATAAAACATGGAATCATTTTCTAACCATTACCTCATATGAATGATGACATTACCTAATTTTCTATCTATGAAAACCCATCAATTTAATATGATGTCTCTTCGTCACACCCATAAACATATCACAAGTCCATTGTACTTCCATTAATTAAATCACTAACTTATTTTTCCTAACATCATGTCGATATTCATCCTTCCATAGTCCTGAACAATCTTCCCCGTCATAATAGAGATCATCAACCCCCATTTGATGTTAACATGCACCATCAACCAGGGCCTTCTTATGGTTACCATCTCCTATGAACTGATATTTATCACCATCCTCTAATTTATAATGTCTACAGAGTCCTCCACCCACATCATGTGATCAAAACCACCTCACTAGGCCCTTATTATATGTGTTCATGACCTCTATAGTTCTAGAATCTAGCAATACTGATCATAAATCACCAAAAAACCTATGAACCAAATCTAGTGACCCCCACCCCATCAACACCTAAGAACCATGTTTCCCATCTTCCGGTGATTAACATCACCCATGGTATCACAAGCCATTCCCTCCCTATTCGCATAGAACCAACATAACCATAGGTTTACTTTAATAATTTTATAAAACTAGAAACATCTTAGTGAAGAAACCATGGAACCCCATTTCAATACTTCTCTTCCATAAAAGGATAAAACAATCCCTATCATGCACAAGATTACCCCCACCGCAGTACTGAAAAATAATATAAAATAAAAGTATTAGAAAACTAGACACCCCCAGACCACTCCCAATCATTAATATTTAATACGCATTACATAATACAATCATAATCAGGGTAAATATAGTAACCACATAAATTATACAAAAATCTATCCAACTCATAGAAAATTGACCTCTAATTCAGCTTCAGATAGTGGAAAATGGGAAATCAGATAAAAACCCTAAAATAGGGCATAACGCCTAAAATAAAGGAATACATCAAAATATGTGAGAGAAATCATTTAAATTTGAATAAGAAGTTTTATCTTTTCCTAAATTTACATTCCATGATTAAAAAAACTAAAATTAAGTGAGAAACAATGGAGAAACATCGAGGGACCCCAAACGTGAAAAAGAGAGTTAGCTGTGCATGTCCCTAGTTGAATTCCCCCCATCTTTTTTATTTTTTTTCCTTTTATTCGTGTATTAACACATAAAAGGAATTAAAATTTAGATCACACCATGAAAACCTTGGATCCTGGAAAATTAAAACCATGAATTTCACATTCAGAATTTGAATGCCTAAGAGATGATATCAATTCATCCTCTATTTTCTCTATTTCACCCGAAACCTGCCACAGGTCACATCCCAACACCTAAAATAGTAAGAAATTATTTGAATACATTTTTTATCGCTTCAATAACTTATACTCATCTCCTATGAAAACAAGTATGATAAAACCACCCCACCTTCCAAAAGCTCATCAATAAGATATTTGGTCATACACTGACCCATGCTCAAACTTATCCTAAGTATCTTCATCTCTACTATCCATACCATGGGATGATACCAAACATATCCATCTCATTTCAACATCATGTTCTACCCTGGTTACTCACTCAATAGGATAATTCCTTAGGTAGTGATCCATATCTTTGGAATCACCTATATGGTCGCATCCGAACCCATTTCCCAATATACTGGTTATTCCACACCAAGCATCCCCCAAGAAACACAAATCAAGACCATTACATACCATTAGTTTTCCATCATATCATATTCTCATTTTTATTCATTTTACATATGATTCCTATAATTTCCTACATCACAGTTGATTCCTGAAAGTCCCACATCACACATGATTCCCAAAAAATCATGCATCATATATAATTCCCACAAAAGTTCTTTCATTCCAGTGAATCTCCTAAAAGTTCTAAATTTTTTCAAATTCTCAAATATTAACTAGCACATTTTTAATTCACCTACCATATGTGAACCTCATGCACAAATTTATATCTTGTCAAAAACAAAAATAATTCAACCATGCTCATGGAGTACCCCAAACCATCATTGAATCCTCAACCTGCTCTAAACCTGTCAGCTCAACTCCGTGAAAATGGCATAAATCCTGAATTCCCAACTTATGTCTCCCTGCAGTGTTGTACACACTAATTTACATTACCTTGTGTTCCTAGTAGATTTATCTACACAATGTAAAGTCATATCTTACCAACCAACTTGTGGTACAACCCACGATCTAAATTCATATCCCTGACTGTAACCCATTCCCTTAACCACAAATTTATGATACTTCTTAATACACCACCTCTCCAAATTCCCCATCTGTCCACACAATCAGAACTCCTTTTTTGGTCCATCACATTTTTTATAAACATGAACTAGAAACCCACACTAAAACCATATAGTCCACGATCCACTCGTGGGTCACCTCCTTGACTCTTTAACCTGACTTCCCTTATAAGACACCTCACATCCTCACTTCTAGCTACTTGGGGAATCACTAACCAAATCACCTAACTCTTTCATTTGGATATGAAAATTCTTATATATCAAGTACTCCCCAGCTATCAATTCCTAGTTTACTACCTTTGAGAATAAGGTTGATCTGATGATTCTCACTTGTACCCTAATGGCCTGCCACAAACCATCCCTGAGCTGTTTCACCGTGTTAATGTACTATAATAATATACTGGTGAAAATTAATATAGGTCATTGAACCTCATATAATACTCCATGTCTGAATTCTCTCCCTGATACAATTTTATAAACTCACAGGCTCGATCATTCCTCAATGTCTCAGGGAAGAAGAGATCAATGAAAAAAGTCTCAAAATCCTTCTATATCAGTCCCACATCTCTAAATTCGTGTACCTGTACATACCAACATTGCTTTGTGGGTTCCCCAAGAATATAAGTGTCCAACATTACCCTCTACCCTAGGGGTTTCTAAATCTAATCAAAAATATTATTCATTGACTTAATCCATAATACAACCTACTACGGTCCACCCTTACCCATAAACAAAAAGGGGGTGCGGAAACTGATAAAAAGACATGTTAGATTTGTTATGAAAAAATCAACTCACTACGCTCCAAATTACAACAAGATCTCTTGGAGATTCTCACCCAACCATTTCCCAATATCTGCTACTAACTATGGTTATCCCACCTCTTTAGGGCCTCCAACAGTGGCTCATGATCATCCATTTTTAGGGACCTCATCATGTGCATGCTCGGGTGACACCACATGTATGTCCCTCTAATGCTCCACTAGAGACCATCTTGGTGGTAGCATGATAAGAAAGAAATACCTTAATCAACACATGTAATAGAAGTCTAGATATTTTAATTTGAGAAAGTAGTAACTGGAAGTTCATCTCGCCACACATATACTTCCCTATCAAACTCATATCACATATCATCTAGCCTAATAGACCCCTTCTTACCCATATCATTATCTAGAACATACATCATATATATGTAGTGGATGTAAGATACATGGGGGTCCAGACTTGTGTGGTGTGTGGCCCACAGGAAGAAACTCGTGGGTGTATATGGGGATAACCATGTGTGGCCCATGTGAGTCAACACAAGCAATGTTGGTCAGAGAAAGTGTACTAGGAGCCCACCCTAGATTTGTCTTATGACAAATGGATATCATTATGTGATTAATATATAAGCACTGACCCTAATCTCATTTCTTATAAGGGATTAGTGACTGAGACTACTATTCATTTTTATAGAAGCATTATTATTCCACACATAGCTCTCAATCGCCATAAATAGACATAGTTTTCATCGTTCTTTACTATCTTCCACCACTCAATGCCACCTCCACCATCTACAAATTCTCCAAAGTGGACACCATAATAGAAGATCGACTTGAGTTGAAACACCAATATCTTGACCCAAACCACCATGGATGACCTTGGATGCTTTGTACGACCACCATGAAGGATGTATCAACTCATTAGACCATTGTGAAGGCCAGACGAGATTTGATGAAGTTGTTCATTGTGGAAAATGTGATGACATGAATTATAGATGTGGTCATGTTTCATTATTTTCATATATGATCACATGCACACCATGAACAAGACAAGGAATCCACATCAAAGTAAAGTTCATACTACAAATATATGAAACCCAATATTTTATAATGTCTTTAAATAATACACCGCAAGTATCAGGGAAATTTTTAATGATAATAAAAAATGGATATAGAATCCCTATAAATATTTCAATATTCGACAAGAAAAATTGAAGAAAGTAGACCCTCTAAAAATAGAGTGGTTTTATACTAAACCATAGAGAGAACGTATATTGGGGGTTGGAGGGTTGAGATGTCGGTAGGCTCTTATGTTGTTGTTATTTTAATTTCAAACATATGTACATTATTTTAGTTTCATTACACATTGAAATCTATTCATTTTATTTTAATATCAATAGTTTCCCATTATACTACTTCCCTTATTTATTCTCATTCTCATTCTACGTTTCTATTTCATATTTCTTCATTATATTTCCCTCCCCCTAAGTCTATTTTTCTTAGTTTATTTCATGTTTTCTATCCCTATTTCTATTTTATTCTTCATTATCCTTTTTCTTGATCTTATCTTCTACCCATTCTTCCACCAAGTGACCTCTTACTCTCGATAATGGGAGGATGACCTAAGGATTGGACTTAAGGGAGGTTAGGTGTTATTGAATTATGCATTAAATTTATAAATTATTTCAAACTATTTATGGTGGATGAAGGTGATGTTTATGAGTGCATCAATTGTCCTCTGTAGAATGGAACTCAACTTCACTTCAATTATTTTGTTTACAATTTTTAACTCCCTTCAATTAAAAAATAACATCATATGATGGTGTTGAGACATTCAATAGATGAGACATCATACATTGGAGCTCATTCCTAGAAGGTACCACACTCTCAGTTACGGTGTTTCATCAATATAGATTATAGAAGGATATGGAATTTAGTTTGTTTTAACATTCGATATTTTACAACTAATAAATAATGGAATAGTAGTTTAAGAATGTGGTTTTATATTTAAACTATAAAACTAAATTTTAATTAAAAATAATGAATTATTATGTAACCTGGAACCAATCACATTCCAAAGGCATGTCTCCCTAATTTCATTCTTTTTTCATCTTCATGTTGGGATACTCTAAATTTTCAATTTTCCCTACATTACAAAAAACCTAAAATATCATTATTTTAAGAAAATTATATTAAAAAAATCGATTAAGAGAATTATAGAATAGTAATTAGACAACTTTAAATCTCTTCAAGTGATATAATATTGTTAAACCACTATATTTCTCTAGTAAAACATAAAAATGTTCTTTTCCCACGCCCTACGACAAGCATACGTCAATATTGGAACCATTTTAGATGAACCAATTAGTTGTTTTCTTTCTTTTTCTATCTTCAAAATTAATATAATCTTTTATTATTTTCTTAAAAAATAATTTTTCATAATGTAATAAAATAATTATTATTATACATGGACTAAAAACCAATAGGTTCAAGAATCAGTAACTCACTCACCCCGATCTATAAAATATAGTATTTTTTTATTTTCTAGATATATAAGGGCATATCAAATATGAATTTTCATTGAGGAATTCAATGACCTCATAAAATAAATTAAAGAAACCTATGAGTATCCATTCATTGAAGGATTGGCTAGTGAATTAACTAAACTTCAGAAGTAGTTCTCAAGATTTTTATCCAGAAATGGTTGAGACACGATTAGAATCTTCTTGTTTCCCCTAACTTTTTTGAAGACATTCCACTAATGAAAAAAGCAGTTGAAAATGAACTAGATTCCAAACTTCAAAGGATTACTTATATAATGGAAGACCAAGGGATAAAAATAGAATGATAACTACATATATCAATGCATACTAAGTGAAACTTGAACCTGAAACAAAGAAAAAAATTGATCTAGTGGTGGAAGATATTTACCCACTTATATTTGAAGTTGAACAACCTGATGAGGAAAACAAGAATATACCCGAAGATTCATTGTAACTTCCTCAACCACTGTTAGAGGAGATAGATGAAGGAGACTTGTCTGCTAATTTATGAAAGGGAGATCATGTAAATTTGGATAAATTTTAGATAAATTAGGAAGAAATTGAAATGAAACATGATCATCCAAATTATAAATTAGAATAATTAGAACCAACATACATAAATCTATCCTTCTAAGAAGAAGAAACCACCCATGTGGGGGAATTCAATGAGATGGTGGAGTATCCCGACTACCAACCTATACCTTGTACCATTCAACTCCAAGAGGTGATTTCCACTAAATTAGAGATTCAAGTCGAACCAACATAGGTAATTGACCTATTATTAAACTAAATTTCTATTTATTTTATTCAACTAAAATTTAGTATTAGTTTCCACTATTTAGAATTTAAAGATTTGAACAATATTTTATTTTTTAGAGAGGAATATTAAGAATAATCACATGCCCCTATTGAATAAAACATGGAGATCCCTAATTTTTTTCAACATGAATTAGAGGAGAACCATAAGGCGATCCAAGTAGTTGAACCTAAGAAAACTAAGACAAAGGATTATCACCTAAAAGGAATAATTTTTCTGATTATCCATGTATATATTCTATAAAATTTAAAATACCTTATAAACATCTATTTTTTCATTCAATTCATACAGATCAATTAGAGAAAGCATTAGACAAAAAGAAGAATTTTGAGAATTAGAAAATAAGGAGGATGATCCATACTTCATCCAACCCCCACCATGAAAGATATACTATATTTCAAAGGGGGTGGATTTGGTTAACTCTATCCATGAATAATTCTTCATCAACAAATAATTGGATGCTGGTAAAAGACACATGTGGGGGTTCAAATCCAAGAATATCTACCCACCATCAAACTATTAACAATAGATTGTACATCCCTTATGGAGGAAAAAAATATCTCAGACCCACTTGGGGGGATTAAACCATGATTTACCTTTCTACATTATTTATATGAACTTTTGGTGTTTTATTAGAAATTAATCTAGTATGCAGCCCCATTAAATCTTTCATTTTGAGTATTAATGACACGATCCTTGAGTTTTAATGATTTATTATCCTTTTTAGGTCCATGATAAAACATGTTGGCCCCCAAACAGTAGAGGAAGAGGTCCAAATATTCATGATATAGGTAGTTCACTTTTATTTTTTATCTTTTATACTCCTTTTTTTTTCTAAAAAACAGTTTTTATTTTTAAACTGGAATTTACATGACCATACTTGAATTTATGATTTAATTAAATTATCTAGTAGAGATATGTTTCTTAGGAAACCAATGATTCCATGATTTATATTTTAATAATAATGTGATTGGATGAGTAGTTGGAGAATTGAATTATTTTAGTGAAGCATGTATATAAAAATGATGACTCATGATTTGAGGGAATTGGTCTATTAATGTAAATGAAATTTCCCTACCATTTTCAAGCATTTAATTTATAAAATTTATTTGGACTTATTTTTTATTATCAATAATTCCATGATTTATTTTTCAATATCATATGTCTCATTCCAGAGAGGATTTCTATACCAAATATTTTCAATTATTTCATTAGCACATTTCTTGAGTAATGTGGGGGTGTTCCACATACTAGAACTTGGGTTGAAACTTCTGGAATCTATAAATATAAAAAGACTCATCAAAAATGATTGATTCAATTTTATTGATAAGAAATTATACTTGAGACCACTATATACATTTATCATTGTTTATACCATAGAAACCATGAATGACCATATTATAAATGATCCACATTTCAATATATTTTTATCCATTCCTTACATACTCGTAGTATCTACATTGTATTGAAAATTTGAAGTGTTCGGGTGAGGAAAGTCATGTTGAAAGGGATTCACTATATTGTAAGGCAAAATTTTGGGGGTTCTAATTGTGTGTATTGAGAAATAATGTTGATTCATTAATTATACTTTATTATTTTCCCTTTATCAAAAAAATGAAAAAAATATTGAAATGGGTTATGAAATGGAAGAATAAAAAATAACCATTAATAGACCAATTATTTTCATCATATGTTGTTAGGGGATAGATGTGAGGTTTTTTCATGTATGAATTTTGAAAAAGTAAAAAAAATATAAAACATTTGTTCAAACAAAAAACAAAAATAATAATAATTATATTGCTATTCAAGATGGTGAAATTCATTAATTCTACTTTCATATCTGATAACCTTAATTTGAGCTAGGAAAGTGGGTTTTGTTGTCATTTGAAGGGTATAATTTCATTGATAATTTAGTTTTTGATTCCATGTAATATGATTTTAGAGATAAACCTCCTCCATTGAGCTTAAAGTTTATACATAAATTCCTATGAACCTTAATCCTCAATGATATTTGAGAAGGATTAAAAATTTACCATGATTATATGTTCCTTTTGTCTTTACAATGTGGATAAATTAGTTCCTTTGAAATACATTGGATAAGTATAATGTTCTCATGATATAATAATAACTCTACTTGAATTTTTATCATGAGTGATGAGTGAAAGGATTCAAAGTGACGTAAATCAGGACTTGACATGTTTATTAGTTATGAATTGAGAAACTTGAATTGATGAGAGGAGAAATTCAAATATTTTAAAAAGGGGAAAAGTAAAATATGTGGATTGATTGTTTCTTTGAATAGTGGGAAATTGTAATAATATTTTCTATGAAACTAGAAAACTTTGTTTTACATAGACAATCATTTTATATTATTTATTTGAGATTTTAATAATGGTAACATAGGATCCCTATTTAAATTCAATTTTGAGATTTAATTCTTGATGAAAGGATATTTTAAGTGTGGGGGTATTTGACACATTCATATTTTCATAACAATTGTTTTCAATTTTCAATGATTTTAATTGGGTTTTTAATCAAAGCTAGAATAAAATTAATTGTTTTGTTAAATTATTAGAATTTTTAAAAAAATAATTATAATGTATATAAATATAAGTTCATAATGGTTTATATTATTAAAGATTATGTTGTGAAATTTATTTTTTTCTTAAATTTTTTTCTGGTGTTAGAAATTAATCCAACATGGCCAGCCCACATCCAAAGGGTTGGAAACCAACATGGCTAGCCCATAAGGGGACAACAGACCATCCAAACCCAAGGGAGGGTTATAACTAGAGGAAGAGGATGTGAGCAACATAGGGGACCAAGCATGTAACACTCGAGACTTTTATGTTATATAAATCATCAAAGGAATATTTTTCTACACACAACACTTTCTTGGCTTGCTTTACACGAAATCGCGACCTTCCTCGATAGCATGCGTCGTACGCAATACCGAGTTTCACTAAACAACGATATACTATTAAAATATTATTAAAACTAGCCGTTATGAATAGTAATAACCACTTTTGGAAATTTTATAAATTTTATTTTTCAAAATGGACTTCATTTTTGGATTCGTAATATCGAAATTAGCCCAGGGTAAAATTTTGGTATTTTTCTGAAAACTTTCAATTTTTGATGAATAGTGAAACCACTAAGTGGTAGTTAAAAAAACTGATTTTTTGATAAAAATTAATTTTACCACTTCTGTGAGTGGAATTTCGAAAATCCGAGAGACACGGTTAATATCAAGGACTATAATTTGGTTCAATGAGATGAAAATAATTTTTGGTGAATAATAACTTTTTACTTTTATTTACCACAGTTAAAAGTAAATAGGTTAATTAAGGGTAAAAATGATATTATTATTATTACCCTAACATATGTCCTAATTATATTGTACAAGTGTAATTCGACCAAAAACAGCCTTAGGAATACAATATGACCATTTAGGCCCACTTGGATTAGATTAGGACATTTATTATTAATTTATTTAAAGAAGAGTTAAATAGTTAAAATCGAAGTTTAATAAGAAAATATTTTTTAATATGGGGTTATACATAAGATAAATTAGACTATAAATATTCATTATAAAGATAAAACTATTTCATACAGAATGGTATTTTATCTGTAATTTTTAGACATTAAATAATTTAATGTATTTATGACACAACGATGATGCAGTAATTATCTTATTAATGAAATATTGACATAATTGATGTTATAAATACCCAAATAAATGTAATTAGAGACTTTTTATGAATTAAACTAATTTTATAGGTTAATATGACATGTTAGTATTTATTTAATTAACTTGTTTCGAACTAATCATTCTGTTATGATTTTCACAAAAATCAATTACTAAATAGTGTCAAAATTGATATAAAATAGTTTTTAAAACAAATATTATATTATTAATTGTTATTTTATTCCTAAAAATCTATGGTTCGGCCAAATGACTTAGATAAGGTTATATATTTTAATAATAAACAACTTGGGGTTCGTTTAGATTGATATAGTAAGTTTGTTAACCTTATAGTATAAGAAAACAAGAAGACACGGTAAAAGTTAAATTATCTAACTTAAAGTTAAATCTAAATGATAAGGTTAAAATTGATACCTAAACTTGTCTAAATTCTACTGTATGAGAGTATTTCGACCCATCCCCATCTTATCCTCTAAATAAATCAATTTGGAGCTATTTAAAACCGAACTTGACTTTATAATAAAATAATATTTTTAGTTATTCCAATGGTGCCCCTCTCCTCCCTTATAAAAGGGCACCTCTTCCCTCTCTTCCTCACACCACTTTGAACCTTCAAGATCAGCCAACCCCGGCCAGTTTCTCCTCTCCACTTCCCTAGAGACATCCTAGAGGTCCTGTTCTTCTTCAAAGACCAATTTTAGTGCCCTAAAATAAGGTCCCAAAGAAGCACTTCAAAGAAAAGGTAATGTCCGTTACCGATTCTTTCATCTTTATTTCTTCTTCCACTTATTCTTCTTTAGTTGTTTCATTATGAAGTAATAACATCAGTATCACTCATATATTTATATTTTATTATAAGTATGAAACAACCCTCTTTCACCATCTATCCATCATATGGAAAAAGAAATCACCGCGCGTGCGTACGTACGGAATACCGTCTCCACGCCGTGGTGTAATCTATTTTCCACCACCACCTTACTTGGATGGGTATAATGGTGTAAATAATGACTATATATGACTATTATAAAGTTATATTGATTCTGAAATAGTATTCATACACTCCAATACAATTCCACGATCATAGGAACGATATCGTCACTCGTGCGTACGTACGGAATACCGTCTCCACGATGTGATGCGACTCGTTCTACATGATCTTCATTGCATAATGATTATATAAATGAATTGAATGAATGAATATGATATATCTTACACTAATACAATTCTGGAAATGAGTTATTTATAACCTAAAGAGAATAATAAGAATTTATTCGACAAAACACACATAAGAACAAAAAGTTATAAACACCCGAATAACAAGTAGCAATGAAATATTACTACCAAGAAGCTAATAATATGACCATATATGATATCATAAAAATAATAATGATTCTGTAATAAGTCAATAACATTATTTAAATAATTATACATGAGGTTCGGACACTTACGAAGCAAATCGGACCTAAGGTAAGGGAAATATCACAATCTCATTTTTATCCGAGATTGTTTATACTTTGGTATTTACTGAGGTGTATTTTATCATCCACATCCATGTTTCCTCAATATGTAATATTATTTCCATCCACCTACAATTGTTCAAATCCAATTTTACTCTTCAGTGAGTTTTTAGTAAAAGATATGAAAGGAATCTTTTGTCATTTTTCATACGAGGTACTTTTTGATTTTTCCAACAAAAGTACGAGAAGAATGTTTTTTTAACTTATACGGAATGAATGGATTTTTAAAACATTATTTCCAAGAAGCTTCCTTTAAAAGTTTTCAAGTTTATTTTTAATCAACTTCTTTTAGTTTAAAATTGTATGACATGTTAAGAAAGGAAAAATGTTTTTGAAGAATAAAGGATATTTTCCTCAAGAATGGAGTTCAAGTGTCTTATCAAAATTATTTTCCATCTAAGATAATAAAGGGTTCTGTTTTTATCCCTATTATTACATTGATTTGATTATGTTGTGATGGAATTATTTTTATGAATTCCTTTATCTTATATGAATTGTTTTATGATGTCATGATGTTTAAGATTCCCATTTGTATTACATGGGTTATGCAATGATGTATGATTTATGATTTTGTGGCACACATAAGAATGGTATCATTATGAGATGGGTGGGACCTATATCTCCCTCCAATGCATTGGGTAAAGATTTAATATCTCATGAGATAGACATGGATGGAACGGTAGGTTATACCAGTTCAGTGATACAGGACTGAAACGAGGAGTGAACTTGGTTCAGAAATGGACTTTGTCCACTAAGATAGTCTTGGCAATGAGTCTTGACTAATAAGAAATGATTCTCTATGATTATGTGTGTATGCCACAAAGTTTCATGTTTTACGTTATGATTATTGGGATGCCATTTCACTACTATGATTTATCCCACGTTATGAAATTATGCTCTCTTATGCAGGTTAAGATTTCCAAAAGTTATGTTCTTATGAATATGATGTGATTGATATTTCTTTTGTTTACCCTTACTGAGCATTTTAGCTCACCCTTTTGTATGTTTTCTTTCCCCAGGTCATAAAGAAGGTTATTAAGTAAGATATTTCAAAAGGGACTATAGATATGATTAAATAAATGGGAGACAGTGTAGAAGCTTTATGAACCAGTTGTTTATGTTTCCCAATTTCTAAAGACACTATACCTATACAGTCCTTTCGTGGTTTTATTATATGATGTAATAAGTACGCTTCAATTTTGAAGTATTAACAATGTATATTAAGTATGGGTCGTTATAGTTGGTATCAGAGGAAAGGTATAGTCAACCTTTGGAAACTAGGATGTGAAAGCCTTAGTAAGAACCCTAAGGATAATTCTAAGCATGGAACACAATCTTAGTGTTTTAGAAATGGCCATGAATAACCTAGGATAAGATCTTAACTGTGAAATTTTATTCTTGATTATGTGGGTTTCCTATTATAATTAGTGTTGCTCACACTATTCTTCTTGGTTTTAGTCAATGGCTGGAACCCGAAGGAACCGTGTTAATGCGGAATGAGACGGGCAATTCAATGATTTTCCCCCTGAGCAACCAAACGTTATGGGATCTGGAATGAAAAATTTTGTAGCCATGCTCACACAACTTTCTCAAGCTATGAATCATGCAGGACTTCCAAATGAGCAAAGGAAGGAGCAACATTCTGTTGAATCCTTCATGAGACAACGTCCTCCTTCATTCAGTGGGTCTACTGATCCATTAGTTGCTAAACAATGGATTAGTACTACTGAAAAGATATTTTCAATTCTTCAATGTTCTAAGCATGATAAAGTCATCTTAGAAGTGTATCATTTGGAAGGTGATGCTGATCAATGGTGGAATCTTATTAAGAATACATGGAAAAGGGATGAAATTGAGTCCATGGAATGGGATGAGTTCAAGAACTTATTTTTCAATAAGTACTTCCCTCGTATTCTCCGAACAAAGATGGAGAGAAAGAGTTTCTTGAACTGAAGCAAAAAGATGATGAATCTGTTGGTACCTATGAAGAAAATTTTACAAGACTTTCAAGGTACGATTCTGGTATTATTATCCAACCTGAGAGTAAGATCGATCGATTCTTTAGTGGCTTAAAACCAAGTCTTCGAAGGGCCTTATCCATAAGGGACTTCAATAGCTACAAGGAAATCGTTCGATGTGCTCTCAAAGTTGAGATGGAGATTGGAGTAACCCATCAGTCATATGGGTTTGATAAGAACAGGAAAATGGAATTCAAATGAAAATCTAAAGAGAACACGGAGGGAGTTGTCTTAAAGGGACAAGTAAATGTTTCAAAAGTGGAAAGGAAGGTCATCGGGCATTTGAATGCCGTGATAATGGGAAGAAGATGTCTAATGATGCAAACAAAGGAAGGGATACACAGAATGAACCTACTACACTTCAATGTTTCAAGTGCAAGGAGATGGGGCATTATGCCAATCATTGCCCAAATCCAAGGGTTGATGATGATGGTCGACGTCAACAAACTCTTAAGGCTAAGACAAAGGAAAGTCACATGAAATTTCTATCAGCGATGTGGAGTGCAATAACTATGTGGTGAACGGTACACTTACCATCCAATCTAAAGTAGAAAATGTTTTATTTGATTCTGGATCCACACACTCTTTTATTTCTGAAGAATTTTCTAAGGGTATCACTGTATTACCTCAACAATTAGACGTTGAGTTAGCTGTGACAACACCTAATGGCACAACAGTCACATAAAAATTTTATAATTCTTCTCCGATTGAAGTATGTGGGAAGGTGCTTCCTGCAAATCTTATGATCCTTCCTATAGTGGAATTTGATGTTATTCATGGCATGGATTGGCTTTCTCTACATGGAGCTCATATCAATTTCCAAAGAAGGGAAGTCACATTTCATATTCCAGATCAATCTATGATCCTCTATCGATGCAAGGATGAACATAACCTTCCAGTGGAAATTCCTTCCATCTTATGGGTCTTGATTCCACTAAATGAAGGTTATTTATCTCAAATGGTTGGTGAGAAACTCACGATTAAGAATATTCCCATTGTACGGAAGTTTGATGATGTCTTTCCGGAGGAATTACTGGGTCTTCCACCGAATCGTGAAGTTAAGTTTTCAATAGAACTCGTACCGAATGCTTTGCCTATTTCAAAGACACCTTATAGAATGGCCCCAATTGAGTTGCAGGAATTGAAGAAGCAACTCCAAGAGAATCTTGATAAGGGGTTCATACACCCTAGTGCATCACCTTGGGGAGAACCTGTTCTGTTTGTTAAGAAAAAAGATGGATCAATGAGACTCTGCATTGATTATCGAGAACTTAACAAGATCACTATCAAGAACAAATATCCTCTCCCATGCATTGATGACTTATTTGACCAACTATGCGGAGCTCAATACTTTTCCATGATTGATCTTCATTCAGGGTATCATCAATTAAGGGTCAAAAGGGAGGATATACCAATGACGGCTTTCCGTACAAGGTATGGACACTATGAATTTATAGTGATGCCATTTGGTCTTACTAATTCCCCTGCTATCTTCATGGATCTGATGAAGAGAGTCTTTAGAGACTATCTTGATCAGTTTGTGGTAGTCTTTATAGACGATATTCTTGTATATTCAAAGAGCAATGAAGAATATGAAGATCACTTGAGAATTATATTGAAGACCCTGAGAAAGGAGAAGCTTTATTCCAAATTTACCAAGTGTGAATTTTGGCTTCAAAAAGTTGCATTTTTGGGTCACATAATCTCAAAAGAGGGGATATCTGTGGATCCAGCAAAAACAGAGGTTATCAAAAGATGGTCGAAACCAACAACAGTAACTGAGATCAAAATTTTTCTTGGTTTGGCTGGATATTATCGACGTTTTGTGAAAGATGTTTCACGATTATCTAATCCACTCACCAAGTTGACTTGGAAAGGAGTTAAGTTTGTTTGGACGGAGGAATGTGAAGAGAATTTCAAGGAGTTGAAAAGAAGGTTATCCAGTGCACCTGTGCTCACACTGCCCTATAGTGGAGAAAGGTTTGTGATCTACAGTGATGCATCCAGGAAGGGATTGGGGTGTGTTCTTATGAAAAATGATATGGTGATAGCTTATGCCTCATGACAGTTGAAAATCTATGAGCAAAATTACCCAACACATGATTTGGAGTTAGCTGTGGTAATCTTTGCATTAAAGATTTGGAGGCATTATCTTTATGGTGAAAGGTGTGATATTTATACTGATCATAAAAGTTTAAAGTATATTTTCACACAAAAGGAGCTGAATATGCGTCAAAGAAGATGGTTGGAGATGATTAAGGATTATGACTGCTCAATCCATTATCACCCTGGGAAAGCAAACAAGGTGGCAGATGCATTAAGTCGACAAGACCATGCCAGTTTATCCATGATGAGGATCACAAAAGATCCAGTATTTATGGATTTACAACAGATGGATCTTGGAATTATAACGGAAGGGGAAAAATCTTATCTTTCTCAAATGAATGTTCAACCATCTATACATGTGAAGATTAAAGAGGCACAGAAAGAAGATGTCGAGTTACAAAAGAAGGTGAGAAATATTCCTGAATTCAACCTCGATTATGATGGGATAATAAAGTTCAGGAATCGGGTTTTTGTTCCTGCCATCCCCGAATTAAAGAAGGGGCTGCTGGATGAGGCTCATAGTTCTTCATTCTCTATTCATCCTGGAAGCACGAAGATGTATAGGGACCTGAAAGAGTACTTCTGGTGGGATGGCATGAAAAGAGATGTTGTTGACTATGTCTCTCGATGCTTGGTTTGCCAACAAGTTAAAGCCGAGAGACAGAAGTCTAAGGGGATGTTACAACCATTACCCATACCCGAATGGAAATGGGAAAACATCACTATGGACTTTGTCATAGGACTTCCAAAAATATCCAAAGGCAATAATTCTATCTGGGTCATAGTTGATCATCTTACAAAATCTGCACACTTCATTGCTATTAGAGAGGATTTCTATCTGGATCAGCTTGCCAGGATATATGTAAATGAAGAGGTAAGATTGCATGGAGTACCACTTTCTATTATATCTAATCGAGATCTGAGGTTTACCTCAAAGTTCTGGCGAAGTCTTCAGCATACTCTGGATACAGAGTTAAGTTTCAGCACTGTTTATCATCCTCAGACAGACAGTCAGTCTGAGAGAACAATTCAAACTCTAGAAGATATGTTGAGAGCTTGCTCTATGGATTTCAAAGGTGGTTGGGATCAACACCTACCTTTGGTGGAATTTTATTATAATAATATCTTTCACTCCAGTATTCAGATGGATCCTTATGAAACTCTCTATGGAAAGAAATGCAGGACTCCAACTTGCTGGGATGAAGTTGGGGAAAGAAAGCTATTAGGACCTGATCTTGTTGAAGAAATGGCAGAAAAGGTCAGATCTATTCAACAACACATAAGAGCAGCTCAGAGTTGACAGAAAAGTTATGCCAACAATCGAAGAAAAGACCTAGAGTTTGAAGTGGGTGATAAAGTGTTCTTACGAATATCTCCCTGGAAGAGAGTCATGAGATTTGGAAAGAAGGGGAAGTTGAGCCCTAAATATGTCAGTCCTTTCGAAATATTGGATCATGTTGGGAAGGTAGCTTACCGATTGGCGCTTCCACCGAATCTCTCTCAAGTTCACGATGTGTTCCATGTATCTCTCCTGAGAAAGTATATACCTGATCCATCACATGACTCAGCTCAGAAGTTGTACCGCTGGAGCAAGATCTTTCTTATGAAGAACAACCGATGGAGATTCTGGATCGTAGAGAAAAAGTCCTACGAAGCAAGACCACTCGATTGGTGAAAGTTTTATGGAGGAACCACCAATTAGAAGAAGCTACATTGGAGCTTGAGGATATGATGAGGGAGAGGTATCCTCATCTGTTTGTTACAAAGTGACGAATTTCGAGGGTGAAATTCATTTTAAGGGAGATAGAATGTAACACCCGAGACTTTTATGTTATATAAATCATCAAAGGAATCTTTTTCTACACACAACACTTGCTTGGCTTGCTTTACACGAAATCACGACCTTCCTCGATAGCTTGCGTCGTACGCAATACCGAGTTTCACTAAACAACGATATACTATTAAAATATTATTAAAACTAGCCGTTATGAATAGTAATAACCACTTTTTGAAATTTTATAAATTTTATTTTTCAAAATGGACTTCATTTTTGGATTCGTAATATCGAAATTAGCCTAGGGTGAAATTTTGGTATTTTTCTGAAAACTTTCAATTTTTGATGAATAGTGAAACCACTAAGTGGTAGTTAAAAAAACTGAATTTTTCATAAAACATAATTTTACAGCTTTTGTGAGTGGAATTTCGAAAATCCGAGAGACATGGTTAATATCAAGGACTAAAATGTGGTTCAATGAGATGAAAATAATTTTTGGTGAATAGTAACTTTTTACTTTTATTTACCACGGTTAAAAGTAAATAGGTTAATTAAGGGTAAAAATTATTTTATTATTACCCTAACACATGTCCTAATTCTATTGGACAAGTGTAATTCGACCAAAAACAACCTTAGGAATACAATATGACCATTTAGGCCCACTTGGATTAGATTAGGACATTTATTATTAATTTATTTAAAGAAGGGTTAAATAGTTAAAATCAAAGTTTAATAAGTAAATCATTTTTAATATGGGGTTATACATAAGATAAATTCAACTATAAATATTCATTAGAAATATAAAAATATTTCCTACAGAATGGTATTTTATTTGTAATTTTTAGACATTAAATATTTTAATTTATTTATGACACAACGATGATGCAGTAATTATCTTATTAATGAAATATTGACATAATTGATGTTATAAATACCCAAATAAATGTAATTCGAGAATTTTTATGAATTAAACTAATTTTCTAGGTTAATATGACATGTTAGTATTGATTTAATTAACTTGGTTCGAACTAATAATTCTGTTATGATTTTCACAAAATCCAATTACTAAATAGTGTCAAAATTGACATAAAATAGTTTTTAAAACAAATATTATATTATTAATTGTTATTTTATTCCTAAATATCTAAGGTTCGGCCAAATGACTTATATAAGGTTATATATTTTAATAATAAACAACTTGGGGTTCGTTTGGATTGATATAGTAAGTTTGTTAACCTTATAGTATAAGAAAACAAGAAGACACGGTAAAAGTTAAATTATCTAACTTAAAGTTAAATCTAAATGATAAGGTAAAAATTGATACCTAAACTTGTCTAAATTCTACTGGATGAGATGATTTCGACCCATCCCCACCTTAGCCTCGAAATAAATCAATTTTGAGCTATTTAAAACCGAACATGACTTTATAATAAAATAATATTTTTAGTTATTCCAAAGGTGCCCCTCTCCTCCCTTATAAAAGGGAACCTCCTCCCTCTCTTCCTCACACCACTTTGAGCCTTCAAGCTCAGCCAACCCCTGCCACTTTCTCCTCTACACTTCCCTAGAGACATCATAGAGGTCCTGGTCATCTTCAAAGACCAATTTTAGTGCCCTAAAAGAAGGTCTCGAAGAAGCACTTCAAAGAAGAGGTAATGTCTGTTACTGATTCTTTCATCTTTATTTCTTCTTCCACTTCTTCTTCTTTAGTTGTTTCATTATGAAGTAATAACATCAGTATCACTAATATAATGATATTTTATTATAAGTTTGAAACAACTCTATTTCACCATCTATCCATCCTACGGAAAAATAAATCACCGCGCGTGCGTACGTACGGAATACCGTCTCCACGCCGTGGTGTAATCTATTTTCCACCACCACCTTACTTGGTTGGGTATAATGGTGTAAATAATGACTATATATGACTATTATAAAGTGATATTGATTCTGAAATAGTATACATGCACTCCAATACAATTCCACGATCATAGGAACGATATCATCACTCGTGCGTACGTACGGAATACCGTCTCCACGATGTGATGAGACTCGTTCTACATGATCTTCATTGCATAATGATTATATAAATGAATTGAATGAATGAATATGATGTATCTTACACTAATAAAATTCAGGAAATGAGGTATCTATAACCTAAAGATAAGAATAAGAATTTATTCGACAAAACACGCATAAGAACAAAAAGTTATAAACACCCGAATAACAAGTAAAAATGAAATATTACTACCAAGAAGCTAAGAATATGACCATATATGATATCATAACAATAATTATGATTCTATAATAAGTCAATAACATTATTTAAATAATTATACAGGAGGTTCGGACACTTACGAAGCAAATCGGACCTAAGGTAAGGGAAATATCACAATCTCATTTTTATCTGAGATTGTTTATACTTTGGTATTTACTGGGGTGTATTTTATCATCCACATCCATGTTTCCTCAATATGTAATATTATTTCCCTCCACCTACAATTGTTCAAATCCAATTTTACCCTTCAGTGAGTTTTTAGTAAAAGATATGAAAGGAATCTTTTGTCGTTTTTCGTACGAGGTACTTTTTGACTTTTCCGACAAAAGTACGAGAAGAATGTTTTTTTAAACTTATATGACATGAATGGATTTTTAAAACATTATTTCCAAGAAGCTTCCTTTACAAGTTTTCAAGTTTATTTTTAATCAACTTCTTTTAGTTTAAAATTGTATGACATGTTAAGAAAGGAAAAAATGTTTTGGAAGAAGAAAGGATATTTTCCTCAAGAATGGAGTTCAAGTGTTTTATCAAAATTATTTTCCATCTAAGATAATAAAGGGTTCTGTTTTTATCCCTATTATTACATTGATTTGATTATGTTGTGATGGAATTATTTTTATGAATTTTTTTATCTTATATGAATTGTTTTATGATGTCATGATGTTTAAGATTCCCATTTGTATTACATGGGTTATGCAATAATGTATGATTTATGATTTTGTGGCACGCATAAGAATGATATCATTATGAGATGGGTGGGACCTATATCTCCCTCCAATGAATTGGGTAAAGATTTTATATCTCATGAGATAGACATGGCTGGAACGGTAGGTTATACCAGTTCAGTGAAACAGGACTGAAACGAGGAGTGAACTTGGTTCAGAAATGGACTTTGTCCACTAAGATAGTCTTGGCAATGAGTCTTGACTAATAAGAAATGATTCTCTATGATTATGTGTGTATGCCACAAAGTTTCATATTTTATGTTATGATTATTGGGATTCCATTTCACTACTATGATTTATCCCACGTTATGAAATTATTCTCTCTTATGCAGGTTAAGATTTCCAAAAGTTATGTTCTTATGAATATGATGTGATTGATATTTCTTTTGTTTACCCTTACTGAGCATTTGAGCTCACCCTTTTGTATATTTTCTTTCCCCAGGTCAGGAAGAAGGTTATTAAGTAAGATATTCCAAAAGGGACTATAGATATGATGAAATAAATGGGAGACAGTGTAGAAGCTTTATGAACCAGTTGTTTATGTTTCCCAGTTTCTAAAGACACTATACCTATACGGTCCTTTCGTGGTTTTGTTATATGATGTAATAAGTACGCTTCAATTTTGAAGTATTAACAATGTATGTAAATTAAGGGTTGTTATAAAGCATGTATATTGTGTGGCTAGTGGGGAGTAACCCATAGGTGCATAGGAGGGATTAAGCCTATGTGGCCAATGTATATCGACCCAAACCCTATATGTGAGTGAAAGTGTACCAATATCCCACCTCAAATTGGGATTCTAAAAAATGGATGTTGAACATTGATTAATATTCAAGCATTGGCCCCAATATCATTTCCTATGTGGGATGAGGGACCACAACTATTATTTTTTTATACTAAAATGTTATCATTCTATGATAGGCCCGTTCCAACCGCACTCAGACATATATTTTATCACTCTCCACTTCCTACTGCTACTCAATGCCACCATGACCATCTTAAACCTCACTAGAGTCACTATAGATGCCACCAAGGATGCTCAGCTCGAGCTGAAATTCCTCTATCAAGGCCCTAACCTCTATGGAAATCCATAGAAGCTTTATACGGCCACCATGAAGGGTCGCTTGACTCATCCAGCCACTATGAAGTCTGGATGAGGGTTGATGAAGTTTTAAACCATGGAAGAGGAACTCAAATTAATTCTAATGGATTAAATGTGTCCCTACATCCATGTCTAAGAACATCCACTCCATACACATGATAATGAAGCCACGTTGAAGTATAGTTCATGCTATAAACAAAGGAAACATGATATTTTAGGGTGTTTCCAAATTATACACCCCACATATTGGGGAAATTTAGATATATAATGAAAAAAAAGAAATAAAATCCCTAAAAGTATTTGTGAATTCAGTGAGGAAAGTATAATGGATTTACCCATCTACAAATAGCGGGGCTTTCTGCTCGACCGTAAAGAGATAACATGATATAGGCTGGAGCGTTAAGATGTAGCAAGGATTTAACAATATTTTTATTTTATATTACTTTGTATATATACTCAATTTTAGTTAATTTTTCACATTATAATCCATTCATTATAATTTAATATCAAAAGTGCCCCATTTTTTCATATTCTCTTATTTATTCTCATTCTTTTTATTTTCTATTTCTTGTTTCTTTGTTCTTTTTCAATCACATCATTATCTTTTTATAAGTGTATATCATGTGTTTCTATCAAAATTTATTTTTTATTATTCTTCATTCTCTCTGTTCTTGTTCTCTTCTTTCCATTATTTCACCAAGTGACTTCTTACTCCTTATAATGGGAGGCTGACCTAATTCTTAGCCACAGGGGAGGTTCTGTGTTTTCGAATTCTACTTTTAATTTATAAATAATTTGAAACTATTTATAGTTGATTAAATTAAAGTGTGAGAGTGTCGTGGTTTTCCACTGTGAGATGGAACTTTACTTAACTTATAATCTTTTATTTGCATACTTCCCCTCCATTCCATTAAAATCATACACTTTATATAGTGGAGTTGAAAACTTCAGTGGAAGAAATGGTATACGGTGGAGCCAAGTCCAAGAAGGTACCACACTCTCGATTGAGGTGTTTCATCAACCTTTATTAAAGGAGTACGAAGAATTTAGTTTATTTGGATATTTGGTATTTCATAGCCAATAAGTAAATGGATAGTATTTTAAGAATAGGGTTTCAAAATTAAATAATAAAACTTAATTTTAAATAAAAAATATTAAAAAATAAGGAACTCTAAATGAAAACCTTGTCTAAGGACTTTCTCCCTAATCTCATTTTGTTTACATCTGTATGTTGGTGTAGTTAAAATATTTATTCTATACCACCTTAAGGATCTGACCTTCAACATTACATATTCTAGTCACTTTTGACTATAATTAATTTTATTTCATTTCCAAATTTCATTTATATTTATAGTTTGAGATAATTAGGAAAAAAATTATACATAATAAACCCGTACTTTACAAATTAACACTTTTACTCCATATCAATTATTCATAAAAGGAAACCATTTTAAAATAAATCATGGATTTTTTTATTAGGTATATCTTCATAAATTTTAAATTGACTTCTTTATTTCTCTTACCCATACTTATACCCTTTGAAAAACATTTTAAAACAGGAGTTTAGAAAAAAAATATCAATGAGGGACATATAAATAGTGAAATAAATTATTATTTAATGAATACTTATAAACCCATGAAAACATTTTAATAAAGTTATACTTCTCACCAATAAAACATAATCTCTTTAGAATACCTCATGAAATCATAAGTTTCCTATAATACAATATAGAAAACATAGATCATAAAAGGTAACTTATGGAATCATTTACATAACACTATTATATTTACTACATATTTCATGACTACATTGGGAGTAACCTTTATGGTTGCATTTAAAATGATCAATGTGGTATATTCCTTTAATCTCTTAGGAGAAACCATACCAGTTTACTCAGTCTCATTACCAGATTAATTAGGGAGATACAATGGGCTCACCAGCCCATGTTTTATCAGGAAACCACCCATAATCTTGAACAATTAACAATAATAAAAACATAAAAAACACATAAATCATTCATAAATGGAAAATAACTTTTAGACTTTGAAACCGCTTTTCATTTTTAGAAACTCAAGCAATCATAAATGGATACACTTTATTTGAGAATAAAATTTTAAACATGTAAATTAATATTCAAAACATTAAATAAATATTAAAGAGATAAATTCCATTCATTCCATATTTGTTAAAAAAATTAATTATCTTTTGTAAAAGTAGTTGAAAGAGTAACTTTAAAACCAGTTTTTAAAATAAATACCCCTAAGAAAAACCTGAAAAGGATTCCTTTTTGATAAAAAATTAGATAAATTAAAAAATAATCATTTTAAAACACTTATTTACATATAAATACATTTATAATTTTTTTTGAAAAATGGACATGAAATGGAAATATTTAGAAGAATAAATCTTGTAAGCTTTTAAAATGATGTTTTAATTAAACAGTCCCTTACAAAGATCATATCATTGAAGTGATAATTAATAAAATAAATTGATTATTTTTATCTAATAAAAATACACATAAAAAGATTAAATATCGAATAATATATATATAATTCATTTCACACATAAGTTTATCATGACATAATCAAGAAGTAGATGTTTAACCCAAAGAATGAAAATTTGGTTAAGAATTCCCTTGCTACTTTGTAATCAGTCGAATCGTATGCCGTATGAAAGAGAAACATTTATGAAAAAAATAAATATAATGAAAATGAATAAATTCATGATATAACATTTCAATGGTGAGTTATATACATCTCAAAAAATAATATAGTTTCATAACCTAAAAATATTCTTCAACATAAGAAAATTGAGATGAAGTCCCTAACATTGAGTCTGAATCTTCACGTATAATATTTATCTTCCTAAATAATCAACTTAGGTTTATTATTTAATAGTTTTATATCCTTTTAAAATTTTATTATTCCTCTTATATCACTAATTATACTGTAATAAAAAATATTTTATTATTTAAGTTCATGATGGACGTTTTGACAATATTCGGTACTTGAGTCCAAAATGACTTTGGTATGATGTCTATATTCAAAGTGGTCATTAGTAAATAATCTATAAGATAATATTAATGACATATTAATAAAATTTATATGTCAATTTTAATTTTATGTCAATCCATTACGTATTATTATAAAAATATAATTGTGTTATAATCATGGAGATGATAGGTTGTACGTACGCATGAGTAACGTTTTCATTTTTCAATGATCATTATATAGGGAAGGTAAGTATCATTTTATCCTTTACAAATTATAATAATATTATTAATATCACATTAATATTTTAAATATAATATTATATATCATCCATGTGATGTGGTGATGAAAAATGAATCAAATTGCTTCATGGAGGTGATAGTTCACAGGTACGCACGAACGACGTTCTCATTTTTATGTGCATCTAAAGGTAATAATTTAAACGATGGATTATTATTTTTCTATTGGTAATTATTTCATTAATATCATATATAAGCTTTAATTCTATCTTTATTACTAGTATTGAGAAACAAGGATAGAAAACACATTATATCGATTCACGAGGCGTTAGTTCACCGTACACACAATCAATAATTCTTTTCCCATTTGATAGAAGTGGAGACTGATTTAGTTAATAATATCAACATAATAACATATATTTATATTGAGGATACTTTATATTTTATTTAATCTAGTTTGATAATGATTTTAAGGAATTGGAAGAAGAAATAATATAGAAACACATATTTAAAAACTGTACCTCTTCTTCGAATGATATCCTTTGATTAAAACCTTAATACCTCTAAAGAGGGCTTTATACCTAAAATAAGTCCACCATAATGGGTTTAAGGATTATATGAAGGTATTTGGGTAGAAAATTTAGAAACAAAATAGGATTTCAAATATGAAAAAAAGAGAATAATTAGTGACCTTTTATAAGAGTGGAGAGGGCACTCTTAGAATTATTCAAAATATTAAATTAAAATAATTTAATTTTCGATTCAAAATGAACCCAAAATAATTAAATTTTAATATATGATTATTTTTGGGTCTAAATTAGTTCATCCAAGGAAAATTAGATATGTTTTTACTATTTTTTAATCCTTATGTTTTTGTTTTAACCTTTATTTATTCTTTTTAAGTCTTACTATAATATCATATAATATACACTTTGAGGGTTAATATAAATATTAAAAATTGAAAAAAAATAAAAAATGAGTAAATAATTATATATTAAAACGTATCCAAATCATTTGGATTAATTTTATACTTTTATGAATTTTATATCATTTAGGAAAATGTTATTAATTTTAAAGTACGATTAATGTCAATTTTGACACTATTCATTATTGGACTTTTTATAAATGAACTAAAAACATGATAAATTAGAAAAAAAAATATTATAAAACATTAGATAAATTTCAAATTAATCTATAAAAATCATGAATGTCAGAATATAAATAGAATTTTATTTATTTTAATATTTTTAATATCATTTATTTTATTCTTCCATTAATTAGACAATTACGATATCATCTTCATGTCACCATTTATGGTAATTATTTTTCCCTAAAAATTATAAATAAATTAAAATTATATAGATAAATATTTTAGATTTAAAATTATTATTTATAATCAAACATATCACATATATGACCCAATATTAAAAATATTTAACTTGTTAAAAACAAAAGTATGAAAAATTAGATTTTTTTCAATAAAATATTTAAAGGATTATATTCCTATTGAAATTGACATAAATGGCCGCATAACCTGTTATTTAATTATTAATGATGAAACATACTCATAAAATATAATTATTATAAGATTTAGGGAAATTTTATAATATTTATAATATTATTTTTACCCTTATTTGCCTGATTTACCCTTAATCGTTGTAATAAAAATTAACAATATTTATATTCAAATTGAACAAAAATAATGTAAAAATATTAAATAAAATTGAGCCCTATTATTCTAAATGTGGAATATTTTTTTTTTAAATTCATGACACAAAAGTTTGAAAAATTAATTAAAAATTAATCTTATTGATGGGGTGAGAAAACAATTTATTAAAGTGAAAACATTCAAAATATTGAAATGTTTTTATATCTAAATTCAACGTAAAAATCATTACAATGAATTAAATTTTATTATATGATATAATTTGGATATAAATATACTTTGAAAATAATTATATATATAATTTAATACCATAAATTATTTAGATGAAAAAGTTGTTTTCAATTAAAATGATGTATTTTTTCACTATTCATAAAAATAAAACTTATCTGAAAAAACACCAAAAATTTCAAACAATGTATGTTTTTATATTCTTATTTCAAATAATATATTTATTTTTTTCAAATATAATTTATAAAATTGTCAAAAACTAGATTTAAAACTAGTGCCCCATCAAAAGGTGGAAAACTGCCTATTTAGAAAAATATTTATTTTATTCATAATAGTGAATTTGTTTTTATATCACGTCTATAAAAACCATAATATGAATGTTAAAAATTATATTTAATATTATATATATATATATCATCAATATAATCCAAAAAGTGTGATTTTTTTATTTGTATAAAACATACTTATGCACATTTAAATAGTTTTTCATAAAATCATATTGTTTTAATTTAAAAATTGTTTTACAGTAATTTATAATTAATTGGTAAAATAATTTTATATACATGTGTAAAGAATATTTTCATAATTTAGTAAATATTCTTTATACCCTCCACTCTAATGGTTAGGTTATAATAGTATTAGTTAAATGGAAATATTTAGTTGTTCGTTTAAGCTCGATGTGGCGTATCATGTACACTATCGAACAAAGTGTATCCTTTTAAAAAGTAAAATTGTTACATCCCCCCTACTTTGAAAATTTTATACTCTAAATTTTTAATTCATGCCCGAAAACTAATGTTTGAATTTTTGAAATACCATTATTCAAATCCCACATCAGAAAAAAGGACAAATAACCTTCCACATAAATAGAAAAAAGTGAAGTACGAAGGTCACATGAGATACCACATACAAGGGTTGCATATAAGAATACATGAATATTGAAGTGAAAACTAACTATAAAGTTCCTATGGTGAGTGATAGAAATCATGGTACTGAGAAAGTTAACAATCACAAAACTATACATATGTAATGGGTTAAAATGGTCATTGATTACTCATTGAGAAAAGTAAACATATAAAATTTCAATTTCAAGGTTATTTAATAAATTTGAGGAATTATTTTACTACATGGATGAGGAACATATGTAAATATACTTACTTTACAAGTATAGTTTCATCATTTAATCAATTTCAACCACAAATTCATCTTTTTCTCTAAATGATGAGGATTCAAGATGAATTTTTCACATGAGAAGAACTGGAATCAACTTCTTGGGAATCATATAATTGAAAAAATATTAATTATATATTTCTCTTGTTATGAAACATTATCCAAAACCAAACTAGTTTGGATAAAATAGAATAATTTCTAAAAAATAATAAACCTTTATATGCTAAAAAAATACATTAATCTCTAAATTTCAAAAGAAATACCCAAAGTTCAACATTGAACATTTGATAAATAATTTTCATTAAAACTCCACAAAATAATCCAAACTAATGTTGAACCCAAAATCCATAATTACTTGATCACATAGTCTTCCAAGATAAATTTTAAGAATTATCTCAAAATAACATCAATTATTCATTATGTCTTACAAAAAAGTAATAATACTAATAATCTTCAAGATAAGCTCACCATTACCATAAATAACATGAATCTCCATATTTTCACAATAAAATAATATATTCTTCCAAAATATAATTAAACCAGTATCCCTAAAATAAAATCTCATATTAATCTGTTTATCTCAACCATAAAAGGGTTCAATAGTAAAAGTCTTTCAAAATAACATTAATCACTTAATCACAAAACCTTTTTCCAATCCCAATGTTTTCAATTCAATAAAACATGTGTTCCCAAAATCAAATTGTACTTTATCCATAAAAAGAATTAAATAAATAAAACCAATTTTATACTAACCAGGACATCATGTTGGCTAGTGGTTGGCGATTCACCCCTGTCGGTTGTCGGTTTTTGGTTCAATACTCACATCATTTCTGGACGTGATGGGTTGTCACCCGAACTATGGGTTCTTCTTTTTCTAAAAATATTTTAATATAATACTTATTAAATTATAAAAATATAAGAAACATCCTCAAAATAAACTCAATATGTCTTAATATCAATTTTTAGGTCAAACCTTTCATTTTGCATCCCAAAATGTAATAACCGATAATTACCTCAAAATTGAATGCCTCCAAAAATACCTTTAGTCTCATTAAATATTGAGAAACTGAAATCCTAAAATGGGTTTATAAGACACTAAATTTATGATAAACTTAAAATTAAAACACATTATGATATCCATAACTCTTAAGAAAATATTCTAAACTCTAATTTTTCCTCAACCCTACTCTGATTCCTGTTGTAAGGGCTTATCCTTAAACATTACATATTCTTGCGACTTTTGAATAGAATTCATTTGATTTCATTCCCAAATAAATTTTAGGATTAGTGTTTTAAATAATTAAGAAAAAATATATTACATAATAAACCCATAATGTTCATATGATTAATTTTACCCAATATCCATTTTTTATAAAAGTAAACCCTTTTAAAAATAAAACATGGATTCTTTTTCAAGGAATATCTTCAAAACATTCAACTTTACTTCCTTCCTTATCACTCCCATCCTTATGAAATATTAAAAACATTTCAAAACATCACATGAGCAGAAAAGATAAATAAGGGGCATTAAAATAATGAAATAAACCATTTTTTCATGAATACTTATTAGCCCATGAATTTTTTTCACAAAGATATATTTTTCAGCCATTAAACATAAGCTCTTTAGTTTACTCATGAAATAATAATTTTCCTATTTAACTAAATAGAAAAAATAATTCATAAAGGTAACTTATGGAATAATTTTAATATCGCTCTTAAATTTATTATATCTCTCGTGGCTATATAGGGACTAAACTTCATGGTTACATTTAGAATACCCACCACAATATATTCCATTAATATCTTATGAGAAACCCTACTAGCTAACTCCATCTCACTAACCAATTAATTTGAGAGATATAAAGGAATCACCCCCCCCCCTCAGTTTATCATGGAACCATCCATACTAAAAAAAATTCCCAAGAAACATTACATAATTACACCACATAAATCCTGTATAAAATAAAAAGAAAGTTTCCACTTTGAAATCACTTTTCATTTTTACAGATCCAAGAACTCATAAATGGAAACACTTTATTTGAAAATAAAATTGAAATTTTTTAAAGGAATCCTCAAAAAAATAAATAAACATGAAATAGATGAATTTCATTCATGTATTATATGATAAAAAACATTCCTTTAAAATAAAACCTCTTACAAAAACCTTAAAAAGATACTTTTTTGAAAAAAAAGTGTGCTAAATTAGAAAATTACAATTTAAAAACATTAATATATATATATATATATATATATATATATTAAATTTATAAATTTCTATTTTGAAAATAGGGACATGAAATATATATATTTATAAGAATAAATATTTAAAATATTTAAAATGATGTCTTAATTAAAGAGTCCATTACAAAGATGATATCATTGATGGGATAATTAATCAAATGAATTGATTATTTTTATATATTAAAAATAAATAGAAAAAAAGAGTAAATTCAGAATGATATATTCAAAATAAATTTCACACGTAAGCTTAGCACAATATAATGAATTTTAATTTTGACCCTAAGAATGGAAATTGGGTTAAGAATTCCCTTACTACTTTGTAAATAGTCAAATTGCATGCCACATGAAAGACTAACATATAAAAAAACAATAATTATCATTAAAATTAATAAATTCCTGATAAAAAATGTAAATATACAGTCATATACACCTCATAAAATAATATTGGTTCACAATTTTAAAATATTTCTCAATGAAAGAAAATTGAGACGAAGTCACTTACCTTGAGTCTGAATCGTGAAGTACAATTTTTATCATTATGAATAATAGAAATATGCCATTTTTTTCATTTAGTGAGAATATTTTTAATGTTTATTACTCATTTTATATCACTTATTATCATTTTGTGACAATTTCATAATTATTTATGTTAATGTCGGAAGTTTTAAAGATGTCCAGTACTTGAGTCCAAAATGACTTTTGTATGATGTGTATCATCAAAGTGGTCATTAGTAAATCAAATATAGAATAATATTAACAAAATAATAATAAATTTTACACATCAAAAAATAAATTTAAATCAACCCATTATATATGGTTATGAGAACTGAACTACGTTAAAGTGATGATGATGGTAGGTTGTACGTACGCATGAGAAACATTTCTATTTTTCAATGATCATTATTGAAAGAAGCTAAGTGTAATTTTATCTTTCCATAATACTAATAATATTTTTGATATCATATTAATAATTTAAATATACTTATATATGTCATTAATGTGATGTGGTGATGAAAAATGAATCAAATTGCTTTGTGAAGGTGATAGTTCACACGTAAGAACGAACGATGTTATCATTTTTATGTTCATGGAAAGGTAAGAATGTAAATGATATATTATTATTTTATCACTACAAATATTTCATTAATATAATATATAAACTTTAATTCCATCCTTATTACTAGTCTTCAAAGACGGTGATAGAAGATAAATTATATTAGTTCGTGAGGTAACGGTTCATCGTACACACGAATGATAATTCTTTTCCCATTTGATGAAGGTGGAGATATATTTGGGTGGTGATATTAACATAATAAAATATAATTATATATATGATACTAGAAAAAATAAAAACGATACCTCTTCTTCGGACGATCTCCTTTGATTAACACATTAATACCTATAAGGAGGGTGTTGTGCCTAAAATAAGGCCTCTATAATGTGGGTATAGATTATAGGAATATATTTGGTATGATATTTTCAAAAACAAATAGTTTATTAAGTGTTAAAAAAGATAATAATGAGTTACCTTTCATAAGATATGAGAGGGGCTCTCTTCGAATTATTCAAAATATTAAATTAATATAAATTTATTTTATACTAAAAATGGAACCAAAATTTTTTAATTTGAATATAGAATTGTTTTGGGTTTAAATAATTTAGAAATTTTAAAATTAAATAAGTTTTTACTATTTTTTAATCCTTATGTTTCTATTTTAACCCTTTTTTAACTTTTTTTACTCTTACTGTGATATCATATAATATACAGTTTGAGGGTTAATATAATTACTATAAAATTAAAAAATAACTATAAATGAGTAATTTATGAAATTTTATTACATATTCCAGTCAATTGGATGAATTTTATATTTTTATGATTTTTTATCATTTAATAAAATATTATTTATTTTAAAATACCATTAATGTTAAGTTTGACACTATTCATTACTTTCCTTTCTAAAAATTTCATAAAAACATGATAAATTAGAACAAATTATTCTAAAAAATAAATTGAAGATAAAATTAATCAATAATTTCTTTTGTAGGAATTTAATTATATCTATTTGTATTCATTTTAATATTTTTAACACCATTTATTTGATTCTTCCATTAATTATACAATCACTACATCATCATTATGTCTCCATTTAAGGTAATTATTTTATCACTAAAAATTATAAATAAATTACCATGATTTATATAGATATTTTTGATTTAAATCGACCATTTATAGTCTAAAAGATCACCAATATAACCCCATATTAAAAATATTTAACTTGTTTAAAATAAAGTTATGACAAGTTTGACTTTTCATTAAGTAAAATATTATAAAGGTTATATTCACAGAAAAGAGGAAATAAATGATAATAGAACTGAATCATTAATTATTAGGGACCCAAAATACTCATCTAATAAAATTATTAAATTTGTTTGGGTAATTTTATAACATTGATAATATTAATTTTACCCTTAATTACCTGATTAAACCTTAATTGTGGTAATAAAAATTACCAAAGTTACTATTCAAATTATCCAAAAATTAAATAAACCTATTCACTAAATTTGGAAATTCTGATTCCAAATATTAATATATTTTACCAAATTTAAAATAAAAAATTAGTAGAAATTAATTAAAATTTAATCTCATTGACGGTGTGGGAAAATTATTTATTAAAGTGATAATATTTAAAAGATTTAATTTATTTATATATAATGTATAGAAATAAATAAGATGAATATTAAAAATGATATTGAATATTATATATATATATATATATATATTACATTAATATAATCCAAAAAGAGTTATTTGTTTAATTTTTGGTATAAAACACACTTGTGCTCATTTAAATTATTTTTCAAAAAACATTTTATTTTATTTTAAAAAGGTTTTTACATTCATTTATAATTAATTGGTCAGTGAATTATATATACATTTGAAAAAATATTTTTTTTAATTTAATTAATCATATTTATACTCTCCATTATGATGGCTAGTTATAAGGGTTTCATTTAAATAATAATATTTAGTTGTTCATTTAAGCTCAATGTGGTTTATCATGTACACTATCGAACAAAGTGTTTCTTTTAAATATTCAGGATGTCACAACCACTTTTAAAAAACCCAAAAATATCATTATTTTAATAAATTAATAAAAACACAAAAAAAAAAGAAAAATGTTTAGTTGAAGTATGAAATAGTTAGTAGATAACTGAAGCTCGTCAAGTGGGGTGACCAAATTATCTACTCTATCGCACTAGTAAAACATAAATATTTTTTTCCAAACCCTATGATAGGTGTGCACCACTATTCACATGAAGAAGCACATACCTAGAAAATTTGGGTAGAATACCACCAAAAGTATACACCTGAAAACATTGTTTATCCTATCGGTGACCCTTTAAATAGCCTATCCCTTCTCTTTATTCCAAGTTACTAGAAGAAACCACAAGCACACACATATGGCATGCGATCCTAAGTGGATATCTTGATGCATGAATGCTCTCATGTTTCCTCTAGGGCTAAGAGTTTAAGAAAAATTAGTGATTTTAAATGCATAATATTCTAATTCAAATAACCCACCTGTAACCATGAAAACTAGAACAAAAATCCATATTTTATGGTAAATTGTACTTCTATTCATGTAGGTGATGGCCAGACACCCAACACAAACTCCATACCATGTTCTTCCACTTTCTTAGTCTCCAGTCTACCATAGCCAAAATAAGAACTAATTTCAAAAGCCCAGCACTTACACTACTTGGAAACCTGATGAACACTTTTACAAATTTTTTAACCAATAATGATCGTATAAATCTTTATGACATTTCAAACTAAGAGCCACTGAACCTATTCTTTGGGATGGTTTTTATCAAGGCTTTAAGTGTGCCTCCTTGTATGCCAAAGTATTTCTAATAGTATAAGGGATTTATTGGTGGGTTGTTAGGATACTATACCCTCTTTTAAAATAATAATTATATTTTTTTACAACAGAAACACTTTTGAATCACACAATAAAACACTATGAAGGAAATATAAAATAGAAGAAAAAAATCCAAGAGTACCCCCACTAAACATACTAGGTAAAGTATAAATGTTATGATAGTCATACATAAGCATCAAATATTTCTCATGGTACAATCATATAACTACATAAGAAAGACCCAAAATGAACTCCAACCAAGCATGAAATATTAACTTGGTATGTTTTCCAAAAAAAAACTATTCCATCCATACCATGTACTCTAAGTATATCTCATCTCCCTAATTTCCATACTATGAGCCTGATCACTTTCATTCACTCAAATCCATAAAGTCTTCACATGCATTGATGAGTCTTTGTAGGGTGTGCGATGAACTCCGAAGGCCACCATTAAAGTGTTTCTAAATTTCATCCACACATATTCCAATGTATGTAAAACATAAATAAATGGAAAAAAATAAATTAAAACATAACCCACTTTACTTGTGTTTAGCAGCCACAATGAATATTTTACCTACCTCATCCAACACTAGTGTGGCATGATTCATTATCTATCTATGATACTGGGATAACCCTTAATCCCCCATCAAATTCCATATCATACAACATCAAGATAAAACCATTACCACATAAAAAACATGTCTTTACCTTCTTATATCATCGTGAAAGTCCATTGAGTTAATTTGACATCCCATTGGCATGCTTATACACATATCACAAGTCCATTGGAATTCCACTTATTATATCATCGTCTGCTTTCCAGCCTGACGGCCCAAGGCACGACGATATCCATCCATCCATAGTCTCCACATATTAACCCTGGTATGATGGCGAGCCTTAGCCCCTATCTGATGGTAACTCACACTGTTAAACATATCCTTCTGAGATTAGGACCTTCTACAAACTGATGGTCACCACCATCCCCAAATACTCAATATCTATTGTGTCACCCACCCATATCAAGTGGTCAAAAACACCTCACTAGGCCCTTATCCAATGTGCACATGATCCCAAAAATTTTATCAGCCAATAACAGTGAGTGGAAATCACCAAGAACCATAGGTTAAAACTCCAGTGTAGCGTCTTCACCAATTATAAGCAACATTTCCCAATTTCCAGTGATCAACATCACATATGGCCTCAAGTTCCATGCCTCTCTCATTCCCTCGAAAAAAACATAGCCATATTCATACTTTAATAATCTCATATAACTGACAACATTCTTATGAACCAACCATAGAAACCCATTTCACACCTTCCCTACCATACAAGTCTCAAACATGTCCTATCAAACTTATGATTACCCATTGACACCACCCATGACCAATAAAAAATACAAGAAGTATAAAACTAGCCCCCCAAGTCCACCCCACTCATGCCTATTAAATACATGTTATATAAAATGTGTATAATTAGGAGAAATCAAGGAACCACGTACCTTATACCCACATATTTCTACTCATCAAATATTGACCTCTAAATTGGATTAAAAATATAGAATCAGAAAAATAGATAAAAAAACTAAAAATAGTGAGTAGTGACATAAATTTTCAAATACCTTGAAAGAAGAAAGAGAAATAAAAGATGAAGGAAGATATAGTTTTAACCTTACCACAGGCTACCACCTACGATGAATAGCAAAAAATAATTTGATAAGAAAAGGACAACCCTCAAGGAACCCTAAATGTGAAGAACAATTTCTGATGCACTTATCCCTAGATAAATGACTCATTTCCCCCCTCCCCTTCTCTTTTATTTTTTTTAAAATTTCCCTGGAAGAAAACATGCGTGGAATGAACTTGCCATTCATGTATTTAAAACCATATTTAAAGAATCTCTCTCCCTTCTTGGAAAATTTTAGTTGTGAGTTATACATTCATGATGTGAATGGTTGTTGGATATAGCTTATTCAGTCTCTAAAAACACTATTTCACCTAGAATCTTTCTTGAGTTACTCATAGAGCCTAAAAAACATAAAACCTCTTAAAATACAAGGGTTTTATCCCTCCTTGAGCTAACCCTTGGATCAAGTTAAATTTTGGATTTTATAATTTGATTTAGACAGTACCTACCAAAATATCTTTCTAATATCCCTTTCCATATTATAAAGGTATTATTTTGGTAATAACACTAACCTTAGTTGTATTATGTTTTAATGTAAAAGAGGTTTTCAAAAAAAGTTATAGATTTCAATAAAATGTTTTTGTTTTATTACTTCTTATACCTCAATGAAATATTATTCAAATGTGATGGAATAATAGCAGTGGATTAATCAATATACTGAGATGTTTTCATGTTAATAGAATAACGTATATCCATCTATTTATTCCATTAAATGCAAAATAAATCCATCACTCATGTGTGTGGAAGACTTCCATCACACGAATTGATGTAATTCATTATCCATCAACACCTATCATGGATTATTATATAAATTGATTTAATATATTTATATATATATAAATGATATTCATGAAATAATTTCATTCTAGTAAGATAATAGATCATCTATTTTCTTACCTTTACATCCATTCAAAAATGATAATGTTGTTCATGCGTATGTGTGGATTACCACCTCCAAAAAGAGATGTGATTCATTTTTTACCATTGAATCACATGGATGGTATATATATACTATTTAAAGAGATAGTAAAAAATTTATTAAATAATAATAATATTTTAAATATAAAATAATTCTTACTTTATTTCTCCCATTTCATTGAAAAATAGAAATGTTACTCATGTGTATGTACGGCCTATCATCTCAATGTTTGTAATGTAATTCATTTTTCATAACCATCATTCATTGTTGGTTTTAAAAGTATAATTAATGTATAAAAATGGTAAATATTTAATGATTATTATTTTTTATGTTATTTAATAATTAACTTTTTGACCATGGTAAACATACTGAAGTCATTTTGAAATTATGAACTGAACATCATCAAAATACCTGATGTGGATTTATCGGATTATGTATCTAAAAATGTCATTAAAATAAATTAAATTAATGGTTTAAGGAGAAAGAAAAATTCCTATAAAATTTTCTTAATGAATCAAATTGTTTATATAAGTTTATTATATAGGAGTTAAAGGAAATACATGGAAATTTTGGACATGAGGCAAGGGATTTCGTCTTAATTTTCCTTTATTGAGAAATATTTTAATGTTATGAACCTATTTTCCTTTATCTGGTGCAAAAGTTGACACTTTTTACATGTTATATCATGAATATTTCATACATCATGGTATTTTAATTAACAATTAAAATTATTTAATCCATGGGGATTTTACTTAAATGTTTTCAAGTTGTAAGGGGTTTATTAATTTAATTTCCATTCATTTGGTTATAATTTTACATTAGTGACTTCATTGTTCCATGATTATGTGTGAATGGATATATTAATTTTTTAATTGTTTATTTAAAATTGTTTCATTTTTATTTACATATATTCACAAAATAACTTCCTGGATTAATTATCACTTAAAATGTTATGATCTTTGTAAGGGTTTTCATACTCTCAATTTCAATTCTTTGAGACATAATTCATGTTATTCATCATGAATTATTTTATATGGCATGATTACTTAACTTTGTTTGTATTTTAAAATATTCCTTCATGAAAACTATTGGTTTTATATAATAATTTTATGTTCCTTCATTCAGTGGCTTTTTTATTCAAGTATTACCCAAAATGCAAGAGTTTCTCATCTCAAACTTCTGTCTTTGAGGAATGTTTTGATATTTGCACAAATATTTATTTAAATAGTGTATACACTGAATCAGGTCATATAATATCATGAATATTTTTATACTCATGGTATTTTATGTTCCTTCTTATATTATTTCCCCCAAATGGTTTTGGTTTTAAAATGATGGTAAGGGTTTTTCTTTAAAAATATTATTTTATAGTTTTTAAATAATTTTAACCAAAATTTTCCTCTGTGTTATTTAACTTATTTAATAATTGTTTGTTTATAAACATAAATTATTTCCTAAAGTTATTTTCCATGATCTTTTAACTTCTATTAAAAGGTTTTAAATGTCACGACCCATCCCAATGGGGTCTGTGCCGCAACTCCCCAAGACTGCCTCTAATAGGCTCGGGGCTTGTGACTAGCAACTAGTAGGCATATCACTGACATGGGAGGCATTGCCTTTGTACCTATACACAGGCACACATCTCCAATATCTCAAAATTCAGAAATGTAAAATCCACTAAGAAACCAATGCAAGCATAAAACTATATCCCACATCCAAAATATGACGGTAAGTAAAGTAAACTGGGCCAGAAAACACGATCACCACAAAGAGTCTATAACAAAATTCCAACATGTATGTAAATGTATGGGGACTTCCATATAAATGGAAAAAGAACAAAATTTATCCTGTCTAGTCTCACTACGCACCACCTTGTCCTGGTCCACCTAGGACTCCATCAAAAGGTCTATTGTCTACACAAGACATGACACATGTTGGGAAATCCCATTTAGGGGTGAGTATAAAAATATATAGTAAGACACACCGAAAAAACTACAATATAACAAAGGAAAGTATATTCATCTCTACAAAAGTATATTTTTATATCACATATAACAATAATATTCTGATATACATAATCCAAGACATTCTGTCTAGAGGTAAACCTCAACCATAGTATAACATCTCTATAATTCTAGATAGAAGATCCCGCATAGAACCCATCTGAGACAGCACACTCCTAAATCTGATATCACTGAGGATGTCTGTTCGAGAGGTACTGCTCATCGGGTACTATCATGAGAGATATATGTTTATATTTTAGATGATATTTTGGTACATAAATTAGGATCACATCCATGGCCATGGGGTAATACAAAAACTCCATCTAGATTAACCCTTCTAAGTAGAGGATCGGTGCTCGTCTAGTGTTGGTCACGTATATACCAAAAAACCCACCCAGGGCATGCAGATGAATAGAGGATCACACTCTGGGCCTCTCAGTGAGGATTCCAACAACTATATTTAGGTATTAAAACAAAAGGAATAGTAGTCCTAGGAGTTGGAAATGATAAATACCAAACTTTAGGGAAACTATAAAGGCAGTGATCCCTAAAAAATATTGTCCAAGATATGTTGGAAAAGAGATTCAACCCAAGTAGAAAGGGGGTACACGACATGTAGTATGGAGTACATGTTAGGACCATTGACTCTAGGTATAATTCATGTACAAAAACTCATTTCATGTCAAACTTTGTCAAGTAGGTGAAGAGTACACGGCTTGTAGAAGGGTTACATGTCTTGTCCCTATATCTAGGGTCTTCCCATGTACATCATTCATATACCAATACATAGTGTCATACCGTGTAGCTGTTCTGGTGTACCAGTACAAGGGGTACCCTGTGTACCACATCCATGTCGAGCTGTGTTGGGGACTACACGTCATGTAGGAAAACCATGTACTCCACCACATGTTTGTGTGCGTCCAAAGGTACACACCAAGTTCATTCAAGGGGGACACACAACATGAAATCAAGGACTACACATCATGGGTATCATGTTTTTAAAAGCCTGTCTTCATCCTTACACTTGTTATATCGATCTTCCGGGTTCCGTTCAAGTGTTCAGTTCTCTAGGATAATCTAGATCTGAGGTTGTTCGGTCATTCGGTCATTACTTCACTAAATTGGTAAGATTTAGGCCTTCAATCAGCTCAGAAAGTTAATCATAATGGTTCTTCATTACGTGTAGAGGAATATAAAATCGAGACCAACCATCATTCTATAAACTATGGAAACCATCATTACTCCTCCAAAAAATCATATTAATGTTGGATATAAGGTTTCAAATCATTACACCAAGAATAAAATGTGCAACGATAGAAGGATCAAAGGGATATCGAACCACGAGGAAGATATAGGAACACAAAAAAAAAACCGTGAATCGAGGGAGAAAAGAACAAATAAAAAGGATAGGAAAAAACCTCAATAAATATTTATGTCAATCTTGGTTTGTCACCATTATAATGATAAACTAATCCAACAAATATCATTATAAAATTCCCCATAAATCCCACAAAATAATCGATCCCACAATATGATCAAACTGTGGATCAATCTATTGGTTGATTGGTCCATTTTTATCATGGAATTCAAGAACGAGGAAAATGAAATCAAAATAACACACCATACCTCAATTTGTATGAGTCTATGATGAGGAATTATCACTTCATCATCATCGTTGGTGAGATACATTCAATTAGTTGTACATTGATCGTGAATCCACGATTCGTCACCATTTGTTTGATAGAATTCTTCATTGGTTCTCTCCATCATCTCTCTATATATTTTAGGGATATCGGGATAACCCTATATCTCAACATAAATATCCTTTTAATTAATTATGGTCCAAAAATCAATGAGGTGAATAAAACAAATTATTAAATAATTTTATTTATTTTATGCACATGATACCTTTTTCAAAAATGACCCCCAATGACCAATGTTAGGTCATTCTTAGAGTAAAACAACCATTATTAATGCAACAGTACCCCTACATTTCTGATCTAGGTTCATGTTTAAAAGTTAATATACCTTTTCAAGGAAACCATGTGCACGTGTTTTTTAATATTGTAATATATTTCAAACATTTGTTCCAGGCACACCGGGCCTCAGGATCACACTCCATCTTAGCTCCTGGTCTTGAAATTAATCCATATAAAATTTAAAAATAATACATGGAAAATCTAAGACATTAAATTCTCCATTCCTTGGGAATTTACATCCCCAAAAATCCAAAACAATGGTTACTCACAAAGATGTGGGTACTGAGCAAGTATATGAGACTTCAACTCCCATATTCTCTCCTGGAGATTCTTATTCTACCACCATATACACTCAAAAGGAATCAATTTCCCTTGATGAATCCTCTCCTATAGATCATTGATCTACAATTTCTTCTTTAAAAAATCCACTCCACCTTCGACGTTCATCTCGTCCCAGTCGATAACGTGCGATGGGTTTTGCACGTACCTCTTCAGCTGTGATATATGAGAGAATTCGTGTACCTGGTCTTATTGACGAGGTATAGATGAGTATCACACCACCTCACTTATTCTACATAGTATATGTAAAGGACCAATGAACCTCATACATAGCTTGTCTCCCCAGCCCAATATTTATTATCCACATTGAGGTGAAACCCATATGAACCTTTGGTCTCTTTCCTCGAACACCAAATGCCTCTGTCGCCTGTCGGTATAATACTTATGATAGCTCTATTCAGTCCTAATTTACTCTAGAATTATTTTCACCTTATCTATCGTATATCTCACCTACTCCGGGCCCATGAGTGCTAACTCTTCTAGGTTAGTCCAACAAATTGGTGACTTGTAGGGTCGCCCATACAAAGCTGTAAATGGTTGCATACCAATTTTGGAATGGTATCTGTTGTTTTATGCAAACTCCACCATTTTAAGGTGGACCTCCCAACTATGGATTAAGTCTAACATGAAAGCTCGCAGAATGTCCTCCAGAACCAAAATGATCTGCTTTATATGGTTATTAGTTTGTGAGTGAAACACTATGCTCAAGCGTAACTAGGACCCAAATTCGACCTAAAATCTCGTCCACAACTGGGATGTAAAGAAAGTATCATGGTCATAATTAATTTTCAATGGTACTCCATGTAGTCTAATTATCACCAAAACATAGATAGGTCTTAATCTCTCTACCAAACTCTTCTCTCAGATAACTAGGAAGTGGTCTGACTTGGTGAGTCAGTCGAAAAACACCCAAATGGAATCATGTTCACTATAAATATGTGGTAAAACCATCATAAAGACCATATATATCCCATCCCATTTCCATTCTGGCACCTCAATGGTTTGATCAAAACCTATTGGAACATGGTGATCAACCTTCACTTGTTGACATTTAAAGCATCGAGAGACAAACTTTGCAACTCCTTTCTTCCTCACTAGCCACCAAAACAAAAATCATAGGCCTTTGTACATAATTTCCACATGTAGATGTACCACCATAGGTGAAGTTTAAAACTCCCTCAAAACCCCATCCTGTAATGTCACTGGTACCATCATGCATCCTCTAAAAATAATTACGTGATCTCCACCTTTAGAAAATCCATCAGGAGCATGCCCTGTGGATATCAGTGCTTGTAGGGTCTCACACTCAGTATCCCCAAGTTGTGCCTCCGTGACTCGCTATAAGAGTGGAGGGGTGATAACCATAAACTTGAGGTAGGTTGCTCCATCTCCATCCAAAAAGGATAACTTTAACAAGTTTAACTTCTCTAACACCTCATTCACAAACTGTGAACTAGTTCTCCTACTGAGAGAATTTTTCACCATGTTCCCTTTCCAAACAATATAGGGAATCTCAAATTCATAGTCTAAGAAGAACTCCATCACCTCTATCTCAAGATTATATACTTTCTCAGAGAGGATATATTTGAGACAGTTATCGTGAGAGTAGTTGATAAATCACTCGCCCATTAGGTAGTGTCTCTATATCTTCAATGTGAAGATTTCCTTTGTTAATTAAAGATAATGGATCATGTAGTTCTACTCATGTGTTATCAACTAGAATGAATCATAGACAATCACCACTTTCCTCTAAATTAGGAAAGAACCAAGCCCAGTTCTTAATGCATCGCCAAATACGACATACTTGACAACCTCCTATTGAAATATCAAGATTGAAGCACTCAACAAACTCTTCCTCAACTGTGGAAACTCCTACTTGAACTTCTATATAAACACAAAATGTTTCCCCTTTTGAGTCAAAACTATCAATGGTGAGGATGTCATGGATATATCAGGTATAAATATTTGATAATAGCCTTTCAACCTGAGGAAAATTCACACTTTCATCACGCACTTAGGTGGATCACATACTAACAATACCTCAACCTTGGTGGAGTCCACTTCTACTCCATCTACTTACATAATATTTCCCATAAAGTGGACCACCTAAATCAAGAACTAGAACTTCGATAGATTTTCATAAAGATAGAACTCTCGGAGTACATCCAGAACTATTCTTAGTGTCGCACATCCTCCTCCTCAGACACTGGGTACACAAGGATATCATTAATAAACAACAACAAAAAACTGGTCTAATTAAGGATGAAATATACGGTTCATTAATCCCATGAAAAATACTGAGGAATTCCTCATGCCAAATGGAATCCCCGAGTACTCATAATGACCATAACAAAATTTGAATGCCATCTTCGGTATATCTTCTTCTTGTACTCATAGCTGGTGATAGCATGATCTTAGGTCAATCTTAGAGAACCGTCGTGACCCTATTAGCATATCAAAGAGGTCATCAATCCTTGGTGGTGGATACTTGTTCTTCATGGTCACCTGGTTTAAGCATCCGTAGTCCACACACAACCTCATGCCCATATCTCCCTTTTTGTCATACAAAACTTGAGCTGGCCAGGGTGAAATACTAGGTCTCACAAATCCTTTCCTCTATAATTCCTTCAAAGGTACCCTCAACACGTCAATCTCTATGGGAACCATACAATTTGCTGGTGTAGATATTGGTGTCATCCCGGATTATAGATCAATATGGAAGTCTATCTCTGTATGGGTAGGTAAACATATAATATCTTCATGAAAGACATCCTCATACTCTGTCACCACTGTATGAAACTATAAAATCACAACATCCACTACACTAAGGGTTATTCTATCCAACATATAAGTAATCAATTCCACCCCTATGCATGAGTCCATCCTGCATTCCATGGGTTTCAGTTTCACTAAAAAAGTTAATCCTCATTCCATCACTACAGACACCCCACACCCTTCTCCGAAAACATTCAATCTGGGCATGGACCATAGATAAGCAATCCATTCTAATAATAACATTACATGGCCTTGACACCTCTACCAAAAGCTTCCAATCGACACTCTCACCTCCAAGGGTCAATTAAAACTTTCAACATAAGTGTGTGATCATTGAGTCTCCTCTAGTAGGAGTCTCTAATATTAAGGTTCGATTCAACGGTTCAACTGGAATCTCTAGGTCTCGTACTAGGATTGTTGTGTGAAAAGAATGACTAGAACCTATGACTATAAATATTATAGATATTTTTTGAAAAGATGTAAATCATACCTCAAATCATTTGGGAAGCCCCTGGGTCAAATTCCTTGACTGCATACAGTTGTCTATGCCCCTATCCTCCAACTCTCTGAGCCTAGTTTGGACCACTAGTGGTGGAGACAAGTCAAAACATTGACACATCTTATTGTTTTCCTATGTCCTTTGCCACATCTTCCACCTTATAAATCTACCTACTGATGTTGTTGTCTTTACCTCATAGGTCCAACCATAGTATCTTGATAAGTACTACAACATGTTGGAAAATCCCGAGAAAGATGTACCTAGCCAACAAACGAATAGAATCACCTCCCTCTATATTGACTATACCAAAACAATGATCCCTAAACTATAGATCTATTGTCCTAGGAACTTCTCTTGAAATGTATCCCACATCCATGTCCCTGAGAATGAATTTGGCTCCCCGCTATCGAGATCTTCACTCCTACTTTCCAACTACTGACGGTCACTGGATATATCTTTTCATCCAAGAATATTTCAACCACCAAAGCCTTATTAAGAAATCCATCATAAGTAGAAATTAATAGAGGGATAACACTGTCTCGGATATCTCTATCCAGACCACACTCATAGGTCTAAGATCTAAACAACTGATCTCAAACCAAATCTAATTAGTACCTAAAAAGGTTACTAAAAATTGATGAATAATTTTCTACTGACATACTGGATTTCAAGAGCAGAGGAAGATCCTAAATATGAACTTCCCTCAGCATAACTGGTGAGAACTACTGCTTGAAGAGGTGATAAAACTCTATCCATGAAAGAGATGCATCATCATAAGTCTGCATAACAAAAATCCACCATACTCCTATTGAGACATGTATAAGTCTCACTTATGGGACCCCATATGTTCTTCTACTATTCTAACTAGATGGAAATATTGGGTCACCACCTCAAACCAGTCCTCATACTCATGTGGGTTGGGCCCGCCTCAAAACCTGAGGGTTATCTACCATTGAAACTCTTGATGGGTACTCATCCTATGCACCTCATACACTAGTACTGCGGGTACTGTGTGCTTCTCAATAGGTGGTAGTATGGATGGCGAACCACCTATATGTAACATCTTAGGAACTAGTCCCTATATCGAAGCCTCGTCATCAAGGGGTTCATCCTCATGATAAAGCTACTCAACTCAAGCTAGTATACATCGTGGAGGAATCCTAAAAGTAAAGAAATATATACCATGTTCAATGAGTATATCTAGAGAGCTAACTCAAGAAAGACATGGAAACCAAAAACCATTTTTGTATGATGAATGCACCATTATTTTCCCTGAAACATGTCTTCTCGCGTACAAAGTAAAAAAAATTAGGTTATCAGAGTCTCAGTGAATGGATATGTCAGTCGTTGTGCCAACACTGGAGTCTCTCATCTGAAAGTTGAACTTGAAACACGTAACATTATTTCCCCAAACTAATATCAGAGACTCTCAGACCTAAAGTGGAACTGTCCAACTCTAATACAACTCTATCACAACCCTTCCTAGTGGGGCCTATGCTGTGACTCCCTAAACCAGCCTCCAATAGGCCAGGGGCTGATTAATAACAACAAGTACGAATATCACTAACATAGAATGTATTGCCTATATATATGTACACACACACACATATCCAAGATCAAAAAATACTGAAATGTAAAAGCCACTAAGAGACCAATGCATGCATACAACTATATCCTGCAACCAGATTACGACATGAAGTAATGTAAGGAAAATAAGGCCAAAATAAAATTCCACCATAAAGATTATGTGACACAAGTCTAACCTATAAGTAAAGGTATTTTGACTATTATCTATACTCCGCAAGGACATACCTCAACCTATATGGTCTCACTAAGCACTACCTGGTTTTGGTCCACCTAGGACTCCCTCAAAATTTCGATAATCATCACAAGACATGATACATGTTGTAAATTCCCATATAGGGGTGAGTATAAAAATACTTATAAGGACACCCTGAAACAATAAATAAATATAACAAAGGAATGTTCAATCATCTCTAGATAGATATATGTATACAACACATATAAGAAGAATATCCAGATATACTCCATCCAAGACACACAGTCTATAGTTTAACAACAACCATTGTATAACATTCCTTGAATTATAGCTCAAAGATCCCATATAGTACTCATCCTAGAGAACACACTCCTAAGTCTGGTCGCACTGATGATGTACAACCGAGTGGTACTACTCATCGGGTACTGTCATGAGAAAGATACACCGATACATCTGAAGAGACTATAATATATAGATTATAATCATGGATAGTTCCATGGGGTAATACCAATAATATCATCTTGATTAGCCTTTCTAAGTAACAGATAGGTGCTTTCGTAGTGTTGGTAACATCAATAATAAGAACTCCACCTAGCGTATGAAGATGAATAGAGGATCCCACTCTCGGCCTCTCAGGGGGGGGGGGATTCCAACAACTCTATCTACTAAGCCTTACTATAGGGATCACAGTCCTAGGATTAGAAAATGATTTGTACCAACCATCAGGGAAACAATAATGGGAAAAACCTTTTGAAACTTTTCTAAGATATAGTGGACAATATAATAAACCCTTGTAGAAAGGGGGTATACGGAATGTAGTTTGGGTACACATCGTGTCCCTTGATCCTAGGTATGTACTATGTAAAACATCCTATTTCAATTCAACATGTGTCTTGCAGAAGAGGAGTACACTGTGTGTAGAAGGGTGACATGTCGTGTCCCTGCATCGGGGGTCCACCTGTGTACTCCAGTCGTGTGCTAGTACACATCATCATCCCATGTATCTGTGCTCGTGTACTAGTCTATGGGGTATCTCTTGTACTTGGTTTAGGCCAAGCCATGGGGGAGATTACACACCTTGTAGGAAACCCGTGTACTCCAACCCATGTCAGCTTACTTCCCAAGATACACGTCGAGTTTATCAAAGGGGGACACATGTCGTGTGGCCAAGGACTACTGGCCGTGTGTATAAAGTTTTTCCATAACCCATATTCTTCATCCCAATCATTCCTTAAATATTTAAACTTATGTTATGGTGGTTTTTTCTCCATGAAACTCTAAATATGAGGTATTTTGTTCATGCCATCATTGAATTAGTAATATTTGAGACTTCAATCGGTTCAAAAAATGAATCGTTGTTGTTCTTCATTACGTAATGAAGAACACAAAAGTGGGACCAACCGACATTTGACCTATTACCGCAACCACCATCACACCTAATACAAGTAATTTTTATACCTTATTTATGGTTTCAAATCATTTTACCAAGAATCTAATGTGAAATGATCAATTGTTCAAAGGTATATCGAACTGCGGGGAAGAACAAAAATTGCACGAAGAACGGTGAATTGAGGGAAAAAAGAACAAAATTAAATGAGAGGGATGAACCTAGATTGATGTTCATGTAAATATTAGTTATTCACTATTATAAATATAGACAAATCCAATAAATCTTAGGATAAAACTACAAGTAAATCCTATAAAATAACCCATCCTGCAATATGATCGAACCATAAATCAATTTGTTCATTGATTGGTCAACGTTCATCATTGAATTCATGGATAAGGAAAATAAAATCAAAATAACACATCCTACCTCATTTTAGATTGGTCACTGATGAAGAACAGTCATTGTGTCGTCATCATTGGAAAGATCCGTTCAATCAGTTGCGCTATCATTGTCGATCCACGATCTGTTACTATTTGTTTGAGAGAATTCATTAGACGTTCTCTCTAGAGGCTCTCTAGAGATTCCAGGGTTATGATTCTAACCATGGATCTCAACATAATGATCCTTATATGGATTTTTGGTCATTGTGTCAATGAGGTTAGTAAAAATAATTTTATTAAATAATTTTATTGTTTTTATGCATGCTACAACGTTTTTCCAAAAGACCTACGCCAACAAATTTTAGGTCATGGCTAGGGTAAAACTGACATTTTGAACTCAACGATGCCCTTGGATTTCTGATTCAGTAAACCGTTTATAATTTATTCCTCTTTTTCAAGAAAACCATGTGAGCATGCTATTTTATATTTTAATATATTTCAAACATTTGTTTTGGGCAGACCGGGACTATGGATCGCATAACGTATCAGCACCTTGTCTCAAAATTAATCCATATAATGTTTAAATTTAATACACAAAAATACTATTACATTACATTAAACATAAAATATTATAATGTTTTCTATATGGGTCATTTTAGACTCACCTATGGCAATTTTGAAAATAATGTATAATTTTAATGTAAAGGAAATTAATGTATTTTTCTAACATTATGAACATCCTTTTATTTGAATATCACTTTATAATTTTACATGGTTAGTTTTAAATAAAATATTTTTCAGAATATTTTCCAAATTATTATAAAACATAACCCAAAGAAAATCGTATTTTTCCTCGTTTTCAAATAATTATTTTAATTGCTCGTTTTAAGGTATTTTCCTCTATTTAATAATCCTTTAATGATTCTATACTTCCCAGGGATCGTGACCTTTATACCATATATCTTATTTCTATATAAGGATTATGACACCACAACGAAACCCACCTCTAATAGCACTGGTATTTATCAGTGCTCAAAAAATTCCCTTATAAAGTTAATCTTTATCAATGCTTTTATTTTGTGCTGATAAAAGTTAACCTTGATCAGTGCTATATTTTTTCCTTGATAAAGGAAACCTATATTAGTGCTTCTATTATATCACTGATAAAAGGTGTCCTTTATCAACTCATTTTTTGCACTGATAATGGTCCATAATAAAGTGAAAAATTAAACAAATAAAAATATAATGAGTAAATTAAGAAAAATATCAATCATTTATTTAATTAAATAATTATTACTAAAATTGAATAAATTGAATATACATATATATAGATTATAAATATTCATAAATGATATATATTAAATACAAATATATAAAATTAATATGTATAATATATATAAAATGTTAATTAAAAACATATTAATATCTTATTGATTTTTAATGTTATTCGAATTCAATTTTTTATAATAAATGTCATGTATTGTATTTATTTCAGGTACACACACACACACACATATATATATATTAATGCATTTGTATACACACACACACACAAATATATCTATGCTATATAAAGAAACACATAAAACTAATATTTATGTAATTTATTCAAATTTTATTATATTTTAAAATTTCATTATAACAAGAAAATTTTAATATATAATATGTTTTTAATCGGTCAAGTATATTTTATATTTTAATACTAAAGTTAGGTTATTCATTTTTAATGTTTTTTATATTTTATTTTATATTTGAATTTGGTCATTTTTTATTATTTATTAATATTTATTTATTTATTTTATTTTAGTATTTTTCAATATGTATTCATCCCCTTATATATATATATATATCCATATTTTCTTAATAACTCATATTTCATTAACAAAACTTATCTATTTTTTGATATTCTTAAAGTGTACGCATTTTGAATTATTAAATTTCACTCATTTTTAAAATGCATGTATTTAAGATTATATTTACATTAATAATGTTAAAAATATATTTATAAATAATTAATTATAAATAATTAATTAATGTGCATTTTCTATATTAATATTTATTATAAATAAATAATTATTATTTTTCAAATAAGTGTTTATATAATTATAAATAAATAATTATACATATTTAAAGACTATAAAATTATAATATTATTATTTAAATAATTATAATTACAAATAAAATTAGCAGTTCTTTGGTAGCACTGATAAAGATTAATCTTTATCAGTGCTAATTAAGCACTGTTAAAGGATATATTTATTAGTGCTAAAACATTAGCGCCGAATAATATGTCTTTTATCAGCACGTTTTAACACTGATAAAGATTGTTATTAATCGGCACTGTAAAAGAGTTGATAAATATGTCTTTTATCAGCACTTATAAATTTAGCACTAATCAAAGGGACCTATGTCAGCTCTTTTTTGAAAGCGTTGTTAAAAGTCACACCGATCTATTTAAAAAAATCTGAACCAAGACGTAGTCCCTCACGATTCTCAAGATCTCGTAGAACTCATACGCTTCCAGAACAACTCCTCTACGTTCCCTCAAATTAATTAAGGCTAAAATCCAATTTATGTTATTTTCAACTCTTCCTCTATCATTGTTTGATGTTTTGGGTTCCGATTTTTGTGTTTTTACATTATTCTTAAACATGAAAAACCATACATATCTTCTCATCACTATCGAAATACAATGAGTGTGGTTATATTTCATCATTTTTATTCTTTAATATGTATTTGACTATCCATCCCATTTGTCCCTAAAAGACACACATAGATGGTTAACTCTCCTCTCGACATTAACAAGGTGAACTCTCATCCCCCCTTAGATTTATCTTCATTAGAATAATATAGGGTTCCAAAATCTAGGAAGTTTCTCAAATTTAATTAATCTAATATACTATATTATTGACGCTAAAGGCTTAATTATGAAGGTTTTTATGGATTAGGGGATACCATGTTGTGGCCAGAATTTATGGGTGATGAACATATAGGGACCAAGGTAAGCGTAAAAATCAATAAAACATGTTTTTTGGATTTTTTTTTCATATAAATTGTTGAACCATGAATTGGGTTATTTAGATTTAGGATTTTGATGAAATTTTTTTAATTGAATTCAAAAAAATATTGAATTAATTAGTCATGTTCCAAAAATTATTTTAGTGATTCATGTTGTGAGAGTTTTTTTAATTAATTGAAGATTATTATTAAACATTAACAATGGGTTACAAAGAGTTATGGGGAAGTTCTTTAGTGACAAAAGTAAGATCAAATGTTTTTTAAAAAATTCCTAGATTAGACAGAGATGAGAAATCATTAGGTAAATGGACTTAGAAATATACAACAACATATAAAGAGTGTATTTCCCAAAAGTAAGTGAATTATATATGGATGTATTGATGACAAAGAAAACTATGAGAAGTGATTTATTGACAGACTTACTAATAAAAAAAGAGAGATAATTAATTTATAGAATAAAAATTTTATTTGAAAATCCATCTCACTTGGTGAATAACTGTAGAGAGAAAAAAAATTGATTAAAATATACTTTTTATTGTTTAGATCGTTATGTCTTATAAGTCATGATAATTTGTTATCCATATCCAAAATGCACAAAAAAGAGATATGATCCCCTATTGTAATTAAACCTTATATGCATTCCATATCCAAACCTCTCTTCTAATTCGATCATTGTTTATCACGAGGTTAATGCAGTAGCACAACATTAGTGCTCGAGGGCCCACAAAAATATTTCTGGGATTGAAGGCTAGTGTAATCTTATCAAATTATAGAAAATAGTGTTTGCTGATTCAGTATTATAAATCAAAATTATTCCATTGAAGCTTAAAAATTGATTCCACTGATACTATATTACAAGTTTTCATCAGGTGTTTTTCTTTTTATTTCTATTAACATTTATCCTTGATATAAATCAGACTTTTTAGATATTTTATCCCTCTAATGATCATAGAATGATACCCTAAAACTCATAAGTGGTATCAGAGACTTGTTCTTCAAGGACGTAATGTATTAATCTATTACTTTTTCGAATAAATAGAAGTCATATTTTATTATGTTAATACCATTTATTATCATATGAAGAATTTATTTGACCACCCACATCATATAGAAATTATATATCAATTTAGGAGAATTTTTTAGGTATTACATTAGTGTAGGATTATAGGACACTTTAACCCTTAGACAATTGGTTCTCTTCTATCTCTTGATGATAGATTGTCTCCCTCTTTCAAAATAGCCTTCCTCCCATAATCAAGAGATGGAAGGAAATCAAGCATCTAATGATGGATTAAATAAATTAAGTGAAGGTCAGTTGTACTGTAGTATTGAAGTATTATATATTTGTTCAAGATTTCATGTGAGATGAATTCAATTGTGGAAATTCATGAAGGTAGTGTATTACATTGAATTTATTTAAGACAAATTAAATGCTTGTCTACTCATGCAGAAAATTGCTTCTGAACATTTCAATGTTTCGAATCCTGAGCTATAATATATTACTGATGATGAAACTCAAGAATTATTAGGGGATCAACAAAATTTTGATAAAAAATGAAAAAAAACAACAATGATGCATCATCGTAGTTTTGAATAAAATTATCAATGCATGAAGTCAGGGTATAAAATTTGAGGATGGTTAAAATCAATGTGGCAAACCTATTGACCCCAATAAGTCAACATTAATTAGTTATCTTGGGATTACAACAAGGGTGAATTTTCTAATTGATATTGACTCATTGATCTATGTCCAACCTACAATGTAGGAAATCATTTGGAAATATATAATGGTAATGTTACAATATACTTTCCCTATTTCACTGAAAAATTATATAATGAAACTTTGATTTAGTTTTAATTATTCCTTGTTGTTTTTGTTTATTTTATATTATTTTGGTATGAAATTCATCCTCATTCCCACTGTAAAATCCCATATAGGTATCAGGATTCTTCTAATGAAGTTACATCTTAGAGATGCAACAGGGAAAATAAAGCCACACCCAACACTTTTTTATGAACACATTATAAAGCAGGAAACATATATATATTTAAGTAATCCTCACAATGAGAAATCATTTCAAGTACATTGAGATCTATAATATATTAATTTACATTATTTATTTTATTCAACTTTATTTGAAATTGTTAATTTATGAAACTTCAAAAAAGTGCAAAAAATAATGAATGTGCATCAAAACCAGTGTACCCCTTTCGAAAAGGAAGGATGGGGTATGGTTCATTAGAGAATAAATTTTTATATATTATAAATCAACAATTAAAAGTTTAATTTTTTGATTTGAAACAATATATGTTCCTTTATTTATAAGTATACTGATGAATCAAAACTTGAAACCACTTCCATCCCATGTGACGTTCTATCGAAGGAGGCTCATGTAAATAAGGATGATATATTAGTTTATGAAAACACAAAAGTGGTATGGAAAGCTTGTGTAAGTATGAAATAATTATAATTTGTCACGATTTATAACAATATTACATAAAAAAATATGTTGATATTTTTTTATATGGTTTAGTCACAAGAATCATCATTGATCGTACCAAAATAAAAGAGACTTTCAGTAGCTTTGAAGTGGCCTGGAATATATGGTTATGTTAGAGGATTAGGCTTTGAAGTATCTCCTTGAACATATTTTGAGAATATAAAACCACATGAAGATACATTTAATATGACAAGAAGAATGCAGACAGGTATAAAATCATTGAAAAATATTATTTTGTGGTATGGTTTGGCAGAATAATGTATAAGAAAAGATCAAGGAAAATTGAGAGTGGAGAAAAGATCCACACATGATCTAAATGATCCCACTAGTTTTAAGGCTAGTAATTCACCCCAAAACTTAGGGTAATCAATTTTTTCTTTAATCCTTCTCCTAAATTCGAATCAAACAACTTATGATAACTTTATATTACTAAAATTCTATGGGGTGTAATTGTATGTGATTTTTTTCTATTAACACCCATGTATCTTCGTGTTGTAAGGGTTTTAATGTAAAATATCCTGAAAGACTAGATACACAATCAAAACCTCCCCAAAAATCACATGAGTGGGGATTTAGGTATATTATGATCCAACTACTGAGTTTTTTGTTCCACTTGATGATTCAGATCTTACAATGACCAAAGCTACTATTAGAGCTTTCATAGCATGGCTATCTAATATTATAAAGATACATTTGGTATGTCCTTATCAAATTTTTTCATATGAATTCTTGTAATATATGATGATAAAAGATCTGAATTGATGTTTGATATTATAGATGGATAAAGCGATGGAGAAACTAAATGTCAAATCAAGGAAATCTAGTGAATCAACCCAGAAAAAAAAACAAACCTCTGATAGTACCATCTATCTTCCAGTTCCAGAAAACATTTATTAACATTACAACTTCATTGAGATACCACATTTAAATATAAATTTATGTCTTACATTCATTATGAATAAAAAATATATGGAGGTCCCATTACAGATGTAATTGGTCTTGAGTCTCTAAATGAGATTCTCAATAATTAATGTCTTAGTGTCTCAATTGTTAATACATACATAAAGTACATTTTCATAAAACATCTCTCTAAATACTGAGTTAAATATTATTACTAAAGATAATAACTATTCATATTTTTTACTAGAATTTATATTTCAACTATATAGAGGTAAGATTGTGTGAAGAATGATTTGGATTCATTAATCCCTATATCAATTCTACCCAAGAAATGAATTTGAATGGGAAATAAGTTATGTAAAAAAAATATGAGTTATTCAAATAATTTAATATAAAATCATTAGAGGATAGACTCTTTTTGAGGCCTACAATTCAAAGGTAAAACTCTACGATCTAATCACATAAAATATATTTTTAATTTTTTCATTACTTAATTGTTTTTTTGTAAGCATTGGATGTGGATAATAGTCAACATAGACACATAGAATATTTATTTTTTGGATTCAATGCATGTATTTCTAACCAAACGACCACACATGATGTGTATTATGAATCCTTAATACACTAAAATCAACATTTTTGAGACAAACTTCAAATTATATGTTTAGTGAGTGCTTTAATAAAAATTTTGTTATGATAGGGTGGTCGCTAAATACAGGCTAAATCATGGAATGAGGTTAGCGTCTGACAAGATAAAGCCTAGGGATTACTACAAATGGAAAAAATCAAGTATATATTGAAATATTTAACTATCCATAGATTTTAAAAAAAATTACTCATTTTGGTCAATGTTAGTTCATTTTTTAAAATAATATAATTCAATCGATTGTGGATATTATGTTTGAAAATTTGTGAGAGAAATCATACAACATGAAAACACCATCATCCCCCAATAGGTAATTTTCAAAGGGAATTACAATTTCATTAAATATATTTCATAATCATTTTTTTATAATTTTCTTATAACTATCAAGATTTTTGGAAAAAGAGTACTCAAAATAAGAAATCAATTTTTTAGAGACAAGTGGGTGGTGTACTTTTTGTTAGAATGTATGCCGATAAAAAATTTAGGTGATTACATAATATGATTGAAATCTAGAAAAATTTATAACATTTAAAAGATAATTGGGTGTGTGAATCATTAGTGTGAGAATAATTATATATTATGTTTGATCTCTTTCTCATGGAGAATATTAATAGAGGAAATCAATTTATTTCGAAGCATTAACCTACAAACAATAAAATTTTTGCGAAAATGAAGAGGCAGAGGTTGAGGTGGAGTGGAGGTGGAGGCAGAGGTAGAGGAAATGGAAAAGGTAGAGGATGAGGTAGAAGCAAAGGTGGAGGCTGAGGCGTAGGTAATGGTGGAGGCAGAGTTGGAGTCATAGAACGACATGAATGAGGAGGTAGAGGCAGAGGTGAAGACTAAGGTGGAGACCGAGGCAGAGGAGGCTAAGAAGTGCTGATTTACAAAGAATAAATTTTTTAGGAAATTAAGTATAATAAGGATAATACTATGATTGTGTTTAGTAAAAATTGTTTAAAAGTGCACAAATCACTTATCACGTAAGATAATATCCACTGTGCTTCATTCCAGTTTAAAAATACATTTTAGTAAAAAAACACATGTGGCAAACTCAAAACTAAGAAAATGCATTTGGATTCTTTTTTTACATTAGTACAATGATCCTTACATAATTTGTGACAGGTAGGGATCAGTATCACCTCTATCCAAAACACCATGTGAAAGGTATTACTCTAAGTGTATCTTTTTTATTCAAAACTGACATTAATTTTTGTAAAAAATACTAATATACTCAAATCTAAGAAAATCCATTCATGTTTTTTTTATACTTTAGGATGTTGATCCATAATTCATTTGTGACATGTAGGGGCCAACTGTACCTCTATCCGATGAATGGTGAGACTAATATGACTCCAATTGCATATTTTTTATTCAAAAGTGACATTGATGTTAATTAAAAAACAACTCACATACACCAAATTAAGAAAACACATTCTGATAGTTTTTATACTTCAAGAGAATGATCCATGAGTCATTTTTGAAGTGTATAATTCAGTTGTACCTCAATCTAACACACAGTGTAACTCCAATTGAGTCTTGTTTATTCAAAATTGATATTATTTTAGTAAAAAAACTACTGACAAAATCAAAACTGAGAAAATTTATTTGTATTGTTTTGGTACTTTATAAAAATTATCTATACATTGTTATGGACATGTAGGGATTAGTAGTACCTCTATCTAATGCATGTTGTGGCTGGTATGACTCCAAATACATCCTTTTTTATTCAAAAGTGACATAAAATTTAATAAAAAAAACAAATGAAAAACAAAAAACTGAGAAAAAACATTCCAATTGTTTTGATACCTTTAGAAAAAGATATATGAGTCATTTAGTATGTGTTGAAATTATTTTTTCCTCAATCTGACGTAGAGTGTGACTCCAAGCATGTCTCGTTTATTCAAAATTGACATTAATTTTAGTAAAAACCACTAACATACTCAAAACTATGAAAATGAGTTTGGATTGTTTTGGTACTTTAGTAAAATGATCCATAAATAATTTTTTATGTGTAGGGATCATCAGAACCTCTTTCTGATGCATGGTGTGACCGGTATGTCCACAGTTGCATCTTTTTTATTCAAAAGTAACATTAATGTTAATCAAAAAGACAACAAACATACTCAAAACTAAGAAAATGAATTCTAGTTGTCATGATACTTTAGGAAAATTATACATGATTCATTTAGGACATGTATCATTCATTTTTACCTCAATCTGATGCACATTGTGAATCTAAGTGGGTCTTGTTTATTCAAAATTGACAATAATTTTAGTAAAAAAACTAACATACTCAAAACTGAGAAAACACATTCCGATTATTGTTGTACTATATAATAATGATATATATGTCATTTATATTGTGTACGGATCATTCTCACCTCTATATGATGCACGGTGTTACCAGTATGAATCCAATGCATCTTTTCTATTCAAAAGTGACATTAATTTTAATCAAAAAAACAACTAACATAATAAAAACTAAAGAAACACAATCCAATTGTTTTGATACCTTAATAAAATGGTATGTGATTTTTTTGGGACATGTATCATTCAGATTCTTCTCAATATGACACACAGTGTGACTCTAAGTGCATCTTGTTTATTCAAAATTGAAATTAATTTTAGTAAAAAACAAATGACATAATCAAAACCAAGAAAACAAATTTGTATTGTTTTTACTTTAATAAAACGGTTCGTACATCATTTGTGACATATAGTCATCATCCTCACCTCTATCTGACGCACATTTTGACCGATATGACTCCAATTGTGTCTTTTTTATTCAAAAGTGACATTAAAGTTTATCAAAAAAACTGACATACTAAAGACATAGAAAATTCATTAAAATTGTTTTTTAACTTTAGAAAACTGATCTATAAGTCATTTTAGACATGTATCATTCATTTTTGTCTCAATCTGACACATGATGTGACTGGAATGACTCCAAGTGCACCTTTTTCATTCCCAATTGTCATTAATTTTAGAAAAAAAATAACTTGTGAACTCAAACAAAAGAAAACACATTCCAATTATTTTGTTAATTTATTACAATGATCCATACATCATTTGTGAATTGTAGAGATCATTCGTACCTCAATCTAATGCACGGTGTGACTGATATGACTCCAATTGTGTCTTTTTATTCAAAACTAACATTAATTTTAATAAAAAAAACAACTAAAAACTAAGAAAATGAATTTTGATTGTTTTAATACTTTAAGAAAATAACCCATGAATCATTTGGGATGCGTAACATTCAGTTACACCTCAATATGATGCATGGAGTGACCTGAATGACTCCAAGTGCTTCTTTTTTATTCAAAACTAACATATTTTTCAATCAAAAAAATAACAAACATACTCAATAATAGTGTTTTTTATTTTTTTTATAAATTTTATTTCATTTAAATTCATTATTTTTATTTTATTTAGGTAATTTTATTGTTTTCTCTTCTGATGCAGTGTGTTGATGTTGCATGTTGCACCTATTTCTGGAGATACAGTGTGCTACAACATTATGCTGTTGGTTTCACCTTTATCAGTGTTAGTAAATGAACTGATAAATCTATCCTTTATCAGTTCCTTTAGAAGAGCTGATAAAAGGCTTATTTTTCTATGCCTTACAGGCATTGATAAATTCAATATATATCATCACATTAAAAAAGTGCTAAAAATATTACTTCTAGCAACGCAATTAAAATCACTAAAAAAAGACACCATTTATCATCATTTTTAAAAGAAATGATAAAGGTACTATGTTCCCATACTAAATAAAAATGATAATAAATGGGATATTTTATCATAACTTATAAAAGCACTGATAAAAGTATGATTTATCAGTGCTTTTATTTGCACTGATAAACATACCCTTTATCAGCGCTCTTTTAGAACTGATAAAAGCGATGGACTTTTAACTACACTAAGGTTATTAGCACTTTTCTAGCACTAATGAAGGCCTATTATAGCACTGTTATAGAAGGTTTTTGTCGTATTGTGATGATTGTTTTAAATGGATAATCATGAAAATGTTTCTTTTCTATGGGTTAAATAATTTGTAAAGGAATGATGGCTGTTTTCAAGGGTGTTATATTGAAAAGTGAAATCCTAGAAATGTTTTATTCATAAATGGAATATCCCAATACAATATATAAAAATGGATTACCCCAATACAACTAATAAAAATGGTTGATCTTGATACAACTTATATGAATGGGTGAGACCGATATAGCTTATATGAATGGGGTCCCGATACAACTTATATAAATGAGTGATCTCGATATAGCTAATATGAATGGATGAGACCAATATAGGTCTCCAATGAATTATGTAGTGTTCCTTTTCTGAAAATTCAAAGTGGGTGTTTGACAGGGTGATTTATCCTAGGAATTTAACTACAATCTGGTTATTTATTACATTGGCTATAAAGATAATGTTCCAAGGTACCAACACATTTTTCATTATTTCTCTAGGTAGCTAATATTTCTTTAAATAAAAATTGATATCACTGGGCTCATGACTATTGATTCCTATAACTCTTTACTTTTTTAAATCTTTATTCCAGGTTTCATGATTGATGAACTAGGTATTGTTGGGTATGAAGTCCCTTATTTTATGCTCAATCACTTTTATTTTGTCATCATACCCTTATGTTCATCTTATGATCACTGATGACATTAAATTTTTAATGATTATGTTTACCCTTATAATTCATTTTATCTCAACCTCTTTATGTTTCCTTTTCCACGGGTTGTGAATAATGATGATAAATGATTTTTATCTAGAAATGTTTCATGTGTGAAAATATTATGGGAGATTTTTAAGACTTATTTTGAAATAAGAAAAGTTGTGTGAAGTGGAAAAAAATACTAATTTTAAGACATGGGTATTACTATGTAAGAATATTTCCTAATTTTATAAAACTCTAAACCTAAAGTCCCTTGGTTTTTTAAGTGATCTAAAATTTATTTTTGATGTCGTAAGATTTGGATAGTTGAAATTGGGTCACATTTATTGGTACCAAATCAATAAATAAACAAGATTGTGTTTTTAGTAGTGGATCTACGAGTGTGGGTATGAGGCTTCTATATTTTCATCTCATGTTTAAATAGATAATATGATATATAGGATGGATGACCATAGAACTTGGATATAGTGATGGTGATGGATGGATAATAGAGTGTAGATCATTATAGAATCTACCCATAGACCATCACCTTTTGAGATGTCTCTTATTTAGGATGTGTTGGTTTTATCTAGTTTTTCAGTAATACCAAATTATCACTATGCATCTGAAAACATTGATCTTTTTGGGTTTGTATTGTTTCTATTACATTGTATCATAGTTTATATATATATATATATGAAAGTTATATATTGTTCAGATTACATTTCATGCATGTTGTGGTGGATGATGATGAATTGTAGTAAGTGACAAGTACATTTAGAAAAAATTATTCCCATGATTTTGAATATTACCAATCTCAAGTCTTTATCACTTGGTTTAGGGGATCTAGGATTGGGGATTTTACCTATCGGTGAGCCTCATCACAATTTACGCTCAAGACTGTGAATAATATTGATTTTATGACTTTTATTATATTATGTTTTAAAAATAAAGGTTTCTTTGATATTTTAGCTCTTACAAAACCAAAATTCATCTAATAAATATTTTAAAGAAAGTAAAAAAATCAAAAATTGTTTTTTTATTTGAATAAAATATATCTTTAGTTTTAAAATTTTATTTTTTGGATATTAGATAAAATTAATTTTTTTAAATGAATTTTTTACCAATAAATTAAATTTATATTCATTAAAAATGTTTTATAAATTTTGTAGTCACTTTTATATATTGATGATGTCCTAAAACTTACTTTATTCTTAATAATTATATTTTTTACTATTCTCTATAATCTAACTTTTTCAGAAAAAAAATACCAAAAATTAACCATAAATTAATTTCATTGTGGTGATTCAAATTTTTTTTTTCCATTTTATCGAATTTAATTTCTAAATATTAGAAATTTAATTTTTAAATAAATTCATATAATAAATTGAAAAAACAATTTATTTTAAATAAAAAAATTTTCCTTAATATGAGTAGTTACATTTATATATTTTATTCTTCCTTAATTATTATAAGTTTGATAATTAATTATTTATGAATTTCATATATAATATCCTTTTTATAAAATTTATCTTCTAATTAAGTTCAAGTTTTCATTTTAATAAATATACTTGAAGAAATATTTGTTTTGATGAACATAATACATTAGAGTTACAATGTTATGCCAATGTCCATATTTATTTTACAATGATTACATTATCTCCATGTGTTATCTATTTTGTAATATTTATACACTATATATATTGAAAATTATTATCTTGGATGAATATAATAAATATTTCACAGTATTATTTTAGTGTTAAATCTGATACTAATCATTTTAAAAGGAAATTTTTAGAGTGATAAAACATTCACATCTAATATGATAAAAATAATTTAAACATTGAATTTATATAAAATCATAAATTCATATTAAAAATCATTTTGTGTAAAAATATATTTCAAACTTTTATCTAATCAAATTATTTACATATATTTTTATGTAACATTAAAAGTTATTACATTACTTTCAATTATTATATGTTACAATTATATAACTACTCAGACATTTTTAATACATTGTTAGTAATTATACCCCCATGAATACCTTACTATAAATTATCATTTTAAAATGAAAATTTTTATCAAACATAATTTTATGTATGAATAGAATTAAGAATTCAATAGAAGTAAATATTTTATTTTATTGAAACAATATTGTAGATAAAATTTCATTATTCTTTAGTTAAATTATTTATAAAAAATGTATTTGACAAAGGAAACTCATTGGTCATAAAATTGTATATAATTTCTAAGTTCATGTCCTAATTATGAAAATAACTGTATTTAACATTTACATATAGAATTTCAAAATGAAAATATATAAAAAATATTTATTAAAAATATTGGTTGTTACATTCCACCCCTTAAATAATTTTTTCCTTTACAATTTTACTCATTGATAAATAGTTATTACTTTCTTTGTTAACTTCTAATGAATTATAATACTTTGAATTAATGTTAAATTTATCATTATTTATATTAATTAAACAATATGACTCTACATAAATCCACTTGAAAAAATATTTATATTTGGTCATACTAGTTATAAATAACCAATTTCTATATAGATAATGTTTATCTATAAATGATTTTATACAAAAGTTTTACTCAATCCTAATTCCCAAAAATAACCAAACTCTCCTCTTATACAAACTGAAGCTCCCCACACTAACATATCTGGATCTTGGTAAAATCATAAGAACACGTACACAAAATATGAAATTATAAAAAACTCTAGAAATACAAAGTTATATTACTTGTCCAACATGGTACATATTAAAAAAATCAACCAATAATAATTAAGCTAATACTTTTTTGTATACCATATAAACTAACAATGCACTCTTTAAAACATAAAATCACCAAGGTAAATGTGGAAACATAATAAAGTAGTGAACCCAAATTCTAGGCAAGGCCTTTAAACATTACCAATGAGATGTATAATAATTATCAATAGGTAATAAACAAGTGAGATATTTTTTTTTGAAATAAATTTCCCGATTAAAGGAATAACATAAGGAATCATAATAATTGATAGTGATGTGTGATTGAATAATCATATATCATGAAAAAATCTCCCAAAATAATGATCTTAAAAGTGTAGTACATACATATTATAGCACTCCATGGGTGGATACACTTAAATGGTGGGAATCTTAAAACCATTACTTGTGGAAAAAAATCCATCGTGATATATAAATTAGGCACATGCATAAGTAAATTATATTATAAGAATATGTCATGATCAACCACCATGAATTCATATCAAAGTAGTCTAGGTGAGCCACCTATTTCCCATTTCATAATGGAATAGACTAACCACTTTTGACCTATAGCGTAATTATATAGCATAACCTCCCATGTCTCATAACATAGTGGACCAAGATAAACACATATGTACCATAACATAACATCGCATGAGATTAAAATCTTTTCATAATGCATAGGAGGGATATATCAATCATGTGATACTCATCACCATTATTATGTATTTATACATATGTGTGACATATCAATATGAAAACAATTATAAATCCATAAAAATCATATAATTATTAACCATTTGATATAAAAGGGGGACCTAAACATATAACATAGTTATCTAGGAAAATACCCATTAATCAAGATAATGAGGTATAGGGTAGTCACACTATATATAATAATGGGTATATTATCTAGTATATAGTTTCCCCAATCACTCAAATATATGGGTATCTAGATAAACCACCATTTGTCATAAGAAAGAAGTATAGGGAATTTAAAAAGGAAAGGAATTAGAATAAAAGTTTTAATTATCCATATTTTATGATGCTGTGAGAAAATTTTGGTGATAAATCAGTTCTCTCATAGACTTGATTTCCACTAAGACATATATATATATAAGAGCATAGATAATAAATCTAGTTATTATTTTAACATTGTATTCAATTATAAAAAATATACTATTAATAGAAATAAAATTAAAGAAGTTCATTAAAATTTGAATATAAAAAACTATTTTCAAAGATGAAACATATATTGAATAAGATAATAAAATATATGGGTTTAAAAAACAATTCCATAGATTTTACATATCATATAAATAAAAAATGAATATTTCATTTTTAAGAAAGTACATTAATGTAATAAAATGATATTTTAATAATTAATTATTATTAAAAAATGTAATATCAATAAATAATTTGAAAAATAAGTTTGATAGAAAATGAGAGAAAAATATAAGTGAAATAATAAAAGAAATTTTTAATTTTTTTGAGATTTCCATAAAAACAATGAAATAGAGCAGTTTCAAATAAAATTATAAAAAATATATAAAATGGTTCATAAAACATTATTTTAATAAAAAATTGTCAAAATATATATTTTAATATTAATAGAGTTTAATTATAATAATCTTATAGAGGAATTTGGATATTGTAAAATATTCTGTTATAAACATTATATGGTTTGACATAAAAAAATAATAGAAGGGAAACATAAATTCATGCATATCACCATGAATAATGAAGGAAAATTAATCAAAGAGTAAATAAATTAAGTGTAATAGAATATAAGAAATATATATATATATATAGTGATTGATAAGAAATCATCAATAATGAGAAATAGCGGGAAAGAACCCTTATGAACAACGTAAGGTATGTATTATAAATCAATAAGGGGGAAAAAGAGACCATTAATTCATAAAAAAATTAGTTAAATTATAAATTTATTGACTTATGTCCTTGTATATGATATATAGAAGAGATGATATGAAATACAGGTATAATACTTTAAAATAATGGAGATTTGGATTAAATATTTCACGTCATTCCCCTACAAGCATCATATATATTATACTATTTGGAATAATTAAATTATATTTATTAATTACTTTTTAAAAACCTTATTCTTATTCATTGGATAATTATAATTTCTTTTATTTCATTTAATATCATGGATTTTTCATTTATTAATTTAATTTTTCCTGTATCGATCATTTTGAGGTTATTTGGTTCATCATTCCCAAACTATTACTGTATAATTAAAATAGTAAAATTTCAATGTCCAATTTTTTCATAAGATTAAAAAATGAAACGGTATAATGTTAATTTCATTATACAAGTATAGTAGTTTAATAATTAAATATATCAAAAAAATATTTTCAAATTAATAATTCATTCCAAGTAATCATGTTTCAAACGATTAAAATGACTTTGATTGTTTAATTTTAATATCACTATTATCATTACTATTTTTTAATTATAGAATCAATAATATGATATAATTTTATTATTAAAATTATAAAATATCAGGAAATTTATTTTCAATGATATAAATAAACTGAATATGTGAAAATAAAACACCATTGTTCACTTAGGTAACATAAAACCAACACTATGAATAATGTTTTATTATTGATTTTAAAAATAAATATAAATAAAAAAATATTTTATATTTATAAAAACATTATAGTATAAATAAACCATAATTTAAAATTAAAATTTAATGATTAATTATCTCATATAATGGGTAATGGGGGAATTAAAAAGAAAATACATTGATTTTTAGACCCATATTTTGATATAGTATCCACTAAAAATGGTTTTTTGAGAGGAAATGGATGATCTTACATCAACAATGGGTAAAAATGATGATAATTACTTGAAAATTTAATTATTAAATAATAACAATTATAGTTTTAAATGTTATTAATATAAAATATTCTTAAATAAAAATAAAATGAGAGGGAGAGACTGGAAAACTCTTTCTTTGAAAAAATGATGGCTTAAGAAAAGGGTTCACCTTGAGAGAATGGGTAATTTCCTCAAAAATTATATATTTTATTTTATTATCTATAAAACCCTTTTTTAAATTGGGATGATAGGAAATATTTAAATATCTCAAAAGCCCAAAACACATTTCTCGAAGGCCTAGAGCCACACGGGCATTGGATAGATGGACAAAAGGTCTGGCATAAGAATATCCCCCTTACCTTCCTATCATAATTACACTCAGATAATCACTCAATGTTGTTTTTTAGGCCTTCAATCATTTCTCTCTATAGAGGTTCACAAGTCCTTGGTCTGAGTTCATGTCTCCTACTCCATGGATGGTCTTCATCGTTCCTATACTTACTATTCTATTAATCAATATATCAATTTATATTGATCCACAGATCTAAAGATAATCCAATATAGATCCCTAAAGTATCATCCTTGGTGTCCCATAATCCTAGTGTCTTGAAGGACCAATATATAGCCTTGGATCTCAAATCAGGTTAATAATTATACTACTACAGTAATTCACCTCATACCATCACTCTAGGGATTAGTTCAAAAGGAACTTTCATTAAACACTATCATTGATATATAGTTAGATGCATCTATTTAATTTTACTTTATTTACATAAATTAAACATTAAATCTCATAAAAATTAGTAAAATGTAAAGAATAAAAGTTTTAGTCTCTTTGAGTACATATTACATATGAAACTTGTTTTACAAAATTTGGAGCATTTATCCATAATCGAACCAACTAGACTCCTATAATGATTTATCATAGGTTACACGTATCTTCATAACCTAGGGAATATAAATATAAGAAATGGGTGAGATAAAATACTTGGTAATGGAAAAATTCATCAACATTCCATCAAGGTCTTGATCATAAGTATATGTGTAAACATGATTTGGGGATAAATATATTATTTAAGATGAACATGGAATAATAAGAGTTATCCAGAAGTCATGATAAAGGGACCCATAATATAAAATGAAAAAACATATAAAATTGAACAAGAGTGTGAGATAATAAGATTTATCTATATGGAATAATAACAAACATCTGACATCCGAACAAGGAAAGTCAATAATTTATGAAATAGTAAGGAATTATTGAACAAAAATACCATATAAAAATATAATATGGTGAATATATATAAGTGTTTTCACAAATTATACTTCACAAAAAACCAATATTTGTTATCCTTTAAGTTTTCATTAAAACTAATCATGTTAATGAATTTTTATCTCGATAAATCTATGCATGTTCATGCTCTATGTTGTGAACAAATCTAAGCAAGCCTACTAATTAGGTAGTAAGGAAATCTTTTCTATCCACAGTTCATTGTCATTTCAAATATAACCCCATAACCAATGCCTTGGATGGAGGAATAGGACCCCACCGATCATTATCCATACATATATATTCCATGAAATATCAATCATTAAATATATCATTAAAAACAATGGTAAAAAATTGGTTTCATTCTTCACATCATATAAAACCCTTACAAATAAAAATGGATTTCACAAAATTTTCAAATGGTATCACAAAAATTAAGCTCAAGAATTTAAATAGATGATATCTAAAATTCAATCACCCAAAAATAGATTTCATAAGATCATTTAGATAATGATTCATGAAAAAAAAATTCCAAGGATATAAAGCCTTTAGAGATAAATAGGAAAACTGGTAGTAAATCCAATTTTTTGAAAGGATTAGAAAATCATTAATAATTTATTCATTAAAATAAAATAAATTGATATTAATAAAAATTATCCTTTAAAACAAAAAAAAATACTTTTAGAAAATAAATTTTATAATATAAAGATTATTTCTAAATAATTCTTTGAGAATATAGACAAACACTAAAAAAGTATCCCTTAAAATTTAAAGAAATTAAATTCCCTTTTTAAATCAAGATATCCTTTTCAAAAAACTATTAACATGTAATCCATATGGAATCATAATGACGCAAGAAAAGAATTTGAGTAAAAAATAACCCCTTGCAGTTGTGGTGTTAAGAGAATCAAAATAACATAAGAGAGTTACCATGAAATTGACATAAAAATATCATGAAATTGAAGATATTAATTATAATTTAAGGTAATAGGAAATTTAATACACTATATAAAATAAATTATGGTTTGTAATATAAAACATGTCACACGAAATTGAAAATAAATAAAAATAACACTTACCTTAATTTCCTTCTTACATGATCATGATCAACCATTTTGTATAATAGAAAATAACTATCTTAATAACAAATTTAAGAACCTCAATGAAATATATAGCCTTTTATAATTTTCATTTATTACCATATTTAACAACTATTTTACATTGTTATATTTTATTTTCATAAATGGATGTTGGGATTTTTTATTATTTATTTCTTTCAAGTTTCACAGAGTGGGGATGTATTATCACAAATTTTTTCAATTTTGTAATTAAACTATTATTTAAGTTAGCATAGTCATTTTTTCCATGATTCTCAAAATCTCATTTTATTAGGTGAAATACATGGATATAGTTCATATAAAATTGTGATGAATTCTTTTTGGTTTGTTTAATGATCAGAGGGAGGTATATAAATAACTAAATTAAATATTAACAAAACATTAAAAAATAGTTAAAAAATATTAAATAAATAATTATTACATGATATTACCATTATATAACATTAAATAATAATTCATGATATAAAAATTATAACATCGTTCACATTGGTGGTAAAACCAAACCAAATGAGAGCGTGTTATAATCATAAAGCGAGAAAAGAAAAAAAATTAATATAATTATAATATAATTTTGAAAAATATTAAACTGTTCATTAATATCATTTACCAACATTAAATCCATTCTTATAACCATCCATGTATTTTGGTGATGAAAAATGAAAATTTTTATTCATTGATGTTGTAATCCACACGTACGCACGATTAACAATTCTATTTCGCAAGGAATGAGATGGAATGAATGTATATGATAAATTAAAATTTTAAATTTATAATGGTGAATTATTAAAAATATTAATTCATCAAATTCAACCTTTCAATTTTTTATGATTGGTGATGATGAAAAACTAACCCCATCACTTTGTAGTGTAAGTTGTTTGAACATACAAACAATCGATGTTGTTTTTTTAGTGGATGGAAAGGATTTAATAATGGTTTATCCATTAATATAATAACATTAAAGTATATTAACAATAAATAAATCATCATTTTATGGTGTATAGAAAAACATTAATAGGGATATTAATAAAAAAATACTAAGGAGTAAGAAATTTTAATATTGAGAACTTGATATTTCTCTTTGAAATCTCTCTCGAAATAGAGGCCATAGGCTAAATAATTGAGACCATAGGCATAAAAATGAGAGCGGATTATAGGGAGATAAAAATGGATTCTTTTTAGGATAAAATATGAAGTTATATGTGTATCATGAAGTGGTGTAAGTGATCCCCTTTTAAAAGTGAATTGAAGGATAAATTTAGAAGTAGACATTACATTTCAATAATATTATACCACTATTTTCGGGTAAAATGGTCAAAAAGATTAATATTGTGAATGGGTGTGGGTTTGGATAATAAAAATATCATTTTCACACTTGGAGAAAAAAAATTAAATGTTTTAGGTTGTTTTAATTTGTAAAACTCTTTCCACCCCTTTTGCTTTTACCAGAGTAACAAATATTTTTAACTTCCAAAATTAATTTTACTAAACCAAATTAGAATTTTCCTTTTCAGATAATTTAAATATGATTATTTAAAATAGTAAAATAATTTTATGACATTAAATATATGTGATTTTAAAAAAATTATTTTCATAATTAATGAAAATGACAAATAAAAATAGTTTTTATAAAAAGTGTGTTTTTAATCTTAAAATTTATGTAGAGGTAAAAATTATCAATGTTATTAATTTATTAATAATAAATTGGTTGATTCTAATATAAATAAAAAAATTTGTCTTGCAAGGCAATCAAAAACTAAATTTTACCATCAAATTCTTAATTAAAAGAATAGAGCAAAAACAATTTTAAAATTTGAATAAAATGTTACCTAAGTTCTAAGAATTAAAAATAGGATTAATATTATCACAATAATATTTAAAAGGAATAATTTTACCCCTTTGACGCATATTTGATTAATAAAATATTTCATAAATTTATAATTCATTCTTATATAACGATAAAGTCAAAAATTACACAATTATGGTAAAAGCTCTATTTTTTAGTATTTAAAAATAATCAAAAATTTATAAATTTTTTTGAAAAGTTCACCTAAGTAAATATTTAAATTATTTATCCAAAAAATAAGTTAATTTTTCAAATTAAAATTATAAAATTTATGAATAAAAAAATCAAGAAAAATTTTTTCATAGAAAAACTTTTTTAAAATATTAAATATTTTTTTATTTACTATGAAATACTAATTATATTGGTTTTAATATATTATTTAATTAAATAATATATATTATCAATTATATATTTTTTTTCTTTAAAAATGTACATAAAATTTCTAATTGAAAAATATATATTTTTAAGAAAAAAATTATCTTATTCATTTTATCAATATATTAGTAAATAAATTTATTTTTAAAAAAATAAATTTGATAAATAACTTACTAAATTAATAGTTATATGATTATATCATCCTAATTTCTATTTTGATATACCATAAATATATCTATGTATGATATAAGAATAATGTAAGCTCTGGTGGTAGTTAATGTTGGTGACTCTACTAGCATGGATCTCATGGAAATTTCCATGAGCTTAAATTTATATAACATATGATTTCACTCATACTACCTGAATGGCCCGAAGGCCTTCATTTTTATTTTATTATGGATAATCCCCCTTTTATGGGTTGAAGGGGAACCCGTACATGGCCTGTAGGCCCAAGGCACAAGGCCTGAATGACTCACAATACATGACCCGAAGGCCCAAAGGCATACCATGCCCAATACATGGCCCGTAGGCCCAGCCCACGTGAACTACCCCTCCCCAGTTTCTATTTCATTGATCTCCAAGCTCTCCACCTTTCATTTCTGATCGGCTAGAATTTCCTTGTACAAAGCTGCAGAGTGCCTGGTCCTGATGGCGGTTGACATACCCCCTCATTCTTCCAATCCGGTTAGCTCTGCTTCTAGTGGCTGCTACACTAGTTGCTCTGATCCTCTTTTGAGGCATGTTCTATGTGAACTGGGCTACTCCATGGTCTATGTGGTCCAAAGGCCCTATGGCCCAGAGGCCTTTCATGACTCTAAGGCCCTTGAGACCCTTAGGCCCAAATCGGTGGCCCGAAGGCCCAAATCGAGGTGAATAATTCCTGCTGCTACAGTACCGAATAGTATCTGCTGCAGTAATTGCTACATTAACCAGACAATTCACCACTACTCGGTTTTGAACTTGGGTCTCTTTGATGCCAGGAGTATCCCTTACCACTTGGGTACGGGCTCATTGGAAATTTCACTCATACTGTAATTATTGATGTTCTCCCTGGTTTTGGTCTATGAAAAACCCTATAGAATCTACCTCCATCCCAATATCACACAAATAAGATTTATAAGGGAGACTTATACTACCTGATTCGATTTCTTTCCTTTTTTTCATTGATTTCGTAAGATGGTTACTTCATTTTATATTAGTCAATTTAAAAAATATATTACCATGGCCTATTTTAATAATTTGATTTAAAATTTCATAGTTTTATTTTAGTATGAAGTTTCATGTAAAAAAGTTATCAAACATATTGTTAATTCATAAAAAAAACATTCCAATATCTCATGGTGTTACATACAGTATCCCATGACAATTTATACAACAATACTGCTATAATACCATGGTAATTCACACCCACCAAAATTAGAGCTCGAGTTTTATAGAGGATTACATGGTGGATTTGAAACTCAAGTAAATACCCAACTATGTCGCATAGATAATAGGTTAAAATGATGATAATTATATAAAATTATAAGAAAATAATTACATTACTAGAATATTAAATTTATATTTTTAAGGAAGAGTTTTAAAATAAATGGGGGGGGGTGAAGAATTCTTACCCTTCTCCTTAAGTCACCTCCTTTGGATTACACGTAAAGCTAATGAAGGGGACCATTTTGATAAGAATAGGGTGATATGGGTATGGATATTTTTAGATGTTTTTTATAAGATGTTTGGATACATAAATAGTTTTCTAAGTTAGAAGAAATTTTTGTATGAGTGGTGTCTATATAGGCAAGGGAGAGGGGTATCCATGAATAAAAAAATTATTAATTTTTTATTTAGAATCAAGAACATGATAAGTGTTAATTATTATCAACATTATTGGTGTATGATTTAGAAATATGAATATTAGTTATTTTGACACACCAAAAACAAAAATTCATCGAGAAAATATTTTATAGAAATTAAAGAATAAAAAATAGCATTTTTCTAGTAAAATATAAGTTAGGTTTTGTAAAATCATTTATAGATCAATAAATTAACATTATTATTTTTAAAAAATATATCTTTATCATTATATATATTTTATTCATGATATAATTTTTTTCAAAAAATTACTCATATTTATATCATGACGATGTCCTAAAACTTACAATATTTGTAAAACCTATATTTTTTACTGTACACCAAAAATTCAATATTGTCAAAAAAAATTACAACATCTCACCAAAGGATAATTTCAATATGTTGATTAAAAAATGAAATATATTATTTGAAATTAAACGTCTATATAATATAAATTAAATTTTTATATAAATTCATATCATTCATAGAAAAAATGATTTATTGAAAATGAAAACTATTTCATTATATACGATCAGTTAAATTTATATTTTTTATTATTCCTCAGTTATTATAAGTTTGATAAATAATTATTTATAAATTTAATCCATATTTTATATTTTTTTCATTTAATCTTGTAATTAAGTGAACCTTTTCATTTAAATAAATATTTATGAAAACAAATTTGTTTTAATGAATATTATACATTATAATAACATTATTGTGTCTATGGCCATATTTATTTTGTAATGACTACATTTTCCCAATATAATAACTATTTTTTTAAAATAAAATTATAAATTAACAATAAAGTAATAATTTTGTGTAAAAATATACTTTAAAAATTTATTTTATATAATTATGAACATAAAATATTATATGACATTAAAAGTTATTACATAACTTTGAATAGTTAAATGTTTTAATTATACAACTACTAAAACACTTAAAATAATATGTTAAAAATTATATCCTAATGTATACCTTGCCATTAAAATGACAATATGAAATTGAAACTGTTAATAATAGTAATTTTGTTATCAAATAATATTATACATGCAAAAAAATCATCAAATTAGTAAGATTGATCTAAAAAAATGATTTTCATCCAAAAATATTGAGAAAATTCAGTTATAATTGAATTAATATTTCGATTAAAAACATTAATTCAATAAAGTAAAATAATTAGGTCAAAAATATAAATATAAATTCTAATTTTATATCATTAGAAAATAAAAAAAAATGAATTTAACATTTACATAAATACTTTCAAAATGAAAATTTATTAAAGTGTTTTTGAAGATATATGATCTTATTGATTATCTATTCACAAATGTTTTGAAAATTTCTTTGATAATTACACATTAACATTTATTTATTTAAGATATTGACAACCTTTTCAACTTTGTTTTTTTACAAGTAGTGATGACCCATTTTCTCAAACTCATGTGTTTAAAGGTGATAACCTATTCACCCTTGTTATTATCATAGTGAGTCCCTATTCACCCACATTGTCATTATAGACATGACCCATTCTCCCATGTTTATTTAAGTTTTTGATGACTCATTCACCTTTCTTGGTTTATGAGTGGTAATGAAATATTCCCACTTACTCGTATGTTTATAAGTGATGACCTATTCACCCATATTATTATTATAGTGAAAAAACATTCAACATTGTCAGTATTATGGTGATGACACATTCACCACTATTATGATTATGGTGGTGAATAGTTTGCACATTTTATTATCATGGTGATAATTCATTCATATTTAGATACTATTTGGAGTAGTGATAACCCATTCACTCATGATCATGATCTTAGTAGTGATAACATGTTCATCTATATTATTTGTGATATTGGTGATGATAACCCTATCACATAATTTTATCATATAAGTGGTTCTGACTTGATCACTCATATTCATTTATTGATGGTGATACTTGTTTCATCCATTTTATCTTTAATAGAGGTGAAAATATATTAACCATATAATTTTGATCAGGTTTTGGGAGTATTGTTCCAATTCCATCAAAAGTAGAAACATGTAGTGTAGTATGTATGGGTGTCTCATAAGCATAAAATATTGTGACAGGTAAATTTTTATATACTTTTTTTTGTTATTTCAAGTCATGAATGCTCCTATATAAACTATATTTATTTAGGAATATCATTACATATTTTATACTTGGTATGTTTTTCATTCCCAACATATACACCTTACTCAAGATCCAGAATTAATTTTCATGTATAAAGGTAAGGTCTCTAGATCTATGATGAATGGCTGAGTTAGGATTGAGAAATGGATTGGTAAATAATTTTGGGTGTAGTCTTGGACCTTCATTTTATTTTTTTCTATATTCTTTTTATATTTTTAGATCCTTTTTGTATATAATTTATCCATTCAGTGATCTAGAACTTAATGTATAGATCGAATAAATTATGGTGTTTTAATATCATGTTATATTATCTGATGTATTTTTATGGTTGTTTTATAATTATAATGTCAATATTATATATTACTATTATTTATGGGGGTTTATTATTATTCCATCATTATTTATGGTTATCTGGTATAGGTTATAGTCTCCCAATGATATAGATAATCCCTTTAATCTTGTTAGAAGCCACTGGAATATGAGGAGGCATGATTGAGGTTATGTATCTCTTCCAAAATGTTCGGGAAAATTGGTCAAGGGATGCTACAATGGGGAATTAAAGCTCTGTTTTGTTTTCTTACTATTTGAGACAAGGTATATAGAGATAAGACTGGTCCAAGATTTGGGTTTTCCCTATTATTATACTTATTTAACACCTATATAGGGGAATTCAATGTTTTATGAGGTTATAATTTTAATTCTTAGCTTTTGGATGTTTTGATTTTGAGATTCAAAGAAATATAGAGTATGATTTACTGTTTATTATCCTTATTTTGGAAAAACATGGTAAGAGGTAATGTGATCTTGCATTATATTTGATACAAAAGATTCACATATCATTTATATGATTGTATCTGATTGAGATCCTGGTTATAAAGGGAAATCTTGGTTATTTAAAGTGTTAACAATAATTTATATACCATTTTCTGATATAAGTTATTTGAAACACTTTAGTTGACTAAATTTTTTTTACTATTTCCCTCGATAAATTTTATCTAATGATTTATTATTTTTATATTGTGTATATTATGTATCGAATGATAACAGAGCGTACGGTGGGATAGAGGATGATAAGTCTTTAAGACCCATGTCTGATTAGGGTGTGTATAGCGCATCATAATACATTTATTGTTACTTATTTTTATAAAATATAATATCAATAACTATGACATGGATATATTTAGTCATTCCTTTTAAATTTTAGCGATAGGCCACCATGACATCTTACAATGTCATGGAAGCAGTGTGGGGAAATCTTGATCCATCATTTTTTAAACCAAATCCACCTATGGATTAGTAGCTCCAAGAGATTTTGTTATGGGTTATATAGTAGATAAACCATGGGGTTTCTCAAGAATATTCATCTATGTCCAATATTACTAGAAAAAATAATATGTATCATCCACACCTCATTCAATTTGTAGGGGTACTTTAGGTTTAAGGTTTTGGATTGAGTCTCTAAAAAGTTTCACTAACTAGAATGATACCCCCACTAATTTGATGGTATATTTGGAGGCTTACATGCTTCATATACTAACAAAGTGATGGTGGGATGTGTAGGTAAAGATGATATTACATTAGGGGCTATCCTAGAAATATATTTAGGAAAACTTCTATGAGTATTTTTCCCAAAAAATTTGAGGAGGTTGAGCGATCAAGAAATTATAAATAGTGTTCATAGGGATATATTAACTATGTACTATATAGAGTTATTTTTGGACATAATTAACTTTTATCGTTTTTTGTGATAAGGATTCAAAAGTAAAGAATTTTTTGGATTCTCTAAGGTATTCTATAAAAGTTTAGGTGAAATAATATCATTTTTAAATGTGGAATACCATCCACTCATTATTTATAGGAACCTAGTAGAGTGGAGTGCATCATGGGTGTGTGATTATTTTATGGGGTTTGAGTGTGTGCCTTTAGATAACAATAAATATATATTTTTTATTTATTACAATGGTGAGGATAGGTTGGAAATTCTAGGCCGATTATTGTCTCTTTCACCCCAAGAGGGTATTTCTATTTAGTGTTAACTATGTGGTCGAATGAGGTACACTAAAAAATTGTGATCATTCACAAATTGAGTGTTGTTCTTATAGTCAAACGAGGTACTTATATATATTGTGCAGGGGATAAACCTCATCTATTTGTTATTGGGAGAGGCACTTGGCACACTCATGTAATTGTCTCAGGGATTTGAGTGTCACCTTAGAGTTGTAATTGAGTTTCTTATAGTTCATTAAGGTATGGTAAAGGATGATGTTCACAAGTTAATATATAACAGTAGGGTTGAACCTCACAATATAGAAAAATATCATGAGTTCAGGGTTAGTTCACAGTCTTATGAGAACTTTTTATACTTAATAATACTTTGGTTAACCATAGATAGTGGCCATCAATAGTTTGAGGTACAATCCTAGTGAGATCTACTTTGGATTATATAACATTTGACTTGGATGTGGAACACTATTTTCCTTTTATGTTGGTGGTTATATATATCAGATTAGATTTATAGTTTTTGGTCTATATGTTGAATATAACATCTTCTTTGGGAGAAATATCAAAGAGTATTTATAAATTTCAAGGACGTGTGATAGTCTAGAGTGGGTACGAGCATCGAGGAAATTTTCTAGTGATTGACATGAGTACCTTATATGTAATCCTTAGAATATAAAAAATGATTTATCACAGAGAATACATAAATTTATACCATTAGTGAATATAATTAACATCCCTTTATGTATATTATTATTCCTTTGGAAGGGATTGGGATATATATAAATGTCTAGCATGACTTAATCACCACTAGTTGACTATGATCACCGCCCAATTCTTGAATATTCCTTTAAGTATTAAAGAGGAGACAAGATAGTTAGTATTTACTACTTGTGTGGAATCATATTAGGATATATTTAAGAAGGAATTATTAGGGTTGATTCATGAGATAGAGGTTGATTTTCCAATGGATCTAGTACTGGTTACAAAACCCATATACATTCTTCTAAATAAGGTGGCTCTAGAAGAGATTAGTTTTTTAAAGGTCTAGAGATGATACTAGGAGGAAAAGGGATTTATTCACCAAGAACTTCATGTAGGTTGAACCTATTTTTTCCTAATAAATTTGGTGGATGTTTTCATTTATGTGTAGATTTCATAAGGTTAAAATAAGTTATGATCAAGAACTTGTATCCTTTTCCTCATATTGATGAATTATTCAATCAGTTTTGTGGATCCATGTGGTTATCCAAGATTTATCTAAGGTTGGATTATCATCATATATGGGTGATTGTATATGATATTTTATGGAATGGTTTATTGATAAGTTACATCCAATATGAGTTCATTTGGATGTTTTTTATATGAAAAATGAACCAATAGTATTTATAACCATAGTGCAAAAAGTTTTATACCGGTATCTAGATTTCATTATATTCTTATTTTTAAATTACATATTAGTATACATCAAGACATGATAAGATCAATGTCATTATATTAAAATAATATTTAGTATATTAAATGAACATAATCATTATAAAAAAACTCTCAAAGTTGAACTTTTGTATTTTGTAGGTGAATTTTTTGTGAAATGTGAATTTAGAATCTATCATATTAGTGGATCATCAAAAGGATAAATATTTGGTTTCTTGGGAGTATGCTAATAATTTGACCAAGGTCTAAAATTTCATAGAATTTTAAAGAAAAAATAATTAATTCATTTGATACATGTCATAGTTGTTAGTGTCAAGATAGGATTAGCTCAAAAGGGGTTATTGTTCATGTAGATTAATTATTTTGAGAGTTCCTTCCTAGAGATGAAGGGAAGGATAAAGACCACATCGATCCTGACCTTAACAAAGCTGGGTAAGAAGTATAAATTGTATTTCAATGTATCATAAGTTTAGCTAGGATCAATCAAGATATAATATAGGAAATTAATGTCTTATAGTTATCAATAGTTGAGTGAAAATGAGTTGAATTATCAGGTGCATAATTTATAGTTATAAAAACTTTTTTTTTTCTAAGGTTTTGATGCCACTATCTATTAGGTGATAATTTTGTTCTATAAACCAGCAACACAAGGATAAATTACGGATTCATATTTAAAGAACTAAAAATTAGACAGATAAAATGTTTTTAGTACATATAATGTATTGATTTTGATATGATGTACACCCCTAGGAAGAGGAATGTCATGGTAGACATGTTGAGTAGTAAGAAACATGCTCCAGTTGTGAAAGATGCTATTAATGAGTGGTACCTTATAAACTTATTCTATAAGTTTCATCTTTTTGTTCATGAGTATCAGATACAGGGTAAATTAATGGACCTAAACATCACCTCATCACTCTTGGACATATTAAAGGAGGTTTAATTTTTATAAATTGATTTTTAGTTGTTAAGGGACAGTATATATGGTGGTTAGTCACCACTAAAATAAACCTGGTATAATGGTAGAGTCTTGTATGGTTTTGGAAGATTTTTGGTATTGAAGATCATGTAGGAGGAGTTGAAGTGGGACACATACACCTCATAATATAGTTTTGAACTAGGTTTGGACAACATTTATTATGATATCCACTGATGGTGTTGGTAGTTGGAGATCAAGAAGATCATATGGGGCTTTGTATCATGAAATTTTAGTAGTCAAAATTTGAAATTAAAACACTAGTGTTTAGGTAGTATTCTTCCATTTCAACCAATTTATATTTGTAAATGGGTTGATGTCACCATAGACCTCATGATAATGATTATAAGGTCACCCCAAGGTAGAAATGTGGTATGGGTTATCATCAATCTACTAATCAAGGTAGTATATTTCCTATAGATCAAAGAGATCTTATCTATTGATGAGGTTTTTCATTTATATATATGGTAAGTTTTACAAGTGTATATTTTATTGATGAGTATCATATTAGATTAGGATTTATGATCTGTATCTTTTTTTTGGTAAAGATTATGGAGATCCTTGGACACCCATGTGAAATGCAGTACATCATACCATCCTTGGACTGATGGGTGGATGTAGTTCATGATCGAGGTGTTAAAGGAAATTTTCTAGTGTGTGTTAAAGATTTTGGGAAATTATTGGAGATTAATCTGGAATTAGTGGAGTTTCCCTATAATAAAAGTTTTTAGGAACTATTCACACAGAATATTTTGAGAAACCAAGTGGAAATTTTATTGATATTTTCTATATATACTAAAGGTGATATATCAACCTATAATTATGTGAATTATATAGTAGACCATAGAGCATATTTAGTTGATTTAGATACAATTAGAGACCACCCAAATCATGCAGTGATCTAATGTTGACAAGTGATGCTAACCTATAAAGTTCAAGGTAGACTATTGGGTATTCATAATGGTATCACTTATTATGGGACTCTAATTTTCATATATAAAAGGGAAGTTTGAACCAAGATTTTTGGGTATATTTAAGGCTATTGAAAGGATTGGTATAATGGTTTAATGAATATTCCTTCCATAGGAATGCATTCTGATACCGGAATATATATATATATATATATCAACATTCGGGATTTCATCTAAATCTATAACAAGTGTAAAATATCTACAATATCAAGCTGGTGATGAATATCAAGGAATATAAGTTTTAAGATGGGTTATTTATTTTATTAAACATTTAAAAAAGTAATGAATGTGATTTATCTTTAGTCAATTAATGTGTATTTTAAATTATTATGGTTTTAGAAGAGCGTGTTGGGGGGATTGAGTTTGGAAAATGAATGAAGGGTTAGGGTGGTAGAAATTTACCCAAGGGGTATATTCCATTCAGAAGCCTGGTGGTAGGACACCATACATCTAATGGTATTGTAACGATCTGATTCTCCTACTACTAGCATTATTGTGGTTATCATCGGGACCCTAATTTCTGGAAAAATTTTGTCTATTACCTGCAAAGTCACAGTTAACCCCTAACTACACCAATTTAATGTGGAGGTATTTTTTATAATTTTGTATCCCTTTACCATTTAAATGGATTTAGTTATTCTATTTTTCCTATCAAGAATGATATTTTAACCCCCCTCATTATAAGATAATTTTTCTATCATGTTCATTGATTATTTACAGAATCTAGTTTTATTGTTTACATTGTTCTAAGATAGATGATATTTACATTGGGTAACCTATAATACCTAGTCTCTCATGTTATATCATATCGATTCAATCTAAATCTATAAATTAGAGCTTTTCAACTGCTTTTTATATTTACTTATATTAAACTCAATTAATCATACAATATTATACATTAATACTTATATAACTATAAGGTAAGTGTCCCCCAAATTATTTCTTCATTTTATATAAGTTTTAGGTATCGTGGGATATTTTATTACAGAATGGTAAATATGAATGAATCAGAATAGAACTTTTATTTGTTTCTATTATATTTTATCAATGATTTTGGAAAATCTAGAACATTATATGTCCTAAAAAACTTCTATATATAAATTTCCTCATCAATGCTGATGCCACCATGGGAACGTGGCATGATACCTTGAGAATGGAACACTTTATAGGTGTGTCCTTTTCTATGAATTGATTTAGTGTGGCTTATAAGGAATCCCTAAGAATTATTTTTCAATGTTAAGATTTTATATGGGTTATAATGGTCGTGAACTATATTTTTTGTTAGACATAGGTATAGTTAGTTACAATATCTTTTCACCCATGTTTATGATTATACTTATGGTGATTATCCATTCACTAATGTTTAATATTATTATTATTATGAATATCTATTACCCATTATTAATAATATTTTTGTAGTGATTATCCATTCACCTATGTTATAATAATGTTTATGGTGAAACTTTTTCACCCTAATTTGTTTTATATTTTTTATAATTTATTTACCTTTGTTATTTTATTAGTAATGATGACATATTCCCCTATACTCATGTATTTAGTGGTGATAACATATTCATCCTTATTATTAATATGGTGATAACCCATTAACCCTTTTTCTATTATAGTGATAATCTATTCACCATTATATTTGTAATTTAGTGATAACTAGTTCACCTTGGTTAGTTTTTGAGTGGTAATAACATGTTCACCAATACTCATGTGGTTAGTGGTGATAATCCATTCACCCTTGTCATTATTATAGTGATGGAATATTCACCCCAATTATTATTTTAAAGATGACTCATTCATAATTTTTATTATAATTGGGATGAATCATTCACCTCTATTATAATTATAGTGATGAGTTATTCACCTATATTATAATTGTGGTGATGAACCATTCACCTCTGTTATTATCTGGTGATAACCTATTCATTTTTGTATGTTGTTTATGGTGATGATAGCATGTTCCCCCATATTCATACAGTTAGTAGTGATAACTAGATCACCTATATTATTCTTATTATTATAAATAATATCCTATTCAACTACATATTTGATATTTGAGGTGATAACCTACTAAATCAAGAATGTTTATTATTCGTTATACTGCATTCACCCATGTTACAATTATTAGATTTGAAAACTAATTCACCCTCTTATTGTGATTAGACCATGGGTATACCCATCCTATTCTAATACTAGCCAAAATAGGTAGGGTTACACTTCCAGGTGGCTAATTAATATATGATCATGTGACATATTTATATATATTATTTTTTTTATTTTCATATCATATTATGTATGCAACAATTTATATGGAATTTATTTAAAGACACAATTGGTGGTGTCATACCGAGTATATTGTTTATAACCGACACATACACCAAGATGGGTGTGAAAGCATTTTGGTTAGGGATAAAGTAAGGGAAATAACATTATGATTGATGGGCGATTTGGGATAGGTAAAGAGATTAGATGGTAGCAAAGGATGGCTCCTCATATACAAATTTTTTATGTTTTGATCCTTTTTTATATATTTTTATTATGTTTTTTTGTAAAATTGACCCATCTGGTGGTCGTTCACATAATGTGTGTCTTGTTGTTTAATATTTTTAATAGCATGTAAAGTTTAGTAATGGTTATATTATCATTATAATATACATATTATATTGTTATTCTATTAATTATGGTTTATTTTGATTTATTTTTTATTTATCATTATATGATATAGGGTATATTCTCCCCATGATATTATTACAACCTCAATATTAAGTCGGTGGACTATAGAAAATGTGGAGGAATTCTTGAGGTCGTATAACTCTTCATATTAGTATTATTTTCTTTGATTAGGCTAGGGTTTTCACATATATCAGCATTCACAATGTACCAATGGGTTCTAATGAATTTTTATCCATTTTATAAAATTATTTCACCAAAAATATTGATGACATTAATATGAATAAATATAGGGATAAAGATATTGATCTATCCACAATTGTTAATTCCAATGAGGAGGAAATCATATATTTCTTACCAACCTCTGAAGAAGGAGTATCTATTATTTTTTAAGTAATCAAATCTGTGAATCTATGTTTTGGAGAAAACCCATAACATATACAAATAAAAAAATCCATGAATCCTAGTGATAAAGAGTTATGTACAATGGATTCCTAATAAAACATCATGATGTATTTTCATAGATTTATCCAAAAATTTCATAGTTATATCCTCATGTAGTCATCCATAACCTTGGTATACCAAAAAATAACCATATTTATAAACATGTAGTGAGAAGGATTTATCCATCCCCCAGTTACATAGTGTGAGATCAAGTGGATAATCTAATGAAATATTTCTTTGTCTAAGAGGTTCAATACACTTGAGAGGTCAGATAATATACTCCCTGGTAAGAAAATGAACTGAAAAATCAAAGTCTATATTCAATTTTTATAATTTAAAATTCATTTACTAAAAATATATTTTTCAATTTGGTGTAAAAAATTATTGATCAATTTAAAAGATGGCTTACATGAACTTTATTAGTATTATAGATATATCCAAATCTAAAAAACCACAGAAGTTGAGGATTCCATTACCTTTAAGGAACCCAATAAAGTGAATTTCTATTGGATTACTCCCATAATTTTGAATAATGTTAGAGCTATATTTAAAATGGTGATTAAAAACCCTTGTAAGACCTATTAGAAAAAAATAATGTAATGTTATGTGAACGATCTATTAGTTATGTCACACTATAAACTTGATTAGTTTCCTAACCTTGAGGTGGTGTTTTGTAATTTTATAACATAATATAAAGATAGAACCACTAAAATGTGAAATCATAGTGACTAATTATAAAATTATTAGATTTTTAATCTATAATTGAGGCATTGAGGTCGAACATGAGAAAGAGAAGGTGATTCTTGACATATCCCCTCTTTGGAAACATTAAGAATCCATTAGACTTCGAGTTTTATTTTCCTACATCAGTGGTTTCATTTCAAACTTTATTTGTAAAAGTTTCACCTTTATGAATATAATGAAAAGGGGTTAAACTTGCCAATGGGATAAATATTGGCATAGAAAATTAGAAATCTATAACAAATATTCAACATATCCTACCATTTTAATTCCAATAATAAATTTAAATCCACTTTTCATTTATGTGGAAGCCTTAAAAATAACTCTTGACATTCTTATTTCCAAAATAATGATTCAGGTAAAGAAAATTGTATATATTTCCTTCCACTAAATAATTTTGGAGGCTAAAATTTAGTATACCACTATTGATAGGAACTAACTCACCTTGATATTTGAAATTGAAAAGATGTATTATTATCTATTACCTTAGGGGGTAAAATGATCTATATTGCTAATATTTTTAAGTACATCCACAATATGTAAATTTTGACTTGGAGGATAGAAATACGAGCCATCGTTTTTTGAAATTATGATATTTGTTCTATGTCCTAAATGTAAACCAGAGGATTGTTATTCATAGAAAATCTAGCATTGCACAAAACCCATCAGGAATTTCCTCTGAAGATATAGGTCCCAAATGAGGAAAATTTTTAAATCAACGAAATATACTAGACATGAGAAATGTAATTTTATATTACATCCCATAAACCATCTAGCAAGAGGATAGAAGATCTAATACTCATCAAAAAATTTTAGGGGTGATATTGTTTCCCTGGAAAAATAACTCTTGGAATTTTTTTTCCACCTTTTTGAGGATAACACCAATAATGGGAAACAATACCAAGAACTCATCACTTCCCAAAATTTTTAATTAAAAATAGAAATAGTTGAACTAAATATCAATAATTATGAAAAATTGATGATAAAATAGATCAAGGGGGAATATATTATCAAGATGGAGTAATTTATACCCTTTGTTGACCACACAAGAAATTTGATGACAAAATTTTATACTATATTGGTTCCCTATTACATATTATTGTCTTTCAATGCATAATCACATAAATTGGCCATCCTATATTTCATTATGGAAAATATATATCAGGTTAAAATGATCATTTATATCACGCATTATAGGGTGGTAAATCCTTTCATGTATAAGGATGTTTAAAAGATAGATCAAACTTATTCAAGCATGGATTTGGACATAGTGGTTCCAAGCTATTATGAGAACCCACAAGTTCTATGACATTATTCATAAATATATATTTTACTATAAGTTGATATTATTTTAGTGACACAGATGATAAAATACATTAGGATTAAAGACTCGTGGGAATTTGTGTCACCTTCTCATGGTGTAGACCATTTGTAATATCCAATGTAGGGAATTAGACATGTTAGTAGTAAATCCACATGAATATATGTCATTGGATATTCCTATTTGAGGAAATCCAGATGAATATATATTAGTAGGAAATCCTTTCATAGTGAGGTAGGAAATTTTGGGTGTGACATGAATATTATTGCATTAATGAATACTACGAGAAAGGATTATATCCCTTATCTTATTTTCATTCACTTGATTACATTTATTATGATGTTTAGGATTTTGTATGTCTCCTATTGATCATTGATCATGAAAAAAAAAATTGGTCATAACCCATCACATGTTTTTGTTGCTCTCGGAACCGTCAAGTGGTATCAGAGTAGTCATATAATTATTTATAATTATTTAAAGATTTATGATTGATTTATGAATTTGTAATTTAGTTTTAGATTCAATTTTTATCTATCTTTAAACCAAATTGTGATATCTGTTTCTTACTCTTTCATTTATCATAGATGTAATAAAATTGATTAATTTTATAAATGAAATAAAATAAAAGATGCCATCTGGAGGTGTTAAGGATTCTGGCTGAATAACACAAAAGTACATGCCAGGTTCTCATAGGTACATGATGTTTACTAGTATTCAATAAACTAATAATTAATTAATAATTTATTTCAACTGTGTTCATTGAATACAAAAGGTGAATTTAATTATACACCATGTGTTGACCTGGACATCCTCACACATTGTCTTCCAATGTAGACATTGGGTAGCCCACGTACAAAGTGTATGGTCCTGATCTCATTGATAGGCCATGTATCTTCTTACACATCCTACCTGACTGGTGACCATGTAACTCGGAGACAACACAAAATCTATCCCTTGTACATGTCATGTACTCTATTTTTTCTATGGAATAGTTTACATGCCATGTCCCTGAGAGTGTGCTGCAGATAGACGGTGAGAAGGGTACATGTCGCTTAGCTAGCTTGTACACACCGTGTATTTATACCAAATTATTTATAATTAAAATTACTTAATTATAATGTGTGAACCTTGTCAACATGTTCTTGGGTGGGTCCATTAAGTTGATTGGGAACACCATGGGATAGGTTTTTAATATATATATATATATATATATATATATGTTTAATTAATTTCTACATAATGTTCAGATATGTATATCATGTTTGAGTCATATTATAGCTATTAATCTGTGTGTATTGAATCATAACACGTGATAGAAAAATCATGTAATTCATGAAATAATTAAGTGGATAGTACACATAATGAAATTACGTGATAAGTCATGTATTCTATATGTCATAAGATTAAATATTATATAAGTATAATACATGTTGGGTAGATTTTAATGGGTATTCATCGGGTTTCCCCTAGGGTACTTTATGTACACAACTAATTTTAAATAAAATTATTTAATTTGTTTAAAATTATTATGGAGGATAATATCATGAAAATTAGAATGAGAGTTAAGATAAAGTAATTAATTAATTAATTAAGATAATTAATTTATTCAAAAGTGATTTTCTTAAATAAGAATGATTGGAGTTGATTTCTAATTTTATTAAATCCATAATTCATTGCATTATAATGGATTATCTAGATATTAGAACATGACATGTGTATGTGATTTATTTTTATTAGTTTATTATTAAACTAAATTTTTGGATAGTGTGTCATCTCTCATCTCATTATGTAAGGGTATGTGTGCCCATGGTTTCTTTAATGTAAACCCCTTCCCTCACCAGTGCGTGAGTAAAATACATATTTAATTGATGGAGCTCCAAATAAAGTGGAGGCAGTTCAAGTTTGGAATCATGGAGAAACCAATCTAATAAAGATACAAAGGTGGACAAGTGGAAAAGCTGCAACTGAACCCTTAATTGGTTAAAGGTGTTTTTACCCTAGTTTGATTATTATTTTATTTTAAACTAGATAAAATAACAATTAATAAAATCTCATGATCACACTTCCTTAATATTTTATTTCTATCAAGTTTCAAAGTTATTTCATTTTGGATGTTTTGTCGTGATCACAGGAATTAATGAATTAACAAGCATGAAAGATATGACTAAAATAAATTGGCTTATGTGTAAATATTATCTAAGACATGGTAAATCACTTAATTAGATCCACATAATATTAAAAATGATGTACTAAAGATAATAATTGGTAATTTACCTATAAAATAAAAAACCCTCAAATATATATATATATATATATTAAGTCAGTATAGCCTTTTAGTACTTCATTTAAAATAAAACCATATTTCAGAGTGATTGGCCAGCCAATGTTGGGGTGCTTTCAGTTACTGGGGAATTCTAACATGAAGTTTATGGTTGAATTAACTTAGTTCACATCAAGGGTTGACTAAAAAATAATAAGTTGGTGTAAATGAGATAAAAGAGTAGAGGAAATCCAATTTAAGGGTTTCTTGATTGGGGAGTCTACTCAACTGGTCAAGGAATTGTCAGTTAATGAAATTGGCATTGGAAATGCCTACTAAAACCACTCAAGTTTGATGACCAACCAAATTTTTGGTAATGAGAATGGGAATATGTATCTTTTACACTATAATGTCTAAGAAAAATGATATTCTGAATCCAATGGTGACGTATATTAGGTTTTGATAAAATAGTGAGAGATTAATAAATATAATATTTATTTATGTGTCTAAATTTTATCATATAAAGTACTATAATTATTCTCATATTATTGGTAGAAATAATAATAAAATTACTTCAAATATATCAATGTGATCCACACTCTATAAGGATAACATTCTCACTAACACAAATTTCTAAGAATGGAAAATGAACTTACTCATTATCCTTCTACAAGAAGTGAAATTTTATATACTAGAAGAAACAATTCATGATGTTCAAAGAAATGAAGATAGTGAAGAAGAGTTGTCTCTCTATGAGAAACATTTAAATGATGTTATATTTTTTTTTGTTACATACTACCATTCATGAACAATTATCTATTGAAGCAATATGAGGAAATGGATTCATATAGCAGAATGTATCAGCTTCTTGAACTCTATCGAAAGAAGGAGAGACAAGATAGATATGAGATCTCCAATACTTTGTTTAAAACTAATATTTGGGAATTTGTGCTAGTTGATCCTCATGTAGTAAGTCTTATTGGATACAATGAACACCAAGACATCTTAGGGATTAACTTCTTGAATTATTTGCGCACAAATATCATACTTTCATCACTTCCCAATACCTTCTCTAATTTTATTATTAATTATAATATTAGAAACAAAGATAAGATCCTTTTGTAACATCTTACTTTGATTTGAAAAGTGGATAAGGACATGGGGCATAAAAACCCAATGGTCTTTATGGTGAATTAGAGAAGGAAGAACAATGAAAAGGATTCCAAGACTCATAACAAGTCTAATGCTCTTGATCATCACCCTTACAAGAAGAATAATATCAAGAGACAAGTAAAGGAAGAGGTATCTTGTTTTTCATGTGTCAATCTGGGCCACTACAAGATAATTTTTAAGCCTAATTAATGAAAATATAATGGTGCATTCATTGTTGAGTGTAATACTTCAATATCTACACATTGGGTGTTAGATATAGCTTTTTGTGCTCACATATATATCCAAATTAAGGAACCAAGTAGATTCTAAAAGATAGCTAGAGGAGAGGTGGATTTGAGAGTAACAAATTGTGAAAGGATGGATACACTAGTCATTGGAGACAATAACCTCTCATTATCAATAAAAATGATATTGGTTTCAAAATATTTTTATTATGTACCAACTATTACCAAGAACATAATTAATGTATCATGCCTAGATGTTGATGGGTTTATTTTTATATATATAAATAAAAGGTGTTTCTTTTTAAAATAAAACATATGTCATGGTATGGGACATTTAAATAATGGTCTTTATGTATAAATTAAAAAAACCATGTTTTGGAAATTGATAATGATTAATGTTCGCATGACTCATATAAAACCCATATATGGCATCACCATAATGGCTATATAAATGAGAAGCATTTGAAAATATCTTCCAAGATGGTTACATAGACTCATCTGAGCAAAAATAAATTGAAAGATGTCATTATTGTTTACAAGTGAAAATGACCAAACCTCTATTCGTTGGATAAGTTGAAAGGTCTATAGAGCTTCTAGGATGGGTACACACATATGTTTGTGGACCATTTTCAGTAGAATCTAGAGGAGGGTATTCATACTTCATAATTTTTTCTAAAGACTAGTGTAGATATCATTATCTCTACTTCATGATGTATAAGTCTAATTCCTTTGGATAAATTCATGGAATTAAAGAATAAATTAGATAATAAACACATAAATAAGATAAATAAGCTTTTATTGGATCGAGGTGGTGAATATATTAACCAAGAGTTTATCAACTTTTATAGTAGTTTGAGAATCTATCTTAACTCACTCCACCATACACACCACTGTGTATTAGTGTCAGTGAAAGGAGGAATCATGCCTTGTTAGACATGGTAATGTCAATAATGATTCACTCAGATATTTCATTATCCTTTTGGGGATATACATTAGAACATGTGGCATACACATTAAACCGAGTACCAACTAAAGCAAAAATGGTATTCCCTTTGAGTTATTGAGTGGAAATAATCTTGTTTTGTCTCATACATATGTATGGGGTTATGAGTCATGCGTTATGGCCTTCCCATGTAGTAAATTATCACCCCAGGACCCAAAGTGTGTCTTTATATGGTATCCCAAGGAAACAAAGGGAAACTACCTATACAACCCCTTAGACGAGAAATCGACTACTGTCAAACATGCCATATTTCTTAAAAAGGATCACACCCTCCAAAAGGATAGTGGTTGAATGATAGACTTTAAGAAATTTTATGCTAGAGGTATATAAGAGTTGGTATATAAATTGGTTCTACAATTCCTCGTAGAAGAAGTAGATCCTAAAAAAAGTACTATATATGATCATAAAAGAGGTAAGAGAACTATAGATATATAGTTTTCTAGTCACAGAGGACGGTGAATCATTATTGGTTAAAAATTATAAACTTATCTCCAACAAATAGGAAGTAGAGAGCTTAGAAGTTACAATATGGAAAGAACCTATCAATTCTGAAATAGATTTCATGTATCAGAACCAATTTTGGGTTCTAGTTGAAGCACCAGATGATGTAAATCCCATAGGGTGTAAATGGGTATTAAATAGAAAAATAGAAGTGGAAGGTAATGTAAATGCATTAAAATAAAGGCTACTAGATAAATGGTTTAAAAGCATCCAGGAATTGCCTATGGTGAAACCTTTTCTGCAGTTTCAATGTTCAAATACATAATAATTCTACTAGTTAGTGCACCTTACCATGACTATGAGATATGGAATATGGATATCAAAACTATATTCCTTAATGGAAACCATCGAGAATATGCCTATAGGAAACAACCAGAAGGGTTTGTGACTCTTGATAATGCTAAAATGATTTTCAAGTTCCAAATACTCATTTATGGATTGAAGTAAGAATCTAGGCTATGTAAAATTTGATTAGATAATTCTATAAAATAATTTAGTTTCATTAAGAATGAATGTGAGCCATGTGTTTATAAGAGGTTTGGTGTAAATGTAGTCTTTATCCTAATAGTATAGTTATTAGAAATGAAATACTATTCTTACAGTTTGTTTAGAAGTGGTTATGGAAATGTTTATCCATAAAGTACTTAGGTGAAGCAGTCAATATTCTAGGGACCAAGAACATCTTTGATAGATCAAAGAGGTGGATTGGACTATGTCAAAGTATATATATTGACTATATAATAAGGATATTTAAAATAAAATAAAAATCTGAGAGTGGGTTAGTTCTAGAATCACATTGGTATGTTGTTAAGGATATCCTTAAGTTTCGGAGAAAACATAGGATATGTTCTTGGTGTATGGAGAAGATGAAGAGTTATCTATCGAGGGATATAATGATGCTAGTTTTCCGCAATATTAGAATAATTTGACATCATAGTCTATATTTGTATTTTGTCTCAACGGTGGATCTTTGATCTGGAAGATTTCAAAGCAGCAAGTTATCGCTGATTATACAACGGATTCTGAGTATATAGAATCCTCCGACACTTCCAAGAAATTCAGTTGGGTATGAAACTTATTATATGATATTGATGTGTTACCTAGTATTAAAGACATTATCACACTGTATTGTGATGACACTATAGAGATGGATCTTGTAAAAGATCAATGGTCACACCAGCAGACAAAGCATATACTCAATAACTATCACCTATTGAGGGATTTTTATCAAAGGATGGATTTTCAATAAGAAGAGTACCCACATAAGAGAAAATGGAAGACCCCTTGACTAAATTCCTATCTAAGTAGAAGCATGAGAATCATGTGAGAGCTAGTAGAATAATTGTTGTTAGGAGTTGGCTCTAGTGGAAGTGGGACTCTATTGGGGTTGGTGACCTAAAACCAACTTATTTGTACTTTATGATAACATATATTCATTGTTTTGAATATTAATAAACTCTTTATCACATCATGATTGTTCTTCTATTTAACATAGTAAGTGATAATGTTCTAAGAGTAGTTGTCGCACTAAAAGATTATAGTGGTTCCCTGTTAAGATAAGAACCCATGAGTGCTAGGATGTTATTCTTATTTTTTAAAATTATGGTGTTCTAGTCAAAGAACAAAAAACTAATTTTATTATTGAAAAGAAATACAAGAAAAAATTTCTTGAGTCTAAAATATGGTTTTTTGAAGTCTCTATCATAAAGAGAATGTAAATCAAAAGGGAGATCATTCCTCTAGGTAATGTAATGGTTGACTCCCATATTAGCAAGGCCATCTACAATCTTGTTTTCTTATCAATAAGTGTGAGTAAAATTAAATCTTGCTCCCATTAGCAGGTGTACATAGTCCATCCAACATGAAGTAAGAGTCTATGCAAGGTGAACTATTCTATTCTAAATGGCTTGAACAATTTTCGTCGAATCACTCTCAATCCAATTATTGTTCCAACCATGATTTTTATCACAATAGATAGTGTGAATCACACACATCATTTCAGATTCTAGTGAAGAGGGGACACCAAATCTTCTATAGAAGTAGCCAAGAATCTACCCATAGTTGTTTTGGTTGATAGAACCACATCCCAAGGGTCCCGGTTTGACATTAAAAGAACAATCAACATTGACTTTGATCCATCTTGGAGGTGGACCTTTCTAAAAGACATCAAAAGTACGTCTACTCTAGGGGTAAATGAAATTCACTCCAATACATCAGATAATCCCAAGGTCTCTAACGGTTTTTCTGCAAAGATCCTTTTTAATAGAGGCAGATTCTCGAATGGCAATAAAGATTCTCATTTTACCTTCATTTAGACTAAATGAGTAATTGTTATGAATATAAGAATTTATATCATACCAGATCACATTGAAATCTCATATATATCTATTAGAAGAAGATTGTTGATTTTTTATGAGTTGGTCATACCCACAAAACGTTGTATCTGAGGGTTAATAGAGTCATAAAGTAACCATATGCACTTAAGAAGATCTAGGACATAGTTCCAAATGGCAGTTGATGTATCACAAGAATGAAATAGGTGATAAATGTCTTCCCATATTTGGTTACAAAAATGGAATTTAGAGAAAATTTGAATCCCTAAATATTTAATTCAAGTTCCAGTTGTGACCCTTTTGTGTGTAATACACCAAACAAGAGTGAATCTTGAGGGCTTTAACCATGACTTATTAAAAAATTATCAAACTCAATCTATTTTCATAGTTATTAAAAATATGTTTATAAATTTTTTTGAGTCAAGAATGCCATTATGAGTAAGTTCCCAAATTAAAAAGCCATCAGTGGTGGAAAAGGGATAATTTTCAATGAACTACTTAACATCATAAAGTAGGTTAAAAATTTAGGAGCTTAGTAAATCTTTGATGGTATAATAAGAATGTTTAAGAGATTGAGTGGTAAAACCCATCGAAATGAGAGGAGCACCAATCTAGTTGGCAAGCCATAAATTCAAGGTAAATTCTTTTCTCATCATCCATCTAGAGTTAGACATTATGTTTGAAAAATAATTATTAATGGAGGTCCAGATGGATCAACTCATATAATTTATATTTCCTTTCATTAATTTTTCAAGGAAATGGTTTTTCAAAAAATCAATGGAGGATGATTTACAATGAAGGAGATTCCAAGTGAGTTTGTATTGTAAGGCATCATTAAAAAATTTTATATTTGTTATGCCAATCCCACCTTTTTCCAAAGGCTAGTAACAGGTAGACCATGGGATAGTTACTAGCTTATTATAAATAGTGATCCAGCTCCAGACAAAGTGTTTGATGGCAACATTTATGCTCTTTTGGAGACCAAGAGGACATTTATATACTATCATGGAATAGACCATTTTAGAAACAATTATAGACTTGATAAGGTTGATTCTACCCACCATAGAGAGGGATTTACCGTTCCATGAAGAGAGATGCTAAGGAATTGGGTCAACAATGTAGGAAAAATAATAAGATTTGATTATTCCCCAAAAAATGGAAACACAAAGACAGGAAAAGGGGAGGGATCCTTCATTAATTCTTAAATCATTGATAATTTTTGTTTTTTATTGGTAGGAAATTTTTTTCCCAAAAATATATAGGATTTTCTCCAACTGATATATTTCCTAGAAACATATTCATAGTGTGAGAGGACACTTTTGAGGTTATTTATATTTCTCTTATCACCTTGAAAAATAAGATGATTTCATTAGCATACAAGAGTTGTGTGGGGGTATTAAAATTCTTTGAGGCATGAATTGGTTTCAGCTGGTTTTGATCCATAAGCTGAGTAAGTAATCTGGTCAGGTATTCCACAGCAATCGAGAAAAGAATAGAGGAGTGGGGGTCACCCAGCCTGACTCCTTTGGAGTATTTAAATTATCCCCCAGGAGATCCTTTAACAAGTATGGAGATGAAAGATGAATTGAAAACAGTTTTAATTCTATTGAATAGAGAGTCACCAAATCCAAAGCTTCTTAGAACATTGAAAATAAAGAACTAATAAATGGTATTAAAATATTTTCGAATATCAAGTTTAATGGCTACATTCCCACCTCTACTAGTTTTATTCAAATGGTTGGTGCATTCTGAGTCAAGGAAAATACAATTATGGATGGACCATTCTTTAATAAACCTAAACTGATTCCAAGAAACAATTTTATTGATTATAGTGTATGCCCTTGGTAATATCTAGTGTAGTGTATTATGAGAATGAGTCCCACTAGTAAAAAATCTACATTTATATATGTCATTAGATGTTCCTATTTTGGATGTATGTATTGATCTATGGACTTTACAGTTATTATTGATGAGTATTATAAGTCACGCATTTTTTTTGTTGACAAAAATTGTGATGATATATGTTCATGGAGAGGAAGGATATGTTTGGTGACTCATGAGTAATATTGCATTAATTAACAATGTGAGGAAGTATTTTTCCATCCTAGTCTTTAGAGGAAGGTGATATCTTAGGCCCATTGATGTAAATGATATGTCCTAACCAATTCCATGGCCATGTCTTTCTATAGGAAAGCTTGATTTTTTGGAAGTCAAATAAATAGGTATCAAGCACATAGGTTTATGGCTGTTGAACCCTCTGGAATTAAGTGGCTTTATTGTGTTTTGGTAATCCCAACCATTCTTTCTTTATATCTTGATTACGCTTAATACATTCCAAATATACTATAATATATGTTGTTGCTTTCATTATGCTTAAATTAAGACTTTTGAATTATCAGATATATGTTTACTATGACTTAACTCTTTCTGCCAAGTGAATGCTCAAACAGTTTTTCAGCTACCGTTACAAATGAGCTACCGATATTGATTAGAGCTACCGATACGGAGTTTACCGATACATCAAGTTCACCGATACTCAAAGATCACCGCTACATTAAAGTCAACTGATATGGTACATCAAGTCTACCGATAGAGTAACAACTACAAGCTCACCGGTACTCAAGCCTACCGCTACATTGAAGTCGACAGCTACCGATACAGAGCTACCGATATGTTGAAGTCCACCGTTATGCAAAGTCTACCGATAGAGAGCTACCGCCACCATGACAAGGCAGAGCCACAGCTACCGATAGAGAGTTTCCGTTACTGGTAAAGGCAGAGCCATCGCTACTGTTACAAGTCCACCGCCACCGATACATCAAGTCTACCGACAGACAAGTCTACCGTTACAAGTGTCTACCGATACTCAGACCTACAGACACCCACTGTAACAAAATTCTACTGATATTAAGAGCTACCATTCCAGAGACAGAACCCGACACTGCTTTAATTTCTTTATCATTATTTAATCTAACCAATGGTCATATCAGGGATATTTTAATACACTGACATTTATTTAATGTGTGTTGTTGGATGTCATGAAAACGTACCTTGTACCTGCAAAAAGTAAATCATCTTCTGCCAGAGCACGTGGTTTTACTAAAGGAAGGATGCTCTACTACAAAATAGTACAAATAGACGAATACAAAAATAAAAATTACAAGGGTGTGCGAGACATATAGACGAATACACAAATAGATACAGATACCACGAGGTGTGCTAGAGAACTACCAAGTGTGAATGCAAAGAGACGACAGAACTTACACGAAGAACTCATTACTACATACCAGTGAAGAGCTAAGAACGAGAACATAAGCTTCATCGACTGTCTCTACACCTGGAAGTCAAGGAAATAGATGATACTCTGTTTTCTAGACAAAAACCAGAAGAGGACTCAGAGCGAATTCTGATCAATCAAAGGAGTCCAGAACTGCCCGACAAATCACTAGAGCCTTTTCTAAACTCTAACTATTTGCTCTGTGATTTATCTTTTTACATATTGAGCAGTGTGTGTTATATGCTGTATTTTTCACACACACTGTCTCCTGTACTCTAACTGGAGGATTTGTAAGTCCTCACTCAACACTCTTACATCTTTTCTTTCCCACTGAGATAGTGGTAGAGGTCGTGTGAGACCTGGACAGATGGTTGCGGTTGTTCTTTTTCCCACGAATAACAGTGGTAGAGGTCTTGGACCTGGACAGTTGTATACTGTTGTAATCCCCGATCCAGGGTGTGGATCACTTTTATATAAAGTTATGAGAGGACTAAGTCTCAGCTTGAGACTGAACCTCTTGGTTATATTTGATGTGATACATCTTTCAAAGTTATTCTTTTATTCCGCTGCAAATCTCTTTAAAACCAAAACTGTTTTAAAGTCACTTTGATAATTAAATTCGCAAGTGTTTATATCAGTTGTAAATCAGTAAGTTTGTTTCAAAAGTTAATCGACATTTTATTTTTGATTAACTGGGAAATAATCAATCCCTTGAGAACCCAACCGAACCCTTACTTTGATATAAATTCACTACAGTTTAATTTAGTATTTTATTTGGGGGTTTTTAAGACAAAGTTTTTAAAACAGAAATTTTAATTGGAACTCAATTCACCCCCCCTCTTGAGTGTCCACTCTAACCAACAATGGCATCTGCATTAAACCTTCTTGATTAGAGATATCATGTCAAAGATATTATACTACACTATAATCTTTTATTTGAGTTATTATGTTATTGCAGGATTATATTTTTTCTTTATGGGTGACTTGGCTTGTTTCTAGATGATAACCTTTGACTTTAGGTGGATTTTCCTGAAGCCAATGAGAAATAGTCTAAGAGGGTCACACACTAAGTATATCTAGAATCTAAGTTAAAAAATGTATTATTATTTATTATTTAAAATTTTAAAAAAATATTATTCCTGAACATGGTTTAATAATTATTCATGAATTATTGATCACCTATATTTTTTCACCAGTTATTAGACAGAATATTTTGTGTGAAGAATATTTAATAAATATTTATTTTCTTTTTAGTGAATATAATATTTATTTATTGGTGAATAATTCAGTGGTATTTATTTATTAAAGAAATAGTAATTATTAAAGGACCAATAAACATTTTGGAGTTATATAGGACATATTTTAATGATCCAATGAGAAATAATATATATTGAATATTATTTGAATAAATAATATTTAATTCTAATTCATGAGTTTAGTGTATGTTGAGAAATAATAATAATACTAATTTTTATTATTTACATGGAGTTCTACGGGGATTAAATAAATAATTAAGGGAACTTGTGAAATTATATATTTCTAACCTTAACTATATATAAATGAAAATATAATATTTTTCACATGATCTAATTTTATTTATGTTGTGCACAACAATAGCCGGAGAGAATCCTCTCAAGACCTAAAGGGATCCCTCTCAAATAAATATCCTAAGAAAGGAGCGAGGTATTCATAAACCATCCACTCTTAATTTCAAAGAGATCAAGGAGAATTATATGGAAGTGATTATTTGGGATATGAAATACGAATAATGAAACTGATGACATCTATAATGCTAGAACTAGGAGATTATTATATAGACGTTTGGAGATTTTTGGATCCCGGTTAGAGGGAATGTTCCTTTTATTCCAACAAAATAATGATGTAAAAACATATATCTATTATAAGATCCATAAATGAAGAGATATTTCTCAAAAGGTAATTATTTAATTGATTAAATTAAGTATAAATAAAATGTGATTGTTATGCACTTGTTCCCGGAATTCTATCCCTCATTTAGTTTTCAGTGATTCAATTTTTTTATCGTGATGTTTATCATTGTGAAAATCTCATAATGAATATAGATCATAACAAAAGAAAATTTTGGCATAACCCATCACATGATTTTGTTATGTCCAGAACATTCAAATTATCCAATAAGGAACAAGTACATCAATGGGGGGTGAATTCATCTTTTTTAATGGATTAAAGTCTTTAAAATCGTCTGATATTGACACTTTCATGGGATACATTTTAGGTGCGCTTAAAGAGAAGATATGTTTACAATTATAAAATAATTACATGTTGGTACATGTGGTTCACACTAATCAAGAACCAAGATATCCCACTGCATCAATATATTTGGATACTTTTCTCCCTCTTTGATGTATGATTGCGTGGAATTAACAAACTATTTTCCTATAGGGAAATTTCATTCCAAATTCATTCATCATACCTTATTGTTTATTCATAATTCAAAATAATCCCTTCCATTTTTCATATAAGGTATTTATTCCATGGGTCCTTACCCTATGTCTACCATTTAGTAGTTCAAGTTCACCTGTTCTCTCACTAATTTCTTTTCTAAATATGAAATCTTTATCCTTGAAAGAAATAGAGATGAAATACATGATTATTTTTTTTCAAATCCAATATTATCCCATGACTTAAAATTTATTATATTTTCTTCATGAATAATGGAATAAATCATTTTCTCGTTATGTAAAAAAGGTTATATTTTAGAAAAAACATATAATCTAAATATTCTTCATGTTATCATAAAAATAAATACAGGCATGTAATAATACTTCTTAAAAAATACTATAAAATATGGTGGATAAATAAAAGAAGACTTGTCCGGATAAACTCATTTATGATTTATGGACCCACCAACAAACTACTCTTACTCCTGCATAAGAAACCCCATATTCAATATTATGTATATTCAAGGAGGTATTGTCTAATGAGATTCAGTTTCCCTTTCTTTCAATTACCATTCTTTATCATTGACTAAGGAATAATAGGAAAAAAATTGATTAGATGAGTTAAAATACCTTGATGAGAAAAGGTTTTGTGGATCATAAAATATTATGGTTCACCAAAGTCATGAAACTAATTTTTTTAAAAATAAAACCAACATTATTTCATTTATTCAAGGTGAATTAGTTTTTTCAATAAGGAAACCTATGATTCTAGGGAATGAACTTCAAAAAAATGGAACAAAAAAGTGAAGAACCTTAAATCATAAACATGGTCTAATCCAATTGATTATACTCCTTGATTACACTAAATGAATAGAATATTATGCCTCCAACCAATGTGAGGTTCCTTAAAAAATAATTTGCATGAAAATTCATTACAAATTAAATGGGATTTACAATATAAACTTAAAATATATAATATATTACCCATATAATATAACTTTAAATTGAACATCACAATGTATTGACCACATGAACTTCAACTCTAAAGTATATGTTCCTCATCATAAGACATTAAATATTATAACATATATTCATATACTGTATGATCCTAAACTAATAAGAGTGGTCTATCCCACATAACCCCAAATATCCTAGAGTGGTTTATCCTATATGAACTTAAAATATGAAATTCTACTTATTTAATAGTTCGATCTATGAAAAAAACTCTTCAATATAAATGTTTACCTATCCATATATTTTCCAAATCAACCTTATTTCTTCTCATGCCACACTATGAAGTTTCAGTATTCTGTTCATCTATATCAGGTTTCTCATTCTACATTGTTCTTAAAGAACAAAATATGGCTTGATTACTATCATTATGGGATATTTAGTGAAACTCAAATCACCTATCTTGGGTCTAGTTTTAATACCTATCTCAATTTCACCCCATATAAAATTTTTATACCATAATTAAAATCATTTTCACTAGGTTAATGCTACATCATCCTTTCAACAATATCCATTTTTTCTAGAAAAAAAATCTATTTTCTAGAACTATGTATATATTGATTCAAGATGTTGTGGTATATATAGTGTTCCCCAAATATTCTATACTAATCCTAACCACATTTTTACACTCCATTTAATTTTTCTATCACGCTCTGGTGTCTAAATCCCATGTAATTATATTTAGTTATGAATTGACACACTTAAACTAGGGTTTCGTATTTACCTATAACTATTTCTGGATTAATTCATATTTTCAAAGGAAATATAGTGTCACATAAATCATTTATTTTTAGGACCATCCCTAAAAACGTCTCCATTTCAACCTCATTTTACAACATCCTTCTTGTACTATGTTCTTATTAGTTCATGTTGGGTTTCAAACCAACTATCTTGAACCAAAATCCTATTTACAATAAGGAATTATCATTTCATATTAATTTCATTTAATTGAATTACTTATTGTATGATGGAGTAAATTCAGAACCTTCCAAAACATTTTTCAAAACCTATTTTTTTATAAATCATAATTTATGTCTTAAATATTTGGATTTCCATAAACCCATTATTATTATTTGTAAAAATATCATGTTATATATAGGGACCTACATTGGCATGGTGAAAAACCCTTCATAAAAAAATAACGAAACTGATATCTTTCCAATGGAATATATTTTTCTTGATGAAAATATATAATATGTACATACACGATTAGCATCAATATATTGGAACCTATCATTCAAACATTTAAAGCAGACATCCTTTATAAACATATCAAATAGTAAAGCAATGGACCCAACATTCGAATATGGTATGAATTTATTTAGCATATCCACTTTCATTCAAGTATACCCAATTCAAATATTTAATGTTATTATTTACCTTATCAGATATTCTCATGTTCAATGGGATTTTAAATGTATCTAGATTTTATTCATTCATGTATCATGAATTTTATTCAAAATATGTTCACACCTAACATATAAAGAGATTCAATTATAGTTTTTATTCATTTTTTTAGAATCATTTCATCCTTTACTTCTCCCAAAGTTCATTCTTACTATATTTATTCTTAATTCACATTTGTGAAGTATTATGATCAGTAAATGAAATGCATTTCAATTTAAAATAATGTTATATACTAGAAGAGCATAAAATTCATGACACTATAGTTAAATATGTTTGACCTCTAACTTCAAGAACCCAATTTTTCAAATATATAAGACTATAAAATTCAATCAACTAATTTAAAAAAAGGTGCAAGACGTTAAACTTCAACATCCCATTTATTCTAAATTTTGGGACGTTAAATTCCATAGGGATAATACACAAAATTGGACAAAATGAAAACCTATAAAGGGTTTCATGGGAAAAATTGAAATATATACCTGTTAATATCAACCATCTCATGGATTATTAAAACATTAGAACCCAAAAAAAGACAGAAAACATATAAAATTTAAAATCCATAAAGTGAATTTTATATAAAAAAATTCCTCAATCTTTAAGTTAGGACCTTTCAAATTTTAGGATATTGTTTGAGTATAAAAAGAGAAGACACAAATCTTGTAGGACTTATATTTAACCTTGTAAAATTTCAAGTTATGATCACTAGGTCTATGCATCTAGTAAAACATTAGTGCTTGTTTATGTTCCTTATTTTCATTTATTATTATAACCAAATGGAAACCCAATGATATTACCTTAGGGTGATAAAAACCTTCTTGAAAATTCCTTACTCTCATCAAATAAACTTCATGGTTTTTAATCTCTTTATGTGTCTCACATTTACAAGTACATATAGACAGAACATGATTCATACTAATGCCATAGGAACACACAATATAGACCAAATAGACCTATCCAATTACACAATTTTTTGATGAAATAAAATCCTTATCTTGTATTTTAGAGACCATCCTTGGATTGCAGAGATGAAACATGAACCCACAATTTTTCCAACATATACATATCTAATAGCATATGTCTAAAAGATAATTTTTCATTCAACCATTCCTATTCTTAAATGAAAATAATTAAAACATGTTTTAAAATTTTCATTACATCCAATGTTTAAGTTGATTTAACTTTTCATGAAGTTAATTTTTTCTATAATTCCAGCAAGTTATCAGGATGAGTTCATACTTCAATTTATAAAAACATTATTTTCCACAATATATTGAATAGATTATGATTCATTCTAGTAATATTTGAATGATTTATAACACTTTTTCCCTTCAAGTAAATGTATCTATGTCTAGTTGTGTAATAAAATAGATATGATTCAAAGGATGGTATTTTATTAATAGACCGTAAAGGAGGGCACACACATAAATTTTAACCACCCATATAAAAATTTAAAGAGGAAAAAATGACATATTAATATGGGAATTATGAAAATATATGATCTGTTGGATGCTTAAAATAATTATAGGATTCATGTAAATCATCGATCTATTATTGAATACTTTTTTCCTAAAATCATCTAATTTTCATAACATATGTAATATTTATACTACCACTACTAACTCTTGATACCCTTTTTTAATATTCTCAAAATTTAATTCCACTTCTATAATCCTAAAATTGTAAGTCACTAAATGAATTTAAATTTATTCTACTTAAATTTCATTATTGGACATACTAGCTTAAAGTTATGATTATTTATCTTAATGTTTGTCTTGATCTACTTCAGCCTACTCTAAGAACTCAATATAATGGTATTCACTTTTCTCTACAAGAATTTATAATTAGTAAATTTAAAATATTTTATGAACCACCTGTGTTTCTGGGATAATATCATAATGTGAGCTATAGTAAAAAACATTAACACCTAAAACTTTGAAGTGATCGTGAAGGTGACCCTTTTTTATACCTATAATTTCTAGGGGAAATGATCAATGCATGAACATTACTACATTCCCACTTCCAAAAAAAAATTATCTAGTTTTTTTATATTAATTATTTTTAGCTTCTATGATATTTAAATATGTTATAATAATGTTTCTAATAGATAAAATCTCAAATATTAATAATATCAATGTTAATGGAACTAAAACTAGTGAACATATGGTAAGAAGAGCTTTTTATAGAAGATAATTCTCCGTAAAGATTTCATGAATACCAAATGAAGTATGATATTACATGTGTGTTATAGGGAACTCCATTTAGAATGATCCTAACCTGAATTAAAATTATTAAAATGTTACTCGGTTAATATTTTTTTACCACAAACATAAATAAAGATAACATAATTCAATGATTTTCTTAGCATTTCAAAGCATTATTTCAACCCCAATGCTCGAGGTTCCTTCTAAAAAAATAAAAAAATAGTTTTACCAAGATTTTTATTCAAATTCATTTCATCAAAAACCATTTTATATTAAGATCTTTCATATTGTCTTAATATTTCTCTAGGATGGTCTCCAATAATAATAGTTTGGACAGTCAAATATATTTTTATTTTTATTTTTTTTCAAAAGGTAACCCATTTATATGAGTGGATTACCCCTTCAAGGATGTATTTTCAAAATACATGACTCAAATTTGATTGAAATTAATATATGTACTAATTAGAGATGTGGAAAATAGAATAGTAATTTATGTGTTCATATTATCTTGTGATAGTATTAAATAATATCAGTGCACAATCATCAGATGTTACCCATGGTGAAATCTATAATAAAATGATGGATTTATTCTCTGAAGACATGATAAATTTATTTAAAATTGATAAGGTGTTTAGGTTTCACATATAATAGTTATGTCAACTTGGGCTCCTAACACACCATCTTGAAATGAGGATATATATGAATGTTCATTGTGGGTATTTATAGTTTTTTTTTCTACAAAACTATTGGGTAATTAATAATGAATGAATAAAAAATTGATTAATATCCCAACATATTACAATTACCATTAGAATCTATGGAAATTGTACATAAAAAACAATATCTGGTAGTGTTAGTCAAAACATGGTGTCAAGACCCATCCCCTGGGGCCTGTGTGGGGACTACCCCATACCCACCTCTTGAAGGCTAGGGGCTGGTGACATGCATCGAATGAATTATCCAAAAAATGGGAGGTATTTTTCTCACACCTATACACATGAACACACACAACCCCAGCCCACAATATGGAAAAGTAAAACATGAATACCACTAAAACAACCACTTAGATTAGAGGTACAATCAGTAATTAAAATGGGCCAGAATACAAACCCACCAAAAGACAAACTATAAACAATTGAGTAAAAGTTATATGATGATCTATGCAGAAAAAATCCTACCTAAAGGGTAGCTATAGAGTAGCTTCCATAAGTCGTAGGAGTAGGCCTTTCATGTCCAATCTCACTCGGCACTGCCTGGTCCTAGACCCCCAAGGTCTCTGTCAAAGTGTCGATCATCTGCATAAGACATGACATGTGGGGTGAAGCTTGTATAGGGTTGAGTGACACAATACTCAGTAGGGACCCTAATCCAAAAGAAACAACACAAAGAAAAAGTACACACTAAGAATTGTCACCTCACACTGTTATAACCTAAAGTATAGAAATTAAGATTATTATTCATAAAGATAAACATTTTGTACTGCTGAGGGAATCATCCCCATTAGTTCACTGAGGTATGTTCATCTGTCGGGCCACTTAGTTCCACTTGGAAACCAAGCCACTGAGGTCTGCTCGGCTGCTGCTTATCTGTCAGGCCACTGAGGTCTGGTCGGCTACTTCTCCTCTATTGGGCGACTGAGATCCGCTCGGCTATTGTTCATCTATCGGGCCACTGAGGTCTGCTCGGATACGGCTTGTCTATCGGGCCACTAAGTTCCACTCAACTACCACTCATCTGTTGGACCAATGAGCTTCGCTCGCCTACCTCTCTTCTACTGGGCCACTAACAACAACTCGGTTACTTCCTTCTCGTCGCAACCAGCCATAGGATTCCCGCTCAAAGAGCGCTTGATTCCATGAGAATCTACTTCTCAAGTCATCAGTCATTTTCCAATTTCCAAAAAACTCAATTAGATTATTTTAAATTATTTGTCTCATCGCGTCGGTCCCAATTCCGCAAAAGGATCGTCAATCAGACATTTGGTTTAGACGTTATGGATGTTTTCATAAGAAGTGGCTAATTGGGACCGTGTCTAGTCCAACACTGCTTGATGGGGCGACCTGACCCAATAGGGAAGACCTACTCAATAGGGTATCTCGGCCCGCTGTGCAGGCTAGTCCAGTTCCCCAGGGATGCAGTGGGCATCGCGTGTTGCCACTGCAGTCCAGTTGGACTGCGACCTCCAGTTGCATGATGTGGCGCGGTCACCGCCTCCGCGTGTTCTGCCACTAGCTATTGTCAGTGGCTCAATCCATTGCCTATGTAAGGATATCTTGGGGCCCCCTTGTGAGCCACCACTGTCATTTGTTATTGACACACCTTCGATCACTGCCTGCGGTCAGATGTTGTAGGCTTTGTCACCCACCACAGTGCCCTGCCAGAATGCTTAGCCTCCCACACATGGCCACAGCTGCGTGCCGCCGCCACCATCGGCGCACTGGTGGTTTCTTTCATGGGACATCGTGGATACTATAGGTTCAATGATTTCTTCTCATTGATGTGGGGGTTTAGTCATGAAGAACACAAGAATGCCTACAATGGAGGGATCCATCCTTGTTCATGTATGCCATATTATTCCATGTTAGAATAAAAAGGTAGATGATTTACACTAATTTTCTTTCCCTTAGAGGTCGTGATAAACAATTCCACCCCACAAGAACAAACAACAAGAGGATCTACCTATTAGTGGGTTGATCTGAATTTGTTGTTTAGAAATAAAGGATTGGGAAATAATTTCATCCAGAACACACCCATACCTCAAGGTTGGACCATTGGTCAGTGAATAATGCACCGCTTTCTTTCGTCATTCCATGATTCATATCCCGCCGTTGTCATTGGCGATCCTTTAATCATATAAGAATGGATGGAGAATGGTTCTCATTATCATGGACGATTCGTCGATCATCGCCAGCCATCATCAAATATCCATGTTCAGAGAAACATTATTGTGCCAACGATCCCGTATTTGATTGACCCATTAAATGGGGAAAATGTATTTCTGTGTTTCTGTTATGCTGCGTTGTAGTGTCCTTATGCTGTTTCATTTATGAAATAGTGTTTTTTACATTACAACGAAAATTAAAATTTTAAATAAAATAAACTAAATGTTTATTTTTATATTTCCCCTTATGAAAATTTCTTTTATTAAATTTTCTTAAAATTATGAAAATTAAATTTTTCCCTCAGCCCATGCCAATTTAGGTTAAGTCCATTTTTATGTAAATTCATCATTCAGGATGCAGCGTTTCCCTCAAATTTTTAATCCGTACACCCGTTTAGAAGTTTCCAAAACCGATCATGTTTGTTTTTTTAAATAAACTTAAAAACTTTAAACACTTATTCTAGGCTCACCGATCCATGGAATTAAGAGTCCTTTTAACACCTGGTCTTGAAATAATCCCACAAAATATAAAAAATACCTGGAATTTCAAGACATTACATTACCCCCACCTTTATGGCTTTACATTCTCGTAATCTAAAACAAGTCCAAGACAAATAATTGGGGGTACTAAGCTCGGATCTAAGCCTCCAACTCCCAAGAGATCTCCTAGAGACTCTTGTGCTTCCATTGGACACGCACCATAGAATTTGATTTTCCCTGAAGTACCCTCTTCTGTTGATCCCCAACCTCTGCCGGGAACTCCACAAATGTCCCCCCATCGTCAATATCCAACTCGCCCTGATCGATGAATTGTGTTGGATCATACATGTACCAACTCACATGTTATATGTGGAAGATTTTAGTCAGCCAGTCCATCTATGGGGGCAGAGCTAGGTAGTATGCCACCTCTCCAACTCTGCTCCGAATCTGAAAAGGTCTGATAAACCTTGGAGATATCTTTCCTTCCCGACCAAATATTTTTAATCCCCATTGAGGTGAGACCTGAAGGAACACATGGTCACCATCCTCGAACTACAAGGGCCTCCATCTCCTAACAGAATACGATTTTTTTCTGCTATTTGTAGTCCTCATATGCTCCTGGATGACCTTAACCTTCTCAGTGGTAGCCTGTACCACCTCTAGACCCATGAGTGCTAACTCCCTCGTGTCTGTCTAGTATAATGGTGACCTGCATGGTCTCCCATAAAACACCATGAATGGTTCCATACTAATGGTAGAGTGGTACCATTTATTATACGCTAACTTCACCAGTGGTAGGTGATTCACCCAACTATGCCTGAATTCCAGGATACAAGCACCGAGTATGTCCTCTAAAATCTAGATAGTCTTCTCCATCTGACAATATTTATAGGAGTGGAAAGTTGTGTTAAAGTGCAGCTAAGTCTGGGAAACCTCATGAAATACCTCCCACAATTGGGGTGTAAAGCATGTGTCTCGATCCGAGACTATCATCGATGGGACTCTATGGAGTCGAACTATCATCTACACATAGACGCGTCATAAACTCTCTATTGAACCCTGCTCCCAGATGGGTTGGAAGTGGGCCGAAATGGTGATTCGATCAACAACCACCCAGAGGGTATCATGACCCTAGATGTGTATGGTAAACCCATCAAAAATTCCATCAAGATACCATCCCACTTCCACTTAGAAAATTTAAGCGGTTGAGTCAAGCCTGCTAGAACCTGATGCTCTACCTTCACTTGCAGACATATGAGGCATCATGATACAAACTCCGCTACTGTATTATTCATCCCAGGCCACCAATACTAATGTCATAGGTTCTATTACATCATTTACACTCCAGGATGTACCACTAAATGGGAGGTGTGGAACTCCCTCAGAAACTCTTCACGCGATGCAACTGGTACAATGGTATGCCACATAAAAAGGATGGTGTGCTCCCCACCTATCCAAAATACATCAAGAGATTTTCTTGATGATAACTGAGCATTCTGGGCCTCATAGTCAACATCTAAAAGTTGTGCCTCCCTAACTCACTATAAGAGTGGGGTAGTGACAACTATCGACTGGAGATAAGCTACTCTATCATTATCCATGAAAGACAACTGCATCACGGCTAACTACTCTGAAACCTCACACTACAATTGGAAAATGGATATCCTGCAAAGAATGTCTACTACCACGTTCCCCTTATTAGGAGTATATACTATCTCACAAAGTCATAGTCCTAAAGGAACTCTAGCCACCTATGCTACCTTAAGTTCTGGTCCTTTTATGAGAAGATATACCTAATACATTTTTTGTCAGAGTAGATGGTAAACTGCACACCCATCAAGTAGTGCTTCCATATATTCAATGAAAAGACCATTATTTCCCACTCCAAGTCATTGATTTCTAAATTATGCTCATGTTGATTCAACTTCCATGAACCAAAGGTTATTACTTATTTCCCCTACATCAATACACAATCCAATCTAAACCCAGATGCATCACAGAATACTACAAACCCAATTCCCTCCTCGGGTAGTCTCAAGATGGGGGAACTCGTCAGTGCCTGCCTCATCTCTTCAAAACTTTCTTTGGAAATTCTTAGTCTATAACAAGGGTTTTCTATTTAATTTAAAAGCTAATAAGGGTGATACTACCCTAGAAAATTCTAAAGCGAACCTCTAGTAGTACCCATACAAACCCAAGAAACTCTGTACCTCAGTCACCCTCCTGGATGGATCCCAAGCATATATTGTCTCTATCTTTGATGGATCTACTGAAACTCCAGCCTCTGAAATGAAGTGTCTCAGAAAGTGGAATTCCTAAATCCAGAAATGAATCTTTGATAGCTTCCCATAAATCTAGTTCTCTCAGAGTGTATCTTTGACTATCTATAGTTGTGTATCATGCTCCTCCTCAGACACCGAGTATACCAGAATGTCATCAAGGAAGACCACGACAAACCGGTCATGGTAGGGATGAAAAATCATATTTATGAGTCCCATGAACACTGTTGGGGAATTTTTCATGCTGAAAGGCATCACCAAGAACTCATAGTAGCCATATCGACATCTAAAGGCTATCTTCGGTACATCCTCATCACGTACATGAAGCTAATGATAGCCTAACCTAAGATCTAACTTTGAGAATCATCTTGATCCCTTCAGTTGATCAAAGAGGTCATAAATCTTCCAAAATTGATACTTGTTATTCAAAGTCACCTAGTTCAGGTGCCAGAAGTCCACGTATAGCCTCAAACTCCCATATTCCTTCTTGGAAAACAATGTGGGGGCTACCCACAGTGAAACACTAGGCATCACGAAGCCCTTCTGCTCCAAATCCTCAAGTTTCAAGCTCAAATCAGGAAGCTATGTGGGGGCCATCTGATATACTGGTGTGGATATATGTGTCGTCCTGAGGTATAGATCAATATAGATGTATAACTTTCTAAGAATCGGTCATTGTGGAAAATTTTCCGGAATGATGTCTTTGTACTCATCCACCACTATGGGAAAGTGAGGATGCTTCTCGTCCACCACACTAAGGGTCAGCCTAGAAAACTGGTGAGTGATTAGCTTCACCCTCCTCTGAGAAATTCTATCTTGCAGTACAAGCACTCAATTCTCCCTAGTGAAGTGGATAACATTTCCATACCCAGAATGATTTCACCAGGTCTCGATGCCACTACTAAGAGATCCCATCCAAAGATCTTGGCTCCCAGAGTAATCTCACAATGCTAAAACTAGTCTGTAATCATCGAATTCCCTCACGTAAGAGTCTCTAGTCATAAATATCGAGCCAACAGCTCCACCAGAGTCTCTGATCTCTGAACAAGGTCTACGGTGAGGAAAGAGTGATTGGAACCTCTTTTTATAAGAAATTTAGCTAAGGTGGAGAAGACATATATTGTACCTCCAATCATATCTGGATAACCATGGTCATTGGACTTCATCACCTATAGTTGGCCTCACCCCTGTCCACCAGCTCCCAGAGCCCATAGTTTACCACCTAGTGCTAGTGGTGGTAGCACATTGAACCTCTTCCCACTGCCTGCTACTCTTCTGGGTACCCTTCCACATTCACCACCCTAGGAACCAACATAATAAAACCTATGCATCTAACTTGTCGGTCCCATGACCGTCTTCTGGTAGTCTACCCAGCGTGTTGGACAATCACGACCCATGTTCCCCTGCCTTCCACATGAGTAGCACAACCTTCCCCTCTGATTAGTCCCTCCACCCAGGGGGCCTTGTACCACTGATCCTACATCCTGGGGTCATCCCCCGAAATTCTTGGACCCCTTGGGCCCTAGTGTCTGCTACTTGGTACCCATAGCTGAAGGCTTCATCACCTAAGGTCCACTAGAAGCTCCTACTGCTGGCGTCTTCTTCGTTATGAATCCCTCCACAAGTAGGGCTCGCTCTAGCACCCCAACCTATGTAGGGATGCTAAGGGATACCATGGTTCCCTAATCTCTCTACATAGTCCCTGCTCAAAAGCTTAAGAACTAAATAACAGGTCTTGCACCATGTCCTTAGAGTAGCGAGAAAGCGATGTAAATCTCACTAAGTACTCTCCTATTGTCATGCTGCCCTACTGTTGGTGTAGTAGATCCTAAATGCACATTGAGCACAACATTGCTGGAAATAAATCCTATTTGAAGAGGCTCTCAAATTTTTTCCAGGTTTTGGACACCTTGTCATGTGTTTGGATTTTCAAGCTCCACAATCTCCCCACAGAACCCTGAAGAAGGCTCATAGTTTATCTCGCCATCTGGTTGAGAGGCATCCCCACTATATGGAAGAATTATGTAGCTACCTTGAGCCAATCCTCTGCCACCTGAGGGTCAGTCTCCACCATCTCCCCACTGAACACTAGTGCACCTCCCAGTAGGGCCATCTCCAGAACTGGTCCATGTACTGACACCTCATTAATGGGTGTACCATTCTCATCGTCACACAATAGAATCTTTACTAGATGTCTGTGTGGTGGCGTCCTAAAAAAATCAAGATGAACCATGGTCAATAGTTTATACCTAGTGAGCAGACTCTAACTCAAGAAGAACATGAGAAAATACTCAATTCCTATATAATTCATGCAACCAGTGGTTTCATGTACCTAGTCAAAAAGTTGGACTCAGGATCCTGGTGTATAGATACATCAGATGTTGCCCAAACACTGGACTCACCTTTCCAGAAATATGAACAAAAAACATTCAACATTGTTGTCCAAAAAAACCACAGACTGTTGGTCTTTAAGGTAGGACAGACCACCTCAGATACCAATTTTTCATGACCCATCCCCCGGGGCCTGTGCTGCGACTTCCCAAAGCCTTCCTACCAAAGGCCAGGGGCTGAAGAGTAGCGCCAAAGGCATTATCTTGCAAGTGGGAGGCATTTTCAAAGTACCTATTCACACACTCACTCACAACCCCATCCCTCAATGATCAAAAAGAAAACAAGTATACCACTAAAATAACCACTGAGATTATAGGTAAAATATGTAAGTAAAATGGGCTAGAATACAAACCCATTAAAATAAAAATTTTAAATAAGTGAGTACAAGGTCTCTGATGATCCATTCATAGAAAATCCTACATGAAGGGTAGGTGTAGAGTAGTTTTTAGAAGATGTAGGAGTAAGCCTCACCTCTCTGATCTCACTGGGCATTGCCTAGTCCTCAACCACCAAGGTCTTTATCAAAGTATTGGTCATTAGTACAAGACACGACAAGTGCAGGCGAAGCCTGTGCAGAGGTGATTAAAAAAATTACTCAGTAGGGGCCCCAAACCACAATGAAATACCACAAATGAAAAATACACACTATGAATTGTCAGCTCACATAGGTATAACCTAAAGTATAGAACGTAATATTATCAATCGTAAAGATAGACATCTTGTACTATTGAGGGACTCATCCCTATTGATTCAATGTGGTCTATTTTTCTGTCAGGCCACTAAGGTCCACTCGACTATTAGGCCACTGAGGTCTGCTTGGCTACCACTCATCTGGCAGGCTGCTGAGGTCTGCTCAACTATTCCTCCTCTGTCGGGCCACTGATATCCGCTCAGCTACTATTCATCTATCGGACCACTGAGGTCTGCTCGATTACCACGTGTGTGATGGGCCACTGAGGCCCGCTCGTCTACTGTTTGTCTTCCGGGCCACTGAGGTTCGCTCATATACTTCTTTCTCTTCATAACCAGTCATAGGATTCTCACTCACAACACTCTAGATCCAAGTATAATATACTTCTCAAGGAATCAGTTATATCCCAACTTCCATGAAAACACACTTAGATTATTTTAAAAGTACCATATCAGTGTGAGGGTCCCAATGCAACAAACAAACCATCAATAAAATGCACGGTTTGGATGTTATGTACATTTTAGTAAAAAGAGGTCAGTGGGGTCCAGGTTCAATCTAACTCAATCAGAAAGACCCGACGCGACCTTAGTCAACCCAGATCTGACCTAGTCTGTTGGGCTAGGACCAGATGGGCTACGTCCAGCTTAAACCAACTAGGCCATGATTCCGGAAAACTGGGGCAGCTCGGTACAATGGGGTGTCTCGGCCCGCTGGGTGGGCTATTTCGGTTCGCCTAGGACACGGTGGGAACTGCGGTTCACCGCCACGGTCCATCTGGACCACCGCCTCCAGCCGTGTGATGAAGCGCGGTCACCGTGTGTGAGTGCGCCACCGCCGGTCATTGCCAGCGGCTCGATCCATCACCCGCGGTGGGATGTCGTGGGCCACCCTTATGTGTCGCCATTCCTAGCTACTATCGGTGGCTATTCGATCACTGCCTACAGCCGAATTCTGTGGGCCTTGTCCGCCATTGTTCCATGCTATCAGCACGCATCGACAGTGTCTTTCGTTATCCCCCAACTCTGATTTGGTGGTCTGATTTCTGAACCTCAAGTGTATTCAAGATCCTCATATAGTCGTCGTCGTTGCTATGGGTTCAAGGATATCTTGTCGTCGACCAAAGGGTTTGGTCATGAAGAACACAAGAATGCCAACAATGGAAGGATCTGCCCTTTTTATGTCATATGGATTCATCCACATTATAATAAAAAGGGATCTTGTTTACAATACGTTTCTATCCCTTCGAGACCAAGATAAAAAAATCCATCCTGCAAGAACAAATGACCCATAGATCAACTTATTAGTGGGTTGATCTGAATTCTTTGTTTTGAAAAAAAAAGATAGGGAAATAATTTCATCAAGAACAAACCCCTACCTTGTGGTTAGATCATTCATTGGAAAAGGATCCACCATGGTTATTCATCATTCCTTAATTCACAGCCTACCATTGTCCTTGGGGATCCTTCGAAGGATAGAAGAACAGATGGAGAGTGGTGCTCTTTCTCAGGGGCGATTCATTGATCTTTGCTCAATAAAATCAAATCTCAAAGTTATAAGAAACTAAATTGTGTCAATGATCCCATATTTGATTAACTCATTAAATGGGGAAAACATGTTTTAGTGTTTCTTTTATGATGTGTTGCAACATCATTATATTTTTTCATTTATGAAATGGTGTTTCAGTTATCCTCCATTAAAAATTCATAATTTAAATATAATAAATAAAGTGTATTTTATTTTTTTCCTTAATAAAATTTATTTTATTAAATATTATTAAAATTAAGAGAATTAACTTTTTTCCTCAACCCGCACCGGTCAAGGTTAAGTCCATTGGTAGATAAAGTCATTATTCCAGACACAATGGTTCCCTCATATTTTTAATATGTGTGCCCAATTAGAAGTTTCCAAAACTGCTCACATGCTCTGTTTTAAATAATCATAAAAAGCTTCAAACACTTATTCTAGGCTCACCAAGACATGGAATCAAGTTCAGTCTGAGGGCCTGGTCTTGAAAGAATCCCACTTAATTTCAAAATAAACATGGAATTCTGGGACATTACACATGGAGTATGAAACTAATATATGTTTTTGGAATTCATAACCTCCATGAAGTATTTCTATCAAACCTTGGAAAATATAAATATGATAAAAACCTATCTAAATCATCTCCCAATTGAACATAGCCTTAAATATAATAAATATTAGGTTAAATATCATGAAAATATTGTCAGGAATCCCTGAATTTAAGCAAGAAACCTTATAAATATAGTTTCCCAAACACTAATATAAGCATATCTGGATGGTATATGTAAAGACTGGTATCCTAATTACCTTAATTATGGAGTAATTTAGGAATTAATTTGAAAGTTATAATGGATATAGTATGGTCTAATTTAAATTTTAGTTTTAGTTGATGGTTCATTTTTTATTTGATGATTCATATTAGAATTTCATTATTCAAGGATGAATTACTAGGTATTTTTGGTTGATTATTAATGTTCAATGTTCATGGGTAACTATGAAGAGGTGTAATATATATTTTATAACTATAGGTGGCACAAGGAATATGTTGGACTAGATAGAGTCCATGATTCCTCAAGGGTTAAGTCGGACTACTAGTAGTACCGAAGCAATTAACCAATAGACACTGGTTGGTTATTAATTAGGGGTTTTTGTCTTTTCCACTAATCCCTTATTTATTATTCTATCCTACTCCCTTGAACTCACTTCTATCTAACCATACGAAGGCCTAATATAATATCTCTCTTGGTCTCTTCTTAATCTATCCTCTTGCTTCTTGTTTCAAAGTGAATTAATGGATGGTTTCCTATTGAATTTAAGGTAAGATTAATAATCTTCTCTCATATTCCCTATTTTTTGTTTTCATCATATTTCCTTGTATATGGATGAGGTTTCTAAGTTGAATTTCCCAAAGGCATGATGGAATCCATATATGTATATGAGATTTCCTCTTATCTTACATCAATAAGACTCATTTGGGTTAGTTTCTCATCATTTATCACCATTTTTATTGAAGTGGTATAAGGTATAGTTTATGATGAGGATTTAAAAATTCTAGGGTGGATTTTTGGAGATTTAAACTTAGAATAAATTAAGGTTTTGGGGTTTTATATTTTTTTGTTGATATTCATATTCGATATCCTTGGTTGTATCTCGGTGTAAAGAACTAGATACTGGTATCCTAGAGCTAGTGTATTACTTTATTACATTGGTATAAAATACAAGGAATCCCAAACCAAAGGAATGAGTTGTTTAATAGTCTTGGTAAACTAGATTCATACTTGAAATTCAAATTACATTTTTTAAAAAAATACACAAATTATTTTCTTTGAGAACAACATTATTCCCCTTATCTTAACCCTTCATATCAACCATAAAAGACTTCTTGGAATCCTAGAGAATGGAAAAAACTGAGGGTGATCTCAAATACTCAGTATGGGTTAAGTAAAATAGAAGCTATGACAAATCAATAATTCATAATATATATGGAAAGGTAAATAACTAAACACACAAACTATTTAATCAATAAATTTTCTATCATTATAGGATAAGACAGAATCTTTTTGTCATTGTAAATAAATGGAATTAAAAGTCCTTTAGTCAATAAACTGATAATTAAATAAATAAATTGATAATATTATAGTGAAAATATACTGGATTATAATAATATAACTAATGAATGAAGGCAGTTCTTAATTATTGGATATCATGTATCTAGAATATGATACCACAATCGTCAAGACCATTCACAGGAGTGTTTAATCTACATGTTAAAACATGTTTAAGGCAAGCTTAACTGATTTGACTCATGAGACTTTTTTATGCATATAAGGGCTATATAATATTGAGTCCCACCCATTACTAGAAGTACAAATAATTTAATTCCCTGAAAATATAAAGTAGGAATCGTGTATTCGATATCATGCATGACATGTGACACTGATCATATAAGGTAATATAATATATGGATACATTATAATATATTTATTATTTAAAATTTACTCTATATATTTCAATGCACACAACACCAAGTTATCTTGCATTAGACACAAGAATTACCTTCCCTAATAGCTTACGTTATACACAAGAGAGACCTTCCTCGATAGCTATCATTACACGTAAGACCGAGTTTCACCAAATGACAATGTAATATCAAAATATTATTATTTAATATAATATGATATAACATAGACATTATTTTAGGAGTTATGAATAATATTAACTGAAATATGAAAATTTACAGTTTATATAAATATAAAATTAATTAATGGGTTACCGATTAATGAGAAATGAAAATAAGAACTAATTGGATATAAAAGGAGAGATTATTAATTTTATGCTTCCAAAGGAGTTTTGTATTAATAACCTTAATTAAGTAAAATTATTTAATTATTTTAATGAAATATATAAGATATATGTTCAATAAAATATTTTTTTTATATTCATCCATCTGGTTTGATATGCATAAGATGATAATAAACTCTATTTTACACATAAAAACCAATATTTTAATAAAGGTACTTTTATTTACTTTTAATGGAGAGCCACTTTTAAATATGAATTTTGACACTTTGTTTGATTTAATATGTCAAAATAAACTTCATATTTTAAATTTAAACATAATAACTAGGTCAGGGTGAATTTTTGATATTTTTCTAAAACATTTCATTTTTTAATGAATAGTTAAAAATACAGAATTTTAGTTCAAAACTTCTTTTTCAAGTAATTTAAGTATAAGGTTAAATTATTTTTTTGATTGGTTTTTAAGTTTAATTATATAATATTTTTATCAATTACTAAATATTTTGTCATTGTAATCAATTTTACTTTGAAATTTTTTATAAATACATAGGAAACCTTTAGATGCTTTTACTTTAAAAACATGCATTGTTGTCACGCTTATGGGATGAATTTTATATTAATTAATTCCACTTATATGATTGGTATTTGGAAAAATGGATTCTAAATCTATAATAATCATAATTTATCATTTATAATTAGACCAACTTTGTTTTTGACCAAGACTATTAGTGAAAGTAATTAAAATAAATTAGAATTATTAAGGAAAACTTAAGCTTAATAAAAGAGTAAAACTTTAACTTATGGGAAAAATGACATAGAAACTTATCCAAAACCCATGATATGGAAATATGTCGTCCATTAACCTTCCATTATTGAGTTTTTAGGTTTTTATAACTTTTTTAGGCAAGAAAATGTGTACAACAAACGTGTTTCCAAAAATTCTAAGTGAGTGTTTTTCTTTCCCTATAAAAGCACACCACCTCTCCCACTTCTTAACACCTCTAAAACCTTTAGGTTAGGCCAAGAGATTCCCAAATAGCTTCCCAAAATTCCTCTCCTTGACCTTGAAGCCTCTCTTTGGGAAGAAATCCTTCTAAGGAATCCTTTTTCTATAAACCAAAAAAAGTTACTCGATTAAAAGGTAACATCTTCTCTCAAGTTTTTTACGTTTATTTACATTATCCAACCCCTAAAATATTATGATTATATACTTTTATAACAAATATTGCATCATTAATATACTATGAGGTTTTTATTCTAAATATTTGACCTACACTTGCACACACTTCCATTTAATGGGTAATAAGCATATTGTTTCTTTGTATGGTGAACTACAACCGCATGAAACGATGATTATTAAATTTTCCCTTACCAACTCTCATGGTGGCCATTATGATGGAAACTCACTTTTTATATGATATATACAATATTTATTATGTATTTTTTGCTTATGTAATTTTTTTATTATATATACCTTTAATACTCTACATTTTTTGTTAATGTGATAACATCATTTGAGGATGTGTGTACTACCGCCCCCTAGAAGAGATTTGATTCATTAACACTAAACATGGAACACAACTAAAAAAATAGGTTTATCCATCATTAGGGTATTAATAGTCTAGCTAAAAGCACAATCAAATACCCTCTTTTTCAGTTCTAAAAAGTGCACTGTAAAAGTGGGACCTTTATCAGTGCTTCTAAAAAAGAACTCATAAATGGGGTCTTTTAACAGCGCTTGTAAAAAAGCACCGTTAAAGGAGTGGTCTTTATCAGTGCATTTTTAGAAGCACTGATAAATACCACCATTATCAGTAATTTTTTAGTATCATAGATAAAGGTATACTTAAAAAAATACATTTCATTAAGAATAATATATTAATATATAGATATATTTATATGGATAAAAATATAATATATATTTTTTAAAATATGTTTTTGATAAGGTAGATATGCATATACACTTAATATATAAGATAACTGTGAATATGAATTATAAAATAATTAAAATATATATTTTTAATTAATAATTTTCTTATTATTATTGAGTAATAGTCATTAAATAAAAATTTGAACATAAAAAACCAAAAAAATAATAAAAGATCCAAAATAAGTTGAAAATGTAACTGAAACTTCAAACAACCATAAATTGTGATATGGGTGTCTATCTGAGCTATACCACATGTCAAATTGGTGATAGATGTAAACTTCTGTCATGTTTTTTAAGACCAAAAAAGGATCATCAAGGCTCCAAAACTGATTTTTTTAGTCAGGGTTCCGTTATTTTTTAACATTCTATTGATTTTAAACCTCATTTAAGGGAGTCTTATAGCCGTTTTTGGTGAAGAATAAATTTATTCATAGGTTTTACATCCATATTAATATAATGGTTATGAAATTCTTTCATTTTTCACAATGTAATTTTATTTTTAAATAAATATATGCATTTTTTCTCATATTTACTTATAATAAATCACTCGTATAAATACATATATCAAAAAATTTAAGTAAAAATGTATATTCTAATATATATAAATATATACATATTCTGAAATTTTATTTAAAAGATATATCTAACCATTTTTTACATTATATACACATATACATATCTGTGTATTAATAAAGAGATATATATTTAAATTATATTCTAATATACATAAATGAATATAATATATAATAAATAATATACTAAAATAAATATATGTATATCTATATAACTCACACATATATATTGTATAAATTTAAGTTAAAATAATTATATAAATATATATATATATATATATATATATATATCATTAAATAGACTGCAAAAAAACATGGTGTAATTGTAAAGGTGTAAATGTGTTACACCTTTGAAGTAGAGGTGCAGGGTTCGAATCTAGGTGGGCATGTATAATGCTGGAAATTTGAAAAGAATAGATAAAATTTGGTGGGGTGAAAATCATTGATAAAGGTGGGGTAGATAACTTTTAAAGGGGTCATGGAAGCGCTGATAAAGGGGGTCATTCTCATAGGTGTTTGAAAAAAAAATATAATTTTACCCCCTTTAAAAAATCTGCCTTTATCATCACTAAAAATGTTTTTTTAAAGGACCCCTTTTACAATGTTAAAAAAGTGCTATTAAAAGGGGCCTTTAATAGTTCTTTTTTAGCACTGATAAATGTTTCAGTCTATTAACCATGCTCAGTTTTTTAGTTCTTTTATAGCACTGATAAAAGCCTATTATAGTGCTTTTAAGGGCCTATTTTGTTATAGTGGAATGTATAAAATTAATTAATGGGTTACCAATTAAGGAGAAATGAAAATAAGAACCAATTGGATATAAAAAGAGATATTATTATTTGTATGGTTCCAAATGAGTTTTATATTAACAAAAATAATTAATTAAAATTATTTAATTATTTTAATAAAATATATATTTATATATTCAATCAAATATTTTCTATATTCATTCATTAGGTTTGATATTCTTGAGATAATAACAAACTCTATTTTAGACATAAAAACCTAGATTTTTATAAAGGCAATTTTACTAACTTTTAATGGTGAAACCCTTTTAAATTTTTATTTTTAAACATTATTTGATTTAATATAACAAAATAAACTTCTAATTTTAAATAAAATCATGATTATTTTTTTAGGGTGAATTTTTAATATTTTTCTTAAACATTTCATTTTTTAATGAATAGTTAAAAAACTGAATTTTAGTTCAAAACTTTTATTCATCTAATTTAATTATAAGGATAAATTAGGTTTTATATTAGCTTAAAAGTTTAATTATATAATTTTTTTATCAATTAACACAATTTATTTCATTGTAAAAAATTTCACATTGAAATTGATTACAAATACATAGCAATCCTTTGGACATTTTTACTTTAAAAACATACATTGTCGTCCCGCTTACGGGATGCATTTTCAATTAATTTATGCCACTTCTATAATTTTAATTTTGTAAAATAGATTCAATATTTGTAATAATAATAATTTATAATGTATAATAATATGAAATTTTATTTTGTCCAAAAATATTAGTGAAAGTAATTAAAATTATTTACAATTATTAAAGAAAAATTAAGCATAATAAAAACTAAAACATTAACTTAGGGTACCAAATGACCTAGAAACTTGTCCAAAACAATTTTATGGAAATATCTCAAATATTAACATTCCATTATTAATTTAGTTTGATTTTCAATGACTTTTTTAGGTAATAACATGTTTACACCTAACTTGTTTTCAAAAATTCTAAGTGAGTCCTTTTCCTTCCCTATAAAAAGAAACCACCTCTCCCACTTCTTCACACCTCTCAAACCTATTTTGTTCATAAAATATCTTCCAAAATATCTTCCAAAAAACCCTCCCATATATCTTCAATCCTCCCTTTGTTAAGAAATCTTCCCATGTAATCCTTTTGGAATAAACCAAAAGAAGTTACCTGATTAAGAGGTAAAATCTTCTCTCAAGTTTTTTAAGTGTATTTCCATTATCCAACCCTAAAATATTTTTATTATATACATTTAAAACTAATAAAGTATAATAAATATACTATGATGTTTTAATGATAATATTTTGAACTACACATACACACACTTACATCTAATGGTTAATGAACATAATGTTTCTGTGTACGGTGAATTACTGCCTCACAAAACAATGATTATTCATTTTTCCCTTACCAACTCTCATGGTTTTCATTGTTATAGAAAATCTATTTATGTATGATATTTATGATATTTATTATTTATTTATACTTCAATAATACTTTTATTACACATATCATTAATACTATTCATTTTACATTAATATGATAACATCGTTTGAGGAACTGTGGTCTACCATCCCCTCGAAGCGATGTGATTCATTCACACTAAACATGGAACCTATAAAGGATGGTTTTAATTAAATATATGTGACATAAAAAACTATATATTATATTAAGGACATAATTACCTTTCTGGAAATATAATATATATTTTTGTCTCTTTTAAAACACTTAAAAAGTGATAACGTCGTTCATGGATGTGTGGACTACCACCTCCTCGACAAGATGTGATTCATTTTACATCACATAAATTATGTATATAAGTATATATGATTAAATAACTTGGTATTTGGGATATAATTATCATTCTATCAATATATGTTGTTACTTAAAATCATTCAATAATGATCATTGAAAAATTAGAATGTTACTCATGAGTACGTACGGCATATCATCTTCGTGATTGTAATGTTGGTTCATTTTTAATAACCGTATTTAATGGTTGATCTTAAAAGTATAATTTTTTTATAAATATGATAATAATTTCATGATTATTATTCTATAAATGTTATGTAACAAACCCTTTGACCATAGTTGATTTTCCAAAGTTTTTTATGACACATAAACTGAATTTAGTCAGAATACCTGATGTAAACATAACTGTTTAAGTAGTAGTATACAGCATAGTAAAAAGTGAAATAAAATAATGTTAAAAATGAAATTTTTCTCAATAAATTGTAAAAATAACATAATTTTATTATATAGGAAGTAAAAGGACTTTCACCTGAAAGGAAACTCAATGTAAGTGATTCTTATCTCACTTTTTACATCCATTATATAAATGTTATGTTCACCACTTATATCTCTTTTGTGGTGTATCTACTATCTATTTTTATATATCATATAATGAATTATTTTTCCTTAGCGATATTTAATGCTTTAATTTAATATTATTCCTTTATGAGTTTTATAATTTAAAATGTTTCAAAGTTGTATAGGACACTTTGGAATGTTTAAAGATTATTTTCCTCAACAATAACTTTAATGATCTTTCATTGAAAATTACATTTCATTAAATTGTATTTCCATTTTCAATAAACACTTTAACTTTCCATTCCTCTAGTAATTCATGATATTTTTCAAGAATTGGTACCATTTTCTTAGTCTTTGGTACTAAAAGTGTTTTAAAAATGTATTTAAGAAAACCCGGCTTCATTTCTCTCTTCAGTCAGAGAACCTATTTTCTTTTAAAAACCATGTTTCATTAAAATATTTTAAAAAATTATTTTAAAATGATTTGGTAAAGGCATTTTTACCCTTTTTTCTTTTACCAAATTTTTCAAGGTAATGTTCTTGTCACTTTCCCAACAAGGCATTTTTTTATAGCTTTTTACAATGCAAAAGGGATGTTCTTTTACCACATATAGTAAGTAATGATTTACTCATAATCATTTATTTGAACCTTACTTTTCATGTCTAAAAAGTTACTTTTTAAATAAAAACATTAAATATAGATTTTCAAAGAAATGGGGTTTTAATGGTTTCACAAAACAAAATAATATTTTCCTAAAGAATTATTTTAAATGATATTCTATTCACCAACAAAAACATCCCTTTATTTTTACTCCACTTGGGAAAATTGTATTCATACCATCATTATTCTTCCTCTGGATGGTTTATTATTTATTTTTTCAAGTATAGTATTCACATTCACTTCCTTGAATCATTTTTTATTCCCCTTCAAATATTAAATCTCCTATGATCATTGAACATTGAATTTCCCCTAATTATCTATTTCATTTTTTAGGGATATTACTATTTTCTAAACCATAAACCATGATAAATATGGTGTCTACTTTGATAGTTATTTTATTATTTGGGGATACATTGATAAATTAGTATATTTTATTCAATACAAATATTTAATAAGGCATATTTTCTATTTATTAAATTGATTACTCGATATGAGGAGTGATTTGTACATGTAGTGATGGGTGGATACCAGAATTTATATATCTCCTTGATGTATCAATAGGTTCTCATGAGACAAATTAGTTTCACAAATTAAAATAGTTCAAACCTTCTTATAAAAGGCCTTGACGGTATTGGTTTTCATGTGCCTCAGACATAACGTCCATTAAGAAAGCATTACCCTCATTTAGTTTAAGCTATTATTCATCCGTGAGATTTTTAATCAACATATATATGGTTACATTTAATTTTTAGTTATTTAGTTGGCATGTGTTTCAGTTTCTTACATTTTCATATTTATTTTACCATATCTAGTTATTTGAAAGGCATTTGTTTCTAGTTATTACCTTTTTATATTCTTATGTACCTTTATTAAGTTTATTAATTACATGTAATGTGCATTGAGTTATTTACCTTTCAATATTGACTATTCTCATTGATTCATTATTGCTTCTGCAATATTTTTCACTTACAAAGCATTTGAGTAACTCTTATTATGTTTCTTTCCACAATAATCCAAGATGTGTACTATGAAAGATATGTAGGGATTTAATAGATGGATTATATTTATCCCTAAAGTTATTTAATTAGAAATAAATAAATAAACTATTGTAATTAGTGTATTCATTTGTAATATAAGACTCATTTATGTATCTAGTTTACCAAGACTACTAAACTGATTGGTCCTTAGGTTCTTGATTCCTTGTAATAATTCCATTGTAATTAGTAACAGAGGACGGCTCCAAGCTATCTGGGTTCAGGTTTCTATAAATAATTCTTCATATATAGAATAATTGATTTAATAAATGAATTAATATTCCTCATCATAAAATATCCCTATTGAGTAAAAGATATTGATTTATCCATATTTCCCTAGTAAATCAAATAACTTTCAAAATAAACACTGTATAAAAAAGTATACCATTTAGAAAATACTCATAACCATGATATAAAAATATGTATATTTAAGTGGAATTTAGATTCAAAATGATAAAGTATCCCAAGGGGATAGTATATACACCATATTAAAAAATTAATATGTTCATAGTACCAAATAAGTCTCAATGAAGTAGAAATTGAAAGAATTACCTTATAAAGATCGTATCATTGAAATGGGAGTTAATCAAGTGAATATATCATGTGTATCAATAGTAGATACACATAAAATAAGTATAAATTCAACATAATATAAAAAAATTAATTTCACACATAATCTTAGAAAGACATAATCAATGAAGTGTAAGTTTAACCCAATGAATGGAAAATTAAATTAGGAAATCCCTTACCTTACACTTTCCTTTAATTGAATGTGCTTTAAAACCCTACATTATGGATAAAATAATGGTATTAATTTATAAAAGAACCATATTAATATTTATTATATCATATATGATCCTATTAAATCATCTTATCACCCATATGTTAATAATATTTCATTATTACCCTGGTTTGGGGTGTTAACTACAACATTTCCTACGCACGTTTTGTCATATAAGTCTCATTTCTTGTGTATAGGATATAGTTACATCATGTAAAGAATTATATAAATGTCATAGTTATAATATTTATTCATTATATATATATATATATTAGAACTATTAATGAATGTTGAACATAGAAAATTAATTGCATCACATCAAGGTGATAGTAAGTCGTACGTACGCATGGGCGATGATATCATATCTAAATGGTTGAAAGGGTAGAAAGTGTGTGATATAGTAATTTCTTAAAATCAATATCATTTCATAATTACCAAATATATCCATTATTTCTATATTATAACAATCATTTTAATGTAGTTATGAAAAATAAATTACACCGCTATGTGGATATGATAAGTCATACGTACGCACATGTGGTACTTTCAATTGTCTTTGGATGGATAACAGGTATAATATGGTTTTTCATAATAACAATAATATCTCAATATATAGATGATACTATATTTATTATTTTGGGATTAAAACAAAATATTAAGAGGAAGTAGAAGAAGATATATACTTAGAAGAGTCGGTAAATACGAAAACCTCTTCTTTGGAAAACTTCCTTTAGATATTATTTTAGGGACACTATGGCCGGTCTTTTGAGTAAAAAATAACCTCAAACCTGTATAATAAATATTTTAAGATAACTGGGTAGGTTTTGGTCTATATATATGGATCAAATTGGTTTGAATAAGTGAAGGAAGGGTCCCATTTTATAATAGAGGTGAGGGGCACTTTTAGAATTTCTCAACATATTAAATTATAATTAATTAATTTGTCATATCAAAAGCCTTAAAATGGAAATTTATTAAAATATAATAAATGATAGAGTAGTAATCACATCAAAAAATTACAATTTAGAAACGTTTTGGTATCATTTTAAACCATATCCTTTTGATTAAACCCTTGGTTAGTTTTTTTGACCTTAACCATGGTAACCACTTTTAAAACATAATGGGATAATAATCTTATTATAAATAAAAAAATTACTCATAAATGTATCATTAATTATTTTTTAGACTATATTACATTCCTATAAATGAAGAGAATATTTTTATGAATTTCTAATAATTTAACGAAATATTATTTTGATAAATTATCATTCATGTTAATTTTTACCATTATTCATTTAATTTGATTCAAATAGATCAATAAAAAGAGGGAATTAAAATATAATGATAAAAGAACTCTATAATATTTCATATATATCTATAAAAAACATTTTATTCACTAAATCATTCAAATTATATCCAAAATAATATTTTTAAAATCATTTATTTTATTTTTCTTTTAATTATATAAATAATGTATTAGAATTTCACTGGATTTTAAGGTAATTATATAATTTATAAAAAAATATTAATTTCTATAATAAAAATAATGTAATTATGATAAAAATACATATTTATGTTCATTTATATCATGTTTTTTTTCAAATTGGAAACATAAAACATATTAAATACAAAGAGAGTGATATTTTGTAACTATCTATGATTTAAATAATATATATGTCATTTTCATGGACAAGTTCCCACTAAAAAACTAAAATTAGAATCTTAGGATAAAAGTGTCAAATAATATTTATCCAATAATTTTTAGGACAAGTATATTTCATATTTATACCCTTATATTTTATTTTTAACCCTTATTTAACCCATTTAACTCTTATTGTGACAGCATTGATTTTTAATCTTTAGGGTCAATATATTTACAATAAAATGAAAAATAACCCGAAAATGAATCATTATTGAAAATTAAAACCAAATCCCTATAATTTTACTAAAATTAAGCTTTTTAAGGATTTTATATCATTTAATAAAATATTATTTATTATAACAAATTCATAATTTCAATTTTAAGGATTATTCATTACATTCACATTAATAAAATCAATAAAAAAAGATAACTTTGAACCCAATATTTTAATACATCCATTATATAACAATTTAATCATTAAAATTAGTATATGTTATTAATTATCTCATGTTATATTAATTTTGATATTTTCAATATCATTTTTTCATTTTTTTTATTAATTAAAAAATTATTCCATTAGTGTTGTGCAAGTATTTATGGTATTTATTTCTTACAAAAAGATGAAAAATAAATTTCCTAGATGAATATAATTGATTTAAAATTAAATATAATATCTATAGTCAAATATATCTTCTGTATAACAAAATATTACACATATTGTAGTTATTAAAATCATGAATGCGACATCTTTGAGTTTTCTTTAAACAAAATATTATAAGTGTCATAATGACTTCCTAATAGAAAAAATAGTCATATATTTGAACATTTAATCATTATGGAAAAAATAATTCATCCAATTAAATTGGGTAAAGTTTTAGGCACATTGTTAATCTTTATCATTTTTTCCCTATATTACCCAATTCACCCATTACCGTGGTAACAAAAATTACCTAGGTTACTATTCATATTGGCCAAAAATATAATGGAACTATTTACTAAATTTTGAACTTATAAATCCAAATATGGATTCCATTTTTCAAAATACAGAATTTAAAAGTTTCATATTTTAACTTAAAATTAATTCTGTAAAATACAAAGAAAATTAGTTTTTTTTAAAATGCATTTGAAGTCCAATAATGTACTTATACCAAAATAAGGTATAGGATGATTGAAATGAAATAAATTATATTATTTATAACTAAATAATACATAATTTACATTTATATCAAATTAAAATCATAAAGATACTTTTAATATAAATAAATTGACAATTTTCTAAAAATCAATATTTTCACTATTCACTGGAAAATCAATCTTCTAAGAAAATTATTTAAAATTCACCACAAGATAATTTTAATATTTTTATTTTAAAATGATATTATTCTTATAAAATAAAATTTAATAATTTCTATAAATTATTTATAACATTTTACTCATAAAATAACAAGAAATCTGTTTTTAAAAGAAACATATTTTTTTAAGAATAAGATTATTTTACGAAAAATTATGCGCCTATTCAAAAATAATTTATTACTACATTATCAATGAGTTTGAAAATAATTTATTTAATTATGTGGTCAGTAATATTCATTCTCGTCAATTTAATGACTATGCTATAATGATCACATGATAATACTTCATTGCCCTTTTAAACTGGGTGTTGTGGGAATCGTATGATATCGAAGAGGGTGTGTTTAAAAAGATACATATCCAAAAATATTAGGGTGAACCATTATCCCGTCATTAAATAAATTATGTACTTGAAATTTGAAATTTTATTTCAAAAATAAATTGTTGATTTTTGAAAATTCATGTGTGGGAAACCAATATCTTATATAGGGTTAACAAATATAACAGACTAGAACTCGCACTCTTAGAACCAGAATAGAAATCCATAACTTTAGATTCCTAGATTTGATGTAGATAATTTTGATCCAACTATTTTCATCAAAACCTTACAATATCAAAATGAGAACATAGATCATATACATACTAGAGGACCGTTTAGTTTTATAATTTTAGAGAATTTGAACAATCTCCTACATAAACAACTCATATAATCTTGTACTCATAATTCTTAAAAAGTATATTTATCTCATTTAACCTATATTTTATTATTTCAAAATATGTCAACAACATCATCCGTGTGATATCATTTATAGACATAAATCATTCAATGTTATTCTTTAAAACCTGGGGAAGAGGAAACATAAGAAGGGTGAGATCAAATGCTCGGTAAATGTAAACATAAGCATTAATAATTAAATGTCATCAATAATCATAAGAGTGCATAAGGGGATGATGAATTAATAAAAATGTATGATCGAATCATAAAATAACTCATACCAATCAATACATATACCATCAAAGACGAAAACATGGCAAAGGTAAGAGTTATAATAATAAATAAACATAAGCGATGTGATATCAATTTTGATCATTAGAAACATTATAAACATAAAAAAGAATAAATAAATACATAAAGGTAACTTGGGATATTATTATACATTTAACACATATAAATGGAATAACCATGAGGCTAACTTTTATACATGTTACTCTTATAAATTGAATAGCCATAAAACTGACTTCCAGACCCAATGCAGTGGAGGGCTATCACAGACACACCCATCCTTGGTCTATCATAGAAATACCTATCATTGGTTTATAAGGTAATCACTCATCAAATTTCCAAGTACCATTACAAAATCATCACACATAATTATCCCATGGATATGAAATGTGTTTAATAGTAATATCTTGGAGATATAATTAACCCATGGAAAAAATAGGTGCAATAAATATATCTTTGAAATATGATTAAACCATGGAAAATAAATGGGTTCAATAACAATCTCTTTGAAGTTTGAGTAACCTATGGAAAAGAAATGGGTTCAATAAAAACTCTTTGAAACATGAATAACCCATTTAAAAGAAATGGTTCCAACAGAGATCTCTTCGAAATATGATTAAACAATGGGAAAAAATGGGTTCTATAACAACCTATTTAAAACATGATTAACTCGTGCAAAAGAAATGGGTTCAATAACAATCTCCTTAAAAAATGAGTAACCCATGGAAAATAAATGGGTTAAATATAAATATCATTGAAAATTGATTAACCCATGGAAAATAAATGGGTTAAATAACCATATTTTTTAAACATAAAAAATATATCCAATGAATGAATTATGATGGTGTAAATACAAAATATCCCCAATAGAGGATAAGTAACAACAATGGTTGTTGATGTTTATTAATGTAAATACCATTAAAATTTCATTAAACCATTATTGAGGAAAATATCCTTTTAATATTGAAAAAAAATTGAAAATCATTTCTTAGAAAATAACTTTTTGAAAAAATTATTTAAAAATTAACCATTTATAAAATAAAATGAAGATTTGAATAAATGAAGGTGGTAAAATCTATACATGTCATACAAGGTAAAAATTACATTAAATTTTCATGTTAAAACAGTTAGAAAAATGACTAGTTTAAAATGGACAAGAATATTCCTTTGAAAGCATTGGTAAAATAAAAAAAGGTAAAAATTTATTTAATAAATCATTTTTTAATGCTTAAAAACATTTTTTTAAAACCTTTTAAAAATTAAGGTGTTTAGAATAAAACATGTTCTCTGACTAAAGAGAAAATGAAGTCAGGTTTTCTGAAAAAGATTTTTTAAAATATTTTTAGTACCAAAGAGTGGGAAAATGGTAATAATACATGAAAAAGGTCATTAATAACCATAATAGAGGAAAATTAAAGGTTTTAATGAATAAAGGTCGTATAATTTCCTCAAATGGAAATTAAATATCATTAAAATTATTCTTGAGGCAAATAATCTTGAAACATTAAAAAGTGTCCCATACCACTTTGAAATATTTTAAATCATAAGCCTTATGAAGGAATAAAATTAAATTAAAGTTTTAAATACCATGAAGATAAAAGTATTAATGATATAATATATCAAAATGGGTAGTATATATACCACAAAAAAGAATTTGGTAGTGAATATGACATTTATCTCACAGTTGTAAAAAAATAAGATGAAAATTATATTCCTCAAGTCTGATTTGTCATGATTTTTCTCTATTTTCATCAATAATAAAGTTATGTTAATTATATACTTTACTAATAAACTTTACTGAGTGTATTATTAGTTTTATTTTACTTATAAACAAGTTATATTCAATTACTAGATCAATAATATTTAAGTCAGATGTTTTCACCATATTCAGCTTTGTCTCAAAACTGGCTTAGATAGGTCGAATATGGTCAAGGAGGTTATTAAATAAACATATATAGAATAATTATCATGAAATAATTATCATATTTATACATCAATTATAATTTTCAAACCAATCAAGAAATATGGTTATTAAAAATGAACCGATGTTATAATAATAGAGATGGTAAGTTGTACGTACGCATGAGTAATGTTACCATTTTTTAGTGATCATTGTGGAAATAGGTTAACTAACAATATAAATTTACATAATTTTCATTATATAATAAATAACATGTTATTTAATCATATCTAATTATATATATAATTCTTTTTATGTAAAAGTAATCACATCGTGTGGAAGAGGCAGTAGTCCACACATCCACGACCGACATTATCACCTTTTAGTGTGAAAAATGGTAATAAAGAAAATGATATATTATATTTAAAAAATATAATTATGAAATTAATATCATATATATGTCATTTATGTCACATATTTTTAATTAAAATCATACTTCATTCATTTTGTGTATAGCATGAATGAATCACATCGCTTTGGGGAAGCGGTGGTCCATACATCCACAAATGATTTTATCATATTTACAAAAAAAATAGAAAGTATAAATTTATGTGTAATAAAAAAAATTATAGAAGACTAGATACATAATAAGTATCATATATATTATATATAAATACTGTGTCCATGATAATTCTCAACCATGAAAAGTGGTAAAGTAAAATCAAACGACATAATTTTGTGAGGTGGTAGTTCATCCTACACATAAACTGTAAGTTCGTTACCCATTTGAGAGATGTGAGTGAACATACAGGTTGAACCCTTAGAATAAAACACAAAATTATATTTATTATACTCTTTTTATTGTATAATCATGGAATAATAATATTTTGGGGGTGGATAATGAAAATAAAATAATAGATATTGGGGAAGAATGTTACATCTTATTTGGGTAACTTCTTTTGATTTGTACCAAATGGATTCCTTAGATATCTTTCTTCATAAATTTAGTATTATAGTTTTAGGGGAATTATTTTTTAGGTTCTAATTTTTTTTATCTTGTTCGAGCCAACGTTACTCAAGAGGTGTATAGAATTGGGGGGTGAGTTCCTTTTTATAGTGGAGGGGAAGTGCCACTCTTTTAAATACCAAAAGGTATACATAATTAAGAGTTCTAAATTACCTAATATAACTAAAAATGATCAAATATTGGATTGAAGGGGAATTATGGTTTTTAAAAATCTCCTCCACAAAAAAAATAAGTTTATTTTTATAGTTATTTAATTAACTTCTATGTTTCCCCAATTTTTTCATTTTGGTTTTTATTAAAGTAACTATATTTCAGACCTACGTAATTTAATCATTAAGACCAACTTAATGAAATATTTATGAGAAAATATATATCCACTAAAATATAAATATTATAGATAATTTTAAAAATATAAATATCATGTGTTCTTGAAATTTATTTAAAAACAAGTGCATGTAATACGCCGAAACACGGCTTTAACCCAGACTCTGAAAATAATATTCTTAATATATGTGAGTCAATATGTTAGTTATAAAACATAAATTAGTACATTAATAGACTATATGTTAAATTAATTTACACTTTAAATTAAATTTCCAGCATATAAAAATTTATTTATTTGAATTTATTTAATAAAATATCATTTATTGTAAAATAACATTAATGCCAATTTTGACATTATTTATTTATTTTAATTTAAAAATATAAAATCAATATTGGAATTAGTATTTATCAAGTTCTTAAATGTTTAAAATGATATATTCATATAAAAAATAATTAAATACAATAATTAAATCAATTTACTTCACTTTTAATATTTATTGTATCATTAATTTTAGTTAATTATTAGCAAAACAATCACTGATTTGGAGTTTCTTATGAAATTACTATAGCTAGTTAATATATAAAAATTAATGAAAAATAATTATTATTATAATGAATCATTTATCCCTAAAAATGATATCTATAACCAAAAATATTTTGTTTTTTCTATATCTCGAAGTTTTATAAATGTTTAAGGTAAGGAAGGTTCCTTTTTTTCTTTTTCCATACTTAACGTGTCATATAGAGAACTTTCATGAACATATGTCCCACTAACTCTTAAAATTCAAATCAATATGGTATATGGTAGAAATATGGTCATATAATGGCCTTTTGAAAATTTTATAGGTTATTTTTACCATTAATTTTAAGGGTTAGTCCCTTGTAAATCTTAATTTAACCTTAATCATTGAAAATAATTTGACTTATTTTTACTAATATTTTTTGTCCAAAAATCTAATATGATCTAAGGAGACAAAAAATCATACTTATTACAACCATTTATTTTCATTTTCCAAATTCAATTCACAAAAGTGTAAATATTAAATTTAAATCTAATCTCTTCGACATGGTGAGAAACTGAGTTTTCAAAATAAAAATGTTCAAAAGTTCATAAAGCATTAATACATGAATTCAGTATAAAAATGATTAATATGAACTAGCCCAATTAACAGATGTATAATTTATCTATTTCTACTTTTGAAATAATTTAAAAAATAATTTATCATTAATAATTACTAAAATGAAAAGAAATTTTTCCACTAAAATGCAGTATTTTTCACTATTCACTAAAAAATGAAACTTCTCATAGGAATACCAAAAAATAACCCAAAGTAAATTTTTATATTATAATTTAAAAATGAAGTTTATTTTTTCATATAAAAATTATAAAAGTGTCAAAATTCTAACTAAAATGGGTTTTTTGATAAAAGGCGATAAAATTATCTTTTAAAAAATACAGCTTTTTGTGCATAAAAATGGAATTATTTTTATTTTACGCCTATAAAATTTATTAGATGAATGTAAAAACAATTTATAAAAATTTTCAAAAAAAATATATATTTATTCATATTCTCACCCTCCAATATAACATCAAGTCCAAAACTTCTATATTAAATAATAATATCAATATTATATTATTCTTTGGTAAGACTCGACCTTGTGTGTATAACAAGTTATCAAAGGGACTAGATGTTGTGTGAAATTCCAGATAAAATTATTGTTTCATGTGATTAAAGCTAAGATATATTTTTTAACACACTCTATTAAATAATTTAAATTAAATTGAAAGTATATATTTCATAAAATCTCGGGATGTTACATATTACCCCTTTAAGATGAATTTCTCCCTCAAAATTCATCTTTGTTTTCTAATTATTAACATTTCTAGTATTAATTTATTGAATCTAGTAAGATATAAATATTTAATAAAACACAATCATAAAAGGGGAAAGTGTAAAATATAAAGGTCACTAGAAATTATGCATTACTGGGATTCCACCAAGGGAGATATTGGGAGGGAATAGAGAAAAGGGAATAAATAATTATATAGGGTAATTGAGGTCATCAATCAATAACAATTGATTGATCAAATAAAATTTAAGGTCATGAAAAAATATATTTTATGATCAAAAAGACCATAAGTTCATCATAATTGAAGGTACTAGGATAATAATTTTTTTACAATATCCATCTCTTATAGTTAAAGAATTCTCTTACCATATATTCCAAGAGTAAATATACTTACTTAATGAGTATAATTTCATCCTTTAATCAATTTACAAAAAAAATATCCTCTATGTTTCTAAACAATGACTTTTCAAGATGAAATTTTAATTTTTGAGTTACTAAAATCAACTTTTAAATACCACATATCCATAAAAGGGATAGTCAAGCTATTCCGCCTTTCTTTAGACATTAACCAAAAACAAAATTTTTAAAATGTGGTAAAATAATTCCCAATATGAGATAACCTTAAAATAATACACTGACCATCAAAATTATATAGTAATACACAAAGTTCAAACAAAATTATTCAAGAAATAACTATCCTTAAGATTATTCAAACATTTCTTAACTAAGTTTAAAAACCAAATATTATAAGGATTTGAAAATATATTCATCCAATATAAAAAAACCATTATTCCTCAAATATAATGATATATTTTTTCCAAATAAACATAATATTTACCTAAAAAAGTATATCTTAACCCATACATCACATAGGCCAGCGGTAGTGTATAAAACCCTTATCATTCATTGGTCATGGGTTCAATCCTTACCACCTAGCAAGATGCAATATGTTTTCACTAAGCATATGGGTTGTCCTTTTTTATTTGAACATGAATACTAAGTACCCCTTAAAAAACTTAATTTCAATCCTATGGGATAAAATACCTCATTTTATAAAAATTTCCCCAGATATCTCTTTACGATCTCGTCGCTTCAAACCTCAATAGTGTGTCTAATACTTTAAACTTGTTATTATCCTAAAGCATATAAAACTATGATGGTATCCATTACACTTAATTTAAAATCACTAAAAAACCCATAATCTCTAAATTTATCTGAACTGACCTTTGATACCAACTATAACATCCCAAAACCCACACTCCCAAATCCTATGCTGAAATCCATAATATTACATTCCATGCATTGATGGTGATAATTGAGACTCAGCTTTTTCTTTAAAGACATTACAATATCAAAAAGAGAACATGTATCACTTACATACTAGAGGACCTTTTAGGTTTTTAGTTTTATATAATTAGGAAAAATTCGTACATAAAAAACTCATATTAACATGGACTCATAAGTCTTCAAAAGTACATTTCTCCCATTTTACAAATCTTTTCTTATTTCACAATATGTCACATGTTATATCCATTATATAAATAAATGATTATATATCATTCTTTAAAACTAGGTGAAAAGGAAACATAATAAGGGTGAACTGAAATGATCCATAGGTGTAAACATAAGAATTAACAATTAATGTTATCAATAATAATAAGAGTACATAAGGGAATTATTACTTAATAAATGTCTATGATACATAAAAGAACTCATACTCATCAATACCTGGACTATCAAATGTGAAATATGGAAAATAAAAGAGTCACCAGAATCAATAATCAAGATAAATTTGATGTCAATATCAATCATTAGAAACATTATAAACATATAGAAAGCATAAAGAAAAAAATAAAGGTATTTTGGGAGTTAATTATACTTTTCACACTAATAAATTGAATAAAAATGTGGTTGACATCCATACATGTCACTCTTACAAATGGAACAGCCATACGGTCGACTTCTATACCCAACTCATTAGAGGGATATCACAGACATGCTCGTCCTTAGTCTGTCATAGAACCACGAGTCATTGGTTTATAATGTAAAGAACCTTAAAATGTCCAAGTATAATTTCAAAATCATCACACATAATTATCCCATGGAAATGAAAAGGGTTTAATAATAATCTCTTCAAAAGGTGATTAAACCATGGAAAGGAAATGGGTTCAATAAAAATATCTTTGAAACATGATTATCCCAGATAAAATAAATGGGTTCAATAAAATAACTTTGAAACATGAGTAACCCAAGGAAAATAAATGGTTTCAATAACAATCTCTTTGAAAAATGATTAACCCATGGAAAAAATGGGTTCAATAAAAATCTCTTTCAATAATGAGAAACCCATTGAAAAGAAATGGGTTTAATGACAATCTATTTGAAACATGATTAACCCATGAAAAAGAAATTGGTTCAATAACAATCTCTTTGAAACATGAGTAAACTATGGAAAAGAAATGGGTTAAATAACAATATCTTTGAAACTTGATTAAACCATGGAAAATAAATGGGTTAAATTAAAATATTTTTGAAACATAAATAATCCATAAAAGTAATGAATGAACATGTTATTGATACAAAAAACCCCTAGTGGAGTATATTTAACAACAAGGGTTTTTGATGTTGACTAATGGAAATTCCGTTAAAATATCATTAAAAAAATCTTGACGAAACTATCTTTTTTATATCAAAAAACAATTGAAAATCATTTTCATTGAAAATAATTTTTGAAAATAATTTTTCCAAAAATTATCTTTTAAAAAATAAAAGGAAGCTTAAAATAAATTATGTCGGGTAAATCTATACATGTATTATGAGGTGAAAATATCATTCATTTTTCCTGGTAAAAAGATTAGAAAATTGACTTTTTTGGAAATAGACAAGAATATTCTTTTGAAAAAATTTGGTAAAAGAAAAAAATATTAAATATCGCTTTGATAAATCATTTTGGAATGGTTAAAAACATTTTTTCAAGATCATTTTTAGAAAATAGGGTTTTCAGAATAAAAGAGGTTCTCCAACTAAAGGGATAATGAAGTTTGGTTTTCATAAAAACATTTTCTAAAACATTTTACGTAGAAAAGAGTGTAAAAATTGTCATAATATTTTAAAAAGGATATCAATTACTATAGGAGCGAAAAATAAAAGGTTTTATTGAAAAATTGTGATATAATTTCCTCAAATTTAAATGAAATATCATTAAAATTATGCTTAAGGAAAAAATCTTTAAATATTTCAAAGTTTCCCATACCGCTTTTAAACATCTTAAATCATTGGCCTCATAAAGGAATGAAATTTAATTAAATTTTTAAATACCATGATGATAAAATTATTAATGATATAATATATCAAAATGGTAAGTATATGCACCACAAAAAATAAGTAACTGGTTAATATGACATTTATCTAACATATGTAAAAAGTGAGATGAAAATCCCCTACCTCGAGTCCGATTTATCATGTTTGTTCTTTATATTCCTGAATAATACAATTATGTTAACAATATACTTTATTAAAAACAATTTATAGGTTTATTATTACTATTATTTTACTTATAAATGACTTATATACAATAACTTAATCAATAATATTTATATCAGATGTTTTGACCATATTTTCCTTATGTCTCAAAACTAACTTCAATAGGTTGACTATTGTCAATGAGTTAATTACCAAAACATCTCCATAATAATAATCATTACATAATTATCATATTTATAAATCTTTTATTCTTTTAAAACCATTCATGAAATATGGTAATGTAAAATGAACAAACATTACAATCATTGAGACGGTAGTCCGTAAGTACGCATGAGTAACGTTCCCATTTTTCAATGATCATTATAGGAATAGTGTAAGTAACATTATATCTTTACATAATTATAATTTTATCAAAAATAAAATTTTATTTAATAATATATAATTATATATATATATATATTTATGTAAAATAAAGCACATCATATTGGGGAGGTGGTAGTCCACACGTCCACCACCGACGTTGTGACTTTTAGTGTGTGAAAAGGTTAATAGAGATAATCATATATTATATTTCAAGAAACATAATTATTTCATGAATATAATATATATATATTTATGTTATTTCACATATTTTTAACTAAAATAACCCTTTATAATTTCCATTTATAAAGTGAATGAATCACATCACTTTGGGGAGGCAGTAGTCCACACTTCTACAAACGATGTGATCGTATTTATACAAAATAGAAAGTATAAAGTTATGTTACATAAAATAATTAAACAATATTAAATAAATAATAATTATCTAATATATTATATATAAACATATTTTCTTCATAATTACAAACCATGACAGGTGGTAAGGGAAAAATGAACGACATTATTTTGTGAGGCAGTAGTTCGTCGTACACATAAACAGTGAGTTTGTTACCCTTTAGATGTAAGTGTGTGTAAGTTCAGATCAAACCCTTAAAAACATATCAGTATATTTAGGATAAATATTTTTTATATAATCATGTAATAATAATATTTTACATGTAGATAATGAAAATAAAATAAGAGATCATAAGGAAGAATGTTACCTCTTATTCAAGTAACTCCTTTTAGTTTGTACCAAAGAGATTCCTTGAATGGATTTATTCCAATTTTTAGGTTTATAGGATTAGGGTAGGATTGTTTGACAGATATTTTAGAATAAATTGGTCAATCCAAAGTGTCTTGGGTGGTGTGGGGAATTGGGAGGGGTGAGAGTCATTTTATAGTGGAGGGGGAGTGTCACTCTTGTAAGTACCAAAAGGTATACATTATTGGGAGGTCTCTCTAACCTAATATGACTCAAAAATGTATAAATAATGGATTAAATGGTAATTATTGTCTATAAAACCCCCAAAATCAAAAAAAAATAAGGGCATTTGTATAATTTTATTCCTTGACTTCTATGTTTTCCCAATTTTATAATTTTGGTTTTTATTAAAGTAACTATATTTATAACCTAAGTAATTTTACCGTTAAGACTAAATTAAAGTGATATTTATGAAAAAATATATATCCACTAAAATATAAATATTATACATAATTTAAAAGGCCTAAATATCATGTTTTTTGGAAATTAATTTTAAAACAAGCGCATGTAACGCGTCAAAACACAACTTTAACTCGGACCATGCAAACAATGCTTTTAATATCAATTGTTCAATAGGCTAATTATAAAAGATAAATTGGTACATTAACATAAAATATTTTATATTTATTAACAATTAAAAAATACTTGTAATAATTTATAACTTCTATTAATTTAAATTTATTTAATAATATATCTTTTATTATAAAATAATATTAATTTCAATTTTACCTTATTTATTTAATTGTTATTTAAAAATATAAAAACAATATTGGAATTAATATTTATTAAGTTAACATATGTGTAATATGATAAATTCATCTAAAAAAATAATTAAAGATGATAATTTAATCAATTTTATTAACTTTTAAAAATTTTAGTATAATTTATTTTTGTTAATTATTAACTAAACATTCACTGTATTGGCATTTCTTAAGAAATTACAGTAACTAATTCATATCTAAAAATTACTGATAGATAATTATGATAAGAATAACTCATTTATATTTCGAAAGGATATATATAACCAAAAATATATATTATAAGTTTTATAAATGTTAAAGGTAAGGAAGTTTCTTTTCCATCTTTTTCCTTAATTAAATTATCATATAAGTCACTTTCATGAAAATGTGTCCCAATAACTCATAAAATTATAAAACATAGGGAATATGTTCGAACTATTGGAAGCCGATGGCCTTAGAAAAAGTTTCTATGCCATTTTGGCCATTAAGATTACGGTTTAGTCCGTTGTTAAGCTTAATTTTACCTTAATCAATGTAATTAATTTTAATTACTTTATTAATATTTTTTTAAAAAAACTTAAGATGATATTATTACACTAATAATTTAAAAAATATTACAACTGTGTATCTCCCTTTTTCCAAATTCAATTCACATAAGTGATAAAATTAAATTTAAAGCTAATCTCGTAGATGTGGCAAGAAAGTGAGTTTTTAAAATGAAAATGATCAAAAGTTTATTAGTCCTTATTATCTAAATTCAATATAAAAATGACTATAATGAAATAAATTTGATTAATATCTATATAATTTATCTATTTTGAATTTAAAACCCATTTAAAATAAACTTTAACATTATTAATTATTTAAACAAAAAGGTATATTTCCACTAAAATGCATTATTTTTCACAATTCATTAAAAAATAAAACTTCTCAGAAAAAATACCAAAAAATCAACCAAAGTAAATTTTTAAATACCAATTTTCAAAATGAATTTATTTTTTCATATAAAAATTATACGACTTTCGAAAATTATTTTTAGAATATTTTCTCCATTAAAAGGTGGTAAAACTATCTTTCAAAAAAATATAGTTTTTTATGCTTAAAACTAGATTTATTTTTACATTAAGCCTATAAAATTTATTGGATGAATGTAATAACCATTAATAAAACATGTGTAAAAAAATTATTTATAAATATTCACACCTCTAATATAACATCCAGGTGATAAATTCTATATTAAATAATAATATCAATAGTATATTATTGTTTGGTAAAACATGACCTTATGTGTATCTCACGTTATCAAAGGTAATCGATGTTGTGTGAAATGTTAGATAAACTTATTGTTACATCTGATTAAATATAAACTATGTATTTTGTGTAAAAAATATGTTATATAATTTAAATTTAATTGAAATTATATATTGTGTAAAATCTCAAGATATTTCAAAAAAAAATCCTCTTAATAAGAGGGGAGGGGAAATGTGATGGTCACAAAAAAATGAGGCTTTTGAATCAAAGAAAATTAATGGGAATTTAAAAAACATGGAAATAAAAGAGAAATATAACTATTATGTTCAAAAGGAGAGTGATAGAGAACTTGTTCATTAGAAAGTTAACCCTCATAAAACCCTAAATTTATGATCATTTAAAAAACCCTTGATTTCTTAGAAATAAAAGTAAATGGATAATGATTTTGTTCTAAAATTATATTCTTATATTTTTGGAATTATTTTTCTATCTAGATAAAGCACTTTTTAAGATAAAATTACTTGATTTCATTCTAAGGTATAATATAAACCCTTGGATTTTCTTCAATATATTTACACTCCATTTTATAAACCAGGTTTTGATTATTCAAGTAATATTTTTATGCCTAAAGTAGTTTTATCAAAATACCCATAAGTCATTCCTTCATCCTTTAAATATTTACCAAAATAAAAATAGTTCTCACACAGTATAAAATATAAAAAATCATAGATTAACCTCAAAGAATAACATACAATGTTTAAATTAATCCATTTTATAAGTAATTAACCTTAAGACTCGTCCAAAATACATATGTCAAAAAAATTATAAGGATGGTCACTAAATTTGCAAAATCAACTAAATAACATATTTTCCACACAAAAATAATTTATCTCTTATTGTCACATAAAAAATATATGAATTTTTTTATCACCATAAAACTTTAATGAAAACATGCATTATTTCAAAAATAAAATATCATGTTATTGAATATATTCCCTAAATCCAAACATATAGTAAACTCAAAAAATCATAAAATTACAAAAATATTACAGGGACACCAATATTTTCCCATAATAAGTTATTTATCATTAGTAACATATTAGTGTTAACTTTCCAGAATCATGTGTTTTCCAAAAGATCAACTTACAATAGAATCAATTCTTTGGTTAACACTATTATTCATCACATGCTTCCAAATCCTTATATAAGTGGTACTACAGTAAAATAATTATATATCTCATGATTCTTATAACTATATAATCATTGATAAAATACTTCTTACTACATTATTCATGGATCCAAATACACAATCACTTTAATCATTACACCTCATTCTTGAAACATAAACTATACTCCATCAACTTATTTCTTAATAGCTCCTTTATTTAATATTTCAATTTTTGTCTCTTAATCAGCAAAAGAATAACCATTTCATGTATAAATTTCTAATTCACTTCATGAATTTTTCCCATATTAAACATATTTGAATAATTCCTAGATTTCCCACCTTTAAAAAAATTCAACCATCGATAATTCCTTAGGGAGAACATTATTCCGAACTTTTCATTTTTCCTCATAAATTACTAGATTTATATCCTTTTTTCACACACCAAAAATATATTCTCATTCCTCTAAGACATTCACTAGGGTGATACTTCTCACATAATCAATACATAGAAAACAAAATCTTATTTCCTCTATGGTTTCCACCACCTGATCTCTCGGTGAACTCTATCCTTCTCTTCTTTGGTGAGCCCAAGAGTTAGTTTAGGTGATTGTTGTTAATCATATATCATGATAACTGATTAATCATAATCAAAATATTCTTAATTCTATTAATTATCCAATTTGGGTTCTCATCAAAACATTTTCTACCACATTCATTTTTAACCAAGTTCATTCTGGTTTCATCCATTTATTAAAACCAAAATCACAGTGTGGCCAACAATAACCATTGTGATGCAGTTAAGAAGATCATTTATAGAAAGTCTAAATTATTCAAATTTCTCAATCTATGAATCCTTAGGATTAACATATGTTATCTAGTTTTATTAACAAATCTATAGGATCATATCCTATACATAGACTTATCCTCAAATTCAATCGTAGGGTTTTATTCCTTAATATATACATTCTTAAATATAGTTATCAATAAATCTACTAAACTTTATTTATACCAACAATAAATACTCATACCCTAGTGTCCCGGATTTTGTGTCTTACTTTATTAAATTGTTATAAGATACAAGGAATAACATCCCAAATAACTGAATAGTTTAGTTCTTGGTAAAGTAGACTCATATTTTAAATTCACATTACATTTCAAACAAAAAATTCAAAAACTTTTTTCATTTATAACACCATTATTCCCCTTATAATAACCCTAAATATCAATAATAAAACACTTTTTGGTATTCAGTGGAATGGAAAAAAAATAAGGGTGATCTCAAATTCTCAGTAAGGGTTATGTATAGAGGAATATATAATGAATCAATAATTATTAATCAATATGAAAATTTAAATAATTGAACACACATTACATTTGGTCAATTTATTTTATATCATGATAGGATAAGGCATAATTGTTAAGTAAATGTAAATAAATGGAAACAAATTCCATTTAATCAACAAAATAATTATGAATTTCTTCCAGAGTTAATACCATAGTGAAAATCTGCTAGATAATAAGAATTGAAATCCTAAATGAAGGAAATTCATAAGTATTGTATTTCATGTATCTGGAACATGATACCACTACCATCAAGACCTTTTACAAGATGGATTTAACTATAGGTAAGAACCTGTTTAATGCTAACTTAATTAGTTTATCTCATGAGACCTGTTGATGAATAGAGGGTCTATGTAATACTAGTCTCCACTCATCCCATTAATTCTAAACAATTACTCATATATAAATAATAAATTTAAAAAATTAAACAATATTTCTAATCTTCAAATATAATTATTGAGTAAAGGATTCGAATTTATCAATATTTCTCTAGTAAATTAAATATCATTCAAAATAAACACCAAATAAAAATGGTATACTATTTAGGAAATTCTCATATCCGTGATATAAAAAATATGGATATTTAAGGGGAATGTAATTTCAAATGAAAAATGATCTCAAAGGGTTTGTATGTACACCACATAAAAAATCAATAAGTTCACAATACCAAATAATTCTCAATGAAGAGTAAATTGAGATGAAGTCCCTTACAAAGATCATGTCATTAATGTAAGAGTTAATCAAATGAATATATTATGTGTATAAATAGTAAATACACATAAAACAATTGGAAATATATCATAACATAAAAAATTAATTTAACACATAATCTTAGCATGACATAATCAATGAATTAGAATTTTATCCCAATGAATAGAAAATTTAGCTAATAAATCCCTCACATTGAAATTTAATTTAATTGAACATGATTTAAGCTAAGTTATAATGAATTAAATAATGGTATTAATTTATAAAATATCCATATTCATATTTATTATATCTTATATTATCCTCTTATATCATTTTATCACCCTTTTTTAAATATTATTTATTTTTTACCCTTGTTTCAGGAGTTAACTGCTTCATTTCCCTACGCAGGTTTTTTCATATAATTATTGGTTATTATTTATAGGATATAGTTCTATCATATAAATAATTATATTAATTTATTGTATATCATATTTATATACTATATAAATTTTTAGAATCATTCTATATTTTTGAGCATATAAAATGAATCACATCACTTCGCGGAGAAGGTAAGTTGTATGTGCCCAAGAGCAGTGATATCATTTCCAAATTATTGAGAGGGTAAGGAAGTGGGTGATATTTTAATTTTAAAGGAAAAATATCATTTAATAAGTAATATATATATCCATTATTAACATCATTATAGCCATCTCTATAAATTAGTGATGAAAAACGAATTACACCACTTTGTAGAGACGGTAAGTCGTATGTACGCATGCGTGGTGATTTTATTTTTCATAAGAAGGATAAAAGGTATAATATGGTTGTTTTATATTCATAATAACATATCAGTTTATATATTATACTATATTTATAATTTTATTATGGAAAAAACACATGAAGTGAAAGTAGAATAATGAATAAACTTAGAAGAGTCGGTAAAGATGATTACCTCTTATTCGGTGAACATTCTTTAGATATATTCTCAGGGACAATAGGTTTGGTATTTTTAGAATACCAGAACCACTAAAACATGTATTATTAATTTAATAAGATAAATGGGTTGGTTTTGGTTGAGATATATTTCTCAATGCAGTGTAAAGATGTGAAGGAAGGGGTGCCCTTTTATAAATGAGGTGAGGGACACTTTTTGAATTTGTCTAAATATTAAATTATAATAAATTAATTTATCATAAAAAATGCCTCAAAATAGAAAGGGATTCTAAGATAATATATTATAGGGTTTTAATCTCATAAACCAATTAAATATAGACAATTTTTTGTATCATTTTAAACCTTATCCTTTTGATTAACCTTTGGTTAATTATTTTTTACCGTAACCGTGGTAACCACTTTTTAATCATAAAGAGTTAATAATGTTTCTATAAATAAAAAATGATAAATAAATAGAAAATTTATGATTTATTAAACTATATTACATTCATATGGATTAATATAATATTTTTATGGATTTTTAATAATTTATAAAAATCATATTTTGATAAATTATCATTAATGTCAATTTTTTAAACTATTCATTTAATTTAACTTTAAATACATCATTAAAAAGTGGTAATTAAAAAATAATTATTTAAAACCACTATATTATTTCATATAGATATATAAAATTCATTTCACATATTAAATCATTCAAATCATATCATAATGATTAATTTTAAAATCACTATTTTATTTTTCTTTCAATTAAATAAATAATGTTTTAGTATTTCACAAGTTTTTTAGGTAATTGTATAATATTGAAAAATAAAATATAAATTTATATAATGAAAATAATTTAATTAAAATCAAAATAGATATTTATTTTAGATAATATCTATATTTTGTCCCAATATGGAGACATAAAAGATATTAATTACAAAGAGAGTGACATTTTATAAATATCTTTGATTTAAATAATATATATGTCACTTTCATGGAAAAGTGTCAATTAAAAAAGTCTAATCACAAAATAATTTGATAAAGATCTAATATTATTTGGCTCATAATTTTTTAGGAAATTTAAGGTCATGGTTATACCCTTATCTTTTGGTTTTAACAATTATTTTACAACTTTAAACTTTATCATGACAACTTAGATTTTTATTCATTCAGGATTAATATAGTTTCAATAAAATGAAAAAAAAGACACCTAAATGGGCCATTAATGAAATTTACATCCCAAACACAATAATTTTTCAAAAATTAAAGTTTATTAGAATTTTTAATTATTTAATACAATATTATTTACTATAAAATATTCACAATGTTAATTTTTAAGACTATTCGTTACTTTGAATTCAATTAAATCAGTATAATAAGATAACTTCGAAACAAAGATGTTTATATATCCTTACTATTATAAGTTAATATTGAAAATTTGTGTATTACATCAATTATTTCAAATTATATTTATTTTAATATTTTTAATATCATTTATTTGATTTTTTTCATTAATTAAATAATTTAGGCTTCAATGTTTTGAAAGAATTTAAGGTAATTATTTATTCTCTAAAATTTAAAAATAAATTAAAATGATGAATATAATTCCTTTATATTTAAAAACAACATTTATAGTAGAATATATCTTCTTTATAACATTTGAAATGTTATAGTTATTAAAATCATGAATGTGACATCTTTGACTTTTCTTTAAATAAAATTTTTTAAGGGTATTATTTAATTAATAGTAGAACAAATGGTCATATATCTGAACCTTTAATTATTATCTATGAAAGTAAATTTTATCATAAAATTTTGAAAAAATTTAGAATTATTTTCTAGTCCTTATAATTTTATTTTTAACCAACATTGTCCAATTTACCCTTTTCTAGGGTAATAAAATTACCAAGGATACAATTCATATTAGAAAAAATATATATATTTAATAAATTTTGGGCTTAGGAATCGAAATATGGAATCAATTTTACAAAATATGAAATATATTAGTTTTATATTTTAATTTAAAATTAATCTCACAAAGTGCAACGAAAAACAACTTTCTTGAAAATAGAATTTTTTAGTCCAAAATGTACTTATACCAAAATAAGGTATATGGATGATAAAAATAAAATAAAATTTATTATTAATAAATAAATAGTACATAAGTTATGTTCATATCAAATTCAAATAATTAATATACTTTAAATATAAATAAATTGACAGTTTTTCAAAATTCGATATTTTTTACTATTCACTGGAAAATCATTCTTCTCATTAAATTACTGAAAATTCACCATAAGTTAATTTTAATGTGTTTATTTAAAAAATGATTTTTTTATAAAATAAAATTTATATAATTTAAATAAAATTTTCATAATATTTTACTCATAAAAATCAATAAAACCATTTTTGAAGATAACAAATTTTTTTGAAGAATAAAATGATTTTACTAAAAATTCAGTACTTATTCAAAAATAAATTATTACTACATTAAAAATGATTTATAAAGTTATATATTTCATAATGAGTTTAATTATATTAATTCTATACTATTTTATGACAAGGTTATAAAGATCACAGAATAATATTTCATTATTTGTTTAAACATGGTGTTGTGTGTGATGTAAGCTATCATAGGGGTTAAATTTCAGAAGAGACATACCATAAAATCTTCGGGTTTAACACTTTGTTTTTTTTTATCTTTTTGATATTCTTATTTTGAAATTATGTTTCTTGGGTGATCAAAATTTGGTATGGTAATTTATAAGTGTTGGTTTGATTGATTTGGAATAGGAAAGTCCACCTTTGGTATTCATAGGTGGTATCTAAAAACCATTAGATTCATCAGATATTCATATAATATGTCTCGATTCAATGTTTTTATAAATTAATAAAGAACATTATTTATATTTTAATGGAATAAAATAATTGTTTTAAATGATATTTTTATATGATGGGTTAAATGTTTTTTGTAGGGTTCATTTGGAATTATGTGAGGAAAATTCATTTCCTTAAATTTAGTTATAATATTTATTAAAGTGGTTTATATTTTTTGATCTCTCACAAGCCTTGATAATTGAGGTTGATTTTAGCTTGATAAATAATTTTCTAAACCCATTATTAAGTCACATTATTAAACCTTATTGTCTCAATGTGTTAGACATTTTACTTGATATTAATCATGATTAGAAATGGAAACACATCGAGTATCATTAGTTTCAAACCATCTTGAGGATAGACTATAAGTAAGGATTATTTTATTAGCTTAAAATTTTAGGGGTTTTAAATAAAAAATAAGGTTCTCTTCCATGAGTTATAAATTTATTCAATAATAGGAAGCAGATATACCCACATAAACCTAAATGAGCTACAAATCAATGAAACACACTTAATATGTGGTCAATAAATTTCTCCATTGGTGATGTGGTGGATAGTTTTATGAGGTGGGAAGAGTTTATTTAACATTAAAAATCAAAAGTTTTAAATATTCATCTAACATTTTCACTTTAAAAATGTCATGGTTTTTAAGAGGGTTTAATATATGGGAAGTTTTCTAAAGAACCTACTTATAAAAATGGTATCATTTGGAAATACTTCTTAATAAGATTTCTCTCTTTCATAATTTCCTTATTCTTTTAATTGTTTTACCAATATGTTTTAAAATGACCAAAATTTTATTATTTTTAGACTTGATCGATCAAGTCAAATAAGTTATAAAAATAGTTGATCTTACATTTTTTAGTGTGGTACATCCAATAATATGTAACCTTGAAATTAAAAAAAAATTCATAAGTAGTATTTTAAAACACTTATGTATCTAGTAATGAGATAATATTTGATTGTGTTATCTCAATAAATACCACTACTATTATATAGGTAAGTTTAACATTTTGTATTTTAATACCATGTTAGAATTAAATGTAATGGTCTAATTTTTTCTATATTTTTTATATTCTTAGTATATCTTGTGATTTATTTATTTTATACCCATGTGGGTCTATTTGTGAGATTCCGTAGACACACACTCCCAATTTTGTGGATGGAAACAAATTTTGTACATGCTATAATTGACACAAAGTGAGAAGAATTGAACATAACGCACATATATTTTAAACCATTTTAACATTTCATCGCCTAAATTCACTCACAATCCCATAACATAAAGGTTTAGCATCCTTATAGATTATCTATCTGATATTATAATTTCAAAATAAATTTTAAAAATATCTCAAAATATTCTCCATTCATGTTATCCATTTACAAATATTACATATAATACACTTCCTCATTTCCTAAGTAATGTAAACATAATAAATGGGACGCCTCATTTATTCAATAAGGGTAAACATAAGAGATAAAAATCATTGATCATAATTAACTATAAGAGGAGCATATTGGTATGAGAATATAGTCATGATATATGGTCATAACCTAAAATAATCATACCCAATAAAACATATTCCATAAATCATGAGTCATGGAACACGTCTCATATCATAAGACATGAATACAAGTGATGTGGAAACATGAGTAAAAAATATGTGAACATGACATAGGATGGATTCATAACATAAGTATATGGAATAAGTATGCAATATGCATCAAGATTTAATATCGATACAATCATCCCATGATGGGATAGGAAAATAAATTTTCAAAAATATATTGGTTTTTGGATAACAACTCATATAACCTCCTTGGGCTTGGGGAAGTAACTCATGTACCCCCTTGGGATTGGGCTAACAACCTTTGTACACTCTTGGTCGTGGGCTATCAGTCTATGTACCCTCTTGGGCATGGAATATCAACTTATATACCCTATTGGGATCATAAGATATAAAATCATACTAAATACATTATATGGTCATATATTTCCCACCCATCACATAATCATATACCATACATATGTGCGTCACAAGAAATTTAAAACATTTATATTAATATTATAGCTTGATTAACCCATTAAAAAGAGACTTGTTTCATGAAAAAACATAAGAAATCATTATAATCCATAAATATAAAGAATTTATATGGTTTAATTTGATTATATTCCCAATGTAATAAAATATCCATTTAAGGATATTGAAAAATATTAAAATCTCTTTTATAATATCACTACAATTTACTTAAACAAAGAAGAAGAAAAACTATTTACATTTTTGATGTCTTTTGAAAACATATATTAAAAAACAAATAGTATTGAAATTTATTTAGAAAAATCATAAAAATTTTAAGAGGAATATTATTAATTAAAAATAATAATTATGTTTAGAGAATTCATTTGTATGATAAAGGATAAAAAGGCATTCACTTCGCGCTATTATATATAAATCCAAATTTAATCAAAAAATAAAGTCACAAGACACTTTTAAATATCATTTTCTTGAATATGAAAAGAATATTTTGTAGAAAATTATTTCAAAGGATAAATATCAATAATATAATCTTGAAATAAGAAAAAGTAAAATAATATGAAATTTGGAGTGGAATATAAATATACAGGTGTCAGAGGAAAAACCTTTTAACCTATTAAAATATTTTTTACAAACACCACATTGATAAAAATAAAAAAATAATTATTTTTAAAAATAGGTAATGATAATAATTCAGATCATAGAGTATAATAAATATTTCTATTTAAAATTAATACATAAAACATTTTTGGAAATAAATAACACAAACATGGAGTGAAAAGGTATATTAGAATGGATAGGAAATATTCATAAAAAATATCACATTTTTATAAGTATATAAACTCAAAAAAGAATGAAAATTTGGTGTGAAAATGTCAATCCATCATTAAATATTATGAAATAAAATATAGTGTATTCATAGGATAAAATAAGATAATTTTAGAATAAGTGAATTCAAGAAGAATGATTGTAACTCAAAGAATGGGAATTGAGGTTACCAAATCCCTTAAAATTTGGTATCTTTTTAAAACATATGAAATATTTCTTAATAATGAAATATAAATCAACAATATCACATAGTTTAGTTCAATATAATTTAATAATGAGTTATAATTTTCCTAATAGAAAAATATAAATTTTAAGAAGAGTAATCATAACTCAAAGAATGGAAATTAAGTTAACAAAAACCCTAAAATTTAATCTCAAATTCAAAATAAACATTGTAACATCATATAAATTAAGAATAAACATATTAATAAATTATTTGATAACATTATTCATAACACTAATTTATTTTATTATTTAATTATAATAATTCATTATACATTTATTAGTCATCATTTTTTTCATCATCGAATGTTAGTTATTTCGATTGTGTCTCACATGCTCTGTAATTTCGATGTTAATCCCTATACTTTGATACTAATTTTATCATTAATATATTCTTTTAGGAACTATAATTTAAGTTAAATGATGATTTATATTGTTATAAATTTAATACTTGAGGGTTCTAGTTATGATCTGTGAAGATGAAGTGGGTAACGAGCTTGTTCCGATTATTTTTAACATAAGGTGGTGTATTAAAATAGGTTTAGATACTAATATTACCATTCCAAAATCAAAAAAAAAATATTTACATATTAAAATTAAATATTAATTGTAATAATTTTTTTTATTAATTCATGATGGAACATTTTAGCATTGTTCATGTATGTGGTTAAACTAACAAAAACAAGAATAAGCAATAATCTAAGGTCGAGTATAGTTATAAAAGTAATTTTTTTAATATTTATTAAGTAATATTATCATAATTATTTGTTATTAATTTGATAAATCATAATTGGGAACACTTTGAATAATAAGTTTAATGATAAAGTTTGCTAAGAAGAAATCACTTTTCCTCTTAGTATGCTCGATTTAGGAGGATACATTTTCAATGATCGTTTATTACTAATATTATTAATAAAATTTAAAATTTATATTTACAAAGTCTTAAAATTTTCATAAAATAAAATTTTATTCACTAAATAAATTCATATAACCATCCATGTAAATAAATAATGAAAAATTAAATATTTTATTCAAGGAGGTCATAGTTCGCACATAATAAGGGCGACGTTTTCATTTTCCAATGGATGGGACAGAAATAAATCATGGTTATTATATGTATGTAATAACATTTAAATATAATAATTACATTGATTTCATTAGGTTATAATTGTTAGAATAGGTTTTTATAATAATGATAGAGAATAAATATTAGGGTTTCGATAGAAATCACGTTGAAGATTTGATTCTTCCCTTAGAGGACTTCTTAGAAATTGAGGAATTTGAGATCCTTCATGGAATTATATGTTTAAAAAATGGAAGAAGTCACTAGGAGAGTGAAAATTGGTAGAGTTTAAAGGGAAATTTTAATGATAAATGTGTCGTCAATGGGATTCAGGTGATCGAATTTTATAGGTGAAAAGGTGGAATATTTCTTTAGATACTAGATTTGTGTGAGGGGAAAAGAGATAATTGCTTGGGAGTTAGTTTAGCTAGGTAAATAAATGTTTATAAGACTTGTGGGAATGAATTTATAAAATTTGAAAATTATTATAAAGGGTTTTTTTCAAGATAATTTAACAAAATTAGTGCCACTTTTAAAATACCCCTTTAACTTTTATTAACCTTGGTAAAAAAATTACTATGGTAATTTATTTTATTAAAAATGTAAGATTACCCATACTACCAAAATTTTACATGATGAATATGAATTTATAATACTTTTAATAAAATTTAATTTATAAATATTATAAAATTAACTTTTAAATTATAACATAAAACGTAGAAAAATAATGATTTTGTAGAAAATTTTCTTTTTATATGTTAAGTGTTTTTTATTATTTTTTATGATAAATTAATAATAAAATGTGTGTTAATATATATTTTATATGTTTAAAAATCAACTTAGTGTCATAATTAATAGATCAATTTAAATTATTTATATAAAAAATTACACAACTTTTATAAAAAAATTGTTTAGAAAATAATTATTTTACCATGGTAACTATTGTTTACATTGATAACATAATTTTATATTTTAACAGAAAATGAACTTAATACATAATTTTCATTTTATAATTAAAAATTTGAAAACCATTTTCTTAAACTCACTTTATAGATTTGATAGAAAAAAACATTAATATAAATGTTTATATCATATAAAAACAATTTTATTGTAAATGTAACTTTTAAGCATAAAATGAATTTATTCTTAATAAATGTCTCGTAATAACTATTGGATCAATGTTAAATTATTTGGTTAGTTATATTATCAATGAATTTCATTAAAATCATTCTTTGGTAAAGATTTATTAAAAATATACAATACTTAAAAATAGTTCTTTATTCTTTAATTTTCAATAAATACTATTAAATTTTATTATTTATATTCTAAAATTTTAATTTTTTCAATCCATTTATATTAAAATATTTATTTAAATTTTATAAATACATTATTTCATACTTTAATAATAATAATAGATAAAACATAAAATATTTTTATAAATAAATATTTTAATTAAATATTATATTTTTATTTCATTGTTTATTGTTTGTAAATTATATTATTTTAAATTTTATACTAAAAATATCAAAAAATAAATATACATATCAAATAAATGTAAATATAATGATCATATTTTCAATGAATATATTTCTAATGACCATATTTCTATTTATAATGTTTATATTTCCCCCATTTAATCCTATAAATTCAATTCATTCCAACTTCTCAAGTCATACTTATCATTTCTTAAATTTTCATTTTATATTTCACAATATGCTTTCTCCTTTCATGATTTTATTCCTCATTATTGTCTTAGTTTTACTAATGGGGATTCTCAGTAGTGAAGATGATATGAGGGATCTCCTAGTTTTAAAGATATTATTTATTTCTATTTGTTATCTGATTTTAGTTTAAGCACTTTTAGTGGATCTAATCATCCATTTTATGTAATATTACATGGTATGTAAGAAATGGTTTCATAAACCTCTTTTGTAATGTTCCACTAATAAAGAATAAAGTTTTGTTTGTTTAATTCATGTCACGTATGATTCATTTCATAAAAAACATTAAATATTTTAAATTAATAGAAAAAAACTTTAGAATCATATACATCTAATTTAAGGATGGATAATGTGTCCTAAAACATGGGTTGTTAGAATATTCTCCCCATGAATAAATTTCATACTTTCAATTTTAATTTACTACTCTCTATGAAAAATAGCTAAAATTTTGAATCAAGAGGTAATTCTCAACACACTATCATGAGTAAGACTGTAAAACTTATATTTTATTTTATAATAGTCGTGTAATTATATTCCCAATCATTTGTTCCAAATATACCTCCATAACTATCTATAAGTCTTGTGATTTTCTAGAAACATACCTTCCATATCTTTATCTTTAGATTCTTATTTCGAAACATATTTTAAAACAAAAATGGTTATAGAGAATCATGATAATATCCTATAAAATCAAATTAAACCATCATATTAACATGATAAATCAATCTGTGGATTTATTACCCTATGAAACTTTTTTGTCCAACTATGATATAATAGGATAAACCTATAAATCTCTTTGTTCAACAAATATTATCTAAGGTCATTTTTCTATTAGGATCTCTAATATAACTAGTTATATTTTACATTATCAATATATATTTAAATTCATCATAATAGTTCTTAAAAATCATGAAAATCAACCAAATAATATCCCCATGAGTGTCAAACTAGGTGTGTAGCTAGGCCCATTAGTTGTGCTCTGAGTGAAGATCAAGTTAATTCCAAAAAAATCGATTTTATGTTTATTACACCCAATTCTAATTGGGATAGAGGTTTCATCCACTTGTTTGTATCCATACAAGGATTTCTCTACAATGAAACTACACTCTCTCTACATTACCAATATTTTATTATTTTTTCCTATATTTAGGATTTTACTTAGGGTTTTCACTAATGTTTTTTTATATTAATCCCGAAAAATAACTAAACCTTTAGATGTATTATACCCACTCCCTTGGGTTCAGTACTCAAAAAAATTCTTTATAAACTAGTTTTGATACCTAGTGAAGATTCTAAAACATAAAGACATATATTTTACATAATTTATGCATTATTTCAAAAAAAATAACACCAAATCCTAAAACCAAAATGTTTAATTTATTTCTATAGTATAAAATTGAACATATTATTTCATAATAAGTCTTCAAAATTTCCAAAAATATTATCCACACATGTTTTCCTTCTAAACAATTCATACAGAATACTCTTATTCATTTCTTAGGGAATGGGTACATAAGAAATGGGTGAGCTAGAATGATTAGTAATGGTAGACCTATGAAATAACAATCAATTATAATAAGTGTATATAATATGACCATGTGGGTATGATAAAACAATAAAGATATATGATCATAACCTATTAGAATAATACCCAATAAAACAAGGACCAAAAATCACAATACATGGCATAAGGCATGCATTGTAAGATATGAGTACAAGGAAAGTAGAAACATGTGTCCATAATATGATAATAGTACATAGGAATAATTCATCACAAAATAATATGGAATAATCATAGACCATGATTTGAGATTATCTACTTAGACAATCATTACATGATGTCCTAGGATAACCATCTTCTCATAATATATTGAGCTTGGGATAACAACTCATGTTCCCCCCGTGGGATTGGGATGACAACCCATGAACCCCTTGGGATTGGGCTAGAAACCCATGTACCCTATTGGGATTAGATTAAAAAAATTATACTTATTGGGACTATCCTAACAACCTTTGTACCCTCTTGGTATTGGGATAAAAACTAGTGTACACTATTATACCTGAGATAACAAATCATTTACCCTATTTGGGTAATGATATTTAAAACCTTACATAATTAATTGGATGTTTATATAGGGGTTAGTCATCACATGATGATAAACCATACCTATTTGTTTCATAATAACTAGAAAAAATCATAATTATATCATAACTTGAACAAATTATGAAAAATAAATGGGAATCCTAAAAAAACAAACAAAATTATTATAATTAATCAAAATAAATAAGTTTTATTATTTTATTATAGGATATTCCCAATAGAGCATAAGAAACATTTAAGGATTTCGATGTAGATGAAAAATACTTTAATAACAGAAATTAAAAATATAAATAGTAAAGAAGAAAAAATACACATTAAAATTTTTATATATTTTGAGGAAATATTTTTTTTTAAAAATGGGATCAAGATTTTATTAGAAAAACCAAGAATCCTTGGATATGAAACTTCTTAAAGGAAACAAAAAATGATATAATAAAAATATTTTATATAAAAACATTAAAAATAGTTTCCTTTCACTCTATTTAAAATAAATTCAAAGTTAATCGAAAATGAAGTCCAAGCCCCTTTTAAATATCATGTTGAAGAATATGAAAAGAAAATTTTATAAAAAAATTAAAAGATAAATCTCAATAATGTAATATTGAAATGAAATAAAGGTAAATAAGAAGAAATTTGTAGTGAAAGATGAAATATACAACAGTTGGGGAAAACACATTTTAACCTTTTAAAACAACTTTAAAGAATCTCAGGTTAATAAAAATATTAATAAAACTTATTTTAGAGCATAAAAATATAAAAATGAATATCATAGGGGACGATATATATATATATTGAATAAAAATAAATTAAAACATTTATGGAATGAATGAATAAAAAATAGAAGAAAAAACACATTAAAAGGGATGAGAATTATTCTTAACAACATCACATTACTATAAAGAAATAAATTCATCAAAGAATAATTATTTGGCATGAAAATGAAAATTAAATGGAAATGGTGTAAATAAAACATAATACATTCATATGATAGAATAATTCAATATTAGAATAATGGTGCTCAAAAATAAACATTACAACTATATGAAATGAATTTGAGTTTATAAAATCCCTTATAGATTTTATAAAAAATTTATCATTTGAAGTTGATTTTATAAGAAAAAATTAATAATCCCAATAAAACATAATGTTAAGTAATGCATAACTCTATCATGAGGTAGAGAGTACCCGTATTATAAGGATAAAGTCTAAGAAAAATGAATGTTACCCAATGACTGGAAATTCAGTTATCAAAAACCCTTACCATTACTTCATATATCCATGAAAGTTTTTTAACCTCGTGTATAATAAAAAAACCATTTAAATAAATTATTTTAGAATTTTATTAATATCAATTATTTTTTATACTCTTTGATTATAATCATTCTCTATACACTATTTCGTTAGTTATTTAATATTTTCATCATTGGAAATTAGATATTTTGATAGTTTCACACACATTTGTTAATGTTGATGTCAATCCATGTACTTTTTTACTAATTTCATCACTTATATATTATTAAAGGTAGTTTAATTTAAGTTACATGGTAATTTATAAATTTATAATTCCATTCTCTGGATGTTTTAGTTGTGATTAAGGAGGATGAAATTAATGACAAGCTTGTTTCAATAATTTTTAGAAAAAAAAGTTGGTATGTTAATAAATGGTTAAATGTTAATATTATCATTCCAAAACAAATGATTTTTTTATATTTATTAATATCCAATATTATTTTCTAGTAAGTTTAAATAATTATCCATGATGGAAATTTATAGCATCATTCATGTTTAAGGTTAAACTGGACCAAACAAGAATATCTTGTGATCTACGTGTGGGTATTGTTATAAAAGTGATTATTTTATTATTTAATAATTATAATTATACTATTTAGGATTTATTAATGGGTTAATTTGGAATTGTGAAGAGTTATAAGATTAATTTAAATGATTATGAATGATAAGAATAAATTATTTCTCCTCAAACTAATCCTAGTTTAGATGGCTATATTTTCAATGGTCATTTATTATTAATGTTATTAATAAAATTTAGAGTCGTTATTTTTTCCATTTAAAAATTTTAAATATATCATAGAATATTTTTAAAGATAGGTTTTAAGACAACGTGTGATTCTGAGGTCTGGTGTGCTTAGAGATAATTTTTTAAAAATATTATATATATTATATATCACATGTGCAAGGTTTTTCAAAAATAATTGGATAGAACATAAATGGAGTCTTGAAATTGAAATCTTAGACCAAAATTTAATTAAAAGTGTGAGTTATACTCTAGATGTGACCTAAATTCAGTTGGTGTGGGACTTTCAGATAAGGCAGTTATTAGCGAGTATGTCTTCTGGATTAATTAATTAATTAATTAATATAATTCATTAAATTACTTGAACTGGTTTCCTCTATAAATATGTAGTTATGGAGAATCTATCAGGTTATCTTCATAACACTATGATCATTGAGAGGAGGAATCCATCATTCTTTTTTGGCGGATTGGGATCGGATGATGATGGGATTCTAGATCATTGTGAATCAAGGCACCACAATTGCAATGGATCATCCCCATCATTAGTGAATTAATTATTAACCAATGAACAATAAAATATTGATGTAGGACTCATCATTTGTGGATTCTTCCCCTATTATTAAAATTTTGACAAGTTTAAAACCTTATTTATTGATCTGTGTTTAAATAAACTCGTTACATGAGCATGTGTATCATATTTTTTTATTCAATTTTCCCCTATTATGCCATGTTTCTCACCTAGAATATCCCCAGTATGTATTCATTGTCCAAGAAAACTTGTACAGTGATTAATGCACCTCATTTTTTTGGGATTTTCCCCTATCATTCTTCGCATTCATCATTGTACACCTACAGGGTCACATTTTGACTTTTTTGAGTGGGTTTAAGAAAAATTGAACCCCCCGTATTCATTATAAGTTCACATGTGATGGATGGATTGATGATTTTGGGTTCGATCAGGATGATTTTTGGGATATGGGTGATGATTCCCAGGAATTTGTGATCTAAGACTAATTGGATGGGATAAGAGGCATGTGGGGTGTGCAGTGGACCACTATTGATCAACAAAAACTATTTTCCATCCACCAGAGGGTCATAATCACTGGATGAATCCAAATACCATCTGTTATGGGTGTCATACAAGTTCAATTCAACATAGAATAGGTCGATATGGAGAAACACATAGAGATCCAATGTTTTTTGGTAAAAACACGACACACACTATGTAGTTTAGAAGAACACATGGATCGTTCTTTAAAAATATGTGGTGATAGGGTTTTGGGAGAACATAAGTATGACACACCAAGTAAGAACTCCACATTTTATGTGTCCTAAAGATAATATCCTACCTATACTCCAAAATTACATAAAAGTGGACACAGACTGAAGGATAATGGAACAGCTAGGAGAACATAGCTTATCCCCAGGTGGCTGAGACATGCTATGTAGTACCCTTACATGTCGTGTAGTACTAAATGGATAATGATACATGTACTGGTAAAGACATGGCTAGGTTTAGGATTGGGTTCATGTATTTTTTTGTCCCCTTATATGTTGTGTACCTCATTATTTATTGAAACTTTACCTTGTGTATCTTATTTGTCTGGACTCATATTTTATCCCACGAGTAGCCTATCCTGAGTATTTTCCCACATAAAGTGTGATAGTGGCCTTTGAGATATTTTGAAAGATATCCTGATCATGATTCTTATTTGGAAAGTGCTCAATATTGGTAGTGATCATACAAGATCATCAAAGTAGAATCCACTTATCAGTATAGGACATAGGTCCCCTATCTATAGAGTGGAACCCCCCTCTTGGACTAGGGCACGGTTCCCTTATTTATCCATTGAGTGGAAAACTTCTATTGGTATAGGTCATGATTAATCTTAATATAAAGTGGAATCCAATTTCTGGGATAGGAAGTGGGTCCTCTATCTATAGAGTGGAACCCCCTAACAGACTAGGGAACGAGTCCTCTATCTATCCAAATATAGGGAACCCCTGGTGGACTATGGCATGGTTCCTCTATATATCCACAAATAGGAACCCATGTATTAGGATACGAAATGGGTCCTCTATCCATATTCTAAGTTGAACTCCCCTACTTTGATAGGGCATGGCTCCTCTATCTACAAAGTGGAACCCCCTTGTGGACTTGGGTATGGGTCCTCTATCTATCCATGGAGTGGAACTCTACTAATATCATAGGGCATGGGTCCTCTATTAATAAAGTGGACCCCCTACTATTTAGGGTGTGATTCCTATATCTATCAACTAATTGGAACCCTCTTAGAATAGCAAGGCATGGGTCCTCTATCTATTGATTTTACCACCTCGATTTTATGGCATAGTGCAGACATGTGGCTTCACATGGTTACTCTTCAGACTAACACGCGATATTTTGGGAATTAATGATGGACCCATTTGGAAATATCACCAGACTCTTTTCTTAGGTGGGTTTTTGAAATTGATATCTACTTTCTCTGTCATATGGGTTTCTTTTCTAAGTATATATATATACATTCTTCTATTTGGATTTCCATTCTAGCTATGGTTTGAGATGTTTACTTATATCATGTATCCAATTTCTCCCACTTCTAATTTAGGTGTATCCTACTAGATATGTATATACTCACCCCTTCATGGGACTTTCCCACATGTCCCGTGTCTTATGTAGATGAAGGATAGGTTTTTGTCAATTATATAGGAGTTTAAGGAAACCATGGTGCATTAGACCATGTACGGTGGTTGGTGCATAGAAATTGGGATCCAGAATCTCTCAGTGTTTATCTTTATAGTCATTGATCAGTTGGAACATATTTTTGGTTGGGAATGTTTTTTTCTATTTTCTTTTCAGATTACACTATCATACTATTGTATTTCCAAGAGGTTGTTACATGTATCGTTGTTACTATAGATGTTACAATATTTTATTTTTATTCCTCTATATTTTTGCATAAAGATGGTTGGGTGTATTCATACTGGAACATTGGGAAAAGGCCAACCATATTAGTTATGCCTTTCGACGCTGGTATGTGGACCCTGGCCTATAGAGGTGGTCTTGGGGTTGTTGAGGCTAGTCCTTTAACTAGTCACACTGGACCCGGTGGGTCGGGTTGTGATAGATTTCTATCAAAGTTGGTTTTACCTAGGGATGGTATTTGTATTTATTTACCCTTATGAGGATTGTTTGGGAAATTAGGGAAACAATTTCATCGTGGCTCGAGTGCAGCTTACAGGCCACGGAACCCATTGTTAGTGTGGGGGCCGATGTATCCATTCACTTGGACTCTGACTAACTACTTTTCAACTTGATATACCATGACATTTGTTACAAGGAATATTTTTGCATGCATCATATAGGATTGAGTCATTTAAATGTCCATCTTGATTTAATTCCCTATATATATACTCATCTAACCAGGGTATGTCTTGATTAAATTTTTTGAATGCCTCTATGAAGATAGCTAGCCAACAAACCAATTCAGGATCATGATGATGGTCTAATGAGTAATAAGGCCTTGGTTTAGGGGCCATTACACAATATATTTCATCGAGGTAAGCAGGTAGCAGCACCCCCATCTGTTGAGGAGCATATTGTATTATAAGAGAAAAATGGGGATTTTTATAGGCTTAGAATACTTTATGAGTTCCATATACTAAGTCTACTATGGTTTCATGGTGATCCAGCTCCCCAAGAAATGGAGGATTATCTGGATTCTGGGATTTGAGTTGTTAGACATATCCAGAAACTGACTACTCATGTGGTTACCCAAGAAACCATCCATTTCCAGGGAGTAGTTGGGAACTAATAGAGCTTAGTTAAATATACTTGTGATGAGTTGGCACTCTCAGGGTCTGACTTCTAGAAACTATTTTTTGAGAAGTACTACACCTATTTAATTTACTCTGTTTGAATTTAGGAGCCTCTAGAGCTGCAATCGAGAGGGGTGGTAGTTTCTGAGTATATTTTAAGTTTCACTAACCTTATTCAGTACTACTTTGACATGATTTGGGATGTATACTATTGGGCGTGGAAGTATGATATGGGTATCTGCAGAGAAATATGTACTAGTGTGGTAACCCAATGCATTACCACATATGCTAGAGTGTTAGAGTGGGAACTTGTGATGAAGATCTTCCTATCTAAGGGATTCCATGAAGAAAATTTTGGGAGGGGTTTCATAGGGATGATTCATATGTAGAAACTAGCAGGTTCAAATCATTTGGATCTATGTGCAAGAGGTATTATCCTGAAAAGATTGAGACACATGATCATACAGCACAGAAACCTCATAAAGGACTAGGGTATTCTATAGAGGGGTGATATTATTCATGTTAAGGGTGAGGTCACATGGAACATGATCGTCTAACCCAAAATGTTGAGTAGGAAATAAATACAGTGCATGGAGTACCACATTAAAGGCATTTCCATGATCATGGATCTCCTAGGCGAGGGAAGGGTTGTACCCAAGGAGGAGGACCTAGAAGAAGAGCGGGTATAGATCTAGGAGGAGGATCTATAGGTGGTGGTAATGTTATGAGCTCCTTCCACCACCACCACCATGTGTCCCATGTCAGGCTTAGGGAGCTACTGATCAGGGTTGTAGGCAGCTACAGGCTATAGAAAATTATAACCCGGTAGCTTAGGAGATGATTAGAGCGATAATCTATGTTTATTATATTATCTCTTCAGTAATAATAGACACAGGTGCGAGTCATTATTTCACCTCTTAACTCTATGTGTGAGAGATGTAGCTACCAATTGATAATTTGTCCCGCCATCTATTCCTTGAAGTTTCTATAGGGAATGCTTCTTTAATATATTTTATCTATCGGTAGTGTGAGTTATCACTTGGTGGAAGGAGTTTCTCACGGAACCTTTTGTTAATCACAATGAGACTTTATGATATCATCTTGGGTATGGATTGGTTTTCCATGGATTGATCCTAGATTAACTATCACCACATACATGTCAGATACCTTCGCACTAATGGGAAAATATTCTCCTTTATCAGTAAGAGATAACTCTTGGTGTAGTGAGTGGGTTTTTGAAGTAAGAAGCTACAACCGATCACCCATTAGTTGGAAAGTTTTCCCCTTTTCAAAGTAGGCTCTTCAGGTATTTTCATTTCTTAAATTATGCAGGATTATATGGAATTATTCCCTAAGGATGTTCTGGGACTACCTCCATGGTGGGAGATAGAGTTTTTAATTGAATTTAACTCTGATAACACTCTAATATATTTTTTGGAATATCAAATGGACCCTACCAAGTTCTGATGGATGTGGTTTCAGTTAGAGTACCTTCGAGAGAAGGGTTTCATCAAGCCTAGTGTGTCCCCTTGAGAAGCTTCGGTGTTTTTCTTGAAAAAGAAGGATGAGAGATGTTAGTATTATGTGGATTATCGTTACATAAGCTAGGCCATGATAAAGAAAAATTTACCCTCATCTAGGATTCTCAACCTCTTTGATTAGTTACCAAGTGTGAGATAGTTCTCAAAGATTGATCTCAGGTCTGACTACCACTAGTTGAGATTTTGTGAGGCAGATATTCTAAAGCTAGAATTCAAATTTCACTATAGACATTATCTGTTCTTGGTGATTCCTTTTGATGTTACGAATACCCTAATATTATTTATGTATTTTATAAACAATATATTCCATCCATACTTGGATTAAGTTTGTGTTTCCTTCACTAATGACATGCACATATACCATGTGTCATAGGGAGAGTATATAGAGCACCTGAGGATGGTCTTAGACTTTCTTGGGCATCACAAGCTTTATAGTAAGATCTAGATGTTCCAATTATGGATATAAGAGGTTCAATTTTGGGGAATGTCATTTTGGATCATGGATTATATGTGGTCTTAATAAAGATTGATGAAGTTATTTCTTGGGATCCACCTAAGATCATGTCAAAGGTGAGGAGTTTTATTGGCTTGATGAGGTACTAGAGGAGCTTTGTGGAAGACTTTTCTAGTATTATAGCCCCTTTGACCACCCATACATTGAAAGGAATGTCATTTTCCAAGACTAATTAGTGCTACAGAGCCTTTGAGGAGTTAATGTAGAGACTGGTGAGTGCTCCTGTTTTGAGACTATTGGAGGAGGGAATGGAGTATGTTGTATATTGTGATGGCTATAAAGCTAGGATCAACTGTGTGTTGCAGTATATATAGAAAGTGATAGCATATGGGTTGAAGTAGTTGAGACCCCATTTGCATAAATGTGATACTCATGAAATATAGTTTTCTGTGGTATTCTTCTATATGGGATATAGAGGAACTATCTTCTGGGCAAGCGCTTTGATGTTTACTTAGGCCATTAGAGTATCAAGTATGTCTTCATGTAGAGAGACCTAAAACTGAGATAGTGTCATGGGTAGTAATTCCTATAGGACTATGACTTTGAGATAGTCTATAATCCTTGGAAGGGTAATGTGGTGAATGATTACCTTAGTATGAAGTCTCATTCTATTCTAGTGAATGAGACATCTAAGAAGTTGGATTCATTACTAAATATCTTGGTTAAGGATAAGGCTACAAATATTCTTCAATTGACAGTGTTGACCCCTCCACCTATTTAGCATGTGAGGGAATCTCAGTTCGGAGACATCGACTATGAGGTCCTACATGACAAGATATTCTCAAGAGATTCCCCATATGTATTTTTGAAGGAGGAAATTACTTCATCCTTTTCCGAGGATTGAAAATGTTCCTAGTCATGATTCGAGAGGAGATGATGAGGGAGTTTCAAACTTATCCTTTGATTGTACATCCTGATGTAGGGAAAATGTACTAAGACCTTAAACTGTAGTTTTAGTGGGCTATCATGAGGTGGAGTGTGGCTGAGTTCATCTCTTTTTGTCTCACATTTCAGCAGGTGAAGGCTGATCACCAGGTTATGATAGGTTCGTTGTAGAATCTTTAGATCCTAGAGTGGAAAAAGGATGGAATATCCATGGACTTCATGATAGGGATTCCAAAGATAAACATAGGCTATGATACAATCTGTGTGATAGTTGACCGACTTATGAAGTTGGAACTCTTACTTGCTATTAAGGAATTGAGTTAGGTGGATGTAACGACCCAATCTTTTTGAGTAGTATATTAACTTACTCTTATTGATTTAATAAGATGTTAATGGTTAATGCAGAAAGAGGAGTCGATGGCTTCATCCAGTAGACTCAACCCTTGTGAAGCCCACTTATCAGAGCTTGGGAAGGAGGTAGCATCTGTGGGCTTCGCTTTGGACCAAGCCCAAGACGAGCTCCAGCGTGTCAAGCTCGAACGAAAACGCTTGCAGGAGAAGTTCAAGTTAGTGGAGATTGCTACTAGGGCAATGTTATCTGAGACTCCCTCAGATTCTCTCACCATAGCACACCTTACACTTAGGTCTTATGCCAGTGTTATAAGGGGCTATGTGATGAGACCCTAGTTTCCTTGTGTAATCCTTTCGGGTGAATAAATTGAGATTTCTTCCTTTAGTGATGTTTGTGAAATTTCAAATGTCTAGACAATTTTAGAATGTATTTTATTGATGAATTTTGAAAAAGGGATATTCTGAAATATATATGTAAACCCTAAATAACTAATGATGTGTAATGATTTTCAAAAAATGGTCTTCTACAAAAGTGTTCATTAATGAATTTGGAGTCTAATAAGATCAACTTAATTTTTGATGAATAGTAAATTATGAATAGTGATTTTACGCTTAGGATTAGTAATATGACCAAATGGATTAGTAATTTCACTCAAAGAAAGTTTTAATATAATTTAGACACCTAGATTAAGTAATGTGATTCAATAAAATGGTTAAATAACGGCTTCATAAATTATTATTCAAGTATCAGTTTTTCGGATGAATAGTGTTTTTTAATTAAAAATTTAATTAAAAATAATTAGAAAATTATTTTTATAAAAAGGACTTTATTTTTGAACTCAGAGCATCGATATTATGTTAAGGTAAATTTTGGGGATTTTTCTGAAAAAAATGAATTTTCGATGAATAGTGTTTTTATTTAAAAATTAAATTAAAAATATTTAGAAAATTATTTTTATAAAATGGATTTCATTTTTGAAATCAGAGCATTGATATTTGGTTAAGGTGAAATTTTGGGATTATTCTGAGAAAGTTGAATTTTCGGTGAATAGTGAAAGTATAGTTTTTAAGTTACGGGTGTTTAATGACATCATTAAATGATGTATTAAGTATATAATCAATATGGTCGAATTATGAATAGTAGGATAAGGTGTGAGGTGTCCCAAGTGGCCAATACCATGGGCAAATACCATGGGCAAGCCCATGGTTTTGCCAAAACCACTAGTGAGGTGTCCCTTGGCCATTAATGTTTTGTCCCCTCACTTTCCCTATAAATACCCACCCTTTCCTCCCTTAGTTTTCACTCCCAACTCTCCCCCAACGAAGTTCTGGTCTTCTTACCTTCCAAGGAGTCCTCCCAAGGTGCCCCAAGCCCTCAAGGTCCAATCCTTTGAGTTTCAAGAGTCACATTTTAAGGTAAGGGATCCGACCCCTCTCTTTCTTTTCATGTAATCCCTTTTATGTCATCCCTATTATGCTCCATGTTTTTATGGGAGAGGATGTTCTTTTATATTCTTCTTACTGCCCTTTCATTTTTATATGATGAGAGATCCCCTCTTACTCTCATCATTTCGTTTTATGAAAGTTTAAGTGACGCCGTTAGGCTGCCGAATTTTAAGGGATTCTTTCACCCTTCACATTTTTCAAGTTCGATTTTCATGTCATGTCTTTCAAGTTCCTTTTTGTTATATTGGGGTATGATCTCTATATCTATCATACTGATCTCTTATGATCATATGATGAGGGACCCTATTTGATCTTGTCAAATCATTTTCTTTTGAAGTTAAGAGACGCCGTAAGGCTGCCGAATTTTCATAAGAGAAATCTAATCTTTTTTCCTTCCATGTTTTTCCTTTCAAATGGTATGTCCCTCAAATTTCATTACCATGTCCATATTTCCTTCTTATTCTTTCACCCTACTGTTTTATGGATCATTTATGAGTGGGTGACCCATGTCCCCTCTCATTTTAATGTTTTCTAAAACCCCGAAACTTAGCCGTTATGCTGCAGAATTCTCGTCTCAAAATGCCTCTCTTTTCTCAAAATTATTTTATGTTATAAAGTGAATACTCAAAGCTCCTATTTCTAAAGGGGTATTCACATATATGTAAAAATGTTCTATTTTAAATTCTGGGATTTACATACATGATACCCGCTTTCCCTTTCCGTGGGTTTAAAGTAACGTAAAGATCATGTCTTTAAAGCAGTTTTTGAAACGTTATGATTATGAAATGAAACCCATTTGTTTTTTGCTATATGGGTTATTTATGAAATGTTTGATGATGATATATGTGGCTCACATGAAAATAAAGACAAATTTAAGGGTGCGCCCTGATAGCGCTCCAATGCATTGGGTAAAGACTTAATCTCTAGAGATGACCATTTTAACGACGCCTTGGTGAATAACCTTGGTAATTTTTAACGACACCTTGGGGATGGACCTTGGTGAAACGAAACGATTGTCAATATTAAATGTTGTAGCCACATCTTCAAGTTATGAAAATTGATTATTTTTATTATGATGTATCTCATGAATTCTTTCTCATGCCTTAAAGTTCTTTTCATGTCCTTATTGAATTATCTCAAGTTCACTTGTAAAATGTTTCTCTTGTTTCCCTTACTGGGCCTTCTGCTCACCCTTTATTTTGATGTATGTCCCCAGGTTATGAGATGCATAATGAACATAGGATGAACTAAAGGAGAAGCCTTTCAAGTGTTTAAGAAGAATGTTTTTATGTTTTTTTATTATGTATTATGATCCTTGTTTCCAAGACACTAAACCTTAACGATCCTCAGTTCCGTGTAATGAAATGAAAGTTTATGTTATAAAATGGCGGGATGCTATAGTTGGTATCAAAGGATGGTTTAGTTATTTGTGGAAATTAGGATATAAAAACTTTAGGAAGAACCCCATAGAAAAGTTTAAATATAGGAAAACTTCCTGGTATTTTGGTAAGTATTGAGTAAGTGGTTTATCAAACAAATACATCCCTGTCTGGATACGAGCAGGTAGAGGCGGCTCTGGCACAGATGTACATAGGGGTAAAACCCGAAAACACCGCTTTGAGCTAGACTCGAACGGGAACTGGTGCACGATAACGGGCCTTGCTGCACTCTTGGTTACGACACTCCCGGGGGATATGTTTGGTTAATCACAAGCTTTTTATGAATCATTATGAAGGAATTATAGAAAAGTTTAATTGTCTAAGCATTAAGTCTTAGTTAAAAGATTCATAAACGAAATAAGTTTCTTACTAAGGTTTTATTCTTTTAGAAATGGCGGGCAATAGGAGGAACCGTGCTGATGGTGACCGCAATGCACCATGTGCTGACGGCCCTCCGATGGAAGCCGGAATGGAAACATTCATGCGAATGATGAACCAACTGACTCAAGTTATGAGTAATAACTTGAATCAAGCTGAGAGGCCGACCTCACCAAGAAGGGAACAACTTTCTGTTGAGTCCTTCATGCGTCAACGACCGCCAACATTCAGTGGATCTACTGACCCATTGGTTGCGGAACAATGGATAAGCTCCATTGAAAAGATCTTTTCTGTACTTCATTGTTCGGAACAAGAAAAAGTCACCCTTGCTGTTTACCGCCTAGAGGGAGAAGCTGATCAGTGGTGGTCACTGATCAAAAACACGAAGCCACGAGGAGAGATGGAAGCTATGGAGTGGGAAGAATTTCGGGGGATTTTCTTTAACAAGTATTTCCCTCGTTCCATGAGAACGAAAATGGAGAAAGAGTTTCTCGAGCTGAAGCAGAAGGAGAACGAATCTGTCGGAAGCTACGAGATGAACTTCACAAGGCTTTCCCGTTATACCTCAAGCTTTGTCATGGACCCTAATGGGAAGGTTGATAGATTCTTTGGCGGACTAAGACCTCATCTGCGGAAGAATCTAGCCAACAGGGACTATGATAGCTATGAAGAAATAGTTCGAAGTGCTATGAAAGTCGAGCTGGAGTTTGGTGAGACACAGTGGTCTCATAAGCCAAATGAAAAGAAGAGATCGTTGGAGCCCAGTTTAGGGAAGTCTTTTGATCAGGGAAGAGGTGGAAAGCAAATGCAACCTACCACATGCAATAAATGTGGGAAGAATCATCGGGGGAACTGCTTGAGCGGAAGTGGCAAGTGCTACAAGTGTGGAAGAGGAGGCCATATTGCTCGGAATTGTAATAGTGAGGTGAAGCCTCAGCTTCCCAACACTAACGACAGAGGAAAGATGGTTCTGGCCCTACCCGAAGTCACATGCTTCAAGTGTGGACAGCTTGGGCACTTTGCTAACCAATGTCCCAATCCGAGGGCGGTGGAGGGGAATCACCACCAACCTCAGCAGAGGCCAAGGGAGCAAGGTCGTGCTTTCGCTATCACAACAACTGAAGTTGAAGTTCCGAATGATGTGGTAGCAGGTACTCTTGTTGTCCTCTCAAAACTATCAAGTGCTTTATTTGATTCTGGTTCTACGCATTCCTTTATTTCTTCCAAGTTTGCAAAGAATATAGAATCAATCCCTGAATTGCTTGAGGTAGAGTTGTCAGTCAAGACTCCAAGTGGGATTATCCATGCATCAACAGTGTTTAGAGACTCTAGTGTTTACTTTGGTGAGCACAATCTTATCGCAAATCTAGTAGTCATTCCCATGATGGAATTCGACGTTATACTAGGGATGGACTGGCTCTCAAAGTATAATGCTAAGATCAAATGCAGAAGTAAGGAAATCTCAGTAGTCTTGAATGAACGACCTACAGTTATCTTCTGAGGAGAGATATCCCGAACTGATACCTATCTAGAAGCACCTCCTATAGCTTTCTTTATGGAGTTAATCGGTGATGAGGAAGAAAGGAAAGGGAGCATACAAATTGAAGATGTTCCGATTGTTCAGGAATACAAGGATGTATTTCCTGAGGAGTTACCTGGACCTCCCCCAGAAAGAGAGGTAGAGTTCTCCATTGAGCTCGTACCTGGGTCTCAACCGATATCAAAGACTCCGTATAGAATGGCAAATGTGGAGCTAGAGGAGCTAAAGAAACAACTCCAAGACTTGTTGGAGAAGGGGTTTATCCGACCGAGTGTGTCTCCTTGGGGAGCACCAGTTCTCTTTGTGAAGAAGAAGGATGGATCAATGCGGCTATGCATTGATTATAGAGAACTGAACGGGATTACGGTGAAGAATAGATACCCTCTTCCAAGAATTGATGATTTATTTGACCAACTTCGTGGGGCTCAATTCTTCTCTAAGATTGACCTTCGATCTGGTTATCATCAACTGAGGGTGAAGAAGGAAGATATTCCAAAGACTGCCTTCCGATCAAGATATGGGCATTATGAGTTTACTGTTATGCCCTTCGGCTTGACTAATGCTCCTGCTATTTTCATGGATTTGATGAATAGAGTCTTTAAGGACTACCTTGATAACTTTGTGGTAGATTTTATCGATGATATTTTGATATATTCAAAAAGTCGTGAGGAGCATGAAGATCATCTAAGGGTTATATTGAAAACTCTGCGGAAGGAGAGGCTCTTTGGGAAGTTCAGCAAGTATGAGTTTTGGTTACAACAAGTGGCTTTCTTGGGGCACATCGTAACCAATGAAGGAATCTCGGTTGACCCTGCAAAGACAATGGTTGTGGAGGAGTGGCCTCAACCCACAACAGTAACTGAGATTCGTAGTTTCCTTGGTTTAGCGGGATATTATAGGAGGTTTGTGAAAAACTTTTCACGGCTTTCTAATCCACTAACCAAGTTGACTCGAAAAGGGGTTAAGTTCATCTGGACAAAGGAGTGCGAGGAAAGTTTCCAAGAGCTGAAGAAGAGATTGGTTACTGCACCGGTGTTAACACTACCCTCTATCGGAGAAGGATTCGTTATTTTTAGCGATGCATCTCTGAAAGGGCTTGGGTGCGTCCTCATGCAGAATGACAAAGTAATTGCTTATGCATCTCGACAGTTGAAGATTCATGAGCAGAATTATCCTACGCATGATCTAGAGCTGGCGGCAGTTGTTTTTGCTCTAAAGATATGGAGGCACTATCTTTATGGGGAGAAATGTGATATATACACTGACCACCAAAGTCTAAAGTATATTTTCACTCAGAAAGAATTGAACATGAGACAAAGGAGATGGTTGGAGCTTATTAAAGACTATGATTGTTCAATTCATTATCACCCTGGAAGAGCAAACAAAGTCGCGGATGCGTTAAGCAGGAAAGATCCTGTTGTTCTGGCAACAATGAGGATCCTGGGAGATCCCTTGATTAAAGATCTAGTAAAACTGGACATGGGAATTATAAGGAAAGGGACATCATCAACCCTATTCCAAATGATTTCTCAACCTTCATTACTAGAGAGGATCAAGAAGGCTCAAAAAGAAGATCCTTTGCTGCAGGAGAAGTTTGAGGCTGTAAAGGATGGGAAGTTCCCTGATTTCAATATTGATCAAGAAGGTGTATTGAAGTTTCGTACAAGACTATGTGTTCCATCTATTCCGGAGATAAAGAAAGAACTGATGGATGAAGCTCATAGCTCTACCTTCTCTATACATCCAGGAAGCACTAAGATGTATAGAGACCTTCATGATCATTATTGGTGGGATAACATGAAGAGGGAGATTGCCGATTACACTACAAGGTGCCTGGTGTGTCAGCAGGTAAAGGCAGAAAGACAACTTCCTAAGGGGGTATTACAACCGCTACCCATACCAGTATGGAAGTGGGATAATATCACCATGGACTTTGTAACTGGTCTCCCAAAAACATCCAAAGGAAACAATGCGATATGGGTTATTGTGGACCGTCTCACCAAGACAGCCCATTTTATCTCTATTCGGGAAGATTTCTCTCTGGATCAGCTTGCCAAGATATACGTGAAGGAAGTGGTAAGGCTGCATGGGGTACCACTATCCATCGTATCTGATCGTGACCCAAGATTCACATCAAAATTCTGGAGAAGTCTTCAGCATGCTCTGAACACTGAATTGAATTTTAGTACGGCCTATCATCCTCAAACTGATGGCCAATCTGAAAGGACTATTCAGACACTCGAAGACATGTTGAGATTATGCTCAATGGAATTTAAAGGTGGATGGGATCAACACCTCCCATTAGTTGAGTTCTCCTATAACAATAGCTTCCATGCGAGTATTCAGATGGCACCCTATGAAGCTCTGTATGGAAAGCGGTGTAGAACTCCTACTTGTTGGGATGAAACTGGTGAGAGGAAGCTTCTTGGGCCTGATCTCGTGCAAGAGATGACGGAACAGGTTCATGCCATCCAACAACACATAAAGGCTGCTCAGAGTCGGCAGAAGAGCTATGCTGACAATCGTCGAAGGGACTTGGAGTTTGGTGTTGGTGACAAAGTCTTCCTTCGAATTTCTCCATGGAAGAGAGTCATGCGGTTTGGGAAGAAATGGAAGCTCAGCCCTAGGTACATTGGCCCCTATGAAATCCTTGATCGCATAGGAGCAGTGGCCTATCGTCTAGCACTTCCACCGAACCTAGCTCAAGTTCATGATGTCTTCCATGTATCTCTCTTGAGGAAGTACATACCCGACCCTTAGCATGTACTGAACCCAGAGGTGGTACAACTTGAACATGACCTCTCTTATGAAGAGCAGCCAGTGGAGATCTTAGACCGTAGAGACAAGGTCCTACGAAACAAGACTACCCACCTTGTGAAAGTGTTGTGGAGGAATCACAAGTATGAAGAAGCGACTTGGGAGCCTGAGGAAACGATGAAGCAAAAGCACCCTCACCTTTTCGACTAGGCCTCAAGTATAAATTTCGGGGACGAAATTTCTTAAGGGGGGAAGAATGTAACGACCCAATCTTTTTGAGTAGTATATTAACTTACTCTTATTGATTTAATAAGATGTTAATGGTTAATGCAGAAAGAGGAGTCGATGGCTTCATCCAGTAGACTCAACCCTTGTGAAGCCCACTTATCAGAGCTTGGGAAGGAGGTAGCATCTGTGGGCTTCGCTTTGGACCAAGCCCAAGACGAGCTCCAGCGTGTCAAGCTCGAACGAAAACGCTTGCAGGAGAAGTTCAAGTTAGTGGAGATTGCTACTAGGGCAATGTTATCTGAGACTCCCTCAGATTCTCTCACCATAGCACACCTTACACTTAGGTCTTATGCCAGTGTTATAAGGGGCTATGTGATGAGACCCTAGTTTCCTTGTGTAATCCTTTCGGGTGAATAAATTGAGATTTCTTCCTTTAGTGATGTTTGTGAAATTTCAAATGTCTAGACAATTTTAGAATGTATTTTATTGATGAATTTTGAAAAAGGGATATTCTGAAATATATATGTAAACCCTAAATAACTAATGATGTGTAATGATTTTCAAAAAATGGTCTTCTACAAAAGTGTTCATTAAGGAATTTGGAGTCTAATAAGATCAACTTAATTTTTGATGAATAGTAAATTATGAATAGTGATTTTACGCTTAGGATTAGTAATATGACCAAATGGATTAGTAATTTCACTCAAAGAAAGTTTTAATATAATTTAGACACCTAGATTAAGTAATGTGATTCAATAAAATGGTTAAATAACGGCTTCATAAATTATTATTCAAGTATCAGTTTTTCGGATGAATAGTGTTTTTTAATTAAAAATTTAATTAAAAATAATTAGAAAATTATTTTTATAAAAAGGACTTTATTTTTGAACTCAGAGCATCGATATTATGTTAAGGTAAATTTTGGGGATTTTTCTGAAAAAAATGAATTTTCGATGAATAGTGTTTTTATTTAAAAATTAAATTAAAAATATTTAGAAAATTATTTTTATAAAATGGATTTCATTTTTGAAATCAGAGCATTGATATTTGGTTAAGGTGAAATTTTGGGATTATTCTGAGAAAGTTGAATTTTCGGTGAATAGTGAAAGTATAGTTTTTAAGTTACGGGTGTTTAATGACATCATTAAATGATGTATTAAGTATATAATCAATATGGTCGAATTATGAATAGTAGGATAAGGTGTGAGGTGTCCCAAGTGGCCAATACCATGGGCAAATACCATGGGCAAGCCCATGGTTTTGCCAAAACCACTAGTGAGGTGTCCCTTGGCCATTAATGCTTTGTCCCCTCACTTTCCCTATAAATACCCACCCTTTCCTCCCTTAGTTTTCACTCCCAACTCTCCCCCAACGAAGTTCTGGTCTTCTTACCTTCCAAGGAGTCCTCCCAAGGTGCCCCAAGCCCTCAAGGTCCAATCCTTTGAGTTTCAAGAGTCACATTTTAAGGTAAGGGATCCGACCCCTCTCTTTCTTTTCATGTAATCCCTTTTATGTCATCCCTATTATGCTCCATGTTTTTATGGGAGAGGATGTTCTTTTATATTCTTCTTACTGCCCTTTCATTTTTATATGATGAGAGATCCCCTCTTACTCTCATCATTTCGTTTTATGAAAGTTTAAGTGACGCCGTTAGGCTGCCGAATTTTAAGGGATTCTTTCACCCTTCACATTTTTCAAGTTCGATTTTCATGTCATGTCTTTCAAGTTCCTTTTTGTTATATTGGGGTATGATCTCTATATCTATCATACTGATCTCTTATGATCATATGATGAGGGACCCTATTTGATCTTGTCAAATCATTTTCTTTTGAAGTTAAGAGACGCCGTAAGGCTGCCGAATTTTCATAAGAGAAATCTAATCTTTTTTCCTTCCATGTTTTTCCTTTCAAATGGTATGTCCCTCAAATTTCATTACCATGTCCATATGTCCTTCTTATTCTTTCACCCTACTGTTTTATGGATCATTTATGAGTGGGTGACCCATGTCCCCTCTCATTTTAATGTTTTCTAAAACCCCGAAACTTAGCCGTTATGCTGCAGAATTCTCGTCTCAAAATGCCTCTCTTTTCTCAAAATTATTTTATGTTATAAAGTGAATACTCAAAGCTCCTATTTCTAAAGGGGTATTCACATATATGTAAAAATGTTCTATTTTAAATTCTGGGATTTACATACATGATACCCGCTTTCCCTTTCCGTGGGTTTAAAGTAACGTAAAGATCATGTCTTTAAAGCAGTTTTTGAAACGTTATGATTATGAAATGAAACCCATTTGTTTTTTGCTATATGGGTTATTTATGAAATGTTTGATGATGATATATGTGGCTCACATGAAAATAAAGACAAATTTAAGGGTGCGCCCTGATAGCGCTCCAATGCATTGGGTAAAGACTTAATCTCTAGAGATGACCATTTTAACGACGCCTTGGTGAATAACCTTGGTAATTTTTAACGACACCTTGGGGATGGACCTTGGTGAAACGAAACGATTGTCAATATTAAATGTTGTAGCCACATCTTCAAGTTATGAAAATTGATTATTTTTATTATGATGTATCTCATGAATTCTTTCTCATGCCTTAAAGTTCTTTTCATGTCCTTATTGAATTATCTCAAGTTCACTTGTAAAATGTTTCTCTTGTTTCCCTTACTGGGCCTTCTGCTCACCCTTTATTTTGATGTATGTCCCCAGGTTATGAGATGCATAATGAACATAGGATGAACTAAAGGAGAAGCCTTTCAAGTGTTTAAGAAGAATGTTTTTATGTTTTTTTATTATGTATTATGATCCTTGTTTCCAAGACACTAAACCTTAACGATCCTCAGTTCCGTGTAATGAAATGAAAGTTTATGTTATAAAATGGCGGGATGCTATAGTGGAGAGTTTTGGGTAGTTATATGTGCATGATATCATATGCCTTCATGGGGGTTCCCTTGATGATTATCCCTAACCATGATGCACGGTTTACATAATGGTTGTGGAGAGTTCTACAGGATATATTCGGGAACTAGATGAAGATGAATATATCCTTTAACCCTCAAATGAATGGGTAGACCAAGCACATTATCTAGGTTTTGGAGGATATATTAAGGCCTTTCGTGCTAGACTTTTTTTAGAGTTGGGAGGATCACTTAACCTTGGTAGAATTTTTTTATAATAATGGTTATCACTCTACTAAAGGTATGCCACCTTTTGAGGCCCTGTATGGGAGACACTATAGGTCACCCTTATGCTAGACTAAGATTAGTGAGGCGTCTTTTGTGGGGCTAAAGATAATATAAGAAATTATAGAGAAGTTCTAGGTGATCCACAAGTGGATGAGGACAACTCAGAGCATGAAAAATTCTAATGTAGATCGATGTGGTGGGAACTTACAGTTTAGAAAGGGATACCAAGATTTCCTAATAATCTCCCCTTGAAAAGGATTATTGATATTTTTCTAGTGATAAAAGCTACCTCCAAGGTTGATCGAGACATTTGAGATCCTCTAGAGTGTTAGTGAGGTTTCTTATCACCTCAATTTACCAGCAAAGTTGGAGCAAGTTCATGACATCTTCCATGTATCGTATAGCTAAGTAAAAAAGTGCTTGATCACACACACTTTATTAACTATGGTGATCAGGATATTTAGGATGGAACCACCTTCATGGATCACCTAGTGGTGATCAAGGATCGATAAGATAAAATCCTTTATGGATAGACCATTCCCCTTTTTCATGTGTTGTGGCAACATGAGAGCATGTAGGAGATTTCCAAGGAGTGGGAGAGCCAAATGTGGGCTCTCTAATCCCACTTTTTTCCTAGTTTTTTCTTTTCAAAGACAAAAATATTGAAGGAGTTAATAACATAGAGACCCTATTTTTTCATTGTATGATATTGAAATATATCAAGTAATATATTTGGATCCAAGAGATGAGATGACTTGAATTTATGAGGCCCTCTATGCCTAGAATTAATTTTATAAAAATATTATATATTTTTTATATCAAGTACATTTCATTTTTCAGGAATAATAGGATATATCCTAAAAAGAGTATTGAAATTGAAATCTAAGACCACAGATGAATCAGGAGCATAGGATTTTCCTTAGGTGTGGCCTAAAGTTGATCGGTGATGGATGTTTGAATAAAGTGGAAGTTGGCAGGTACGCTCAGTGGATTTATTAATTTATTTTTTCAGTTAATTCCATAAATCAAAAAAAGTTGTTTCCTTTATAAATATGTTGTTATTTCAAATCACTAGGGTTAGTCTCATAACATTGGGATATTTAAGATGAGGAATCCACCATTCTTCCTTGGTGGATTGAGATTGGACAAATATAAGCTTTCATATCCTAGTTAATTGATATACAAGAAATGCAATGGATCTTCCCCAACATTGGAGACTACATTCTTCACCAACAAATGATCCAATTTCGTGGTAGGACTCATCATTTTTTATTCCTCCTTTATAATTAAAATTTTGAGCGTGATCAAAACCTTATCTCATGATCTATATTTAAACAAATCTATTGCATGAGCTCATGTATCAAATTACTTTTTATATTCAATTTATCCCTATTGTTTCTTGTTTATCAACCCATATATCCCCAAGATATATTATTTTCCCAATAACTCTTGGCCAATGATTTTTTGACATTAATTTTTTTTCTTCCACCATAATTCTTCACGTTCTTTATTATAGACCTATGGATCTGTGATTAGACTTTTTGAGCGACATCAAGCATGATAAAACCCCTAGATTCACAATAGATTCACATGTGACAAATGTATTTTTATGTTGAGGATAGATTCTAATGATTTTCAAGATATGCGAGATCATTTCCATTTATATTTGATATGTGACTAATCGGTAGTGATGGGAGGTGCATGGGGCGTGCAGCGGACCACCATGGATCAACGAATACTATTTTCCAGCTATAGGAGGGACAAAATCAATGTTCGGAGGTGAATACAATTATTTACAGGTGTCTTATAGGTATTATTAGTCATAAAAATGGTGTATCTATAGAAACACGTCGAGATACATAGTTTTTGGGAAAATGAAACTTTACACAGTGTAGTTTAGAATAACACACTACGTGTTATTTAGAAATCAATAGCACTAAGGTTTCCAAGAGAAGATAAGTATCACATGTCATGTGGGACCCTCACATTCTATGTTTCCCATATCTGGGGGCCCACTATGTACTACTTGAGTACACAAACATAAACATGGCCCGAAGGACACATGCATGACTAGAGGAACACAGCTTGGCCCTAGGTGGCCCAGACACACCGTGTAGTTCCCTTACACATCATGTCATACTACATGGCTAGTGAGTTTTGTGTTATTGATGAAAAAAGTAGAAATAAGATCGAGGTCTCATGTTAGGGGTACCAGATACACGCCATGTAATTCTTTTTTTAGGAACCTTATACCTATCGTATATCATTTAATTGGACTTGTATTTCAGCCCCATTGGTAAACTATCCTGAGTTTTTTTTCACATAAAACCTGATGGTATCCTTTATAGTGATCGTTGAGATACGATGTGACATGTTACGTGCATGAGGCTTTTTTAGGTAGTGATTGATGATGGTAGTGATCAGAAAGGATCATTAGAGTGGAAACCTCCTACATAGATAGGTTATGGGTCCTCTATACATAGAGTGAAACCCCCCTAACAGACTAGGGTGTGGGTCCTCTATATACCCATAATGTGGATCCCTCATGCTATTACAAAGAATGGGTCCTCTACCTATAGAGTCGAACCCTCTTATTGGGATAGGTCATGGGTCCTCTATCTATAGAGTGGAACTCCCCTAATGGACAAGGTCATGGGTCCTCTATCTATCCACATAGCGGAACCCCCTTATGGACTAGGGTGTGGGTCCTCTATTTGTCCATGGAGCAGAACACCACTATGGGGACAATGAATGGGTCCTTTATCCATCTTATGAGTGGAACCTTACTATTGGGAAAGGGCATGGTTCCTCTATCTACAGAGTAGAACCCCCTTGACAGAATAGGGTGTGGGTCATCTGTCTATCCATAGAGCGGAACCCTTCTGCTAGAAAAGGGCATGGGTACTCAATACATAGAGTGGAACCCCCCCCCCCCATAGACTAGGATATGGTTCCTCTATATATCTATTGAGTGGAACCCTCCTACAATACAAGGTCATGGGTATGCAGTCCAGATATTGTGCCAATTTGATTGTGAAATATAGTGGCGAGGTGTGGCTTCACACGGTTACTCTTCGGACATACATGTTATATTCTAGGAATCAATAATGGACCCCTTTGAAACTATTATCATACTTTTTTCTTAATTTGTCCTGTTAGATGGAGATCTCATTTCTCTCCCATGTAGGTTTATTTTCTGAGCATATATATACATACTTGTTGTGGGATTTAATTGCATTATATGGGTTTCGATGTCTACTTCTATCATGTATCATATTTATCCCTCTTCATCTTTCATGGAATCATATTGGGTATATATATACTCACCACAATAGGGTATTTTTCTGCTTGTGTTGTGTCTTATGCAGATGAAGTACAAGTTGATAGTGATTACAAAGGAGCTTATATATACCCTGGTGAATTGGACCGTGTGAGGTGTTCGGGGATTGGATATCTAGATTAGAGCTCTCTCATAATTTACTTTTCCAATTATTACCAAGTTGGGTCAAGTTTCTGGTTGGACATGTATGTCTTCCCATTACTTTTCAGATTATGCTAGCGTAATGTTATATTTACTAGGGGTTGTTGCATGCATGGTTGTTACACTAGATGTTTCTATCTTTTATATTTATTCATATTAATTTTTTCATGGATATAGTTGGGTGTGTGCATATAGGTGCATTATTAAAAGGCCTCCAATATTAGTTATTCCTTCCATTGTTGGTCACCAGCCCTTGGCCTATAGAGGTGAGCTTTTGGTAGTTGTGACTCGAACTTTCGCTGATAACGTTGGCCCTGGTGGGTGGGTTTTTCACATAGAATTACTAATTTAACATTTCATAATCTGAATAATTTCATAAAAACAATTGTTTTCATTAAATAAATTCTTATAAACATTCATGTAAGGAGATTATTAAAAATTAAATACGTCTTTCATGGAGGTGATAGAAAACACGTAACATGGGTGACACTTTCCTTTTCTAATGGATGGGAGGGAAATAGATAATGGATTTTCTATAAACATAAAAAACTAAATATAATAATGATACTTATTTAATTTTTTATTATTTTTAAAATATTTTTTGAGGATAAATATAGATAAGAAAATGTTATGGTGTGGATAGAACTCAATTTGAGGACTTGATTCTTCCCTTAGAGGACTTCTTGGAGATAGAGGATTTACAGCATCTTTTTGGGTCTATAAGTTACCAAACATGGAATGTGGGTCTAGAGGTGTTAAAATGAGAATAGTTTTAAGTGAATTTAAAATGATAAGTGTGGATTTATATGGATGAATGTGAGTACCTTTTTTAAGTGAAAAGGGGGAAATTTATTTAGAAGATAAAGTTAGGTGGGAGGTAAAGATGGAATCATAAGGGAGTTGGGGGTTTAGATAAAGAAATATTAGTGAAACATGAGTGTATGAATTTTCCACCTAAAAAAGTTATTCTATATGGTATATGTTTCAAATTAATTTAAAAATATTCAAGCTACTTTAAATTACCCCTTTTACATTTATTATTCATAGTAAAGTTTTTACCATAGTAATTATTTTTAACTAAAAATATAAGATGACCCTTCCTACATAATTTCAATAAGATGAATCATAATTTTGGATATTTTCAATCAAAATAAATTTATAAATATTATACAATTAACATTTAAATTAAATTAAATGATATATAAAAATCAATTTTTGAAGAAGAAAAAAATTTATACGTAAAGTGTTTTTTATTTTTATTTCCTATAAATTAAATATTAAATTAATGTTAATATATTTGTTTATATGTTTAAAATCATATTATAATCATAGAAAATACATAAATTTTTTTTATTTATATTAAAATTTACACCATGTTTATAAAAAAATTCTATGACAAATAATTGTTTTAATATTGTGACTTATATTTACTTTGGTAACTTATTTTTATATTGCAAATGAAAATGATATTATTAGCAAATTTAATGTGAAGATTAAAAATATGGAAAATATTTATTAACATATCTTTCCATAAATGATAAAAATTAATTTTAATATAACCATGCATATTGCATAAAATAATTTTATGATAAATTTATCTTTTAAGAATAAATGAATTTATTCATATTACATGTCTTTTAATAACTATTGTATGAATGATAATTTAATTTTTTATATATTATAAATGAATTTAATTAAATTCAATATTTAATAAATATTAATTAAAAATATAAAATAATTAAAAAAAATTATTTATTAAATAATCTTCACAAAATACTATTAAAATTAATTATTTATATTCTAAAATTTCACTTGTATCAATCCATTGACATTAATATCTTTATTTATATTTTATTAATGCATCATAAAATACAATAATAATAATAATAACAATATGTAACGCACAAAAATATGTTTAAAAATAAATTTTTTTAATTAACTATTATATTTTTATTTAATTGTTTATTATTTGTGAATTTTATTATTTTAATTTTTTTACTGAAAATAAAAAAAATTGTATACCTATAGGATAAATTTATATCCAATTAATATATTTCCAATGACCAAATTTTCTTTTATGATGGTCATATTTCCCCCATTACATCCTATAAATTCATGTCATTCCAACTTCTTAAATCATACTTCTCATTCCCTTCATTTTCATCTTATATTTCACAACATGATTTATCCTTTCATGAGGTTCTCTAAAATTATAGATTTAATTGTAATAATTATGATTATCCAGGGTGAATATAATCAGGGGGATGTCCTAGTTTTAATGAAATTATTTTTTCTATTTATTATCCCATTTTACTTTATGCACTTTTAATAGAAGTAATATTCCATTGTATGTAAACTTCCATTGTATGTGACACATAGTTTCATGTACCCTTATTATAATGTTCCAATTTGAATGAATAAAGTGTTAGTTTAATAAAAATAATATATGAATCATTTCTAAATCAATTTTAATTCTTTTTTAAGTATTAGAAAAACATTCTTACAAATTATATACATCTAATTTAATGAAATATAAGGGGTACAAAGTCCGGTGGTGAAAAAATAAGACTAAATCTAATATATTTTACTTGAACAATATTGTATCCTAGTTCTTGGATTAGTTTACTTATTAAATACTTGCTCACTTTCCATGTTGTTTTTTATCATACTTGAATGATACAATGGTTGGTTATATGTTGATTATAATTATAAATCTCTTATGGAGATCATATTATCATCTTGTTATATAATGGATTATAAATGATATCTATAATCATGTGGTCTTTATCATGTCTACTATTTTGAAATATATTGATCATGATTAGAGAATTGTATAACTACTTTATAAAAGGTCAATCATGTTTACTGTTATCTTAGAGCATGTAAATTGCTTTCCTGGTATAACATGTAGATGATGTTATATTTTACTATAATAAACTAATTAAATAGTTGTATTAACTATTGACATATATGTTTGAATTGAATGATTTTTAAACCTAAATATGGGACACCCCTTCCCCATTTCCCTAATTGGGGTGCGCCCTTGGTGCCATGACTATTGTATACAATTTTCCCTACTCACAGGATGGAGGTTTTCTCATGAATTACATGAGAAGAAATTTTGTGTTCTTATGTAGTAGGGATGGGATTCTGACTGGCCCTAGCCTACTAATCATAGTTTCCATGTATTGACCCAAAGTAGGTAGTATAAGTATGGTCACTCTTAGTAAGAATTTAGTGCTCACACCCTATATAGACACATCGGTGGACATATAACTTCCATTTTTATTATTTTCATGTACTTATAAGTAAATTACTAGCTATTATGACTCTATGTTTGATCACTTGGGACCATCATAAGACTATTAAAATTACCCACTTCAGAATTGGATCTATTTGGGATTGTAAGAAACTATGATTTACACATCGCGTATTCCCCCCAAGTATATCCTTTTTATTAGGCCCTATTTGGAAGGAAGTTTATTATTTCTAATTTACACACTATATGTTTCATATTTTTTTATTTTCATTAATATAAATATTAATGGTATATTTTGAATCATATTACTCATATATGACCTTTTAGTTTCTTTTTATTCCTTTAGAACATATTAATTATAATAAATTCATGCCATATTACCATTAGAATCTTTCTATGAAATTTAATTCTAAATAAGTAGTTCAATCATTCTTTAATAATACTTCAGGACTTGTGGTGTTCTTATTAACCCCTTATGAATTAAGAATTACGTTGTGGGTTGGTAGAATCCTTATTTAGTGCACCCTATATGTATCTAGGTTTGGGTAACTACAAAATGGTATCAAATTGATGTTAAGATTTAACAGATTTTATTTTCTTATATTGGAGGCCATAATATAATAATTTTATTGGTAATACATAAAAAAGGTGTTATTTACCTCTTATGTAAGAAGATCAAGTTACAAGTGGATGTTCAAAATTTTAATGTAATCTATATGTTTGAGTGAGGTTTTTATTTTTTATCTTGGGTATAACATAGGGGACCACAAGATGTGTATATAGGTATCATCAATGATTCGTGCTTAATTTTTTTTCATGCATCATGTTATACACTAATAAAAAGGAATACGTTGGATATCATGCCACGGTACACTCTCGTATATGCTTGTTATATTATATTTTGGTCCAAATTCATTCTGTATTGACTAAAACATAAAAAATATATAAAAATATAATTTTTATATACATATATATATATATTAGGGATGATTATTTTCAAAATAAACCAATAATTAATTCCTTTGATTGAAATAGTTTTCAATGTTTATTGTTTCACAGCTGAGAATTACATTATTTTTTAGTTTATATTTTTGTTAAATATCCGAAAATTGAGAAATATTTTTAGTTTTCTAATTTATTTATATTTTCAAGTATTTTCATATTATACTAGTGATCATTTTTCTTATTCCCTATGTGTTGATTTTTTTCTTGAAATTATTTTCAAAATGAATCAATAGAACAAACTCATCACTTCTTTATGGTTGTGTCCAAGTGGAATCTATGTAATCTATTATAGGTCACCATAAGGAGTATATTAGTTCCATCAAGTCAAGGAAACTATTTTATAATATTTGGTTTTAAATATTTGGGAAATTTATTTCATCGAAATGTGTTTAAAAAGGTGATTTATTTTGAAAAGGGAGTTATATTTTCTTGAAAATTGGTGTTTTATGTAGTATGATATTCAAAAAAAACTGGGTGTTTCCAAATTTTAATTTCAATTTGAGGTCCTCTAAATAGGATGGTTCTTGGCAGAAACCTATTTTACTATCACTTGTGTTTAAAATGGGGAACGATATTTTTGAACTAAATGGTTGATTTTGAAAATGGAATGGGATAGTGATTCTAGAATTTGATTCAATAATAATTTTAAAATGAAATGGAATTTAATATATACCAAAATATAATCTATATTTTAAATGATGTGATGTTTTATATAGGAAATAAAAAAAGAGATCACCTTTAACTAGAATTTTATAATGGTCTTTTCATAACTAAATGGGGTGACTTCATAAATGAATTAAAATATAGTTTTTGAAATATATAATAGTTATGTAATCCTTTTTCTGTTAAATTTTTAATAAACATAAACCCAATGGTAGGTCGTGCATAAGTAGACATAGTGTAATCCTATTTTGGGGAGTATCTTCTCTTGTATGATAATTAGTTTAAGGTATTTAGAGAGTCATACAGATGGTGTTACATCTTTCACTATTAATTTATTGTAGTGTTTTAGTTTATAGATTTGGTTTTAAGGGTTGGTAATAATAATTATGGTGTATAATTGATATTTTGTATTATTTTGATGGTTTTTATTGAAGAGTTTTTAAGAAATTAGTGATTTGGGTCAAATTTGGGAGTAATGAATTTTAAATGGGACAGATGGTTTTTGATATTATTCAAGGTGTTTTTGGGGTCATATATATTTTATATATTCATGGTTTGGTGATATATAGCGATAAATTAGTTTTATTTGGTGGTTTGAAGTGGATTTGAGAGTTGGGTGTCATAAATTTAATGGATACTTTATATTTTGTATTGGACACTTAGGGGTAATGAATCTTTGGGAAAGAATCTATAAAGAATTCATGGGGATGAGAATCAATATATTTGGAGTTTTAAATGAAATTTGTCCACACTAATTAGGTTATGATGTCATTGAGCTCCAAATTAGGAAATTATAATGAGTAAAGTATGTGTTCATTTGAATTTTGATTCTTTATTAGGGGATTTTTTTCAGTTGATGATTTTCATTAGAATATTTAGTTTGTAGAGGATGAATTCTTAGGTTTTTCTTCTTGATGAGGTTTAAGGTTCAATATATTTTTCAGAGTTTGGGGATGCTAATAAAGATGATTCACCTGCAATTTACTAATATAGGTGAGACTAAGTAACTGATTTACCTCATATAGGCTCTAGTTTCCAAGGGGTTCCACCAAGTATTTGATGGTACTTTATCAGGTACACAATAGACTATTACTAGTTTTTTTTAATTAAATAATTTTAAAATTTTACCCTTCATACATTTTTTCTTCTTCTATCCTCCAATATCAACCTCAATTATCTCCAATCATATAAAGGCCACTCCCAAGAGAACTACTGGACTCTTCTTCCTCCCTAATATTTCTCTTTATTTCAAGGTGAATCCATGGGATTTTTCATTTCAAATCTAAGTTAATCCTTTTTCTCTTCTATCATTTTCTCTCTACTTGTATTTTCTTTTAATTTTCTTTTTTATTGCTAGGTTTTATAAGATGAATTTCACAAGAGAATGGTGTAATTAATCCAACACCATGGTTCTTCCTCTTCTCTTACTTCAAGGATACATTTTTGAATTAATTTCTCACTTTTTTGTCTCCATTTTTATTGAATCTTTAGGTATGTTTTATGTTAGGGATTTTGGGATTACAGGGTTAATTTTTAGGAATTTTTTCTTGGAGTTGTTTGAGGTTCTTGTTTTTTATGTATTTGGGTTAATTTTGGTATTTGATTTCCTTCATCAAAAATATTTTTTATCCTTTGGTTATAGATATTATCTTATTAGGATTATCTAGTGATTGAATTTTTTTAAATAATTCCTTGGTGCTTCTTAGAAATGGTTGGAAATAAAAATAACACCTTTGGTATTGGTAGGTGGTATCAAATCACCAAGTGATTATCAATATATACATGAAACATGACCGCCTTCAGTGTTTTTCAAAAAAATTAAATAATATTTTTCATATTTTTAAGATATAAAAAATTTATTTTAAATAATATTTTATGTGATGGGTTAAATTTTTTTATGGGGTTTATTTGGAATTTTTTAATGAAAAATTATTCCCTCTACTTCATATTGAAATTTTTATTAAACTAGTTTGTAAATGGTAATCCCTCTAAATCCTTGGAATTTTTTAATCTTCCATTAATATGTAATCTTTGTAACCCATGCATATGTCATCTCACTAAACAATAATATCTCAATGTGTTAGAAAATATCCTTGTTATTAATCATAGGTCATAATAAATGCTCTTGGAGTTTCATTAATGAAGATACATTTAACATATTTAATAATACTCCTCAATATAATTGATAAAGAAGGATATGAGTTAGTATCAATTGTGTTATCGTCAATATAGAATTAATTTTACACTAATGGATAGAGTTCTCTCACAATAATCATTTTATACTATGGTGAGGTGTTTCAATTCCCTAAGTGTTAAAGGAATGATTGTACTTGTTTATTAAGGTATTTTATTTATGATTTTGGAATACTTATTGTTATATTTATTGTAAACATGTTCATAGATGAATTAGAATCTATTTAGAATTGATTTGGGATTAATAGGAATGAAATGAATGAAGTTATTTTGAAAATGAGAAAACCACATTATGAATAGTGGTGCTCACATCATATTATGGTTGAGTTAATATCTAATGAGAAGTGAATGTATCTTGAATGGGTATTTCTTGAGTTATTATTATGTGATAAGGAATCACATCATAACAGTTTTGATCATTCTATTAAGAAACTGATGGAAGGATAAGTTAATCTGAAGTGAGAAACATATATAATGTAGTCATCTTAAGATGCGGAAAGAATTTATCTATATTTAGAATCATTATTTCATGGATGGATGGTTTTCACTAATATTATTCATCTAAGTAATTATAAGAAGTTTAATATTTTTTGATAAACTTCTTGAGAGATATTGGTTCCATTGTAATTTAGGTGTCAGGTGGCATCATGCCATGAGGAAATGGTTCGCATTGAAATGTGATTCGAATTGAATAAGATCAGGATATAGTAAGTGAATCCATTCCACAATAATTTCAGTGATAAATATTTTAGGTTCTTCTAGTTCAATATATTTGAGGTATGACACACCATGATACTTTTTTCATGCCTCAATGGGTCTAACTATGAAAGATTGATGGATTGTTAGCTATATAAAAATAGAATTTTACTTTCCCAAATACAATTATCATGATATAAATAGATAAAAATATTTTAAGATAACACTAAGATCTTCAGGATTTAGTCTCTGATTTATTTAGGATCTAAGGATCATGCCACACTAGGAAGAATCAAACAAAAATGTAGGTTGATTTTATAAATATATGACCCACTTAGTGATAGTGATGTGTGATTAAAATGGGAGATTTTTAAAGAATAAAAAAACATTTCAATAATTATGTAGTATCATATTAATCCTAGGAAGAATAGTGAACACCAATTCTAAATTATACTGGCACCTGAGTTATAGAAAGTTGATAATGTTAAACTTTTGATTACTCATTTTTTATCTTATTATAGTATTTAAACAAAATAATCTTTCTCTTTTCCATATTACGATTATAATGAATAAGAATTTAGATAGTGGGTTCGCAATCACTCAACAAAATGTAATAAATACCAAATAAAAAGTAGAGTATAAATTATAAAATAACTTTTGTTTGTGTGTGTCCTTTCTCACTAAATCTCTAATTCTCATATCATCACCATAAATCTATACTCTCACTAATAGTAAATAGTAATCATGCAATTAGATAATTAGTGTTTTCAAAAACTATTAATTCATCCCCTACCCCACCCACCCACCCCCTCCCCCCACTAGTGGTGGTGTACTCTCTCTTAGCCATATCATTTGGTATCAGTCCAATATTGAAATGATTTGAGGTAATATTATCATAGCTAATATATTTCTTTAAATTTATCATATATTTGATTGAGGAGCTCCATTGAGTTAATGAATACAATAAATAAAAATGAATTACACATGTTAATTGGAATGAAATTCTATATATGGAGAGAAATTATGGTTTGATATCTTCCATTACTTGACCTAGACATTCTTCATATTAATAAGGATATTCTTAATATTCCCAAATTTAGATTGTCTTAAAAATATAGGTTAAGAAGAAATATTGAATCTTCAGAGAGAGTGAATTATTTTTTAAATTCATGACTCATAGAGAAAGAGTTTACATTAGTCATGGGAATAAAAAAATAGAACATAAATTAAACTCTATGATATCCATGAAGGAGATAATATAGTAAAATATTATCAGTTAAAAACCTATCAATATCAGTTAAAATATATCAAAATGGGATATGATAAATAGGTAGGCAAATTCTTTATTATAGTGAAAAAAAATTATAAACCCATTTAATAGATATGGTGAAATTCTTCAAGATTATAATATCTATAAGAAGATTATGAGAATCCACCTTGATAAATTTTATGTAATGATTCCATCCCTTGTGGGTCAATATTTATATGATTGTACCATCTATAAACTTAATAATTTTTTGACCATTGAAGTGATGAGAAGAGGGACAACCTTAAGGGGAAAAGGAAAAATAAAAAAGTTAGACATCGATAAATACTTCAAAAGGTTGAAATCATACAAAGTAAAAAATATCTTATGATGATGAAAAAAATTAAAAATATGATTCCATTGATTTTGAATAATTCATTAATTTATTCTTAAAAGGCATGAAATAAGGTAGAGGTATATTCAACCGAAATATACCATATAAATTCCTTAATCATGGAAAATTTTGAAATTTTTCGATATGATTTTCATAGATTCAGTGAGAAGTAGAGAAAGATGATCAACCAAAAACATTATCATGTAATAAAAATACTTCCAGTGGTCATACTAGATTATAATTCTTCCAAAGTAATGGAAAATATAATGCAATAAAGATGAAAAGAAATTATCACAACATGATGCATATCTTACGATGGAAAAATTGAAAGAGAAAAATAAAACATTAAGAATAAAGGAGAAAATATTTTATAGAAAAAATAGAATATTCCAATTATTATTGGAGTGAAGAATAGTAATAAGGGAGACATGAATAAAAAGTAGTGATGAGAAGAAAAAAATATAATTTCAACATAAAAAATTGATCATGATGTGCCTAAATGATAATATAAGAATTAAAAGTGAAAATAAATCATTGGTGAAGAAGAATGATTCATTAAGGAAATAAGTTAACTATTCAAAATCAAAATACATTTTGGACATGGTTATTGAGTTTAGAAGAAATATAGGATATCTTAATTCAATTATTGAAGCAATAGATAAAATTATTGATATTACCATTGAGAATATTATTTCCTAGAATGATAAATTAAAATATTGTGTGATGAATCAATTAGTGGATGAAAATTATTTGAGGAAATATAAAGATGTAGTGTTCAAAAATTAAGTGAATTAAGTTAAATAAATCACTTAAATAATAGATAAAGTTAATAAATAAAAATTCTTTGAGACACTTAGGATTCTAATTCCATTGGTTCCATCGGTGAAAGTAGAAAGAATAAGGTGATTATATCACCTAAAAAAATAAACCCACTTCAATGTTTGATAATAGTGATATAAATTAAAAAATAAAAGAGGGGTGGAATGAAAATAAAATTTAGACCAATTCTAAGAGAATTTTTTAGTTAAATTAAAAATATACTATGTTATATATGATTGAAAAACATTAGTGTATATCAAATTATAAGGAACCTCGATGAGCTGATTTTGATGAACATGTTTTTTATCATAAGATATTTCTCCTAAAATGGAATTTTTGGTGTTTTAGAGTATATAGTAATAAATAAAATGTGTGATGGATTAATATATCACTCCCTGAATAAAATAGAGGTGTTGAATTGAGTGGGATTAAATGATAAATTCCTAAGGTCTACCCAAGACAAGAACTAAAATAGAAGGTTCAATTGAAAAAATCCTTCAATTCTATTGAAAAATCTTTTCGGAGGTGTGATCAACTAAGAAACAATACCAAAATATTTCTTACCATACTACTATATAAATTCAATAGTAAATAAGGTTTAACATATTTTAATAGGAGAAATTATCAAGAGAATGAAATTATGGTTAAGGTAAATTATAAAGATATAAAATGAGAGAATACATGGATTATTCATAGTGTTTTCTCAGTATAAATTATTTGAAACAAAAATATCTTTAATAATAACCAATTATATGGTGGAATACCTATTTATTTTGAAAACGATGCATCACACAATGTAAAATGAGTTAGATACCAAAATATTTGAAAGAAAAAATCTATTTATGTTATATTTATAAATGGGTTGAGGTACAATATTTTTAGTTTTTCTCCACATATTGATTAAGAGAATGAGTTGATATATTAAAATAGTGAATGTGACATAATGTTTATAATGATGACATAATTATTATAAAGTTTTAATGAACAGATGAAAACTTCTTCCAGATTTTTTATCACCAAGATTATTATTTCTGGAAAATAAAGGATGAACCCCAACATTCATATATAAAACTTTAATATTTGAGTTAGAAGAAATGGATAAGTTTTTTGAAAATGATTTTGTGTGAAATCTATTGAAGATACAATGTGAAATACTCGATATATGTGTTAAATTTAATAAGAGAAATATGGTTAATAAGTTTCACATGATAGTGGAAATATATCGCAACATTTGACACCTATAGAGGGTAGGGGTGAATAGGGGTGTAAACCTTTTCCCCATGTTATTGGTAGCTAGTTCTCATTTTGTTAGGAACCCATTAAACTTTTTAGGGTCAGTTTCATATCCACCCAAAGAATACTGAAATGAAAACAAGGCGCAATGATTTTATATGGTTCCCCGCTAAGGGGTAGTCTAAAGAGCATACACACTGAATTGTGTCTGTGTACTAGAATACACTAATCTTAACTAGTTCAGTGGATATAATTATTTTGATATGGTCATTTTGTTCTAGTATCCATGCCTTCAAAATTTTAGTTATTGATTAGTACATTTCCATCCTTGGATAACTTATGATGACAACTCCTCTTCCAACTGCTTCAGATAGATATTTACTCAATTTATTAATGCGGAGGCCACTTTATTATCATCAAGAAAGTTTGATTTTATTTAAACCATGAATACTATAGTATGATTCTATAATCTAATCCATACTCACAATAAAAACCCCTAGTAATACTTTTTAAAAACATTATCTTTTTTTTAAAGTAAGATCACCTAGATATCTTCAATCTGGTGTGATTAGATTAAGTCCTTTTTCATAACATACTTCCCAAAATTTAACTCACTCACATGTCATTCACTTAACTCACATGTCTCATTTAACTTCTGTCATGAAATATATTTTCACTCAGGTAGGTTCACTCAATTATTACCCTTGGAATTATCTTTATAGAATTAAATTTTCCCTAATATATTCTATCAAGTCTAGTTTACAAAATTATGCTTTTTCAAGTGATACTTGAATGAAGAGTAGGCCTCTAATACTACTCCAAGTATTATTTAATTATTAATAAATGGAATAATCCATTATTTATAGGAAAACCTCAACCTTCATGTATCTTTATTCCATGATGAATCAATCATGAAAATTTAATTCTATGGTTCTTGACAAGAAATAATTTCCCAGTTTTCATACAACTGACTAGTGTGAAACTAGCTAACTAGCGTATAACATGGACAGTGTGTAGCCCTTAACTAGCATGACCCATTACTAGTACAAGTAACCTTTAATAGCATTAAACTGTTTCATTTTCACTAAAATAAACCTTTAAACATTACTTTGGTAGATTATATCCCTCTAAACTTCATCAAAGATTCACCCATTATATCAAAATCGCAAGAAGTTTATTGAATCATTTACTAATACCGAGCTTCCTTAACACTACAGGTTTTTCAAATAAGACTCAATCCCCATAACCTAATTCATTGTGACTATATTGATAAAAAACATAACATAAAAATCAATCTAGGATCACCTTGGTTCCAAAATTATCCCCCTTTGATTTTGTTGGAAATATAAAGTGAGATTCAACTCTCTAAATCTTTTATTGATTCTAGATGACAATGGAAAAAACTATTCATCACTGTAAGTATATGTGAGAACATGTTGGTGTAAAAAACAAGAGTTCATGGGATTAATCTATTCCTCATTTCATTAATCATTTTAGGACTCCCCTTTTCATCCATATCGATTAATTACATTCCCCATTGATCGTATCACCCCTGAATTTAACACCATTTACTCCACCTTAATGATAGAATCTCATCACGGATATCATTTTCTGGGAAATAAATTCTCGCTATAATTTCTAAAGTATATTAATTGTCCCTCTTTGATAATAAATCTAAATGTGAAGAACTTTTAAAACACAAAACCACCATATAAAGAAATAGATTCAAATAGGGAGAGGGGATATATCAAAACCTCCTCAAGTTAAGGGTGGTGGTTTAATTCCAATATTCAACTGATGACTCTCAAATACTAGTGTCCAATGTCTTGGTCATGATTTCTACTACATTTTTATTAGTTCCAACATGCTCCAATTTTACAATTCCTTACTATACTTTTTCTTTAATAATGTGACACTTGATCTAAATATTCTTTTTATGAGAGTTTTGTATAATAATTTTAATGAGATCAACTTCACTAATGTTATAATATAATATCACCATATACTATTTTGGTTCTTCACCAATATCTTCCAATTGTTTCATCACGTATAAAATATGATTGAAAACTTTGGTTACTGAAATGTATTCTTATTATTTTATGCTCAGGAAAGTAATTTAATTATTTTTTTCAATCATCCTACATAATTATTTTCAAAAAATAATGCACCACCAATTTTGTAATTTCGATCCATCACATCACTATCCTAGCCAACATCAATAAAATTTGATAACACATAATCATTCCCAGAATCAAAAAATCAAGAAAAAAATAAAGTGTATCCCTAATGTACCACATGTAATTTTTTAATTTTTTTTTATATTAACTTATTTTAGGTTACATTGAAAATAGGTTTTCAAATATATAAGAAATATGTTATTTGGTTGAGTATCAATCAAATATACAAATATTCCAATTATCCTCTTTTATATAGTAGGATCTATAGATTTACCATCCTCAAGATTAACATGTTTAGTTCCCACCCCAATCAGATTTAACATTGGTTTGGAATTGTTCGTGTCAAAATGTTTTAGTATCTCTCTCATAAACTTATCATGGGAGATAAAAGTGTATCTCTCCTTTTTAACCACTTAAATCCTATAAAAAGTATGTAATTTCAACAATAATGGAAATTTGAAATTATAAACTTTTCAAATTAGAAAATAACTCTAAAAATTATTATAAGGCCCCAGCCTTAAACCTTACTTAATCTTGAGTTATTACAAGATTACACATTGAGGATCTTTTCAGGTTTAGAGTTTTAGAGAATTAGATCATGAAACTTGCATTACATTCCACATTTAAACAAAGTGGTTACATAAAAGACAATATTCATTATTCCCATCAACGGAAACCTATTTAAAATAAAACACGAATTCTTTCTTGACACATCCTTCACACTATCATCACATCATGTACCTTTCCCTTGACCTGTGAAAAACATTTCAAAAACTTGGGATGAGCATAAAAAGCTCAGTAAGGGTTATAAAAATATGGAAAGGAAACATGAGTTCATATATACATAAGAATGAAATCATACTTTACCCATAAAACTTAGGCACTTTAACATACCTCATCAAACCATGAATAAATCATAGAAAAAATAAGACATAAAGGTAACTTGAGGCATTCATAACATTCTTACGTAGGGAGTAACCCTCTTGGTTACGTTTGGAATACCCATCACAGTATATTCCCTAAATCTCTTCGGAGAAACCTTAACGTTTCACTCCTTCGCGTTACCCAATGCATTGGAGAGCTATATCGGGCTCACCCACCCTTAGTTTATCACGGAACCACCCGTTTTCATAACAATGCCCAAGAACCATAACATAAATGTGTCACATAAAACATGCATAAAGGAAACATAACATTTCCACATTTCAATCACAATATAACATTTTAGTATATTTAAATAATGAATCCATTCAAAAAGAAACCCTTTCCAAAACCATTTAAAACATTTAATAAAGAGATTTTTGAATCAAAGTGTCCCATACCACCTTGAAGCTTAAATTTTTAAACCATTAATATCCATATAAATAAATCCTTAAAATCATTTTGAAAACATGGATATTAATAAGAACAAATAATTAAAACATTTAAAACGATATTTTGGTTAAAGGGGTTTTACCAAAATTAGAGACACTTGAATACAATAATTGAGGAATAACATTTAGTCAGAACTTTATAATATCACGAGAATAAATGGATTCATGATATAATACTCCAAAGGACAGTATATACACCATATAAGAGTGAACTGGTGCATAACAACAATGAACCCTCAATAGAAATGTCAAATGTGACGAAATCCCTTATAAAGAAGGTATCCTTAAATTAAGGACAAATCAATCTCAAAAATATGTGTGAAAAATATGAATACACCCAATATAAGTGGAAATTAAGTTTAAAACAATAAAATTTCATTCACACATATCCAATGGATGACATATTCAATGACTACATGTTGAACCCAATGAAATCGAAATTGGATTGAAAAGTTCCCTTGACAGCCTAACGGCATCACATCAAAATGAGTTGATGAGAGATAAAAAAATGTATCTTATCACTTGGACATAAAATTTACATCAATAAGTATATATGAGAACATATCCCAACATAACAATATGTAATTTAAAAGACCCAACAAAGAAGTCTTTTAAGAAGAGGAGGGTGAAAGGTTCCCTTACCGACTTGGGTATCTTTCAAAACATACACCCCATGAAAGAAGGACAATAAATCATTGATGTAAATACTCATAAACGAAAGTATATTACACAAAGAGTAGAATAATGGACATTACATACACCACTCAATGGAATTTGTGGCAAATGTAGCATAAATCTCACGGGAATAAAAGTGAGATGAAAAATCCCTTACGAAAACTCGGCAGCCTAACGGCGCCACATAAAACTTCCGAATATGGATTGATGAGATCAAATAGGGTATCTCATCACATTACAATAAAATTTACAGCAAGAGGAATATAAAATAACATCCCCCATCATAACAAATAGGAGCTTAAAAGAAGTGACATAAAGGGGAGTACTTAAAGAGAAAGAGAGAGGTTAGATCTCTTACGAAAATTCGGCAGCCTATCGGCGCCACTTAAAACTTCCAAAATAGATTGATGAGAGAGAATAGGGTCTCTCATCACATGAACATAATAATTACAGTAAATGTAATATAAAATATCATACCAATAACAAGAAATATGAGCTTTAAAAGGAACGACATAAAAGAGTGTACTTAAAAAGAAAGAGAGGAGTAGGATCCCTTACCTCGGGTCCGACTTGACTCGATCATTCTTTAACGTCCTGAATAATAAACATGAGTTAATTTCTATTTGCTTAAGAACCTTTTTCAAGTTCATTATTCCTTTTATATCACTTATTTCCATGTTATAAAAATTATGTAATCATTTAAGTTAATAATGTTTGTTTTGTCGATATTTGGTTCTTAAGTCAAAAGTGGACTTCTTACAATTACATGTTGTTCGTGTGGTCAAAGGTTCTTTATATCCAGAATGACATTCCTGATTTGGATTTCATATATATCATATATATACAGCATAAACATGTATTTATAATATTACATAATCATTTATAGGTAAGAAATGAAATGCACCGTTCATGGAGACGGTAAGTCGTACGTACGCATGAACGCTACTTTCATTTCTTTGTCATATTAATGGAATTAAAACTAAATGAGAGGTATGTATATTTTAATTACAGAATTATATTCATCATTTAGATGGATCATTCATCATATATATCCATTATATACATGTACTTATAATAGTACATTACATTTGGGGATAAGAAATGAAATGCACCGTTCATGGAGACGGTAAGCCGTACGTACGCATGAACGCTACTTTCATTTCTATCTCATACTTTAATGGAAATAAATAATAATGATATAGAGGTATATAATAATTCCAGTATAACATCATATATAATAACATTAAATCCATCCTTTATACGTCCCGCGTATGGCATTAACGAATCACATCACTTTGAGGGGGCGGTAGTCCGCACTTCCTAAAATGAAGATATCACGTATACCCATAATGGAAGCAATAAAGTTAAGACACAAATGAAAAATACAGAAGCATAAGTAAAACATAAAAATATTATATATCATATATAAAAATAGTGACATCATAATGGCCACCTTTGAAGGTGTTAAATGAGTGTTGAACAATCATCGTTTCGGGAGGCAGAATTTCGCCATCCACGAAAACCGTATGTTCTTTAACCATTTGATGTAGTTGTGTGAGAGTGTAGCTCTAATAAATATTATAACAAAATCCTAGTATATTGAAGATACTGGTGTTGTTACAAAATAAATAAATAAAAAGAGTTACGGGGTTGGAGAAGCAAAATAAAACAAATGAACATGAGAGAATGAATTACCTTTAAAAGTGTATCTCCTATTGATTTGAGGCTAAAGGCTTCCTTTGAAAGGATTCTGCCCAAAGGGAATCCTCTAGGATTAGGAGAGGGATGTGGAGAGAGTAAATGATCAGGGTTTGGCCGAGCCAAAGGCTTGAGGAGTGTGTGAAATGAGGTAGAGGTGGGGGCCTTTTATAAGAGGAGAGGAGGGGCACTTTTGGAAAGTAAGAAATATTACTTTATTTGAAACTGTGTTTCGGTTTTAAAAGGTTCCACATTGATATAATTCGTGGATAAGGTGATAAGAGTTCGAAATCCACCCATCCAATAAGTTTTGGACATGTGTAGTTCATAGATTTTACATTATCTTTCCATTTTATTTAAATCGTCAAATAATGATGTCATCGCTGCATCATTATTATGTCATAAATAATTTAATTTATTTAATGTCTAAAAATTATAAAAAAAATACTATGATGTAGGAAATCTTTTTAGCTTTCCAATGACTATTTATAATCAAAACTATGACTTGTATAACCCCACTTAAAAATTGTTTTCGTAAAACATATTATGTTTGTGTCATTTTTACTTTTACATTAAATAAAAAGTAATTTATGTCATTTCCCAACCAAAGTGGATCCATGGGGTCCCCAAGTTGACCCATGGCTTGTCTTGGTCGGCCATGACACAACCAATGAGGGTAGGACATGTGTCAAGCTCATCTTATTTCATTAAAGCATTATTTTTACCTTAAACTACACTAATTACCACTAATCGCGATTAAAAACTTAATAAGTTACTATTCACCAAAAAATTATTTTAATCTCATTGAACCACATTTTACTTCTTAATGACAACCATGTATGTCGGATTTTTGAAATTCAAAACACATAAGTGGTAAAATTTCATTTAAACGGAAAAATCAGTTTTTATAAGTACCACTTAGTGGTGTCACTATTCATCAAAAATTGATGTTTTTCAGAAAAATCCCAAAAATTCACCCTAAGCTATATTTGATATTCCGAATTCAAAAATGAAGTCTGTTTTACAAAATTCAAAACATATTAGTCACATTTATTAATTTAATAATTAATTCCCGCTGTCAGAGCAAATAGCGTGTTTTTATAAAACAATAAGTATCAAAAGATTGACACTAGTTTAAGTCTGATTTCAAAGTGAAATTAATTCCAACGACCACTATTGGATTTAATGGTAAAAATATTTTCTAATTTCACTTTAAAACCAATTCAAAATATAATCTAATCATATAAATAAATTAGATTAAAAAGAGGTTTTGAATTAAAATACAACATTTTACACTATTCATTAAAAAATGAACTTTATCGGAAAAATACCAAAAAATTACACAAAGTAAAATTTGATGTCCCGATTCTTAATAAGAGTTTTATTTGGTCCAAAAGAATGTTTAAGAGTGAAAAAAACTATATTTAATGACAGTTCTCCATTAAAAGGCGATAAGTGAACCTTTAGTGAAAACTAGGGCATATACGCCTAAAATTGAATTCTTTCCGTATTTTAAGCCTTTGGATAGATGTAAAAACATTTAAAAAAACATATATATTCATATTTTTTTTATTTCTATCCATTCCCGCTAATACAACGGCTACATGTTAACTGCCATTTAAAATAATATTATTTTATTATTAGAGTGCAACGTAAGATTCCCAAGGAACTCGTTGTTGCGTGTTGGGTACGCCATCGAGCATAGCGTCCCCTTTAAAGTCGTATTAATATTTTATTCACAAATATGGATAAATATGAAAATGTCATATTCTCTATTTACCTGGGGTGTTACATCCTTCCCCCCTTTTGGGAATTGCGTCCTCACAATTTTTAAAATTGTGCTTGGAAACATCCTTGAAAGTCCCACATCGGAACAAGAGTCGGTAAAACAATCACTTTAAAATAAAGAAATATAAGCACAGAGGTCACCCGAGTTAACCCATACTAGGATTCCAAGTATGAAAATATGGACATGGAGGAAAAAACAAAGGGTCATGTTCTGATGGAGAGTGATAGAAAACATGTTTAGGAGAAAGTTAACCATGAGAAAATCACAAACTTGTGATGGGTTAAACGGTATTCGATTCCCCAGTAGGAAAAGTTAATAGACAACATTTTTCTTTTAAGATACTTTTTATTGGGGAATTTATTCATAAGGAAACATAATCACTTATCATGTTGACTTTCAACTTTTATTAGATTCCTTACACAAACTCATATTTTCTCCAAAATGCGAGTATTTAGGAAGACTTGTTCACATTAAGAGTACTATAATCAACTTTTAGAAAATCACCTAATCCACAAAAGAGAACTATATACTTCCCATGTCTTTAGACTTTAACCAAAACCAAAACCAAAAAGGCTAGTACAAGATCAGATAATCCAGAAAAGGATAACCATTTATAAAAAAGAAAATCTATGATTAATCTCCAAAATTTGTCCAAAAAAACCCAAAGATCAACGAGGACCATTAGATAAACAATTTGTCCATAAAATTCTTCAAAGTAAACTAATATAAGATTGAAACCCAAAATTTTGAAGGATTTAGTCACATAGTCTTCCAAGTTAAATCGTAACATTTATCTCCAAATAACATCAGTTGCTCCTAAAGTCTCGGATTGAAAAGTAATTAAACTAATCACATATCCTACATGATAGGTTAATCATAACCTAAAATCAACTTACTCTTAATTCATAAAATCATATAACTAAAAAGAATCAGTCAAACTAACCAGGGACTTCACGTAGTCCAGTGGTAGGCGATAAATACCAGTCGCACTTTGGTTGTGGGTTCGATTCTCGCAGCTTTGTCCGACGCGATGGGTAGTCACACGGTCTTCGTGTTGTCCTTTTTCCAAAACTATATAATTCTTAAAACATTCCCCAAAATGAGATAAAAATCTTCAAGAATAATCATAACATATTTTAACCTCAAGTTTATCTCATGCCCTTCATTTTCCATCATATCATATAATAACCCATAATTACCTCAAAAGTAAGGATCATATAAACACTAATGGTTACCTTAATAATTATTACCTGAATTTCCACATCGAGTTGGCCATCTCGTACATGATGCATTAGAGAACTCACCAAGGTTTAAGTGGTTGATCATGACTCCTTGATAGTTGGTTTAGAACAACTATGAGATTCCTCATTGAATCCCCCATCTCATCCAGTATCTTAATCAGAGAACCACCACAGTTTCCTTCAAACCCATTGTCACTTTGGTGCCTGCTATATCCAGCCATTTACTAAAACCAAAAAGGTCAGTGTGAGTATATCAACAAAACCATCAAGTACTAATGAGGAAGGTAAACACTAAGATATACTTACTCATTCACTTTACCTAAAACTAGGACTCTTTCTGAAATCCTAACCATTATGGTAATGTCACTTATGCTTAAAGAATACCCTAACCTCTAAAGTTATCTAAACCGACCTCTGATACCAACTATAAGGCCCCAGCCTTAAACCTTACTTAATCTTGAGTTATTACAAGATTACACATTGAGGATCTTTTCAGGTTTAGAGTTTTAGAGAATTAGATCATGAAACTTTCATTACATTCCACATTTAAACAAAGTGGTTACATAAAAGACAATATTCATTCTTCCCATCAACGGAAACCTATTTAAAATAAAACACGAATTCTTTCTTGACACATCCTTCACACTATCATCACATCATGTACCTTTCCCTTGACCTGTGAAAAACATTTCAAAAACTTGGGATGAGCATAAAAAGCTCAGTAAGGGTTATAAAAATATGGAAAGGAAACATGAGTTCATATATACATAAGAATGAAATCATACTTTACCCATAAAACTTAGGCACTTTAACATACCTCATCAAACCATGAATAAATCATAGAAAAAATAAGACATAAAGGTAACTTGAGGCATTCATAACATTCTTACGTAGGGAGTAACCCTCTTGGTTACGTTTGGAATACCCATCACAGTATATTCACTAAATCTCTTCGGAGAAACCTTAACGTTTCACTCCTTCGCGTTACCCAATGCATTGGAGAGCTATATCGGGCTCACATGCCCTTAGTTTATCACGGAACCACCCGTTTTCATAACAATGCCCAAGAACCATAACATAAATGTGTCACATAAAACATGCATAAAGGAAACATAACATTTCCACATTTCAATCACAATATAACATTTTAGTATATTGAAATAATGAATCCATTCAAAAAGAAACCCTTTCCAAAACCATTTAAAACATTTAATAAAGAGATTTTTGAATCAAAGTGTCACATACCACCTTGAAACTTAAAATTTTAAACCATTAATATCCATATAAATAAATCCTTAAAATCATTTTTAAAACATGGATATTAATAAGAACAAATAATTAAAACATTTAAAACGATATTTTGGTTAAAGGGGTTTTACCAAAATTAGAGACACTTGAATACAATAATTGAGGAATAACATTTAGTCAGAACTTTATAATATCATGAGAATAAATGGATTCATGATATAATACTCCAAAGGACAGTATATACACCATATAAGAGTGAATTGGTGCATAACAACAATGAACCCTCAATAGAAATGTCAAATGTGACGAAATCCCTTATAAAGAAGGTATCCTTAAATTAATGACAAATGAATCTCAAAAATATGTGTGAAAAATATGAATACACCAACTATAAGTGGATATTAAGTGTAAAACAATAAAATTTCATTCACACATATCCAATGGATGACATATTCAATGACTACATGTTGAACCCAATGAAATCGAAATTGGATTGAAAAGTTCCCTTGACAGCCTAAAGGCATCACATCAAAATGAGTTGATGAGAGATAAAAAAATGTATCTCATCACTTGGACATAAAATTTACATCAATAAGGATATATTAGAACATATCCCAACATAAAAATATGTAATTTAAAATACCCAACAAAGAAGTCTTTTAAGAAGAGGAGGGTGAAAGGTTCCCTTACCGACTTGGGTATCTTTCAAAACATACACCCCATGAAAGAAGGACAATAGATCATTGATGTAAATAATCATAAACGAAAGTATATTACATAAATAGTAGAATAATGGACATTACATACACCACTAAATGGAATTTGTGGCAAATGTATCATAAATCTCACGGGAATAAAAGTGAGATGAAAAATCCCTTACGAAAACTCGGCAGCCTAACGGCGCCACATAAAACTTCCGAATATGGATTGATGAGATCAAATAGGGTATCTCATCACATTAAAATAAAATGTACAGCAAGAGGAATATAAAATAACATCCCCCATCATAACAAATAGGAGCTTAAAAGAAGTGACATAAAGGGGAGTACTTAAAGAGAAAGAGAGAGGTTAGATCTCTTACGAAAATTCGGCAGCCTATCGGCGCCACTTAAAACTTCCAAAATAGATTGATGAGAGAGAATAGGGTCTCTCATCACATGAAAATAATAATTATAGTAAATGTAATATAAAATATCATACCAATAACAATAAATATGAGCTTTAAAAGGAACGACATAAAAGAGTGTACTTAAAAAGAAAGAGAGGAGTAGGATCCCTTACCTCGGGTCCGACTTGACTCGATCGTTCTTTAACGTCCTGAATAATAAACATGAGTTAATTTCTATTTGCTTAAGAACCTTTTTCAAGTTCATTATTACTTTTATATCACTTATTTCCATGTTATAAACATTATGTAATCATTTAAGTTAATAATGTTTGTTTTGTCGATATTTGGTTCTTAAGTCGAAAGTGGACTTCTTACAATTACATGTTGTTCGTGTGGTCAAAGGTTCTTTATATCCAGAATGACATTACTAATTTGGATTTCATATATATAATATATATACAGAATAAACATGTATTTATAATATTACATAATCATTTATAGGTAAGAAATGAAATGCACCGTTCATGGAGACGGTAAGCCGTACGTACGCATGAACGCTACTTTCATTTCTTTGTCATATTAATGGAATTAAAACTAAATGAGAGGTTTGTATATTTTAATTATAGAATTATATTCATCATTTAGATGGATCATTCATCATATATATCCATTATATACATGTACTTATAATAGTACATTACATTTGGGGATAAGAAATGAAATGCACCGTTCATGGAGATGGTAAGCCGTACGTACGCATGAACGCTACTTTCATTTCTATCTCATACTTTAATGGAAAGAAATAATAATTATATAGAGGTATATAATAATTCCAGTATAACATCATATATAATAACATTAAATCCATCCTTTATACGTCCCACGTATGGCATTAACGAATCACATCACTTTGAGGGGGCGGTAGTCCGCACTTCCTAAAATGAAGGTATCGTGTATACCCATAATGGAAGCCATAAAGGTAAGACACAAATGAAAAATACAGAAGCATAAGTAAAACATAAACATATTATATATCATATATAAAAATAGTGACATCATAATGGCCACCTTTGAAGGTGTTAAATGAGTATTGAACAATCATCGTTTCGGGAGGCAGAATTTCGCCTTCCACGGAAACCGTATGTTCTTTAACCATTTGATGTAGTTGTGTGAGAGTGTAGCTAGAATAAATATTATAACAACATCCTAGTATATTGAAGATACTGGTGTTGTTACAAAATAAATAAATAAAAAGAGTTTAGGGGGTTGGAGAAGCAAAATAAAACAAATGAACATGAGAGAATGAATTACCTTTAAAAGTGTATCTCCTTTTGATTTGAGCCTAAAGGCTTCCTTTGAAAGGATTCTGCCCAAAGGGAATCCTCTAGGATGAGGAGAGGGATGTGGAGAGAGTAAATGGTCAGGGTTTGGCCGAGCCAAAGGCTTGAATAGTGTGTGAAATGAGGTAGAGGTGGGGGCCTTTTATAAGAGGAGAGGAGGGGCACTTTTGGAAAGTAAGAAATATTACTTTATTTGAAAATGTTTTTCGGTTTTAAAAGGTCCCACATTGATATAATTCATGGATAAGGTGATAAGGGTTCGAAATACACCCATCCAATAAGTTTTGGACATGTGTAGTTCATAGATTTTACATTATCATTCCATTTTATTTAAATCGTCAAATAATGATGTCATCGCTGCATCATTATTATGTCATAAATAATTTAATTTATTTAATGTCTAAAAATTATAAAAAAACTACTATGATGTAGTAAATCTTTTTATCTTTCCAATGACTATTTATAATCAAAAAGATGACTTGTATAACCCCACTTAAAAATTGTTTTTGTAAAACATATTATGTTTCTGTCATTTTTACTTTTACTTTAAATAAAAAGTAATTTATGTCATTTCCCAACCAAAGTGGATCCATGGGGTCCCCAAGTTGACCCATGGCTTGTCTTGGTCGGCCATGACACAACCAATGAGGGTAGGACATGTGTCAAGCTCATCTTATTTCATTAAAGCATTATTTTTACCTTAAACTACACTAATTACCACTAATCGCGATTAAAAACTTAATAAGTTACTATTCACCAAAAAATTATTTTAATCTCATTGAACCACATTTTACTTCTTAATGACAACCATGTATGTCGGATTTTTGAAATTCAAAACACATAAGTGGTAAAATTTCATTTAAACGGAAAAATCAGTTTTTATAAGTACCACTTAGTGGTGTCACTATTCATCAAAAATTGATGTTTTTCAGAAAAATCCCAAAAATTCACCCTCAGCTATATTTGATATTCCGAATTCAAAAATGAAGTCCGTTTTACAAAATTCAAAACATATTAGTCACATTAATTAATTTAATAATTAATTCCCGCTGTCTGAGAAAATAGCGTGTTTTTATAAAACAATAAGTATCAAAAGATTGACACTAGTTTAAGTCTGATTTCAAAGTGAAATTAATTCCAATGACCACTATTGGATTTAATGGTAAAAATATTTTCTAATTTCACTTTAAAACCAATTCAAAATATAATCTAATCATATAAATAAATTAGATTAAAAAGAGGTTTTGAATTAAAATACAACATTTTACACTATTCATTAAAAAATGAACTTTATCGGAAAAATACCAAAAAATTACACAAAGTAAAATTTGATGTCCCGATTCTGAATAAGAGTTTTATTTGGTCCAAAAGAATGTTTAAGAGTGAACAAAACTATATTTAATGACAGTTCTCCATTAAAAGGCGATAAGTGAACCTTTAGTGAAAACTAGGGCATATACGCCTAAAATTGAATTCTTTCCGTATTTTAAGCCTTTGGATAGATGTAAAAACATTTAAAAAAACATATATATTCATATTTTTTTTATTTCTATCCATTCCCGCTAATACAACGGCTACATGTTAACTGCCATTTAAAATAATATTATTTTATTATTAGAGTGCAACGTAATATTCCCAAGGAACTCGTTGTTGCGTGTTGGGTACGGCATCGAGCATAGCGTCCCCTTTAAAGTCATATTAATATTTTATTCACAAATATGGATAAATATGAAAATGTCATATTCTCTATTTACCTGGGGCGTTACAATTATTTTCTATTTATTTTAAATATTATTTTATTAACATAGATCATCACTTGGAATCATTCTTCCTTGGATGTTTTCACATAAACATTATACTCAAAAATTCCCTTTTTGAATTTCATATTCTTAAAATATGAATATAGTTATGTATACCATGCTCAAAGTTCTTATTCTAGACCATACATGGACCTTTTTAACATATATATCTTAGATTCACTATATCTAATTAGAAATACTCCTTATTTTTTAATATAAACCTCTTCTTGAACCACCCCATTTGAGAATGTTTTTTAAAATTAATATAATAAATCTCAAAACCTCTTCAAATAACCATTACTGAGAAGAGATGGATTAATTAAATACAATCCATTAGTGAAAATTTTAATTCAACGTAAACACATTACATATATTTGTATCATTTACAAACCATGTGTTCCTTATTTTAGACCAAATTTCCATGTTCAATGAATTTATTCTTGATGATATAGATTTTTCTAGTTACATTTTGATCTTTAAGATTTTTTAAATGTTTCAAAGTTTGATTATTATCGATTTTGTCCATTTATTCATTCATGTGTCTAACCCATTATTTATCTTTTGATGATTTTTAAAAATATGTTTCTTCCACCATTGACAGTATAGAGGCACGCTCGACATTACTCTTTCTTTATGTCTATGATGTAGCAGTTTTTTCTATGATTATGTTTGATGGATCAACTTGTACTCTCTTATTTATTCTTTAAGTTCTAGAATAAATTTGTTCTAAAATAATATCATCTTTTGATATAGCCTCATATTATTTATCATTTGGGGATCTTTACACAACCATAATATGTTTATCATCTTCATCATTTTCATCACATAATTTATCAAATTTTAAATGTCTAGAATTATTTACATCATTATCTTCAAATACTTTGACTTCATTACTCCGCAAAATTTTATTCATACTCTTTTTGAAGCATTAATGGGCCTTAATATTTGTTGATTAACCAAGAAACACTCCTTCATCATTTGAATCACCATACATTCATTGATTTATTTATTTTTTTTGAATTATCATCTACTTATAGAAACCTAAAAAAGTTTTAGGGAGGGATACCTTCCATAACACAATTCATATAGTCTCCTATCTTCAACTGGACTTACCAATACCTGGTTTTTCATATACACCACAAAATATACCACTTACTTCCAATAGTGGGGAGATACACTATAGTCAATGAGCAATGTTTTTCCATATTATTAAATTGTGGATTTATTCATTCAACAACTCTATTCTTTTATAGAGTTCATAAAAAATATACCTTATTCGTAATGTCATATTTCTTGAGGTAATTTTCAAATTTAGTGGACATGTATTATATTACATTATCAAATAATAATATCTTTATTGTGCATCTAGATTCATTTTCAACAATCCTAATATACCTTTTCATACTCTCAATGCCTTCCATTTTCTCTGAATGAACTTTACCTAGGACATTCTATTATAATCATGAAAAAAGAGGATGATAAACTCTATCCATGTTTGCCTTGTCAATTTATCAGACCACACACATTTATGTGAACCCGATTGATTAGATTAGATTCCATTTTCTTATTTAGCTAATATGAATGTCATGCTATATTTCCCCACATACATGATGTTAGTCAATGTGGCATAACCTTTAGTATAAAAAGTAATTCTCCTCTTAAATTTTTATAAGACAAGTGTTTTCTCTACTATCCACCAAGTATAGATTACCATTTTTTATATGGACTTTCATGAGAAAGTTCCCAACCTTGACTTTGATCAATAACCCCTTTTGATTAAATTTGACCTCATGTCTATATTTACAGATTTCACTCACATTGAAAAGGTTATTCCATAATCCATCCACACATATCACTTCTTATTTAATTATCTCATCACCTTATAATCATATATTTCCAATCCATTTTATTTCAAATATCCTTCATTGATGAAAATTACTATTTTTTCAAGTTCTATAATTTTATTTCTGAAGATATTCATATTTCTAATCATGTTTGATGAGAACCTACTCTTAATAATTCATGTAATATTGTTCTTAGTAACTTTTAGATAAATATCTATCAGTTTTTTCTTCTCTCTCTTCTTCTTTCCCATAAATTATATACTAGTTGATTTGAGTCATAAAATTATCACTATTAATTATATTCAATATAAATAGTATAATAATACTCTCATTATTACTCCAATGGGGTTTATCTATTTTTTAAGGAAATATTGTCAGGCTATTTAGAATCCACTTACCTCTAATTTCTATTATATTAAGCCCTATTTATTCTCATTCATCGGCAATCAATATTATTATATTCAAAATTTGAACAATTAATGAAATCTCCATGGAATGAATTTCTTATATGATATGAAGGATATGGCATCATTCATCTTTGTTGACTTCTAAGTGTTTCCCCATTCAAATAAATACTTGAATCTTGATAGTAGGATATGGTGTGTCTATGAATTCCCAAGAATAGTATATTAATAAAATTAAATATATTTCTTACATTATTCATCCACATGTTCTAATACTTTACAAACCTCCTTGATTGATAATCAATCCTTGAAGATTAATAAGTGTTTTTAACACTTTGATTTCCCTTGATTGGGTATATATTTATCCATGCAACTACTATCTTAGTATTGAAACATGAATCACCACCCTTTTATATATTTTTATTCTAAACTATCATTATTTATTCATTCAATTTCCCAGCATCACAATTAATTTTGGTTTTACCCACGAACCTGGGAATTTTATGATCAAGGTCTTTGTTTTGATATGTCTCTAGGCCATTTCTAATAGTTATCTATCTAAGAACTTCCTGAAATGTATCTTATTTTATTAACTTCTTTTTACTTATAATTAAAATTTATTTATCAAGGTAACCACCAATTCTCCAAGTGATTAAACCATATTTATCTATTACTCTATAAAATAATTAAGGTCATTAGTCTCCATAGATTGTTCTTTAATATTCAACATGAATTTAATTTTATCTTTTGAGTTAACCTATGTGATTGAATTTGCATATAACTCTTTCTCAAATAAATTAATCTCGTAATCATTCTAATCCACATATTCAAAATATTCATTTATAAAACCACCAATCTTTTGATTTTTAATTTTTCTAATATTTAGCACTTCAAAATATCCCTTTAAACTTCCACTTTAAGATCAACCATGCCATCTGGTTGATTATATTCCTATCAATTATAATATTATTTCTAAACTATATTTATTAAATAATCTTATGTATCTAATTTAAATTATATTCACACTAAATTAATATAATCTTCATTATCATGTTTTTATTTTCTTACCAATATTTTTATTTTAAATTTATTTTTATTTGAATTTCCTATTTTGAAACCTCATTTTGGAGGGAACCTCATTCATGAATTATAAATTATTTATTCTTTACCTCTATCATCATGAATTCTACTTAGAAACCTTTATCCAATGTTTCCACACTTTCCACAAAAAAATAATCCATGGAAATATTGTCTTCAAATCCAACCTTTTCCATTTTGAACTCCTTTTCCATAAGATAATGGAATATGTCACTTATATCTTCTTACTCAACTCCAATTTTAGAAAAATCAACATTTTCTATAGCCTTAAATGTAATTTCTTTATTGGAGTGACTCAAAATTCCATTCATCATAACATGTAATTCATATGAAACTACACCTCTCTAAATATCATCCAAAGAAAGTTCTTTCAAGTAATTATTTTCAAGAGCTAAAACTATTGGATTGTTGAGAGTTGAAAACCATCAAAATATTTTCTTTACAATTTGAAAATCATTCACTTCTTCAGAGACCCCTATAATCAATCCAAAAAACCTAAATGATTTAGTTTAATAATCAATTAATATTTTTATCTGGGAAAATTTTCATATCATCAAACTTATTATGTATCACATAAAGTTTAGCCTTATTTACCTTGTTTTTACATTCATATATATTAGATATATTTTCCAAATGTCTTTGGTTCTATTGAATCACATCATAATCACATATACCTAATTTAATTAAGATTAATATAAATCAATTTTATATTTGTAATCAACATTGACAAGCTTCATGTCCCCTTCATTCATGGATGGTTATGATTCATCACTTACATGAATCCCATGTATCGTAGAGGAGAAAACTTGAGGTTCCCTAATAAATTCATACTTAAATGTTACATCCTATAATATTAATATAATTTATATATAATTTTGATCCACATCATAACCATAAAGATTGAGTGACTTTAGAAACATTGATACATAAATAACGGGTACATAAAATAACTATGTCATCTCCCACTAAGTTCTTCATAAGTAGAACTCTTTTTAGACATATCATACTAAAAACCTTTCCTTATATACTAGGGAAATGGAAACATAATAATGGTTTAGATTATATTTCCAGCAATATTAAATGTGGGAGATATCAATCAATAATCATTTTGAAGTATAATATTATCAAAAGGGTTTGATAACATGAGATTAATATTTGATAATCATAACCATCATTTAATAGATCATTTTCATGAGTCATGGCATAAATATTGGTATTTAAAAAAACATATATCATATAGTAATCAAAGATCGTGACCCATAAAAACATAAAATTTTCAAAATATCATGTCATAAAATAGTGTAATAAAGTGTTTTATGGTTATAATCATAGAAATATTATATTAATGCTACCCATCAAGACATTCATCATATGTTATGATTGAGATAAATGCCCCAATATCTTCTTTGGGCTTGGGATAACATCTCATGTAACCTAGTTTGGGAATTGGATAACCTCAAATGTACCCTTTAATCTCATAAAACAATAACCATTACCCAAAAAATTGGAGGTATATAATAGACACACCCATCATATAATCATAACACAATCATATGTATTCCAAAATATTATAAAAACAGTTATCATTTCATCATATCTTAACCCATGGGATAGAAAATAGATTTCATCATGATTTAATGAACATAATTAATAACCATCTATATAAGTAATAAAGATAGTATACTATAATTATATCTATAGTGAAGGATATGTAACATCAAAAATTGTAATTAGTGAGGAAAAAATACTTTAAAAGGTCGTTAGAATATTTTTTGAGGAAAACACCCTTTTCATTTTGAAATCACTTATTTAAAATATAAAAAAATAAAAAATATTAAGGGAAAAAATTTTAATAAACTTTTAAGGTAATCTTTAAATAAAATATTAGCTGTGATTTTGGAAAAATACATTTATGTGGTGTGCGTTAGAACAAATATTCCATTCAAATCATTGGTAAAAATGCCTCATTCAAAAAATGACAGAAAGATTTATTTTGAAACATTTTATAGAAACTAAAAAAAGGATAAAAATGAATTTAAAAATTCATATGACAATATTAGGAACATTATTGAAAACATTTTAAAGAAAATATAGACATGAAAGAAAAATATTCTTAACTGCATAGAAAAAATGTTGGTTTTCCTTAAAAACATTATTTATGAATTCTGAGTACAAGAGAGATAAAAATGAAAGGTAACATATTAATTTATAAAAATAACCATAATAGAATAAAATAAAAATGATATTTGAGAGATATATCATAAAATATCATAATTTTAAATTTAATAATAAACAATCTTGATAAAAAGAGTTTGTAATGTAAAACCCTTACCTCATATTTGACTTTCTTCATACGTTATCTAAAATCATGTATAATAAATTTAAATTTAATTTAATTATTTAATAGAACCATATTAAAACTTATAATACAATAAATTTTTTACTTATAATATCTTATTACCCAATCATTAAAAATTCATTATTAAAATCATTATTTTGTTTGATCATTGTTTCAATTTTCATGAATTTTTTGATTCAACAATTATAGTCCTAGTATCTTGATAATGGATAAATTATTTATAGAATATTAAACAATACATAAATATAATATATATTAATTATACATATATAACCTTCTATAATTTTTATATATAATAAAATTAATTACACCATTCATAGAGATAAAAATCTATATGTTCGCATAAACATTATTTTCATTTTCTAAAGAATAGAAGGAAATAAAGATAAATAATATTTTTTCTTTAAATAATCATAATTATATCATAAATATAAAATATATTAATTAAATATGTAATTATATCAATCAATTTTATTTATTTATGGAAAATGAAACATAATGCTACATGGAGGTCATTGTTCACACGGACTCACGAGTGATACTCTCATTTTTCATTTGAAGAATAATAGGTGTAAAATGATTGTGAAATAATCATAATAAAATCTCAGTATATTTATGATACTACATTCATCATTTTTTGATGTATTAAATAGGTTTATAGAAGATGGATGAATAATTAAATTTGAAAGAGCTCAGCTAATATTTATGCATCTTTTTTGAGAGATTGCCTTTGGAATACACCATAAACCTTGAAAGATTAGTCTCATAAGACTACCATATGATCTATGATGAAAAGAAAGAATCCAAAAAGGTTTAGGGCATGTATTTTCCAAGATAGAAGGATCAAAATCCATAAATAAGGTATAGATGAGGTTACCTTTTATTAGTGTGGGAGACTACACAAAGGAAATTACTTAAAAGGTTTAAATAATATAATGTCACTTTCATATGAACATTGAACCAAATGGAAAATGATGTGAAGGTAAGATAACATATGGTATAAATATATTAAACCAATAATAATTATAAATTTTTATGTATCAATGTCATCCTTATCTATTAGTTTAACCCCATACCCCAGATAAACCTGTTTTAACCTTAACCAAGGTAAAAATGATTACTATTTATACTATTCCTTATGATCAAAATTAAACTTGGCCTCATTAAAAAATTTTGGAATCCTAATTCCAAAAATGGATTTCATTTTATCAAATTCAATTTTTATATGTGATAGAAATTAAATTTTAAATAACTGTGTAAAATGAAACTAAACCCCATTTTTATAAAAATGAATTTTTAAGCATAAAACTGCATTACATTTCAATATTTTCCTAATAAAAACTATAAAATTAATGGTATAATATTTGATTAAAAATATAGTATATGAATTTAATTATGAAAATTAATCAATAATTATTAATTTAATTTATTGTGATAAAAACATATTGGGAATATAAAAAAAGTATTATGAAAAATAACTCGTTTTACCTTTATATGATTACATCTTCATTCTTAACCTTTAGATAACAAAAGTATGGATGTTTTTTCATACATCACCAAAAAAAATCATTAAGAAAATTTAAGAGTGGTCATTATACATTATTTAAATAATAAAACATAATGTCTATAAAAATACATTTCTTCAAAAAAATGGGTCTTTTAATCAATAAATGATTTTATTAAAAATTTATTGAAAAATTATTTATAATTAATAAATATATTTGAATTCTGGAAAAAATTACAATATATATTTCATTATTTGGTTAATATTATTCCTACCCTCCAATAAAATGGATAGTTTATAATGATATAATATATCATTTGTTTATTTATGTAACACCTTCAGATTTTAAAAGAAGAAAATTATGTTCAATAGCATAAATAACCCACTACATTGAGCTTAGATCAGAATATAACTCCATGAGACTTTAAGATATAGTTGTTTTTAAATTTAATCTATTTGACAGCTTTTGGTCCATGAAAACCTGAGATTTTTATGTTTGATAGCATATTCAGCAAAAAAAATTGAGCTTAAACGACCCAAAATAAATATAACGGTTATATCCAAGCCATTAAATTAGATGTTATGAATAGTTTTAACAAATTTATGAAATATATATATATATATATGTAAATTTCATATGAAATATAAATTATTTATAATTATTTACTAAATAATCAAACAATTTTTAGTAAATTAATTTTGTTCTTCAAAAATTTGTTTTCTTCAAAAATGACTTTTATTTATTTTCATGATAAAAATATTATAATTAAGTTTTAGAAAAATTTAAAAATTATATGATAAAATTAATTTTATTTTTTAAATCATAATATCAAAATTTATTTTGGGTCAAATTCTGGGACATTTCAGAAAAAATTGATTTTCAATGAAGAGTGAAAAAATAACGATTTTTTTAAAAATGTAATTTCTTTTCAATAAATTTAGTAATTTATGAGTCATATAATTATTTGAATATGATTTAAAGTAAAATAAGTATTATTTAATCAAATTAATTTTATTTTAATCATTACTATATTGTATTTTAGTATAAGTTTTTTTTTGGTTTAAAAAGGGGTTTCCTCAGTAAACTCTTTTAAAGTGCATAATGTTTCTCCAATTTAATTAATTAAAATAAATTATAATGATGAATGTTTTAAATGAAATTTATAGATTATATATCATTACATTTTAATTTATATTCTTATAATGATTATTATTATATATACAATGTAACACCCCAAGATTTTGCAAAATAATTAATATTGAATGCATGAAACACTAAGTCTATAAAAACACCAATTTTTTATAACCTAGATAGTAAACATAATTTCACCACCTCTATGATTTTAATTTTGAAAAAATGATATACACAATTTCATTCCGTAAGATATTTAGAGTCTGATAAGATCAACTTACATTTTTGGTGAATAGTAACTTGACCCTTATTTATAGTACATACCCTTATGAATAGTAATGTGCCCTGGTGAAGAGTAAATTGACCCTTATAAATGGTAAAAAATCCATGAAATTATAAATAAAATTTATAAACTTTATAAATGTAATAGATTATTTTAGAAATTAATAATTAATTGTCAGTATTTTTGTTAGTAATATATATTTAATTACAATTTTATATTAATAAATTGATTTAAATGAAAATTAATTTTTATAAAATTATTCCAAAATAAATATTTTTTGTCCAATAATTTTATGACAATTTAATAAGGCCTTATTTAATTTTTTAAAATATTTAAAATTAGTTTTAAATTTAAATCAAAATTTTTCAAATAAATATTGATTCTATTAAAAATTAAATGTCTCATAATTGGAAAATTATTTAGTTTAAAAGGAGTTTAATTTTTAATTATACACATCCAATAATGGTTATGGATAATGTTTTGGTTTTTTATGAAAAACTATAATTTTTTGTGAATAATAAAATTTGTTAATTTATGAAAAAATCTAATTAAGTGAATTTATGCATCATTTTTGATTAATGGCTACTATAAATGGATATTGGTACAAAATAAAAATAACATATTACTATTATTGGTCACAAGAATCAATACTATTTCTTGTCTTGTTAGAAATAATAAAATAAGAAGTGAGATAATCAAAAATCACTCCTCTCCTCCATTATAACCCCCCCCCCCCCCCCCACTCCCTCTTCTGTTCACTCCTCTCAAGCCTCGTGCCTTATCTAAATTCTTCCCAAATCTCCTACAAATATCCTCCCACATGTCCATCAGAACTTGGTCTCATAAAAAAATCAAACCTCTACCCTAAAGAGGCTCTCAAGGAAGATAACTTCAAGAGGTAAATTCATCTTCTCAATTCTTTTATTTCAAGTCCCTTTTTTCCCTTTTTCCTCAAATCCTTTCATACAAATGTTATTATAACTCTATTAACTTACATGTACTAGGATTGTTTTTATTATAATGGAATGATTCATCATCATCTCTCATTTCCCCTTCTTTTATACTAGAAATGAAAACACCATCTGAGATATGTTAATTTATAACATTCAAGGATGACAGGTTTTCAATTTCTATTTTCATCTAAAATTATGGTAATGAAATCATTTTTATGCTTGAACTAGAATATAATATATGTATTATAAATTATTTAAGTTCATTGAATCCTTTTTTACACCTAATATTAATTTATAAATCAAAATGAGTTATTTGTGACCAAAACCGCAAATTAACCCAAACAATTGTCATTAAAGTTTTATATAATGATTAATCTTCACTCCAAATAACCAAATGAAATTTATAAACATGTAATCTTATTTTTTTCACCAATAACATATAACTACTTTTCTGGATAACCATTCTCATTCTATATGTTTATCCATACATGAATATTAGTAAACTGATCATGAAAAACAAGGAAGAAAATGCTCCCAAACAATGAAATCGAATCTCTTAACCCACCAGAAGTCCATGAATGAACCCAATAGGGTTATACTAAATCAATTACATATAGATATAATTCTTGAATTATTAATTTTTGAACCAAATTTTTATTATTCAAGTCATTAATATCAAGTGAGAAACACCTTCGAATATAAGGTAAGGGGTTCTTACCCGAACCTCCATTTTATTTCGAGTTACTCTTTTTCTATATTTATCCCAATTAAATTATGAATTATTATTATTTAATCATAATAAATTATATTTTAATGTTCTATATATTTTTACAAACCATAATACTTCTTTATTTTATGGTAGTTTCATGTTTTAAAAGGATCATTCAATATTCTTTCCAAAATACAAGCCCGATTCAACGGAATTTAACAACTTCTTACCTATTTTCAAGGGAACTCTATAATAAATTTTTAAAAACCATTATCTTTATATAATATCTCATTTTATTATAAAAATACTACCTTACTTCATTTTTGGTTTTATACAAAAACTTTTCCAAATTAACTCTTCTTTTCAAATTAAAAGAGTATTTATCTCAACAATTACTCGATGATTTTATAATTGTATCTTCATCTATTTCAACACTATTATTGATTATTATATATTAATGGGGATGGTTTTTATGATATCATTTAACATATTTTATTTAATGGTTTATGATTATTTTGACTCTGGATTTTCCATCTTAAAACCAATCAACAATTTACATTGAATGGTTAGTGTTTATGCTTAATGTTCGGGGAAAGTTATTTATATTTCATATGTTAGTTTCAGTACGAATTTATAGGTTTTTTATGTTTATCCCCATTCTTATTAGGAATTCATTGGAATTATTATGTGATTGGTGGGGCCCTCTATATTCCATATATGCATCAGTAGGTCTCATAAGAGGAATAGATATGGACTTGGTTAAGGCCTTTCCCATTTTTAGATATGGTTTTGGTTGAGGCCGTAATCATTTTTAGATGTCATGGCTGAGGCCTTGATGGTATGTTTCCGAATGTCTTTCATATTCATTTCCCTCGTTGTTAAGCTATAAAATCATAGTTCATGTGGTTATTTGACTATTATAATACCCATGATTATGTTTTATTATAGAAATGTTTACTCAACTCATATTCCTTCCATAATGTGTTCAAGTTTGTTATTTTAAAGGAGTGTGTTTCCAATTATTCACCATGCCTAATGTTTATGTTTATAATATCATATCATGTGTTGTTTACCATTACTAGGAATATATTCTCACCCCATCGAATGTTTCATTTTTTCCCAAGACAAGAAGTGGTATTTTATGATTGACTTACAGGGTTAATCATAGAGTGGTGGATGTTCCCAATGGAACTTTTATGTTTTTTTTCATTTCAGGTTGTAATTTTGAACTTATGTATGTATATGGATTTCCAAATCTACTAAACTATTTGTTCCTTCAGGATACAACATTCTTATAATCATTCCAATGTAATTTAATAATGCACCAACTCTAGGAAACTAGGTTCGGGTGTTTACAGTTGGTATCAGATGAAGTTTAGTAGAAAACATAGAAACTAGATATAGAAAATGTAGATTAGAGAAGGAAACTCTAATATAGTATTTGAGGATAAGTCTACAATAATATCTTAGAATTTTGGTATGGAATAGATTTTGTGGATCTTTCTAGAAAATACATCCATGTATAGATACTAAAATTGGACATAGTTTTGGAATAGATACGCCTAGGAGTGAAAACTCAGACAAAGAGTTTTGGGCATGACCCGAGGTATCCTAGTATATGACAATAGGCCTTACTGCACACCTGGTATGACACTACTAGGGGATATTCTTAGGATAATTCACATTTTATCTACAATCCATTATGAAGTTTATAAATGTAAATTTTTCCTCAAAGAAACCATGTTTATGATTACAGGATTATCCATGCAAAGGATTTCAATTTATGTTAAGTATTTTTCTAAGTTGAGATGGTACATTATGATTCATAACCTAATCTAGTGTATGAAATTATTTAAAAATGGAACCTGGTGGATGGAATGGAAAATAGCATGAATGCGCATATCCTATATATGGATTTATCTCCTATATAAGAAAATGTTGTTGGCTCTGGAGTTGCGGCTATTGTGGAGCAACTTATAGCTATACTGGGACAACTTACTTGGGTTATGAACAATAAACTTACCAGTATGGAGAATCTGGATCCACAACATGGATGATCTATGTTAGATCACATTATGCGACAACATCCTTAATCATTTAATGGGACTAAAAACAAATTCATAACAGAATAGTGGATATGTTCCTTAGAGAAGATATCTCTCGCCTTGGGAAGTAATTAAAAGATGAAGGTTTTCATGGAATCTTAATGTCTATCGGGAGATGATGATCAATGATGGTCACTAATTCAAAACACAAAGGGTGGTAAGAAATATAAAACATGGAATTTAGTGAATTTTAAGAACTTTTCTTAGAGAAATACATTCCTCGTGAACAACAAGCATATATGGAAAGGTAATTTCTGAATTTGAGGCAAAAGGAAGATGAAAATGTTGCAAAGTATAATGCTAACTTCACAAGGTTAGAAAGGAATTCTTTGGACTATATAAATTTTCCAAATAGAAATATTGATAGATTCTTTGATGGCATAAATACATTCCTCTAATGGGCACTATTATACAAAACTTTCTCATCATATAAAGAAATAGTATCATGTGTTATCAAGATGGAAAAGGAGATATCTAAGACTAATGATTTTAAATAAAATAAATAGAATAATAGGGATACTGAAAACTATAGAAAAGGAAATAAGTAAATGGGGAAGAAGGGAAGAGTTTACTTTCCAGCCTGTGATAATATTGGAAGCAAACACCCTAGTGCCTACTTAAAAGGAAAAGGAGTGTGCTACAAGTCTGGACAGAAAGGTCATCGAGCTGGTGATTGAATGGGGAAGAACGAATTTATTAATGTTCAATTCTACAATTATGGGGAGATGGGACACTATGATAATGATTGTCCATATCATTAAGAAAACGTGCCACAAAAAGACCAAGAGAGAAGGAAAAAAGCTTATGGGATCATAACTATTTACATTGAAGTTCCTAATGACATGGTGGAAGGTACTTTAATTGTTTCCAAAAACTTAGACAATGAATTATTTGATTCCAAATCATCGCATTCTTTCATTTCTTCCCAATTTTCGAATAAAATTAAACATTTACAATTTGATATAATAAGGGATTCGTCAGTTAAAAGTCCTATGGGAAGTATCATTGTAATAAAGATGTGTCAAGCAGTCCCCATTGTAGCATATAAATGGGATTTATCTACTGATTTTATTATCATACCCATGATTAACTTTGATATAATCCTGGGTATGGATTGGCTTTCAAATCATGATGTGAAAATCTATTACAATAATAGTAAAGTTACAATTTTTTAGAATGATGTAGAATCCTTTATCTTTAGATATGAAACATCATCATCTAGCTCTTATCTAGATTCACCTACAGTAGCTCTACTTAAAGAAATTCTTGGTGAGGATGAGATTTCAATATCTATGGGTTATGAAATAAATATTAAATTTGAGGATGTACCTATTGTGCAAGAATATATTGATGTTTTTCTAGAGGATTTATCAGGACATACTCCAGAATGGGAAGTTTAATTATCTATTGATTTAATTCATAGTTCAATGAATATATCAAATACTCCTTATTTAATGGTCACTGTATAATTAATATAATTGAAGAAAAAATTAGAAATAATTGAGTGATAAAGAATTTATTCAACCTATTGTTTCTCCTTGGTGATCCCCTATTCTTTTTGTTAATAAGATAGATGGATCTATGAGGTTTTTCATTGACTATAGGGAGATCCATGATATAATAATAAAGAATAAGTTTCCCCTACCTTGCATTGATGATTTATTTGATAAATTTCAGGGAGCCTAATATTTTTATAAGATTGAACTTTGATCTGGATATCATCAATTGCGAGTAAAAAATGGACACATTCCAAAGATAGCATTTCTAACTAAGAATGGGCATTATGAGTTTATAGTAATGCCTTTTGGACTCACTAATGTAGCCTCTATTTTCACGGATCTAATTAATATATCTTTCAAGGGATTTCTTTATGACTTTGTGGTGGTATTTATTGATTATATCTTGGTATACTATAAAATATACGAAGAACATGAAAATCCCTAGTGCACTATTCTAAAGACTCTTAGAAGAAATAAATCATATGGGAAGTTTATCAAGTGTGAATTTTGGCTTCAATAAGTTTCGTTTCTTGTCAACATAGTTTCTAAGGATAGAATATATGTTGATCCCATGAAGGAAAAGGTTGTGCATGAATGGCCTACTCAAACTAACATAACTGAGGTGTATAGTTTTATGAGTTTAGCAGGTTATTATTGGGATTTCATTAAGAAAATTTCTCATTTAACCATCCCAATGACCAAGTTTACATGTAAAGGGGTTAATTTTGTACAAAAAAAGAATGTGAGGAATGTTTTGAAGAATTAAATGGGATATTAGTGAATTCTATGATCATGGTTCCCCCATTAGGGAATGAATGATTTTCGATTTATAGTGATGCATCAAAGAAAGGACTTTGTTGTGTCCTTATGAAGAATGATAGAGTTGTTACCTAGGCATCAAGGTAGTTAATAATCCATCAAAAAAAATATCTTACTCATGATCTTGAGTTATAAGCTATAATATTTAATTTGATGATATTCCAACATTATATCTATGGAGAAAGATGTGAGATATATATTGATCATAAGATCTTGATATATATCTTCTTATAGAAAAAACTCAACATCAGGCAAAGAAAATGGCTTGAACTACTCAAGGATTATAATGGTCCTATACACTACCACCTAAGAAAGGAGAATAAGGTAGATGTTTCATTGAGTAGGAAGAATCATGTAGTCCTAAACAAAATGAGGATTTAAATGGATCTTGTGTTTATGGATCAAGTAAATATGGATATGGGAATTATCAAAGGAGGTTAAACATCACTACTTTTTCATTTGGTTTTTCAACCATCTTTGTTGGAAAGAATTAAAACTTCTTAGTCAGATGATGAGAATCTTCAAAATAAAATTAAAGGAGTGAATGATCAAAATTTGGCTGACTTCTCATGTGAAGATGGAATTATGAAATTCGGGAATAGGATATATTTTCCCTCTAAATACGAGCAAAAAAAAGGAATTTATTGGATGATGCCCATAGCTCAAATTTCTCTATAAACCCTAGTAGCACTAAAATGTATATAGACTTGAAGGATCAATTCTGGTGGGACACAATGAAGCGGGAAATTTATGATCATGTATCAAGATGTTTACACTATTAGCAAGTGAAGGTCAAACGGCAACCTACTAGAGGAGTAATGCAACCTCTAAATATTCCTACATGGAAATGGGATGACATGAAAATGTATTTTTTCACTGGATTACCCAAAACTCCGATAAAGAATGATATGATATGGGTAATTGTTGATTCACTTACGAAATATGCACATTTCCTTGCTATAAAGAAGGATTTTTCACTAGATCACCTTGTAAGACTCTATATCAATGAAGTTGTGAGACTTTATGGAGAACCTCCCTCAATTTTTAATGATTTTGATCCATGATTTACATCTAAATTCTGGAAAAGTCTTCATAATTATTTTGATACCGAGCTTTAATTGAGTAGTGCTTATCACCCTCAAACTGACGGGAAATCAGAGAGTATGATCTAAACCTTAGAGGACATGTTGAGATCATGCTCCCATGACTTTAAAGGTATGTGGGGTCAATATTTACCTTTACTAGAGTTTTCCTACAACAATAGTTTCTATTCAAGTATTCAAATGGCGTCATATGAAGCATTTTACGAAAATAAAAATCATACACTAACTTATTGGGATGATGTTGGAGAAAGGAAGCTTGTGGGCCTAGAGCTTGTGAAGGAAACAACAGCAAAGGTAAAAACTATTCAAACCCATATCAAAGTATCTCAAAGTATTAAAAAGAGCTATGCTGATGATAGAAGGAATTTTTTGAAATTTCAAGTATGAGATCATGTTTTCCTAAAGGTATCTATATGGAAGGTAGTTACGAGATTTGGAAAGAAAGGGAAACTGAGTCCTAGGTACACTGGACCTTTTGAAATACAAGATAGAATTAGAGTTGTTTCATATTGTTTGGAAATGCCGCCTAACCTTTCTAAAGTACCCAATGTGTTCAATGCCTCATTATTGAGAAAGTACATGCCGAACCCAACCAATGTCCTCACTTATTAAGGTATATAACTGAAACCGCACATATTATACTATGAAGATCTAATTAGGAATCTGGACACTAAAAAATAGGTGTTGAGGAATCGGATACAACGACTGGTAAAGGTACATTTGAAAAATCATAAAATTTAAGAAGAAACATGGGAACCTAAGGAGCTTATGTGAAGACCTACCCAAATTGTTCTATGAGGTAACATTCTATGAATTTCGATGTCAAAATTTTTATAACTAGGGGAGAATGTAATACCCCAAGATTTTGAAAATAAATTTAACATTGAATGAATAAAACACTGAGTCTTTATAAAAAACCACTTTTTTATAATGTAGCTAGTAAACATAATTTAACAACCTCTATGATTTGACTTTCAAAAAACTGAAATACACGATTTCATTCAGTAAGATATTTAGAGTTTGATCTGATCAACTTACATTTTCATTGAATAGTAACTTAAACATTATGAATAGTAATGTACCCCTATAAATAGTAGCATGCCCTTGTGAATAGTAATTTGACCCTTATCATAATAACCGCACCAATTAAATTAGAAATAAAATTTAGATTCCTTATAAATGAAATAGAGTATTTTAGAAATTAATAATTAAGTGTTGATATTTTTGTGACTAATAAATATTTAATTAGAATTTTATATTAAAAAAATAAATAAAGAAAATTCATTTTCAAAAAATTTCTTCCTAAATAAATATTTTTTTCCCTATAATTTTCGGATAATTTAATAAGACCTTAGTTAATTTTTGAAAATATTATAAAATCAATTTTAAATTTAAATATGTATTTTTCAACTAAAAAATTATCTTACTAAAAATTAAATTTCTCTTATTTAAAAATTATTTCGTTAAAATGGAGATTATGTTTTAATTATACACGTCAAAAAATGGTTAGAGTGAATTTTTGAGATTTTTCTGAAAGACTAGAATTTTGGTGAATAGTGAAATTTTATAATTTGCGAAAAATACTAATTAAGTGAATTTCGGCATCATGATTGAGTCATGGATGATGTAAATGGACATTGGTTCGAACTTAAATTCACATATTACTATTTTTGGTCAAAATAATCCATACTATTTCTTGTCTTGGGAAAAATAAAATAATAATAAAGGATATAATTAAAAATTAATTCTCTCCTCCACTATAACCCCCCCCCCCCGCACTCCATCTTCTATTCACTCCTCTCAAGACATGTGACTTGTATAAATTATACCCAAATCACATCCCAAGATCCTTACCCATGTTTGAAATCCCTTGGTCTCATAAAAAGACATAAACCACTTCTCTAAAGAGACTCTAAAGGAAGATAACTTCAAGTGGTAAATTCCTCTTCTCATTTATTTTATTTAAAGTACCTTTATTTTTTTCCCTCACCTACTTTAATCCAAATGTTACGATGACTCCAGAAACTTAAATTTAATGGAATATTTTTATAATAATTAATTAATTCATCATCATCTCTCCTTTCCACTTCTTTTATACTAGAAATGAAAACTTTATCTGAGATGTGTTAATTTATCATATTCAAGGATGACAGGTTTTCAATTTCTATTAAAATCTTTAATTCAGGTCATGAAATAATTTTTATGGTTGAAAAAGACCTTAATATATGTATTAACACTTATTTAGTGTTATGTAATCTTTTTTTACACATTATATTAATTTATAAATAAAAATGAGATTGTTGTGATCATAAACCGCCAATTAACCCAAATAATTGTCATTAAAGTATTATATAAGGATTCATCTTTACTCCAAAAAACCAAATGAATTTTATAACCATGTAATATTAGTTTTTTCCACTAATAAAATAAAACTTATTTTCTATATATCCAGTCTCATTCTATAAGTTTATTTTTACATGAATATAAGTAAACCGATCATGAAAAAGAAGGAAGAAGATGCTCTCAAACAATGAAATTGAATCTCTTAACCCATAAAAATTACATGAATGAACCTAATAAATTTATAATAAATAAATTAAATATATAGGAGGTTATATAATTATTAATTTATGAACCTAAATTTTATTATTAAGTTCATTAAGATCAAGTGAGGAACACCTTCAAACTTAAGGTAATGGTTTCCTACCCAAACCTCCATTTTCTTTTGGGTTACTATTTGTCTCTCTTTATCAATATTGAATTATTAATTATTCTTCTGTACTCCTCATGAATATTGTTCTAATTTTCTATGTATGTGTAAAAACCATAATCCTTCTTTATTTTATGTGATTAACATGTTTTAAAAGGAACTTTCAAAATTCTTTCGGAAATACAAGCCCGATTCAAGGGTATTACAAAAATTCTTACCTTTTTTCAAGGGCACTATATAATCTATTTTTATAAAACATTGTATTTTTAAAATCACTAATTTTGTTATGATATTTCTATATTAATTAATTTCTAGTTTTATATAAATACATTTCCAAAATAACACATATTTTCAATGTAAAAAAGTATTTATATCAAGAATTACTCGATGATTTCAAAAGTGTATCTTCATCTATTTGAAAACTCTTGTTGATTATTATTTATTGTTGGGATTAATTTTTTATGATATCATCTACCATATTTTATTTAATGGTTTATGATTATTTTGAATCTATACGTTCTATCTTAAAATTATTCACCAATTTACTCTGAAGGGTTAGTGTTTATGATTAATGTTTGGGAAAAGTTATTTACATTTCATATGTTAGTTTCCGTATGAATGTATGTGTTGTTTATGTCTATATCCATTCATATGAGGAATTAATTGGACTTATTATGTGACATGTGGGGCCCACTATAGCCCATAGATGCATTGGTAGGTCTCATGAGACGAATAGATATAGAATTGGATGAGGCATTTCCTATTTTTAGATATGGTTTTGGCTGAGGCCTTAATCATTTTTGGATTTCTTAGTCAAGGCCTTGAAAGTATGTTTCAAAATCTTTAACATGTGATTTTGCCTCATTATTGAGATAGAAATTCATAGTTCATATGGTTATTCGACTAGTAGAATACCCATGATCATTTTTTATTATGGAAATGTTTACTCAGCTCATATTCCAGCCATAATGTGTTCAAATTTATTATTTTTAAAGGCATGTGTTTCTAATTATTCACAATGCCTAATATTTATGTTTATGATATCTTCCACTGTATTATTTTACCTTACTGAGAATATGAGCTCACCCATCCTATGTTTCATTTTTTCCTAGTATAAGAAGTGGTATTTTATGATTGACTTGTAGGGATAATCTTAGAGTGGTGGATGTTCCCAACGGTTCTTTTATGTTGTTTTTCAATTCGAGTTGTAATGTTGAACTTATGTATGTTTCGGTCTTTCAAAAGATAATAAACTATTTGTTCCTTCAGGATACGAATTTTTTGAAATCATGTTGATGTAATTTAATAAGGAACTAGATCTAGGAAACTTGGGCTTGGTCTTTACATAAAGTTTATATTAAATCATTTAATGCTTGAAAAAAAATACATTTATTAAAATCCAACTTTTTTGTCATGTATGCAGGTTTTGTTTTTAATTTTATATTTGAAAATATTGGAAATTTTATTTGAAAAAATAGACTTAAGTTTTATAATTATAATTTTAAAATTATATTAAAGATAATTTTCTATAATTTTCTAAAAAGAATGATTTTTTTATAAATAGTGAAAAATACAAAATTTTAATTGAAAATTGTATTTTTTTTAAATTATTTATAAAGATAAATTATATTTTAAATTATTTTTAAAGTAAAATTATTTCAATTTTATATATATTAATCTAATTTGGGTCATTTTAATTAGTTTCATATTGAAATATGATAAAAAACTTTCTGAAAATTTGAACATTTTTTATTTGAAAAAATGTTTTCTCGCCGCATTTGCAGGATTAATTTTAAATTATAATTTTCCAACTATATGAATTGAACTTTGTAAACTATTTTCAATAATTGGAATAAGAATAATTTATATTTTTTAATATGATCAATTTAATATTTTACAAAATAAATATTGAAAACAATAAAAATTAATTACCATAGTTGAAGTAAAAATGGATTTATCAGGGGGTGTACTAAATAGATAAGTGTTAAAATGAACTAAAAACTTTCCTAAAATAAATTTTATTTTTATATTTATAATTTATACATTATTTTATCTATAATGTTATATTATTGGATCCTTTTTACATGAATAAAACTGGGGTGTAATTCATTCTTTTCAAAAATTACAGGTGTGCCACTCACCTCACTTATAAAAGGCTACCACTCTCCTCTCTTATTCAAGATGAAATACCTTTTGGTTCCGAAAATACCTCCCCAAATAACTTCCCAAACTCCATAATATCATCATATAAACATTTTTTTTGGAATAATTCTAACCTATGAAGGATTTTGATGAAAAACTAAGGAGGTAACCCTAAAACGAGATAATGTTCTTTAAAGAGAATTTGTTTATTTATCCTAACTCCTACTTAAATTATTATTAAACCATGATGATATAATAACCTAATTATAATAAATATACATATATATTTTTGTCTTAATTTTATGACCTAAAACAATCCCCACTTCTATCGAATGGATTGTGAAATCATCATTCTTGTGTATGGTGGACTATAGCCTCAGGAGTCGTTGCCAACTGTTTTTCCATTACCACCTCACACGGTTGGGTATGATGATTGATATAAAGTATATATATTATATTTATAACATAATAAGTCCTATTTATTCATTATATCATATATACAATTTACATTACATTCCATAAGGGATATGATAATATCGCTTGTGTGTACAGAGGAGTATCACCTCACAAAGCGATGTGATTCATCTTTCAATAATGCTTTACATAGAATTAAATAAGGATAAAATTAATGATTATATATTATATTCATCAAATAAATATGATATTAATTACATATTTATCATTTTAAAATATAATATATCATTTTTATTATTTTACACTGAAAAATGATGACATCGTTCGTGTACGTGTGGACTACCGCCTTCACGAGGTGATGTCATTCTATTTTCATAACCACACAACATGTATGATATATATAAGAACATTTAGAGAAATAATATTGTATATATTATATTATTATTATTATATAAATATAAAATATTATTTACCATATTTCTATAAGGATATTTAAAAAATGGAAATATAACTCATGCATATGTTTGGCCTACCGTCTCCCAGATCATAATGTACTTCATTTTTTTATATACATAATTAATGATTTTTTTTAAATTATAATTGATTTATAAATATGATTATTATTTCTATTATTCTAGATATTGTGTAAATATATAATTTTCACATGAATTGTAACTTTCATGAAAGATAATAAATGAGAAAACATGGCAATTAACACTCTAAACAATGAAAATAATGAACGAATTTTTAATAAACTAGTGATAAGATGTTATAATATGATCATAAATGATATTATAAATATTATTATGGTTTTTTATAATTTATTAAAAATTTTAAAACCACCATAAAAATGGTTAAACCATGTTCAACTAGAAGTAAATGTGAAGTAAGGGTCTTTGTCTCAATTTTTCTTCATTGAGGAATATTGTAATGGTATGAACCTAATTTTTTTATATGGTGTACATAATACCACATTTAAATATAATATAAATAATTGTTCATGATTTATTGGTGTTATAATTTTAAATTGTAATCATTTCATCTTAGGGGATTTGTCTAGAAAATTACCAAGTTGTAAAGAATTTCATAACTCAATTTCTATTCATAAGGTTATATTACTTCTTCATCATCATTAATATTCCAGATTATATGTAAAATTAATTTTTACTATCCTATGATTTATTTAAATTTTTTAATGTGGATTTATAGTTGGAACACATAATATATTCATTGATTAATTATCACTTCATTGTGATGATCATTGTAAGATTTTATTTCATAATCTCATTCTAATCGAGATTGTTTAGTCATGAATTTTAGTTGAAGAAATTTATTTAACCATTTCCTAGTAAACCCATTTAATTTTTTTATCCACTGTTTATCAGTGATATTTTAAATTAATAATACTATTTTTCACTCTTTGGTACTTAAAATAATTTATAAAATGTTTTTAAGAAAATGAGACTGCATTTCTCTCTTCGGTCAGAAATATGTTTTCTTCCAAAACCATATTTTTTTAAAAACAATAAAAATATGTTTTAACCATTTAAAAATTATTTATTAAATAAAAATTTACCCATTTTTAATTTTTAGAAATTTTTTTGAAAGGAATCTTCAAGTCGTTTTCAAAATAATGCTTGTTTGGATTTTAAGGAAAATGTTAAAGAAATATTTGTTTTAATGTGTATGAAAAGAATGTATTTTACATCCATCCTGACCAATAAAATGTTTTAAATATTCCTTTATAATTTCAAAAAATTACTTCCAAAGAAATGTGTTTTCCAAATGTTTTTGGAGCTTTAAGTTTTAATAATAATTTTCAAAATGAAAAGTATATTTTCCTCAATAATTTTTTTAAATATATTTTTATGGTATTTATATTCAGTAAAGATAACAGCCCTTTATTATTACTCTAATAGGAATATTTTATGTTGATATCATCCTTATAATTTTTCTAGATAGATTAATATTGTTTAAAATACATATTTATGGACCCCATTTCTTCTCCACTACTTAATAATGTTTCAAATAGATTGTTATGGAACACATTTCTTTTCCATGGGCTATCCATTTTTTAAAGCTATTTTTATGGAAACCATTTATTTTAAGAAGGTTAATCATTTTCAAATAGATTGACAAGAAACCCATTTCTTTTAAATGGGTTAATCAAGTTATAAAAAGAATAATTATTATTTCATTGATTTTTATGATCAAATTAATTCCCTATGTACTCCATTCATGTTGTGGTTCTGGAACATTATATATGATGGGTGTGCCCCAATAGCACCAAGAGATAATGTGATAGCTTATATGGTGGTTTCACCCAGATAGCATCGGGTGAACCCGTTATAGCTTATATGACATGTGCACCTAGATATCACTCCAATACATTGGGTAATGATTATATTCTTCAGAGTATTATATTAGAAGTAGACTGTATGGTGATTCTATTTTTATGAGTTCTGTAAGGGTTCTATAAGTGTTCTATGAAGATGATGTTACAATATACCAACATGATTTTTATAATTTATATGGGTTTATAATATTTTCTTTAATCAATATTGATATCACATGGCTCATGATTATTGATTTTGATAAAACGTTCCTTTTTTAATGCCTTATTTCATGTTTCATGATTGATGATTCATGTATTGATGGGTATATGTTATTTTATGATTCTATCATGCACTATGGTTATTTCGTCATACCCTTACTCAATTCCTATTATCATTGATGGCATTCAATTGTTAATACTTATATTTATACTTACTAAAAACATGATATCAACCTTCTTATGTTTACCTTTCCTCGGGTTATCAAGAAATGGTGTTGAATCAATTACGTATAGAAGAGTTTCATATATATGGTGATGATGACATAATGAGAAATAAGGAAAGATGAGGTAGTTGGGATAAATTCTCATTTAAATACAAGGTTATTGGTTAAGTAATATTTTTTATTAAATCTATAAAAACTTAAAGCTTAAAGTTCCTTGAGAATGCAAGTGATCCAATATTTCCATTTGATATTGTATGTTTTGGATGGTGGAAATTGGGTCACCTCCATTGGTATTAAAGCTATAAGTTTAAGGTTTACAATTTCATTATAGAATCTATGAGTGAGTGTTTTTTGTTTTTTATAGTTTGGATCAAAGAAATGGTTTAGATAACTGTGGAGATTAGGATGCTATCATGTGAGGTTATCTTAAGAGTAATGGATACCATAATAGGATTGTAATATTAAGTATGATTATAAGTTTAAAGTATTAGACACCCCTTTGAGGTTTTAAGAAATGAGATCTTAAAATTATTAATGAAATTTTAGGAGAAATTTTTTTAGGTTTAAGTATATGTAAATATTTATCTTAATGAGAAGTATTAATATTTATTTTTTTGAAATAATATTTAAGGTATTGATAAAATTTATTATTTATATGATATTGGATACTTTTTTAATTATGGGAACACAAGCTTTGTGATATAGATAACCACAATATTGAAAAGTGATTTGGTGACTATGTGATTAATGTTATTTCAAAAAAATCCAAATTTTGGGCTTGAAATCTGAAAGGTATGAGGTAACATTTTTAGTTTAGAACACCTTTATTATTGAGGTTTTTTAATAATGATTTACTTTGAAATTTTTTTATTACTATTGAATTTTGGAGATTAATGTATTATTTGATCATGTGAAGGTTTACTCATTTTTGTAACTATCATAACATGTGCTAAACATTTTTCTTTTTATTAACTTCAAAAGATAGGTGGAATATATTTTCATCCCTTTTATGGTTATATGATCCTTTAAAAGTTGATTTTTAGTGCTTCAGTAATGAAAAATTCATCTTTAATGGTCATAGACTAGAGCAAAAAATGATATTCTAGTGGAAATTGGTTAAAGTTTCAAATTACACTTTTTAGGTATGTATATTTCTCTTTGTTTTTAATCAAGATGGTGAATTAATTTCTTAACATTAGGAAAAGACTCTTGAAACAAAAATGTTATCATATTATATTTATACCTGATGAATAATATTGTCTTTTAAATCGTCACATATTTAATGTTTTGAGGCTCTTAACTTTAAATTGATCATTCACCTATTTGTGATCAATAACCTCAATCACTATATATAATTATTTATGTGTTTCTTCTATGCCAAATATTCACTTCCCACATATGGTCTCTTGTTTGGAAACTTGGTATGTGTTATTCTAGATTACCCTTGTACTTTCCTATCACTTTTATCAGGAAATTTTTTTTTAACCCTTTTTAAAATGTGGGTTTAGAAAAAGTGTTTTCAAATTACCATCCTTTGATTATCGAGATAAATTTAAAATTATTAGGATGAAATTTATTAAAGGATGAGAATGTAACACCCTGAGAGTTTAAAAGAAGAAAATATAGTTAAATGGCATAAACAACATGAAACACTAAGCTTGGATTAGAATTTTACTCACTAATACATTACAATATTTTTTTTAAATTTAATCTCTTTTATTTCATATGGCACCTAAAACCCCAAGATTTTTATGTTTGGTAGCATATTCAACATGCAACACCGATCTTAAACGACCTGCGATATATATAACCTATATAACCTAGATAGAGTATTAATGAATTTATGATATATATATATATATATATTCATACTAAACATAAATTATTGATAATTGTTTATTAAATAATCAATTGATTTTTAGTAATCTATTTTTACTCTTCTATGTTTTCTTAAAAAAAATGATGTTAACTTCTTTTAATGAAATGAAATATTGTAATTAAGTTTTGACACATTTATAAAACTTATTTGAAAAAATTAACTTTATTTTTTTAAATCAGAATATTTATATTTATTTTGGGGAAAATTCTTTGATTTTTCAGAAAATATTGATTTTTAGTGAATAGTGAAAAAATATTGATTTTTATAAAAATGTAATATCTTTTTAATAAATTAATTTAAACTAATGATATTTTTTAAATATTATTTCAAGTAAAATATTTATAATTTATTTATATTTAATCCATTTAATTACATTTTAGTCTTCGTTGTATTGTATTTTAGTATAAGTTTGTTTTTTGGTTTAAAAAAGGGTTTTCTTTGGATACTGTTTAAAGTGTATAATGTCTCTCCATTTTAATTAATTAAAATAATATATAATGAGGAATGTTTTAGATGAAATTTATAGATTATATATCATTAAATTTTAATTCATATTCATACAATGATTATTATAATACCCAATGTTAATATAAAATCAAATTGTGCATGAAAAAAACACTTCTCGAAAACCAGCTTTTTAGTCATGTTGGTGGGTTTTGTTCTAAATTTAATTTTTTGAAATTTTAGTAAATTTATTTTAAAAAATAAACATTATCATTTAAATCATCATGTAAAAAATATATTAGGTTAATATTTGATAATTTTATGAAAATATTAATTTTTTATTGAATAGTGAACAATGATAATTTTTAAATGAAAACTACATTTTCATTTAAATTATTTAAAATTTTAAATTATTTTTTAATTTGTTTTTAAAGTAAAATTAGTAAAATTATATATCAATTAATCAAATTTAGGAAATTTTAATAAATTTTATTTTGAAATTAGATATAAGTATTTTGTAAACATTTGAGCATTTTCATTTTGAAAACCAACTTTCTCGTCACATCTACGAGGTTAAATTTAAATTAAAATCTTCTAATTTTATGAATTTAATTTGGTAAAATGGATTTAATATTTTTAATCAGAATAAATTATAGTTTATAAAATTTCAACTTATTTTTTTACCAAATTGAAGAGTGAAAATAGTAAAAATTAATTATCATGGTTAAGGTAAAAATAGATTTATTATGGGGTTAAACTAAAAATATAGTGGTTAAAATGACATAAAACATTTCTAAAATAGAACTTATGACCATATTTAGACCTTATAACTTATATTATAAATAATATTATATTATCAAAACCTTGTCACATGAATAAAACATGAGTGTAATTCATTCTTTTAAAAAATTACAAGTGTTGTACTCACCTCACTTATAAAAGGCCACCCTCTCTCCTCTCTTATTCACACATTCAAAACCTATTGGTTTAGTAATTATCTAGCCAAATAACCCCCAAAATTACATCCCCTCAACCTATAATTCATATTTTTTGTAGAAATACAACTAAGAAAGGCTTTTGGATAAAACTTAATAAGGATACCCGAAGAAGAGGTAATGATCTTCAGTGATCATTTTTTTTATTTCTTATGTCACCTCATTAAATTATTATTAAACCATAATGATATAATAACCTCAGTATATCCCATATAATTATATTTTTTATGTTAAGTTAATGACCTAAAACCGTCTCCACTTCCTTCAAATGGGTTGTGAAATCATCATTTGTGTGTACGGTGGACTACCGTCTCAGGAACTGATGTCATTTGTTTTTACAATACCAACTCTCATGGTTGGATATGGTGAATGATAAAAAAGTATATATATGATATTTATAACATTATAATACATCTAGAGTCATTATATCATATATACGTTTTTACTTTCCACTCTATTATGGATATGATAATGTCGCTCATCTGTATAGTGGACTACCACCTCTGGAAGCGATGTGATTCGTCTTTCACTAAAGCTTTAAAAATAATGTAATAATGATATATTTAATTATTATATGTGATATAAATGACATAATTATGATATTAATGAAAAATTTATCATTATTAAAAGAAAATATATCATTTTATTTTTTTTCACACTGAAAACGTATTACATCGTTCATGTACGTGGGGACTACCGCCTTCACGAAGCGATATGATTATATTTTAATCACCATATCACAAGGATGATATATATAAGTATATTTTAATAAATAATATCATATATATGATATTATGATAATTATGTAAAGTTAAAAAATTACATTCCACATTTTAAAAATTACTGTTAAAAAATGGAAACATTACTTTTGAATATGTATAGTCTGTCATCTCCATGATCATAACATACTTAATTTTTCATAACCATAATTCCCGATTGGTTATAAAATTATAATTGATCTATAAATATGATAATTATATAATGGTTATTATTTTGTAGATTATGGAACAATATAACATTCATGAGAACCGTAACTTTCATGACAAAGCATGAATAAGAAAACATGTCAATTAATACCTAAAACAATAAAAATAGTAAAGTATTATTAATTAACGGATGATAATAAATTATAAAAAGAATATATATTCTAATTTAAAAATTAATATGATTCTGTTATAATTAAATAATATTTTTAAAATCACTATATAGGAGGTTAAATCATGTTCAACAAAAAGAAAACATGAGGTAAGGGACTTCATCTCAAATTCTCTTCATTAAGGAATATTGTAATGTAATGAACCAAATTTAATTTATATGGTATATATACTTCTACTTTTACATATAATATCATGAATTATTCACACATAATGGTATTTTGAGTTTTAATTTGGATTATTTAATCTAAGGGTATTTGACTAAAAATTTACTAAGTGGTAAAGAATTTCAAAACTCAATTTATTTTCATTGGGTTATATTACATCGTTATTATATTTTATATTCTAATATTTTGTTTGAAATGACTTTTTATTATACTATTATTTGTTTCAAATTGTTTTATGTGGATTTGTATTTGATACACATAATTTATTCATTGATTAATTCTCACTTCAGGATTATGATCATTGAAAGGGTTTTTACACAATCTCATTTTAATCGATATTGTTTATTCTTGAATTTGAATTAATGGAAATTATTTGACCAATTCATAATAAATGCATTTTATTTTCTTCTCCTTCGGTTATCAATGACATTTTCAAGTAATAATATCATTTTTCCACACTTAAGTAATGAAAATAATTGAGAAAATATTTTTAATAAAACATGAATTCATTTATCTCTTCGTTCAGAAATATGTCTTCCTATAAAACCATATTTCCAAAACAAATGTTTTCAAATATACTATAAAACTTTTAAAATTTATTTATTAAATAGATTTTTACCCATTTTTAATGTTTTAATTTTTTTGAAATCATTCTTTATGTCATTTTCAAAAGTATTCATATTTGTATTTTACCAAAAAACATAAAGGAGCCTTTGTTTTAATGTATACGGCATGAATACAATTTATATCCATTATGACCAATCAAATGTTTTAAATATTACTATATAAGTTTTAAAATTCTTTTCAAATAAAATTATTTTTAAAATCATTAGTGAACATTTATTTTTAAAAGTGATTTTCAAAATGAAAAAGATATTTTCCTCCAGAATTTTTCTGAAGACATTTTTATGGTATTAGTATTCGTCAAAAACAATAACCCTTTTCTTTGCTATAATGGGTATATAGTGTATTGTAACTACCTTAATTATTTCCTAATATGGATTAATATTTTTTAAAATATATTGTTTTTTATGATATTTTTATGGAACACATTTTTTTCTATGGTTTATCCTTGTTTCAAAGAGATTTTTATGGAACCAATTTATTTTCCACAATTTAATCATGTTTCAAAAATACTGACATGACCCCCATTTCATTTTTATGGGTTAATCAAGTAATAAAAATAATAATAATTTTTTCTATGAGTTTTATTTCTAAATAAATTATCCATGTACTTTATTCATGTTATGTTGATTGCAAATTATATATCATGGGTGTTCCCAGATAGTACCGGGTGAACCTATTATAGATTATATGATGAGTGTGTCCAGATAGCGTCCAGTGATCCCGTTATAGCTTATATGATGGTTATTCTCAAATAACACTCCAATTCATTGTGTAATGATTATTTTCCCTTTAGGATTATATGGGAAGTTGATTATATGGTTATTCTATTTGTATGGGTTGTGTAATGGTTCTATAAGTGTTCTATGAATATGATCTTCCAAGATACCAACATGTATTATCTATTATTTCTATAGTTTTATAATGTTTCCCTTTATCAATATCAATATCTCATGAATCATGATTATTGATTCTGATGAACCTTTCCCTTTTTAATGTCGTATTCCATGTTTCATGATTTAGGATTCAGGAATTGATGTGTATGTGATCTTTTATGAATTTTACGTGCACTTTGATTATATTGTCATACCCTTATGAACTTTTTATGCTTATTGTTTACATTCAATTTTTAATGTTTATGTTTACCATTACTGGTAAATTTTTCTCGCCCTTCTTATGTTTCCTTTTTTCCAGATGATCATGAAATGATTTTGAATTAGTAATGTATAGAAGGGTTTCATAGAGATGATGATGATGAATTAATGTGAACTAAGGAAAGCTCAGTTAAGTGGTAGAAATGAACATTTAAATATATGGGTATTGGTTGTGTAAGATTTTTTTCTTGGTTCTCTAAAATTATAAGACAAAATAGTTCTTGAAAATATAAGTGATCCAATATTTCCTTTTGATATTATAAGTTTTGGATGGAGAATATTGGGTTACCTACATAAATATCAGATCTAGAAGTTTAAAGTTTATGATTTCATCATTGAATTCAGTAGTGTAGGTTCTAGGATATTATAATTTAGACACAGAGTTGCGTGTAAAAAAAATTATAGAATACTTCAAGTTTATTTCAAAAGAAATATATGTAAAATATTGAGGTGTTACATTATACCCCCATTAAAATGAACTATTCATTCAAATTTTCATCCCTCAAATACAAAAAATGAGAATATCTCTACTTAATCACATCCCCAAGTTCCCATGTAGCTTTATTGAGTTTTTGATTCCTCTAGAAAACTTTAACTTGGTGGGAAGTCTTTTTTTATATAACATTATCTCTACATTAAAAAATTTATACCTATTTATCTTCATAGGAAAGATCATGCTCTAGTGGATTGGCCTTTAATTTTAGTACATGAAAAGTATCAGTCATCTACTTACTCAAAAGTGATATATGGAACACATCATGAATTTGCGAGACATTTTTTACAAGTTCCAAATGATATGATATTGTCTTGATCTTATAAATAATCTCTAGAGGGTAGATATATATTGGGAATATATTTCCCTTCATTTAAAATCTCATAACATTATTCCATGGAGAACATTAAAATAATACCTTCTCACAAAATTAAAATTACAAATATCACCAATGATTTTCAGCATAACTCTTTTTTTAACTCTGAGCTTCCTTTATGTGATGCTAAATAACTCTAACTATCTCTAAAAAAATTTCAACTAGAACATGTCCTAATATCTTTCTTTCTCCACCTTCATCACAACCTATTGGATTTATTCACTTAATTTCATAGAGGTATTCATAAGTATCCCTCTAAATTCTCATGTGAAAGATATTTTATAAGATAATTTGGTAAGAGGAAGGTGTTGATCCCAAATACCTTTGAAATATAGATAGAAAGATCTTAGCATATCCTCTAGGGTTTTATTGATTCTATAAACATGTTCATCTATATGATGATGATAATAACTACTAAAACACAACATTGTATCCAGATCTTACATATGACTTCACTAAAACAATGAGGTAAATCACGGATCTTAATTAGATACAATAGAATATGGCTCCACATGAATCTTTACCACTCCCTTAATGTATATCCGGAAAATTTGGTCAAGATATAAATCATATTTGATATTAATGAAATGTATTGACTTATTAAGTTGGTTTAATATAACCCAAATAAAATTATAAAAATTAGTTGTTTTAGGGAGTTAGATGATAAAATCCATAGTGATATTTTCCTATTTCCATTATTTTATGGGTATTGGTTGTAACATCCCCTTAGACTTTTTCCATTGGTCTTAACTTGATATTTTACCAAGCACTAAGATATATAATCTCCAATGTATCTATTAATTTTGTTCCAATGAAAATACTCTTTTAGATATATATATATATACACATATTCATACTTTCTAGATGAATAGAGAATGATGAGATATGATCTTATTATAATATCTCCTTCTTCAAGTATGGTATTGAAGGGATGTATACTCAGTTCCCAAAATTTATCACTATATCATAAACAAGGATAAACTCTAGAACATTTCCCTCTATATTTTTCATCTCTACAATATCCTTTTGTTCCTATTTGATTTTCAAATAAAAATATGGTTTAAAAGTAATTTTATAAAGATACAATTTCTCCCCTTATTTCAATATTTTTTGGTCCATCCTTTGAAAATATAGAATTATTGGATACTTTGTGATCCCCATCATAGATAATATAGCATGATCATTTCAACTCAATGCATTAACAACCTTATTTTCTTTACAAGGTTAGTAATATATTTATTATTAAAAATATTTAATCAACTTCAATCATCTTCTATGGCATATATTTATCTCTTTCCAAGCAACTATAAACTTTATAATTTTATGATAAATATATATTTCCTGGATTTACCCATAAAAATAGTGCCTCTATATATTTAATTCATATATTAACAATGCTAACTCAAAATCATGAGTCAATTAATTTTTATTTGGAATCTTTAATTGGTGTTAGGCATAAGCTATCATCATATCAATCTATATAATAACACATCCTAGTACCTTATTTGATGAATAACTATAAATAACAAACCCTTCTCCACTACATTGTAGTGTAAGAATAAGTTCACTGACCAACCTTCTCTCTAGTTCCTTGAAATTTTCTTAACATTCATTAGTCCAAATAAACTTGAATTCCTTCTTAGTAAACTTGGTGAGTGTATTAGATAGTTGTGATAACTTCTTCACAAAGAAATGATAATATCAATCCAATCAAATAAAACTATGGATATCATTTATATTGGTTTGTTTGGGCTAGTTTTTAATAATCTATTTCTTTGAATGATCCACTAATATACCCTCATTTGAGAGTATATGAACCTAGAAAGAAAACTTTTTTAGCCAAAATTCACACGTGAAAAAAAATTATATAACTTCTTCTAAAATAGGTTCTTTAGTATAATCCTCAAGTGATATTTAGGATCTTCCTTTCTCTTTAAATATATAATTATTTCATCTATAAACATTACCAATAACCGATCAAGGTAATATATAAAGACTTTATTCATTAAATCCTTTTAAATTTTTGGGGAATTAGTAATTCAAAATGACATCACTATAAATTCCTAATGTCCATACCTCATAAAGAAGGTTATCTTAGGTATGTATTCACTTTTGAACCTCAATTTATTGTATTCGGATCAATTCTTGATCTTATAAAAATACTGAGTGCCTCATAATTGATCAAAAAAATAATCAATATAGGGTAGATGATACTTATTTTTTATTGTGATCTTGTTAAATTCTTGATAGTCAATGAAAATTCACATTGATCCATCATTCTTATCATCAAATAGAATAGATTCACCCCATAGTGATTTACATGTTTGAATGAATCTCTTATCAAGATTCTCCAAGTGGTTCTTCTTTAATTATCACAACTCAATATGGCCATTCTATATAGAGTCTTTGAAAAAGTTATAGCACTAGGTATGAGTTCTATAGAAAAATAAACTTCCCCATTTAGAGGAATAATAGGAAAATATTTTTAAAATACATCAAAAAACTCTATTACAATAGTAATATCTTTTATTTTGAGTTTCTCCACAGCCATATAAGATAAATACTAACTTTGAATAGGAATAAAGACCTATAAAATGGAAAAAAATTATTATAAGTTTATATTTATCCTCACACTGATATAAAATCATAGGATGGTTTAGAATATCAAATGTGACATCCCTTATTTGGAAATTAATATTTTATTTATCTAAATAATATTAATCAATGCCCAAAATAATACCAAATTAAACTAAATGAATAATAAATATATTTTTAGGAATTATTTTCCTGTAAGATTTAATTGTAGAAGAATCGTAGACTTTAGATATGTTCATCATATCATTAAGAGTATTCATTTCTAATTAAACAACTAATTATTGAGGTGGTAATGTGATACCATTAGAAAATTCTTTATTTATAAAAGATTGGGGATATCCATAATCAAATAAGAAACTAGTAGTTTTAGAGTATATGGTAAGTGTACCTCTCAGCATTTCATTATTGAACCCCACATCAACAATAGTGATCACATGATATTTCTCTTTGTCTATGAGATAAAGAGGTTACTAACAAAGATCATCATCATTAAACATTATATTTGATAACTATTTAGCATAATTCTTATACTTCTACAATTTTAAAAACTTGAGTTTTGGTGGTGCATTTTATTTTGATTTATCTCTATTCGCATCATTAGCTAACATCTTCTAATAACTTTAGAATTTCATTACCTGAAGAACTTCAATTCCACACTTAATGATTTTATTAGTCCCCTTAATAAAAGTTCCTTCATTATTTTATCCACACTTCTATCATAAAGGAAGACTCGTCTTTTTTCCTCCATGGTTTTTATTGTTAGAATTTAATTTGACTTCAATCTTTCTTTTATTATGAAAACGATGAAATTTATGGGTAACTATGATCTCTACTTCTACCTTGGTAGTACATTAAATTTTTTCTCCATACACAATAGGATAAATAGAAAACATCATCATTTATTTCTAGGTTTATAGGTGGTTTTAACCACAACTGTAGTGTTACTTGGCAGTTATAGATAACCATAAAAAATGGATTGTTGTTATAATTTTAATAGTAGTTTGTTATTATGATGGATTTAATTTTCACTAACCAAATATATATTTAAAATCATTTTTAATTAATTATTGGGGGTTTTTTACTCTAAAATTTTGTAGTGATTTCTCTAATTAGTAGCAGTTATTCTTGTTATAAAATATTTATCAATGATTTTCATTAATATAAAGATTTACCAGTGTATTGAACTATCTTTATATATAGAAACCAAGATCTTCTTTTTTAGGTATGAGTTTTCTTTTGTGGTGTTTTTGAAAAAAATAGGAGAATATAGAAATTAAAGGAGTGCACACTGTGTACCCGGTTTCCGTAGTTGACTGTGTACTGGCCACGTGATGACTGAGTACATGGCCGTGTGGGGTGACTTGGAGACCACCTAAAGTGGGACTTGGTAAATGCATATACACGTAGTGTACTTTTAAAATACATGTCATGTAATTTTATTTTTATTTGTTAAATCAAACTAGGGTCACATCTAATTGGTAGAAATTACTTCTTCTCGGTTCGTCTTGTCTAGGAGTGACCAAAGCTAATGATTCTTCTCCGAGCACCCAACCTACCATCATTTCTCTGAATCAACCATCATTGATTACATTGGAATCTCCATGGTGAGTTTTTTATTCTTCTAGAGCCTCTTCTCTTGATTTCTCCTCTCTCATGAGATATTCTTGGTTGAGCATTTTAGACGTTTTTGTAGATCTATGGTATTCTAGGTCAATTCAAAGGCTAGGATTCAACTCTATCGATTGTACAACACTGAGGTAGGTGGTTTGTTCTATTCCTTAGTAAGTATTTGAATATTATATGCAAAAGGGTCCAATACCCTAAAATGAGTTATTCTGTGTTTAGGGATTTTGGTCCTGTTTTTTCCTGCTATGCCTTGTGTTCCTGATTAGAGTTTGTTTGATTGTGAATCGGATTTTTTGTCATGATATGGATGTTTTTCCCATGCCTGTATTGATTTTTACCATTTGGTCTAGCTTTGCAGGTTAGGCTACTTGTTTTCTATGCTTAGTGTTGTTAGGATGGAGTGATATTATCTGATGTTGTTATATTCTTGTTGATATTTATCCAAGTAGTTCTCAAAAGTTTTTATTCAAGTAGTTCTTAAGGTTTAAATTGGTTTTCAAACCTCATTGGGCACGATTGACTTATACAGGGCTATGGGGACCTTGTGTAGTAGATCACAAGAGGAATAGATGTTGAGAGCTTCCCTAGAGTCTCTATTTACTTTTCACAATGCGAGACCATTAGGGGTATGGATGTGAGTGCTCGCTCAGAGTGTCTGTAGTTACCATTACGACACCACATGGGGAATTGGATGTTGAGTGCTTCCCCATATTGTTTATAGTTTAATAATAAAAGGCCACAGGGGGAATTGACAGTGAGTGCTTCCTTAGAGAGTCTTTGCTAAAGATGAACCAGAGGGGTTTGATAGTGAGTACTTCCCAGAGGGTTGCTTGTGTTTGATTGTTTTAACCAGTGGGGATAGGTTGTGAGTACTTATCATAGGGTTACTTGTTTTTTATTAGCTTCTTACTTAGCATATGAAAAATAATGCAAATTAAACTATAGGATTGTTTAATTTTGAGTACTTCTTTGTTTACTGCTTCATTTTTCTTATTGCCTACCATATATATTCACTAACAATTAGGCACAGATATTTGGGTGGTTTCCTACTGGGATTCATCTTAAACCCTATTTGGGTCATTCTTTTGGGCCCAAACTGATTATATTATTGCAGGTATAGATAATGGAAGGCACCATTCTACTTCAGGTACTTTATTATTGTGGAGTTGGAGATCATGAGACCATGTTGAGGCTTGCGATGTAGTTGGAGTTTATTTGTTTTCTTTATACTTTGGTTTAGTACTATGTTCCATCATTATGACTTTTTTGGCCGCTTTCTTAGATATATGTATCATGCATCATTTATATATATGTGCTCCATTTGTTTATTACTTCCAGTCTTTCGTTGTTTACTTATTGAATGTTATTACTGCTTCCACTATTTTTATATTTTTTATTTCACTGCATTAATCTACCAATGAGGGAATAGTTTCCCCACTCTCACACCCAAGGCCCTCTCTTCTAGTGAATAGCCTCAGGGGTTTGGGGAAATGTTCTTGAGGCCATGTGATTAACCGGGTATGGGTAACCTCTGGGTGGCACCTGGAACCAGAACGTTACAAATTGGTATCAGTGGAATTATTTTCTTGATGACATACTATTTGGATCCTATAACTAGGGATATGATGGAATAGGTACTTGGTAATAAGTTGTTCCTAGGAGTAGCAAACATGTGTACAGGTAAAGCCAATTTACATCTTATATTGTGATTTTTCTAGTTTTTCAACTATTATAGTTGATTTGATTTCACTGTTGGGTGATTCACATGTATTATGCAATTATTGTTTATTTTATTGAGATTCAATTTCTATTGAAACCCGATGAGATGAGGTTATTCCATATCATGCATCATATAGGTACTTTCTAGAGATCAAATATCATGCATTCTTTCCATGCCATTTAGGGTACATTACTGATTGCATGTTTTTGTGATACATGTTGTGCTATATATACATGTTGTTGTGATCGATTCCTTGATAGAATACCTTCTATTTGATAGGGGTGTTGATAATATGTAAGGTTTTATTTTAATGAGTGTCAAAATTTGGTTCTTGAGGTGTTATGAGACCTCATTCCTTGATAGAATACCTTCTGTTCGGGAAGTAACTATTTTTCTTAAGTACATAACATGTATTTTATATACACACTATGTAGTTTCTAACCATGTCAATGGCTGTGTGAGCAGAGACATGAGGATGGGAAATTTTTTGTGGGACATGTCGTGTACCCTATGAGAACATCGTGTCTTAAGAGACATGTTTCTAGCCATGTGACTAACGACACGGGTGGATTATGGGTAGTTAGTACATGTCGTGTCTAGAACAAACATGCCGTGTAGAGTTGGTTGTGTAACCAGAAGTGTGACTAATAACACATGTCGGTGAATTCTTTCTAGTGCACACCTTTTCTGGAATAAACACGCCGTGTAGTCTTTCTCTAGTAGAACCGTGGGGGATAAGTCATGTAGACGAACTCAGGAAGGGGAAGAGGATTTAAGAACACTCCTTGTGTTTGGAAATCACACCATGTGTATGTGGTGTTACATGACCTGGGTTTTAAAAAGTTCACATCCATATAAAAGATTAATAGAACATGTCGTGTAGGAGTTGTACACACCATGTATCCTCCTTTTACAAATATTGAATTCTTCATTTTTACTATTTATTTCTTGAACTTATATGTTTTAGTCTTTTTTAATCTTGATCTAAGGTGTGTGTCTGACCTTGCAGAGTCATTCCATTTAGACGTCCTCCGGTTGTACGCCAGTTAGAGGGTAGTGACTAGACACCGGACATGGATGATTAGGAACTACCAGCAGATCCTCCAGTCGTGTCGATCTTTCCACTATCTATTTTCCCGGATACAGGTTATGATGCACAATTCCAAGAGGGATTTATGAGGTTCATGCAGAACATCTGAGAAGTACCGTCTCCTTCCATGTCTATGTCAGATTTGATGCGGGTCTTTCAGTAGAAGCATCATCCTAATTTCACAGGGAATGGAGGACCTCAGGCTGAATAATCATGGTTAAAGGCCACACTTCGATCTTCGGGCATCTGGAGATGCCTCCAAAGAGGAGGTCGAATCTCACTACGTACATACTATGGGATTATGCCAAGAGATGGTGGGATTTGATCTCACAGGAGGGACGCCAGCAAGTTATGGCTTGGGATGAATTCCATCATGCCTTCTATGATTACTTTTACCCAAATACATTGAGGTTCGATCGATCTTGAGAGTTCATAAGTTTCGAATATGGTACTATCTCAGTCATGGAGTATTCTTCTTGCTTAACAGAGTTGTATCTCTTCACACCCATTCCAAGGGGATATGTGGTATTCTTGATGAGGAAGTTTGAGGATGGTCTTAGGAATGACATCTGATCTTAGGTGAACATCTTCTGGTTGACTTCTATTACATCTATAGTCAACCAGGCACTGATCGTGAAGCGCAATCTGAGGGATTCTAGAGCTGTGAGCTAGGGCAGCTCGGCATCCAAGGTTGGTACCCTCATACTAATAGCAAGAAGCGTAGTAGGGAGTCTACACAAGGATATCTAAGTAGGAGGAATACTTATTTTGGTAGCCAGATCATGTGCTACCAGTGCAGGAAGAGTAGGAATATGTGGCCAAAATGCCCGAGAGACCTAGTGGAGTGCTGATATTGAGTCAAGATGGGTCATCTTTAGTGGTTTGGTTAGTTTTTATCACCAGCAGCGGGTGATAGAGGTTCTTTTTTTGACTCCTCGTACTAGAGTAGGGCCACCAATTTCTCATCAGTCAGGGAATAAGAGTTTTTTTGGCCATTCAGTTCGAGGTGGAGGTCATGGTTTTTATATCCATTTGGTAGGCTTTCAGCGACTATAGGGTGGATCAGCTCAGGGTGGTCAGTTAGGGTCACAAGGCTGCAGTACATGCAAGAAATTTGTATTGAAGCAGACCCAGTATGAGAAGGATCCCGAACCCTCTATAGTTCGAGGTATGATTCTAGTTGCCTCAGCTTTATCTTTTGTACTTTTCGATAGAGTGGCTTCCCATTGTTTCATATATGTTGCTATTGTAGAGATCCTTGGCCTCTGTATCATTACTTCTGCTGATGTCTTGATGATGGAAACACCGTTTGGGACTAAAACGGCTTGTGTACGTCAATGGAAGGAGTTACCTCTTGACTTTGTTGGGTGTCACTTCTCATGGGACTTTTATTTCTTAGAGATGATAGGCTATGAAGACATTCTCAAGATGGAATGGTTATTTCCCTTTCAGGCTATTGTTGATTTCAATCATCATAGGGTGTTTTTTACGTCACTAGAGAGTGTATCCTTTTTACATAAGGGTGAATAGGATGTTTAGGCAAGCAGATCAGGACCCAAGCATCATGGGTTGGGAGGAGTTATAGCCTAGATTGGTAGTCTATATCATGATGACTAGGGGACTTCATAGATTGAATTTACTCCAATGGTGGATCGTTTCAGAGATGTCTTACCAGAGAACTTTTTAGGTTTGCCTTCAGAGCATGAGGTAGAATTTTCTATTGAGCTTGTGCCAGGAGCGGCACCAGTGTCTATTCCTCCTTATAGAATGGCTACACCAGAGTTGCTGGAGCTCAAGAAGAAGTTGGAGGAGATGCAGGAAAAGGGTTTCATCCGACCCAGCACTTCTCCTTTGTGTTCTCTTATCCTGTTTGAGAACAAGGCAGAAGGTATCCTCAGACTTTGTGTGGATTATCAGAAGTCAAACCAGTTGATGTTCAAGAACTGATATCCCTTTTCAAGGATTGATGATCCTTTTGATCAGCTTAGAGGAGCCTGGGTGTTCTTGAAGATTGACTTGAGGTCTGGTTACCATCAGTTGCACGTTAGGCCATCAGATGTACCTCTTACAGGCTTTCGGAGAAGGTATGGTCTATATGAGTATGTGGTTATGTTTTTCAGTCTCATGAATGTGCCTGCAGTTTTCATGGAACAACTGAACCAAGTGTTCCATCCATACTTAGATTCTTTCATGGTAGTCTTTGTGGATGGTATCTTGGTGTACTCTCACACTCCACATGACCATGCCACACATATTGAGATCATTTTGAGTACACTGAGAGAGCATTAGTTATGTGCGAAGCTCTCAAAATTCCACTTTTGGATGAACCACATTCACTTCTTGGGTCATGTTATCTCAGATACAGGAGTATCAATAGACCCATAGAAAGTGAGAGTAGTAGTTTCCTGGAAGAATCTAGAGAACATCTTTGTGGTACAAAGTTTCCTAGGGCTGGCTAGATACTATAGACATTTTATACAAGACTTTTCACACTTAGAATCGCCACGGATAGGCCTGACTAAGAAGGGTGTGAAGTACTTGTGGTCAGATTCTTGTGTGTCGGCCTTTCAGGAGCTGAAAGAGAGATCTACTTTAGCATCGGTACTAGTATTGCCAGAGCTGGGCAAGAGCTGTACTGTATAATATGATGCATCAGGTGTCGGGTTGGGAGCAGTGACTATGCAGGGGTAAGGAGTCTTTTCATATGGGCCTCAACAGTTGAGACTACATAAAATAAATTACATAATGCACAATCTTGAGTGGGCTTCAGTTGTTCATGCCTTACGCTATTGGATATATTATCTATTGGGAGAGAATATTGTGGTTTTCAATAATCACAAAAGTGTCAAGTACATATTTACCCAGTGCGATCTGAATTTTGGACAGCGAAGGTGGGTTGAGTACCTTCAGTCTATTGACATTGAGTTTTCCTAAATGCCTTGGAAAGGCAATGTAGTAGCTGATGTACTGGGAAGGAGGATGTAGATACAGGAATTTTAGGAGGCCAGTAGTGAGTGGCATCTTATGGATCTATTCTCTGAGATAAATTTTGAGGTGCATGACAGATTGGGGCAGATTTGTCTTTCTTCTATAGTTGTTGCATATAATCTTCTTGATTGAGTGAGAATGAGGCAGTTATCAAACTCTGAAGGACCAGTTCTACAGTAGAGAGTGTTGGGATAGGACCCTATTCCTAGATGGACCATGGGTGAGGATGAGATCTTTCATTTTCATGGGCGTGTATGGGTGTCAGCAGACATACATGAGGAGATGATGTGGGATTTCACTTCTTATTTTGGGCAGTTCATCCTGGAGTCACCAAGATGTATTGAGATCTGCATCATCAGTATTGGTGGCCAGGTATGAAGAGAGATGCTTCTAGGTTTTTCATGAGGTGCTCCACCTATCAACAGGTGAAGGCAGAGCATTAGCGGCCTGCAAGGCTTTTGCAGCAACTACCCATTTTCGAGTGGAAGTGGAATGATGTTGTGATAGAATTAGTGACATGTTTACCGAGGTCACCTCAAGGTAATAATGCAGTATGGTTTGTCATTGACAAACTGAGGAAGTTTTGTCACTTCTTTTCGATCAAGGATACCTTTAGTGTGGATGAGCTGGGTGGTTCTACATCTGAGAGACTATACATTTACAAGGATATCCACACTCCATTGTTTCAGACAGGGATGCTCATTTTACTTCTCAGGTCTGGTAGGGACTATAGAGGGCTTTGGGTACACTGGTACTTCTGAGTACAGCTTACCATCCCCAGATAGATGGATATTATGAGCATACGATATAGGTGCTAGAAGAAATTCTTTGAGAATGCATCCAAGATTTTGGAGGTTCTTGGTAGAAGCACATACCTCTTTTGGATTTTTTCTACAATAATAGTTTTCAAGCACCTATTCATATGGTACCTTATGAAGCTTTGTACGGCAGGCCATGCTGATCACCCTTATGTTACTTGGAGGCATGGGAGGCAGCTATGTTGGGACCTCATATTGTCCAGGAGACCACAGAGCGGGTGGGGTTAATTTAGAAGAGGATTTATATTGCACAGTCATGGAAAAATTCTTATGTTGGTCGAAGGAGACGACCTCTCGAGTTCGAGGTCAGAGATCATGTTTTTCTATGTGTCACATTGAGGTTGGGACACAGGAGGTTTGGGAGATAGGGAAATCTTTCACTAAATATGTTGGACCATTTGAGGTTTTGGAGAGATTCGGTCTGGTTTCATATCAGTTGTAGTTACCTCAGAGGTATTGGTTTATTCATGATGCCTTCCATGTTTCTTAGCTACGGTGTTACTTATCAGACTCGTCTAATGTTTTTCAACCCGAGCAGGTTGAGTTAGAGGTGTAAGCCTCGTTCAAGGAGCATCCTATCTAGATTGTTGATCGCATCGTGGAGGTTCTCCATGGTTGGTCTATTCCTTTGGTATGGGTGTAATGGAAGCACAGATGAGTATAGAACAAGACTTGGGAGAGGGAGGCTGATGTGCGATAACAATGGCCAGATTTATTCGAGGATTCTTCTTCTATTCCACCTTCATAGGGAAATTCGGGGGTGAATTTCTTTAATGGGGTAATTTTATAAGAACTCGGATCTTCTTTTCAGGTATGAGTTTTCTTTTCTGGTGTTTTTGAGAAAAATAAGAGAATCTGTAAATTTAAGGAGTACATTCCAGGTACTTTGATGTACACATTGTGTACCCAGTTGTTGTGGGTGACCGTGTACTGGTCGTGTGACGGCCAAGTACATGGCCATGCAGGGTGACCTAGAGACCGCCTAAAGTGGGGCCTGGTAAGCGCATATACACGCCATGTACTTTTAAAAGACACGTCATGTACTTTTATTTTTATCTGGTAAATCAAACTAGGGTTGTTTCTAATTGGAAAAAAACACATTCTTCTCGATTTTTCTTGTCTATGAGTGACTAAAGCCGATGATTCTTCTCTAAGCCCCCAACCCACCATCCATTCTCTAAATCAACCTCTTTCAATTGTATTCGAATCACCACAGTGATTTATTTTCTCTTCTAGAGCCTCATCTCTTGATTTCTCCTCTCTCGTGAGATATCCTTAGTTGAGCATTTTAGAGGATTTTATGGATCGATGGAATTCTAGGTTGATTCATAGGTTGGGATTCAACTATATTGATCATAAAATGCTGAGGTAGGTTGTTTGTGCCTTTACATAGTTAGTCTTTGAATATTATGTGTAAAAGTTTCCAATACCCTAGAATAGGTTATTTCGGTTTTAGGGATTTTAGCCCTATTTTTTTCTACTATGCCTTGTATGTCAAATACCCTAGAATGGTGAGTGTTATAGATGTTTTTCCCATGTTTGTTTTGATTTTGACCATTTTTTCTAGATTTTCCAGTTAGGCAGCTTATTTTCCATGCCTAGTGTTGTTGGGATGGAGTGATATTATCTAATTTTGTTATATGCATGTTGTTGTTTAGACAATTAGTTATCAAAAGCTATTATCCAAGTAGTTCTTAAGGTTGAATTTGGATGTTGAACATCGTTGTGCATGATTGACTTACATAGGGATATGGGAACTTTTTGTAGTAGACCATACTGGGAATAGACGATGAGGCTTCCCCAGAGTGTCTGTTTACTTTTCATGTTGTGAGACCATAGGGGTGATGGACATGAGTTCTCCTTCAGAGTGTATGTAGTTAACATTACGAGACCACAGGGGGAATTGGAAGTTGAGTGCCTCCCCAGAGTTTCTGTACTTTACTGATAAAAGACCACAGGGGGAATTGGTGGAGAGTGCTTCCTCGGAGATTCTTTGCTAAAATTGAATCAAAGGGGTTAGACTGTGAGTACTTCCCATAGTATTGCTTGTGTTTTATTGGTTAAACCAAAGGGGATATGTTGTGAGTACTTCCCAGAGGGTTACTTGTTTCTAATTAGATGCTTAATTTATATCTGAAAATGAATGAAATTGAAACTCTATGATTGTTTACTTTTGATTACTTCCTTGTTTACTGCTTCATTTTTCTTATTGTTTGCCCTATATATTCACTAATAGTTATTCATAGATATTTGGGTGGTTTTCTACTGGGATTCATCTCACACCTTGTTTGGGTCATGATTTTGTACCCAAAAATATTATATTGTTGTAGGTATAGATAATGTAAAGTTTCCTTCTACTTCAGGTACTTGATTGTTGTAGAGCTGTAGAGCATGGGAATAAGCTGAGGCTTGCGATGCTGATGGAGTTTATTTTTTTTCTTTGTTTTATTTTTTAGTACTATATTCCAACATTGTGACTTGTTTGGATACTTTCCTAGACATATGTATCATGCATCATTTATATATATATGTGCTCCAGTTGTATATTACTTCTATTCTTCCGCTATTTACTTGTTTCATGTTATTACTGCTTCTACTATTGTTATCTTTTTTCTTCCGCTGCATTACTCTTCCAATTAGTACATAGTTTCCCCATTATCACACCTAAGGCCCTCACAGCTAGTTGGAAGCCTCTGAAATTTAGGGAAATGTGCTTGAGGTCATGAGACCAATCGGGTACGGTGCACCTCTGGGTGGCAACTGGAACCGGGGCGTTACATTATATGTGGTAAACTACCAAAATTTGAGGTGGTTTCATCTACCTCAAAATGATATGAGGTTGTTAAAACCACCAATAATAAATTATTAGTAGTTAAAACCATAGATAGACATGTAGATTTATAAATAGAAGAAATACTTGAATCCTCATCCACCAAAAATAGTGCACAAAAATATATACCAAATATAGAAAAAAATTCATTATTAAAAAACATAATTACATAAAATAAAGAAACATTACATTAAATATAATATAAAATTAAATTATGTCATAGTTTACAAAATATCAATACAAATATCAATCCTAACACATCCCCTGAGATACACGTCCATCACCTTCCAAGACTCAATCATGTTGCTTCCCATCACCTCCTTCCACACATCCTACCTATAGTTCTTGTATTTAAAATAGTTAATTTCACATTTTTAATGATCATATTCAATGAATAAAAAATGAATTAAAATTAAAATGTTATATGATGTTCTATCAATTCAGTTTAAGTAATGGTACAATAAGGAATAATCTTGTTTGGATCTGCATAAACTATTTTATAAAATCTAGAAGTATCATAAGACCATTAGGATTATTAGAAATAAAAGTGAAATTTTTCATTTAAAAATACACATTTAAATAAATCCATCTCTCTCAATATCATCCAATTGTACTTTAATTATAATAACTACATATATTTTATTATATAAGAGGGAAAAAATTTTGGACAGTTCAAGGTGAAAGGAAAATTGAAAATTCTTATTTCAAGGTAAAAGGTAGATTTAAAATTCATATTGATTATCTCTAAATATTCCTAAACTAGTCTCACTAACTTATTAGAGTTAAAACCATTATCTGAAACAATTAATTCATTCCAACTTAAAATTGAATCCCACTTATCTAGAAATATGTATATAAATCCATATAGAGAGACAAAAATATACCATTACCCATAATTATCCTTTTGATTCATTCTGTGGAAGATCGTTTGGAAGGTTTTTTAGGGAATATAGAAGTTTTGTGACTCTGTTGAATAGGACTTGATAGTTAATTATTACACTACTTCATGGGAGGAAGTATAGTCACGAAATATAATTCTTGGTCACAATGTGTATGATTTTTTGGTGGATTTTTTTATTATATAAAATCCTTTTATATCCACAAATTACTATTAAATTGAGTTATTTAATCATACATATGAATTAAATATCTTATATATTGAATTTTTTGGTTTTTTAGTCATTGTGTTGTAGCTTTAGTCATGGATAAAAAGTGTTCAACAATATTATTTATATATAAAATAATAGACTTTGAGGTGTGGTCATACTTTTCACAATTTTGAGCCCCTAGGATCTAATTTCTAGGTTATTCCATGTTGGGTGTCACTATGTAATAGTTATTAGGTAACATCATGGTTTTACTTAATTATCCTTTAATAATTTCAAGATATTGTATTTTATGTCCAATTGACAGTCACTACACCATGTAGTCCCTTTTTTACATCAATTTAAAGTGTTTATTTCCATTGGTTTTGCATGGAAATATTCAGACTCATGACACAATTTCTAGCGGTTCTATGGAAACATCTTATTCATAGTGTTACCATGATCTATCACACCTAGAATTAACTTCTATAATTAATATAAATGTTAAATATCATCCAAATTCTTCTATTTAATTTACTTTCCATGAGACATAAGCTAACAATGGTTATTTTCTAGAGACCAAAATGTTCTCTATGATGGTATTTGTTCATTGGTATCGAAATATGGAATGTTTGAGATCAGTTGTGAGTTTATATGATTTCATTCTTGGTTTCTTGTTTCATCTTCATCCATTAAATGGGTGTGGTTACAATTTGGTGTTGGGTATATATACATGAGTTGTGATGTTCATGGGGATGGATTTTTCATAGATTTTTTATATTTCCTTTATTGGTCTGGGGCTTCCAATCAAATCATTTTAACCATCGTGTCACATAGCATTTGAAGAAGCTTCGATTGGTGTAAGATATTCAAGAACACTGTTCTATTTTCTTAATAAAGGTAAAAAAAATTATTTCTATGGGATGATGTTAATTATTAACCTAATATATATAATTAACAATTCTAAAAAAAGTAATGGTTGGGGATAATTTACATGAATTTACTTAAATCGTGATTTTATTATTTATGTCTATTTATCATTATTTCTTAAAATCTTGTTGTTGTTTTGATTTATATTATTTTTTTCATTGTGATTTTATGATTTAATCACCATTAAAAATGGATAATCTTGTAAAGAATAAAATTTTTCAAATGGGTGAAATTGAAAATTGACTTAACACTATTTAAGATAGATATATAGAATTAATATGATGGAATTATTAAAAAGGGTGAGTGGTGATCTGTTAGGGAAATTAAATGATTTTTTAATAGGTATTCTTTGTTTCCTTGTTGTAATTATTTGGTCTCTATGGTGTGATTTTGTGGTAGGAGTTGAGGAATTGATGTGGTACATCAATAGTGGTGAAAATTTATTGGATGGTGTTATATATTTGTGGGTAGTTTTGGGGTATTTGTATGGAATGTGTTAGGAAGTGAGTGCTATAGTGGGACTTTCATAGAATTTATAGAGAGGTCTATTTGATTATATAAAAAAGGAAAATATATGGTTATGTGATGTGAAATTAGTGTTGTTTTATCTTTCATAACCCCTAAATAGGTAAGTAAACTAAAGCGTATAATCTTGGAATAAATCACTGATCAAAGCCACATATAAAACCTATGATTCTTAGTACTTTCATTAGTTACCAACACTGATTTAAAATAAATATGTTCTAAAAAATAAGAAACTTACTCTATAATAGATAATATACCTTAATGTAAATCTTGAAAGTTTAAAGTTGTAATAAAAATTAATCACTAATGGAAAAAACTAATCATTCATCTTCTTCTAAAAACATACCTCGAAAATATCCTCCTGAAACTTAACTTTTTTCATAATCTTCCATGGTAACTTATCCTATAACTTCCTTAAATAGTTTATGGTAATGGAAATGAAATTTTAAACTCCTTAAACCTTAATTAGTGGTGTTATTTCTTCAAGAATACTTTTTTACATCTTCTGAAATGCAATAGCCAACACACTCTCTAATGTCAAGACTTGATTATTTTGTCTTTTAATAATAGGTTCCTAATATTTAATGGTATTATTCAATGAAGAAATTTATTTTTGGGAACCAGGATCACCAAAACATGTATAAATACCTCCTTCTGACATCACCAATAAAGATATATGTACCCTATCAAACACCCTTGATGGGGATGGCCCATAACCCCACCACCTAACATATTTCTAAGAACTCGAGCCATAGTGTCCTCTGATGATACAAAAACTGGCATGGTTGGGATGGTGACCTATGATTCTTTGATTTTACACTATAAATTTAAAAATATTATATTATAAAGAAATTTAGTAACACAAACTAATAATTATAATCATTTACCCATATGTTTTCTACAGGGTTGTTGACATAACTACCATATTAATTTATATAAACATCAAACCACAAATCTATTATTCCAATAGAATGACCAAACTCCATTGCCTATTTGAAAAAATTAAATAACTAATATTTATTAAAACTAAACAAAATTAACTATTATAGATACATATTTTAAGAAATTGAATGATACCTTTCTATGTTGCTTTGTCACAAAAATCATTGATATAGTAGTGTGTGTAAACGATCTCTTCTCTAGACTAATAGAATTTCTCATAGAAATAACCAAATGAAATTATATATCAATAAAACATGAAATGTTATTAAAAATTTGTTATTAATATACTGACATTTAATAATATACCTTATGAGATTATGCGAAATGATGGTCAACAAATTTTTTCCATTGGTCCCTCATTACGCCTCCAGGGACCTTCTCAAACATCTATTACACTGATAGAGATCATTCATTGAATTCATTCCATAATCATAGCATGAAGTCTTTATATTTTATTCCAAAAAAAATTAGTTCTAGGTATGTGATATGACATTATTAATGTTAAAATGGAACATCATCTACAAATAAATATATAAAAATTCATTAAATTAATTATATATTAAGTCAAAAAGTATATAATCATATATGAAGGGTAAATCTCTTTCTATGGATGGAAGAGTTTGTCTTGTTAAGTCTACAATTGTTCCCAAGATGGTTTACTCGATGATGGTTTACAATTGGCCTACCAGCCTTCTTAAAAAATTCAACATTTGCATCAGAAATTTTGTTTGGACTGGTAGTATGATTGAAAGAAAGCTTGTCACCATACCTTGGGCCATTTTTTGTAAACCCCTAGATAAGGGTGGCCTTGGTATTAAGAATCTTAAGATTTTTAATGAATCTATTCAAGCTAGAATGACTTGGAATCTGATTCATAGAAATTATGATTCCTTGGTCTTTCTTAAGAAAATATTTTTTACTAAGCTTCGGAATGGTAATCTGAGTTACATAACTTCTTCCATCTGGCCATCCATTAGACATTATTTCCTCAAAATCATGAACAACTCTAGATGGATGGTTAGTGATGATTCCTCTATGAATTTATGGATGGAAAACTGGACTGGTGTCCCTTTAATATCAATGCTAACATCCACCACTAGTCTTCAAAATACCAACTCCACTATAAGAGAGGTTGTCAACTCTCATGACATCACCCTTATGGGCCACATCAGTCACATCATTGACAATTATTCTTTTTCTGACACTGGTGATTTCCTTATCCGGGAACCTTATTTTAATGGAGTTCTTGATTCTAAAAGTTTCTACAAAAAAAATTTTAGTGATTCTATTTCTAACTTTTCTTGGTTGAAAGATTTTAGCAAACCTTGGATCAAGCCCTCGCGCCTCACTCTCATTTGGCGAGTTGCACATAATAGGGTCCCCACTGATGTGTGTCTACAATACTTTGGGATTTCTCTTTGCTCTAGATGTCATCTATGCAACCGACACCGCGAGGATGCTAATCATCTTTTCTTGTTTTGTGCTACACCTGCAGCTCTTTAGAATTACATTTCTGACATTTTTGGTTGCATATGGTCTCTTCTTTCTACAATCATCTCTCAACTTCAACACTGCGTGATTTGGTATTCTTCCAAGAAAATCAGGAATCTTTTTTTGGCTGCGGTGGAAGAGCTCCTGCAGGTGATCTAGTATGATAGAAATAATTTTATTCATAATAATTTCTCTTTCAATCTCAATGTAGGTAAAACGCATATTCTCATTGCCATCAAGGATGTCGCCTCAATTCAAAAGGATCATTGTGATAACTTTGTTGGTGATTTTGAGATCCTTTGCTGTCTTCGGATTGCGGAATCTTATAGGAAACCTCGACGTACCTTTGATGTCTTCTGAAAATGCCCGCTTCCATGATGGATCAAAGTGAATGTTGACCATGCCTCTAGAGGAAACCCGGGTCCGGTAGGTTGTGGTGCCATCTTCAGAGACTTTCTTGGAAGATGCCTTGGTTGCTTCTTCAGTGGATGTGGTATGGCCTTGGCTTTGGAAGTGGAAATTTTGGGAGTCATTCATGCAGTGGATTTTTCCAAGCAAAAGGGTTGGAACAAGATGTGGATTGAATGTGATTCAACCACTGTTGTCCAAGCCATCTGGAAGGGGGTGGTGCACCCTGCATGGCCGCTTACCTCTCGATGGATGAAATGTATTACTTCACTCATAGATCTCAACTACATTGCCACACACGTTTTCCGTGAAGCGAACATGGTTGCTGATAGTCTGGCCAACAAGGGGGTCAATTAGGTCACTACCTGGTTGGATGATTTTCCCGATGATTCGCTCCCTTTTTTCAATAAATATTGTAATAAGATTCCATATTTCAGACTTTTGTAGCTCCCTTTCTTTTTTATTAATAAATTGTGCCTTGGCCTTTGACTGAGGCACCACATTTTAAAAAAAATATGTGAATACATAATAATGAAAGTACCTTTATTTTAGAATCAAATGAATCATTTTTTCATGACAGTTGAATGTGTATCTAATATAAAAAATTAATAGGGAGCTATGTCACTTCACATGTTAAATACTCTAGAAACAGCCAAAAAAATGCATAATGAATCCTAAGTGGGAACCCCATATCCATCAAAAGGGACAACTAACTTTCTATTAGTGAAACTAAAAAAATATTTACTATTTATGTTTGTTTCCATTATATTATTATTTTTATCTTTTTAATATATAAATTAAACAATTTTTATCAATATCTATGAAAATAATAGACACATTGAATTACATAACAATGATTTTGACCTGCCAAAAACCTCTCAATGGAAACTGAATGTTGTCTAAATTACCAAACAGATCCATCATAGGTGTCATATCTAATTCCACAACATCATCAGAAGAATTCATACCTATGAATGAATGTTCATATGATAACATTAAATGGTATTAAAAAATTTTACAAGGTATGTGATGAATTGTACCATGTATTGTAGAGGGAGAATGAAAACCCTGTGACATAGAGAATGTATTGTCATAAAACCTATTCTGGTGTGATATACATGGAAAAAAACATTCCATATGTACTTGATTTCCTAAAATTTCAAATCTAAAATATAATTATAATACTTTATATAAAAATAAAATACATTTAATTTCAAAAATAAACACAATTTCAATTTTTTAAACTAGGATAAACATATTAAAGAACATAATTTAGCCATTCACATGATATTTTATTTATAAATCTATATTAAAATATTATATAACAAAAAAACATGAAATAAATATATTTTTAGAAGTTATATAAACAATTTATACCCAAATAATTCATAAATATACTAAACTACAATTATTAAAGGATAATTATAATAAGTAAATTGCTAAACCTAACTCTTCTACATAATGTTTCCCTGAAATAGAGAACAAAATCAACTACCTATTATTTGAGAGAGAAAAATATGATAAATTTCACCCCAAATAATGATAAGGGTCTGGAGGTATAGAAGCATAGAGGGAACTAGATTGGGATTCAATGTCAAATATGATAGGGTTGTCAGTCTGGTATTGATCGATGTCAAGGGGAGGCTGAAAGGGGATCCAGTATCAAGAAACACTAAGGGGAAGTCTAAGAGAGTTTGACATTGAACATCCGAGATGGGGAGTCTGAGGCAGGTCTGGTGACCTAGGACTGGTGTCCATTATTGGTGAGGGAGAGGCGCTAAGTGGTTCAGACCATTATCGAGTGGTAGTGATGGTGTCCATGAGGTTTCTAGTGGATGGATTTGTGTGGTTGGGGGGGTAGTGCATGTTTATTTGTAGTCTAAATATATCGGAAATTTTTAAATAAAATTACTATTAAATAATTTTTAAAAGTTTTTAGTAGTAATTTTCTTTAAAAATACAACTGAATACTAACACTTTAAAAATAATCAATAAAAAGGTTTCATTTTATATTTTTTTTATGTTTAGTGGTAGTTTTCAGAACCACTATTAAAAACCACTATAATTTACTACATTTCTTGTAGTGATAGCAATGAAAGTATCTTATAGATAATGCCCTTCTAGTACTTGGTTTAAATCCACTGAAAAATTGATCAATATTTCTTTTAAGTTAGATGATAATACCAAAAGCGTACCACACAAGTATAGTAAAATTTTCCTCATATGTACTAATGGATTCATCATCCTTCTGTTTGAGCTCAAAGATTTATTTATCCATTTTTTTATGAAGAAAACATGGAAATTACTTGTTGAAAAATAAAACTCTAAACTTATCCCACTCTACAATGTCAATTTCTTCTTATTTATTCATGTTCTTGATAATATTCCACCATTGATCTGATTTTTTTTCAGAAAATAAATAGGAAAAATTAATTTTTCATGATCTGAACATGACAGAATTGAAAATATCATTTAAGTGATACTAATCTATTTCAAAACAATTAGTGGATCAAAATACCCTATAAAATTAGGTAGATATTTCTTCATTAAGGAATAAATATAATGTGTTTCCCTTATTTTCTTATTGGGAAGCTCATCATGATTCCTGGCATAAGAACGTTGTGTAATCATAAAAATGAGATTTTTCATTCCAAATACCACTATATTTAGTTTCTTAGGAATAAAATAATTAAATTTTCCATAAAATTAAGCATTAATATGATTCATTCAGGTTCCATCCATTTACTATAACCAAATATCATAATTTTAGAAATAATAATCACAGTGAGAAACCACATAATCAGGAAAATTATTTATAGGATATCTAAATCGTGACGCCTTCTTTTCAATCAATGACACCTTCGGTTTAACCTAGGTCATACTTGTTCATTATCTAATAAAATAAATCATAAAATATCATAAATAAAATGTGAATTATCCTAATAATATCCCTTAGGTCCACTCATCATGGACCGATGATAATTGAGTTCATACTCAATCTTACCCTTTAAGAGTGATTACCCCTAATTGAATTTGTGACACAGTCGCATCTAATTTCCAGTATCGATAAAGGGACGTGTTTTCTAAAAAAATACTTTCATTACCATAACTTAATATTTTCTCCTATACTTAGTCTTATCCTTAAGGTTCTTAATAAAGTTTCATCACCCTAGTTTCAAAAATAACTAAAGTTTTCTCTAATTCCAACTTAAGTGGACCATGAATTTCATACATAAATATTACATCCTATTTTATTAATATAAATTATATATCATTTTGATATACACTATAAATTTAAAGGATTATTTTCTTAGTAAACTTCGATACATAAATAATTTTTATAAAAAATATTTACTTCATCACCCACTATGTTCATCACAACTATCACCCTTCTTATACATATCTTACTTAAAAAATTTATTCATATCCTAGGTAAAAGGAAACATAATAAAGGGTGAGATCACAAGATTGGTATGGGAAAAATGTATATATTGATCAATAAACATTTTTAAGCATTACATGACCATAAGGTTTTGAAAACATGAGCTTAACATTTGAAAATAATACCCAGCAATTAGTATATCATAATCATGAGTCATGTCATAAAGATTTGAAGTTCATAAGACATGAATCGAAAATGAATCAAATAAAATGATCTATTAAGCATAAAATTTTCATAAGATCATATTTATTAAAGATTGATATAAATTGTGACATAATCATAATCATAGAAATCATATTTCAAGGAAACCCACCAAGACGTTAACCACATGTTAGTCATTAGATAACCAATTGTGTACCCTTTTTGGGCTTGGAATAACCTCTCATATAACCTATTTTTGCATTGGGATAACATCTCATATATCCATTGATCTCATAAAACATTAATATTTACCAAATTAATTGGAGGGTTAAAATTTACTAATATGTAATATAATACTAATCTATTCATATGTATGCCATAATATTATGAAAACATTTATCATTTCATCATAGCTTAACCCACGAAAAAGTAAATGGCTTTCATCAGATTTCATCAAAATAATAAATAACCATCTAGATAAAGAATAAGAATGGTATCATAGAATTATATCCCTGGTATATCATAGGTGGCATCAAATTATGTTTTCATGGATAACAAATTCCTTTAAAAGTTCACTTTAAATTTATTAAGGAAAATACCCTTTTCATTTTGAAATCACTTATTTCAAAACAAAAAATTTCAAAAATATTAATGAAAAAATAGCTTTAGAAATAACCATAAAAATAAGTAATGTAATATTTAAATTAAATATTATTCATGATGGTTGGAAAATTCATTCATGTGGTATATGTTAAAACAAATATTTTTTTTCACACCTTTGTTAAAAAGTACCACATTCAAAAAATGACAATAATATTCCCTTTTTAAAAAATTATATAATTTCAAACATGGTTAAAAATGAATTTAAAAATTCATAATTTAATAGTAAAAATATTCTTGAAATTTTTTTAAATAAAATATGGACACGAAAGAAAAATATTCTCAGCCAAATTGTAAATCAAATTTGGGTTTCCTTAAAAAATATTCTTTCGGAATTTTGAGTGCCTAGAGAGAAGAAAATGAAAGTAAAACATGTAATTTACAAAAATAACCATAGTTTAAAATGATACATGTGATGTTTTTGAGATAGATCCTATAATTTCAACATTTTAAATTTAAGCATAAACAATCTTGATAAAATTGAGATTGTAACATAAAACCCTTATATCAAGTTCAACTTGCTTTGTAAGAACTCTAACCATCTGTATAATAAATTTCAATTTTTTATAATTATATAACAGAACCATATTCATACTTATAATACCATTCTTGGTTTACTTATATCATATTATTATCCTTTCATTAATAATTATTTATTAAAATAATTGTCTCAGGTGATAACTGATTTATTTTTCCCAAATGCTTCGATTCTTCTATTATGGCCCTTGCATCTTCATCAAGGTTAAAACATATACAAAATAATAATAATGATTTAAATATCATATATATTCATTATATATTTATTTATAACCTTAAATGGAAGGAATATATAAAAAATTAATTACACCATTCAAGGAGAAGGTAGTTTGTATATATGCATGAACACAATTTTCATTTTATAATGAAAAGAAAAAAAGAAAGATAAATAATATTTTAACATTAAAGACTCATAATTACATCATATAGATCATATATATATATATTTATATATATTACATTCATCAATATATCCATAAATTTTAGGTGGGTATGGAAAATTAGTCATATCGCTACAAGGAGGCGGTAGTCCACACATACGAACAAGTGATACTTTCATTTCTCATTTGTTGTAAATGGGGTGGAAATAGTTTTGAAATAATAATAATAAAATATGTTTATATTTATTATACTATATTAATCATCTTTATATATATACAATAGTTTTATATAATATGGAATGTGAAATAAAATTGAAATATCTCATTTAAGATTTATACCTCTTCTTTAAGAGGTTGCCTTTGGCTTACACCTTAAGCCTTAAAAGAATAGTCATATGAGAATTACAGTGGAAAAAGTATAAAGGGAATGAATTTAGTAATATTTGAAGATCTATAACTCTCAAAATTCATGAATAATGGAGGAGAGGAGGTGTCCTTCCATTAGTGAGGCAGAGGACACACATGGAATTATATAAAAAAATTAAATAATATAATGTCACTTTCAGGTCAAAGTGGAACCAAATGGACAAGTATTCAAAGTTAAAGTAATAATGATATTAATATATTTATAAAATAATAATTATACGTGCTTATGTGTAAATATTAATGTTATCACTTAGTTTAACACCCCCCCCCCACGGTAAACTCGTTTTAACCTTAAATGTGGTAACAATTTTTAACTTTATTTAATATTCCTTATGACCAAAAATGAATGTGGACTCAATAAAAAATTTTGGAAATTTTGATTCCAAATCTTGAATTAATTTTATAAAATTTAATTTTTATAAGTGTAAGAAATTAATTTTAATGTAAGTCTTTGAAATCCAACGAAACCCACTTTTAGAAAATAAAATCATTTTTAAGCATAAAACTGAATTTACTTATATTCTTTTCCAAGTAAAAAATATAAAAATATAAAAATATTTTAATGAATCTATAATCTATAAATTTCATTAAATTCATTAATTAATAATGGTTTATTTGATTTATTATGACAAAAACAAATTGAACATTTAAAAATCGTTGTATGAAAAATAATTATTTTTACCTTTAAATGATTTTATCATAATTTCTATCCTTTAGATAATTAAACTTTTGTTTTGTATTCATAAATTACAAATAAATTTCAATAAAACAAATTTTTTATTATTCATAAATATACTTTGATAAAATAATAATACTTAACATGTATAAAAATATGTTTCTTTGAAAAATAGATCATTTAATCACTAAATGATTTTATTAAATAAATATATGATTATTTATTAGTAATTAATAAATACATTTTGGTTTTAAAAAAAATCTATATATATTTCATAATTAGGTTAATCTTATTCATACCTACCAATCCAATAGGTAGTTTATAATGGTATATTATATCACAGGCTCATTTAGACTTGGGGTTCTATGTAAAGAAGTTATTGAATACTTAAAGTTTATTTTAAAAGAAATATATTTAAATTATTAGGTTTTTAATAAATTTATATCCTGAGAAATCATAAATGTGATCTTATTTTTTTCAAAATTGATAACAGATTCCATCAAACAGAGGAACTCCTTTAGTATTCATTGTTTTCTCCATATCGATGAGCTTCATGTGAAAGATTCAATGTCTATAACCTATTCTTTGATACCAATTATTTTAACTGAAGACACCTTGAAAGTGGAGGGGTGAATTATAGTGTGAAATATTTCTTGTGTTGTGTGGATCATGTTCCAATATTTGTAGGAACTCATTAATCTTGTCACGGTTAGTTTCACATCCACTATAAAAAATAATATCCCTATTATGAGAAAAATGAACAACGATTTTACTTGGTTCATCACTAAGGGATATTCGAGGGAGTATACACACAATGTTTTGTTGTTGTACCAAAATCCACTAATCTTCACCTATTTAGTGCATATAATTATTTTTCTATGGTCCCTTTATTCCAGGTTCCCTACTTTTAAAATTTAATTCTAGAATTATTACATAGCTTCCCTCCAATAAATTTCATTTGATCTTCTTATACACACTACTTTGTATGTCTATCTAGAAAGTTTATTGACATGAATTTCACTTACATGTCATCAAGAAAGTGTGTTTTGAGTTTCATAATTAAGATAAGTGTGTGATTCTCTAATGTAATATATATTCTTAATAACATCCACTAGTAATAAATCATTCAAACACTACCTTTTTCTCATATACCTTTACTCAGGTATGGTAAGCTTAAGTTCATTTGTGAAACCACCTTTGCTAAGGTTCAGTTTTGTATCTCCCATCACTATGTTGTGTTCTCCAAAGTAGGTCTCACATGAAGACCTTCTCTCTAAAAATGTTAGTGAAACTATGTTCACATGAATTACTTTACTCATCCTTAGCTTACTGAACATACTTCTCAAAACCTCCATTCAATTAGGTAGGTTTGTTCAAGTATTCATCTTGTAATTATCTTTGTGCAGTATTCTTTACCCAAATATATTAACTCAAGTCCATTTTTCTCTATTATGTTTGTTCAAGTGAGCATTGAATAAAGAGAGATCCATTGATCCTTCTCTAAATATTCATTAGTTCATAATGAAAGGGGTAAACCAATATTTATATGAAAACACCAACCTTTATTCATCTTGATTTTTTTTCATTTCATTTATTTAACTTGCCTTCCAATATGACTCACTTGCATGAATATACTAGCATCTGTGAAACTAAATAGAACACAACATTTATACTAGTGTGAAAACTTACCAAAGTGAAACCTCTTACTTTCATGATTCTCTACTAGCATGAAGTACCTTTAATAGAATATAACTCATTCCTTCACACCAAAATTAAATTTTAAAATTTCTCCAACCAAATTCTAGTTCTCCAAACATCTACCAAATTTCTCCCTTTTCTTCTAAGCCACATGAAATTTATATAATCGTTAACTTATTTAAAACTTCCCTTATAAAAAAAGTGTGACATATGAGACTCAATCACCACAACCTTCCCTACTCTAACCAGATTTAAAAAAAAGTAACAAACTCTATCCAGGATCATCATGATTCCAAAAGAAAAACACAGAACAAAGAAACATCTCGAGTTAGCTTACTTATATTTGTGAGGATTGATGATCTGGAAGTCAAAAAATAGAGATAAGTATATAATAAATTTTTCTAATGAGTTTACACATATGAATTATATCTATTTTATTACAATTAAATAAAAATACATAAATAAACATAAACATTTTTAGAGTATTTATAAGAATCAGACAAGGTACATCATTGAAATAATTTGATTTGTTAAGGGATTTGAATATAATAATTAATAGTTTGAATTACATCTTGATAAGTAAGGTATAATACATGAATAGAGTTCTCTATAAAATCACAAAAAAAAAGATTTTTTGAGAGGAATAATAAGATCATGGTGGAAATGGGATGTACAATGCTATCAAAGCTTGACACTTCAAAAACATATTAGAGACAAGCCACTACTACAGTTGTCAATATTTTAAATTGATACCTACTCTAACCCAATTCAACAAATAATTCATATGAGTCATGATTTTTTACAAAACTCTACTTAGATAACTTTAAATATTTCTACATCCCATAATATATTAATATTGATGGAAAACATATGGTAAAGTAAGATAATAGATCTTAAAAAGATATATTTCTACCCAAAAAGATCAGGACCTAAAATAATATTGGCCTCAAAAATTTATTGAAAAATAAAATCAAAGAGTTTTTAATTACAAGAAAGAGTTACAACGTCAGGAGTTGGTAACACCATACATGTTTGCATTAATAATTGATAAGAAATATCATAGAATATAAAAGGATCACATTAAACATGTCACAATAATAACCCTCATTGAAATATCATCCAAAACATAGTTGGATTCCCTATATGCATATGAAATCCTCAAATTGAGAAGGACAGTGACATGATTACAATAAATCCATTGAGGAAGAAATCTCAAAGGAAAATTCATGGTACATGATCTGAGAGCATTAACAGCTAGCTGAGAATCAGATTCAATCCATAAATGGTCTCAATTATGATGAAAGGCGTGTTTTTATATCATATATCAAATCCCATAGCTTATCCTCATGCATGGTCTCACTAACAAAATAATGTGATAATAACCCTTTCACAAAACCATGATGAGTTTGAAAGACCCAACCATAGCTCAATGTACCTAGAGCACCAATGGTATCACCCTCCACATTCACCATAATCCATGTACTGATTAGAGGAATTCAAAGAATGAATTTCCAAGAAACCAATCTTATTCCCCTAATATATACACCAAGAGTTCTGAGAATATTAAGATAAGAGAAATAGTTATTCATGGAACCTGTTTATATAAGAGATATAGTGAATATATCCTTGTGAATATCCATTCTCTCTATATGAACAATGGGTTTAAAATTTTCTAACAAGGTTGATTTTCTTGTTGTCTAGGTATAGGCAACCATAGAATCCAATGATTCCAGTAGTAGATTATGAACCTTCTTGTTGAAAATTCTAGCAGATGTAATAGTGTTCAGAAACTTCTCCAAATGGATTCCCCTATCAATTCACTCACCAAAAAGGTCCTAAATATACTCACACAACCTGAAAATGAAGGTACATTCAAAAAACATTATGAATGTTTTACATAGCTCCCATAAACAAATTACATGTTGAGGCAATCTAGATTCAAGATCCCTGATGTTGCTCATGTGTAAGAAATATTTTTTCCAGACTTTCTAAAGGAAACATATTCTAGCATGGTGGAAGAATGGTGACATGAAAGCAGTGATCTAAGTTGATGTACTTCTACCTCTATCGTAATTCATCATATATAAATCCCTACTACTAAAATCCCTACTCTTTTTATGAATCCAAATAATAATTTCCATTTCGAAAAAGAAATATCATTGAATTTCAGAGGATACATGAGTGGGAACATTCAGATTATGTCTTTACCTACTAAAAAAGAAATTAGCAATATAAACCTACTTCCTATTGGGTGAAATAATCATGTTTTCTACAAGATTTATGATTAGACAATGATTTTTCCAACCATTGATATTGGACTTCTTATAGACATTCCATTTTGATCTGCCCATCAAGAAATTAAAAAAATATAATATAATTCCATATAGAAGTGAGTAAATAATAAGCATACCCATATATCATCCTTTATTTAAATCTAATGGAAAAAAAATTGACAGAGGGATCATTTGAGGTAAATATATTCCAATTGAATTTGGAGATAAGAGCATCATTAAGAATATTGAGATCCTTTATACGAATACCTCAAGTATCCTTTGGTTTAATATAGTTCTTCCATGCAATTATGATGAAATGCCTTTCATAAGTCGACCCAATCCAAATGATGTTTTTTATTATACCTTTGAGATTCTTAGTAAGTCTATTAGGTCATATATAAAGTTAAAACGTGTATACAAACTTTGATGTGATCACTACTTTGACCAAACACACCCTTCAATCTTGAGATATGGATTTACCCTTCCATTTGACCAGTTGGTTAAGAATTATAGAAAAAGTGTCTTTAAGATAACAATTTTTTATCTTACCCTATAATAGGGGAACTCCAAGACATATAAAAGGAAAAACACTCATCTTGACACCAAGAGTTTTGGAAATATTATTATACCTTATCACTAATATTCAATTTCCAAACATAAGGAAGGATTTATTCTAGATTTTTTTTCATCCACCTCTTCATAAAAATCAAAAAATCCTTAATGGAATAAAGATTTTTCTTAGAGTCCTACTAAAAAAGAAGAATATCATCAACTTAAAAGAAATTGAGGGTGTGAATATACCTCTACCAGCTTTTATTTGTTTTAAGATTCCAATATTTTCCATTTCATTCATACATATGCTCAAATAGTTTTCAACTGGGGAAAAAAGATGTCCTGATAAAGTATCACCTTGCCTAAATCCCCTAGAGCATTGAAATAATCCTCTCGAGGTTCCATTAATTAGGATAAAGATACTTTTAGTGCTAAAAATAGTGTTGATTATATTTGATAAAAGTATTATAGAAATGATAAGTTTTTAGAACATCAAAAATAAAACTACATTTTAGAGTATCAAAGGATTTGGATATATCAATCTTTAATGAAGAATTCATTTACTTGTTTTACTCTTCATGATATTAACACTCTCAAATGTAGTGAAAATACAATATTTAATATTACTACAAGGGATAAAGACAAAATCATTTGTGGTGAAGATATCCTTGACCAATTTCCCTAATCTGATAGAAATAATCATACTAAGAATTTTAGGAAGGGTGTACCCAATTTCAACTGGTCAAAAATCTCTAATATCAATTGAATAATCTTTTTTTGGGAAAGGATAAATGAATTTATATTTTAAACCATGAGTCACATGAGAATGAGTAAATAATTATTTAATGGAATTCACCACATCATTATGAATAATGTCCCAATAGAACATAAATAACTTTTTAGTGAACCCATTTGGGCCCACCACACTATCAATGCAATTATAAAAGATAGTTATTCTAACCTAATCCATATATGGAATTGAGATGAGGGCCTAGTTATATTTATCTCTAATAAAAATTGAGGTATTATCAATCTGTGTTATCTGAGCCATAATTTGATTAGATACCTTGAATGTCACGACCCACCCTTGGGGCCCATTCCGTGAATACCCCAAGCCCACCTTCCATAGGCCAGGGGTTAGAAACTAGCACCAAAGGCGTAAATCCCATTAAAAGGGAAGGCATTGACTTTATAAAAGTAAACAACACAACAGAGTATGCAATAAAAGTAAGTACTAAGTAATACTGAATACAAAAGTAAGTGCTGAAAGGAAAGGGGGCCAGAAATACAATCCCAATAGTACGTACAGTATATCAACAGTAAAGTAAAATAGCAACCACTAAGTCATCCTCTGGGAATCCCACCTGAAGGGTGGGTACAGATGGCCTCCTCAGCACCTCAGGTCTGGTCGTCCACTCCATGTACATCTCACCAAGTGGTCCACCTCCGAGTACCGTCCAGCTCCACAAGCCTCTACCTTAATCACTGTTGTCTGTTGTCTGCATCCAACACAATGTAGTGTGGGCATAGCCCATGAGGGGTGAGTATACGATTCTCAGTAGCGACCCCGAGACCCCCAAAGGTCTCCTAGAATCCAAGAAGGATTAACCAAAGAATAAAGATATAATCACGAAGTATCAACCAACTATAGTTAGGTATATGCCCATACATATACATAAGTTATCAATCACAGTTCGGCTCCAACTCTCGGGCCCATGCACAACCCAGTCCACACAGGAAATCAAGTCAATCACATCGATGATAATGATTGAAAGTCAAGACTCAGCTCACACAGGTTTACATCTTTCGTATAGAGATAGAAATGATCAGATGTATTCACTAATTAATCTAAGCTGTCGGACCCACGTAGGATACTAGACCAGCTAAGCTATTAGACCCACCCAGGATACTAGACCAGCTACTATGTCGGACCCACTCAGGATACAAGTACAGAAGTAAAACTGTCGGACCCAATTAGGATACAAGTATAATAGTCATCGCTGTTGAACCCACAGAGGATTCCAGTACAGTTTTTGTCGTCATTGTCGAACCCATGGAGTATTCCAGTACAATCTCATTGTTGTCAAACCCATAGAGGATTCAGTCCAGTCTCGTCACTGTCAAACCCACGTAGGATTCAGTTCAGTCTCATCACTGTCGAGCCCATGGAGGATTTAGTCCAGTCTCCTCACTGCCGAACCCATGGAGGATTCAGTCAAGTCTCATCACTATCGAAACCATGGATGATTCCAGTACAGTCTCGTTTCTGACGTCGTCGAACCCACGTAGGATTCAAGTACTGTAATCTTCGCAGTCGTAGCTAGCTCTAGGGTTTCTGCACACAGCACGCTCGATTCCGGGAGGGTCCGCTCCTCAAGAAAAGGGGGTCGATACATCAACTATCATAAAGTCCAGATTTGATGTATCCCAAAGTTCTGTCTCATCAAAAGAAACCCAACGCGACAGACGGCACGTCAATGGGACGCATGGTCTGAGAGTTAGTGCTTTTTCCATTCCAGGGGCCCGGTTGGAAATACGATCATTCCAAACCTGTCTATCTTCCGAAGTTGTCCAAAAATCACTTAAATTTTCATAAAAGGACAGCCTCGTTGTAAGGGTCCCAGTTCCGTAGACGGCGCATCGATTGGATGCATGGTCACAAAGTTATTCACATTTAAGCGATACGGGCACGGCCCGTCAAGCTTGGTGGGCTGGCGGTCGGCTCATTCTAGCTCGGCGGGTCCGACCCAGCTAAGGGGTCAGTCGGGCCCGATAATGCACGGCTCAGCCCGGTGGGGCACGGCTTGGCCCGTGGCAGGCATCCCGACCCGTGGAAGGCAGCCCGGCCCGTGCAAGGGCTCGGCCCGGCTAGCGCGGCCCCGCAGGCATGGCCCGGCCTGGCTGGCGCGGCCCGACCCACAGTTGGGCACAGCCCGGCCTGGATGGCACGGCCCGGCCAGTTGTTGTTCATGGCTCGTCCAACTGGTCGAGCAACGCGGAGCGAGGGCGGCGGCCCCCCGACTTCTCGAACCGGCGGCGCCTCCCTCCTGCCCGACCGGCCGAAGCTGGCCGACTTCTCCAACGCGAGCGGCCTGCTTGGACGGGCCACTATTCCCCCAGTGCGGTACCTGCTGGTGCCGTGACCTCCTACAACACGGCCATCTGACGAGCCGGCCGGTTCTCCCGCCGAAGGGGCCCACGAAGTGCGAGCCACGGTCCTCCGCAGCGCAGTGCCATGGGGCGTCGCGGTTCCACCAGCCTGTCCGGCTATGGTCGGCCAGTTCTTCTCCGGTCGAGCGGCACATGGTTGTGGGCTGCAGTTCTTCCGCACATGGTCGGCGCGCGGCCACCGCCTTCACTCATCGTTCCCTCTTCCAGCACTGCCTCCTTCGTGAATAAAAACAAGAAATATCAGAGGGTCATCGGGCCATGTTCGTTCAGCCCGCGCCCTCCGCGTTAGGCGGTAGAAATTGGCCGAATACATTCCAACAGATTCAACATGAACGAGATAATTTATTCACGTAGAATTATACAAAACCCCTACATCGAAAAATGATGTTGCACGTCATCGAGCCGCGGAAAAATGATTCAAAGACAGCATCGGGGTGCGTCTGAGAAGGAAGCGCAGTCAAAGTTCCTCGCGGGCGATGTCTTCTCCCTTGACGCGGAGGAAGAAGAAGGGATGAATTTCTCTGTGTTCTTCATGTTCCTCGCTGGATGAACAAACCTCCTCCTCTCCTTAATTCTCCCAAAATTCCCCCACCAATATTTATCAACCAATATAATAATAAATCCCTCCCATAATATAGCATTGCCATGAATTTCAAATTAATTCAAAATGAAAAATGAATTAATTAAGGCATTTTTGTTGGCAACATTAATGGGAGTGAGATGGAGAGGCTCTACATTTAAGTGGAAGTCCATAGGTTAAAAGAGAGTTTAAGGGAGTTAAAGAAGGATTTTAATGGTTAGGGCGTGTGTGGGCCCCACCCTTAATTAGATCCTCCCAAGGGAAGTTATGTGGGGTGTGGGCCCCACCTCCAACTTCCCTTTGGAGGAAATAACCAACACGTAAAATAATTTTTGTAACACAACAAATTATTTAAATTATTAAGAAACCTGAAAATCAAACTTCTCCTCCCGTCCAAACACAACTGCGGTAAAGGTCCCCTTAGACAAATACTGACGATGCGAGTTCATCGGTGTCCTTGGTTTTCAATTCTGAGCATCAATTCAAAAGATAGAAAAACTCGCATGTACGTTTACTAAATGCACCTGAAAAAAACTTCAGAAATTGATTCTAGGCACACCGAACCTCAGAATCAGGCACCGTCAGAAACTGCCGGCTCGTAAAATTCCAAAGAATTTTGAAAAAAAATCCTTGAAATTTCTGGGTCTTTACATTACTCTCACCTCAAGGCTTTAAGTCCCTTTAAAGCTACAACACACACTAGGGAAACAATTGGGGGTACCGAACACGCATCTGAGCCTCCCGCTCCCATGTGTTCTCCTAGAGGTTCTCGTGCTGCCAGCGAACGCGCACCGGAGAAATCGACCGTCCACGTAACAACCGCTCCTGTCGATCCTCGATCTCCACCGGAACCTCAGTGAATGTCGCCCTGTCATCTATGTTCAGCTCCCCATGGTCGATGATGTGGAACGGTTCATGCACGTATCTCCTGAGCTGAGATACGTGGAAGACGTCATGCACCCAGTGCAACTGAGGTGGAAGGTCCAGGAGGTAAACTATCTTTCTTACTCTACTGTGGACCCGGAACGGTCTGATGAAATGTGGAGATAACTTGTCGCACCAGCCAAATATTCGTAGACCTCATCGAGGTGAGACCCGTAGGAAAACATGGTTTCCATCCTCAAACTCCAGTGGTCTCTGTCTCCTATCAGCATATGACTTATGTCTGCTCTGTGCAGTCTTCATCCGCTCCTGGATGATCTGCACCTTCTATATCATAGCATGCACCATCTCTAACTCGCTGAAGTAGTTGAGGAGTGACTGTGAGGGACTGCAGAAAGGCTGCTCCATTCCTATCTACAAAGGATATCTGCAACACGGCCAGCTGCTTTGTCACCTCTCCTAGCAACTGAATGCCTGATCACCTACTGAGATCATCTGCTAAAATGTTCCCCTTGATAGGAGTATAGACTATCTCAAAGTTATAGTCCCGGAGGAACTCAAGCCAACGTCACCGTCTCAGGTCCAAGTCCTTCTACGAGAAGACACACTTGAGACTTTTGATATTAGAGTAAACCATAAACCGTTCGCTAAATGAACTATGGGTGTGACTAGCCATTTGTAAAGAACTCGACTACAACCTTTTTCGCTTACATCCTACAAGAGTTGCTGAGATTTCTCCTTTACCGAAAAGAGAAATCTGATCTCATCCCCTGGATGAACCATGTTCTTTGCCTAATAGAGTCAATCCTGACATGAACAGTACTATTTCATGCCATGGACTATGTCGTAAGGCCTCGACGCTACTACCAAGAGATCCAACCATTACTCTTGCATCCAACGGTCGAGTCACACTGTCGGCAGCAGTGTGTGGTCACTGAGTCTCCTCCAGTAGGAATCTCAAATGTGAGGTTCAAGTCAACGGTTTTAACCAGAACCTCTCAGTATCAACCATACAAAAAAGGTAGGAAAGCAAACATCACATGGACAAGTGTTTTTTTATTACAGCAGCTCAAAGTACAAAGACACAAAAAACCACAAACAACGACATCAACAAAGCTAGAAGCATCAGGAACAAAAGTCTTCATGCCTGGATCTAGTTACACTCCTGTAAACCTACTCCCAGAGCACTATGGTTGAACCTATGCCTCTGTCTGGGAGGTCCCATTACTGTCTGCTGCTCATCTTCAGGGCGGGTCGGGCAGTCTCGTGCCATGTGACCCAGCCCGCTGCATGCATAGCACTGCATACTCCTCGTATAGCTAACTCTCTTTCGTATGCCCTGCACAACCGAACCTGTATCTTGAGATCGCCCACCTGATGGCATGGTCCGCTTGGACCTCTACATCAACTATTTACTATCGGCTGTAGAGGACTCTGCTACGTGTCGTCCTGCGGAGGGTCTTGCCACTGTTGACTACTCAGTGAGAAAACTCTCCACTAGAAGGGCTCTCTCTAGCACCCCCGCCTGCATCGGGATGTTGAGGGAGATCATCGAAGCCCTGATCTCATGCTTGAGTCCCTGCGCAAAGGTCTGGGACCTGAAGAATGGGTCTCATACCATATCTGTGGAGTAGCATGAGAGTTCAATGAATCCCGCTGAGTACTAAGCCATTGTCATGCTACCCTGTTTCATATGAAGTAACTCCAGAATCTGCACCACACAAAGGGTGGATGGTACAAAATTTTCCCGAAACAGGCTCTCGAAGTCTGTCCATAGTAGTGATGCCTCGTCATGCACCTAGAGTATCAGGATCCACCATCTACCTGTTGCTGTATGAAGGAGACACACGGCAAGGATCACCATGAGGTCGGCTGGTGTCCCTACCAATATAAAAACTCTGACGATAGCCTCCATCCAATCCTCAGCTACCTGGGGGTCCATCTCTCTGCGGAACCTGGTCGACCTCTATCACTGGAACTCGTGAAATGCACTCAGATAGCGTGCACTCTCTACTACTGTGGCTGGTGGTATCGGTGGCCCAGCGGGTAGTGGTATCGATGGTGCCTCCTCTGTGATGGTGCCCTGCACCGAGGCCTCGTCGCTTGGTGGGCTACCATATCTGTACGTAACTCAGAACCCTAGCTAGTTGCCTTCATGGGGCCATCCTGAAAAGGAACAGGTGAGCCACGGTTTAAACAGTATACCTGGTGATCTGACACAAAGTAATCATAGAGAAAATTTCTTCAAAGGAAACACACACGCAATCAGTGTTTTCATGCACAAAGTCGGAATTCAGAGATCAAGGTCCTGGTGTATGGATACATTGGATGTCGCAACAACACTAGACTCCCTAGACTAAAAACCACACTCAATACTCCTAACACTATTACTTCAAAGAAAAGAATGATCAGATTCATGAGTTCTGCAATAGAAATGACTCCTTTGATACCAATTTGTCACGTCCCATCCTCGGGGATGGTGCTGTGACTACCCCAAGCCCACCTTCCATAGGCTAGGGGCTGGCAACTAGAACCAACGGCGTAAATCCCATTAAAAGGGAAGGAATTGCCTTTATAAAAGTAAACAACACAATAGAGTATGCAACAGAAGTAAACACTAAGTAATACTGAATACAAATGTAAGTGCTGAAAGGAAAGGGGGCCGGAAATACAAGCCCAACAGTAAGTACAGTACATCTGTAGTAAAGTAAAACAACAACCACTGAGTCGTCCTCCGGGAATCCCACCTGAAGGGTGGGTACAGATGGCCTCCTCAATACCTCGGGTCCGACTGTCTGCTCTGTGTACATCTCGCCAAGTGGTCCACCTCCGGGTACCGTCCAGCTCCACAAGCCTCCACCTCGATCAGTGTTGTCTATCATCTGCATCAAACACAATGTATTGCGGGCATATCCCATGCAGGGGTGAGTATACGATACCCAGTATGGACCCTGAGACCCCCGAAGGTCTCCCAGAATCCACGAAGGATAAACCCCAGAAGAAAGATATAATCACGAAGTATCAACCAACTCTACTTAGGTATATGCCCATACATATACCTAAGTTATCAATCACAGTTCGACTCCAACTCTTGAGTTCATGCACAACCCAGTCCACACAGAAAAGCAAGTCAATCACATTGATGACAATGATTGAAAGTCAAGACTCAACTCACACAGGTTTACATCTTTCGTATAGCGATAGAAATGATCATATGTAGTCACTGATTCATCTAAGATGTTGGACCCATGTAGGATACTAGACCAGCTAAGCTGTCGGACCCACTTAGGATACTAGACCAGCTACTCATTCGGACCCACTCAGGATACAAGTATAGAAGTCAAACTGTCGGATCCACTTAGGATACAAGTATAGTAGTCATCGCTGTTGAACCCACGGAGGATTCCAGTACAGTTTTCATCATCATTGTCGAACCCATGGCGGATTCTAGTACAGTCTCGTTGTGGTCTAACCCACAGAGGATTTAGTCCAGTCTCGTCACTCTCGAACCCACAGAGGATTCAGTCCAGTCTCGTCACTGTTGAACCCACTGAGGATTCAGTCCAGAATCGTCACTATCGTACCCATGGAGGATTCAGTCCAGTCTCATCACTGTCGAACCCACGGAGGATTCCAGTACTGTCTCGTTGCTGACGTCGTCGAACCCACAGAGGATTCCAGTACGGTAGTCGTCGCAGTCGCAGCCAGCTCTAGGGTTTCTACACACAGCACGCTCGATTTCAGGAGGGTCTGCAACTTGAGAAAAGGATTTTGATACATAAACTATTACAAAGTCCATATTTGATGTATCCCGAAGTTCCTTATCGTCAAAATAAACCCAATGCGACAGACTGTGCGTCAATCGGATGCCTGGTCTGAGAGTTATTGGCTTTTCCGTTCCAGGGGCCAGGTTGGAAATACACTCGTTCCAAACCCGTACATCTTCAAAAATTTTCCAAAACTCTCTTAGATTATCTCAAAAGGACCTCCCCGTCATACGGGTCCCATTGCCGCAAACGGCACGTTGATCGGACACATGGTTGAGAAGTTATTCGCATTCAAGCGATACGGGCCCAGCCCGTCAAGCCCGGTGGGCTGGCGGGTCGGCCCGTTCTGGCTCGGCAGGTCTGACCTGGCTAAGGGGTCGGCCCGGCCCAATAATGCGCGGCTTGGCCCGGTGGGGCACGGTCCGGACCTTGGCAGGCAGCTCGGCCCGCGTAAGGGTGGGGTGCGGCCCGGCCCGGCATGGCGTGGCCCGGCCAGCTGTTGGCTGCGTCATGGCCAACTGGCCGAGAGACGCGCAGCGGGGGGGAACTTCTCAAACTGGCGACACCGTGTGGCTCCACCCTCCTACCCAGCCATCCGAAGCCATCCTGATTCTCCACCGCGAGCGCCCCGCTTGGGCAGGCCGCTGTTCCCCCAGCGCAACACCTGCAGTGATCGCGGCCTCCTTTAACCCAGCCGGCCGACGAGCCGGCCGGTTCGCCCGCCGAAGCGGCCTGCAGAGCACGGGAAGCGATCCTCCACAGCTCGGTGCCATGGGTCTTTGCGTTTCCACCAGCTCGGCCGGCTATGGCCAGTCGGTTCTTCTTTGGCCGAGTAGCCCGCGGTTGTGGGTCGCAGTTCTTCCGCACGCGGCTGGCGTCTGGCCACCGCCTTCACTCATCGTCGCCTCTTCCAACACCGCCTCCTTCACGAATAAAAATAGGAAACATTGGAGGTTCGTCAGGCCATGTTCATTCGGCCCATGCCCTCCGCGTTAGGTGGTAGCATTTGACCAAAGACATTCCAACAGATTCAACATGAACAACATAATTTATTCACGTAGAATTATACAAAACCCCTACCTCGAAAAATTACATTGCACGTCGTCAAGCGGTGGAAAGAGGATTCGAAGACAACGTCAGGGTGCGTCCAAGGAGGAAGTGTAGTCGACGTTCCTCGCGGGCAATGTCTTCTCCCTTGAGGCGAAGGAAGAAGAAACAATGAAGTTCCTCGTGTTCTTCATGTTCCTCGATGGATGAACAAACCTCCTCCTCTCCTTAATTCTCCCAAAATTCCCCCACCTATATTTTCCAACCAATATAACAATAAGGCCCTCCCATAATATAACATTGCCATGAATTTCAAATTAATTCAAAATGACAATTGAATTAATTAATACATTTGTGTTGGCAACATTAATGGGAGTGAGATGGAGAGGCTCCACATTTAAGTGGAAGTCCATAGGTTAAAGAAGGATTTGAAAGGTTAGGGGCTCGTGTGGGCCCCACCCTTAATTAGATCCTCCCAAGGGAAGTTATTTGGGGTGTGGGCCCCACCTCCAACTTCCCTTTGGTGTAAATAACCACCACATAAAATAATTTGTGTAACACAACAAATTATTTAAATTATTAAGAAACCCAAAAATAAAACTTCTCCTCCCATCCAAAAGCAACTGCAGTAAAGGTCCCCTTAGACAAATTCTGAAGCTGCGAGTTCATCGGTGTCCACGGATTTCAATTCCAAGCACCGGTTCAAAAGATAGAAAAAAACGCATGTACGTTTATAGAACGTACCCAAACAAAACTTCCGAAATTGATTCTGGGCACACCGGGCCTCGGAATCAGGCGCCGTTAGAAACTACGGACTCTTCAAATTCTAAAGAATTAAGAAAAAAATTCCATGAAATTTCCAGGTATTTACATTTAATATAACTAAACAGTACATTAGAAATTTATTTTTTATATGTAAATAAACATTAATTAATATGGAGGTCATTGACCCCCTGATTCTTTTCTCTTTATGCATTCTTTGGAAAATATTGGTGTTCCTATCACTATTTTTTAACTGTATCAAACTTAATTGATTTCTAATTATGTGTTATGATCCATGTAAATCCTTGGAATAAAAAAACCAAAGACACCAACAGATCAAATTCAATCATTAACATGCATAAGACATATATCACGTTTATTAGCCTGCCTTCCATTAAGAGTTTACTTGTTCAAAGTGAAGTCACCCCCAGCAATTGGGACCTCAATTAAACTACACTTATCAATGCACATAAATAACTCAAGAGAGGCCAATATGTAAATTTTGGATCTATATTTCTCCTCAGGCTTCAAGAAAGTGTTGAAATCCCTAATCAGAATCAACATGTAATTTATATTCTCACACATCATAAAAATTTCATTCCATAACTCTCTTCTACTGATATATGATACAGATTCATAAAAAAATAGTGAGATTAGAACCATATTAAATAAGGTACATTGTGATTCATTTTTAACCTCTATCATAAGAGAGAAGATGGACATTTTTGTGCTTGGAAACCCATAAATGATCAAAGTCGTTGTTATGAGAATTTTGAGAGACAAAATTGTACTCAATATTTTCCCAATTGAAGGATTTCCAACTATAGAATGAAATTTTAGGATCATAAATACAAATTAAAGGGGGATTATGGGTCATAATAAAGTTTCTAAGGGTGGTGACCTTGGTGGATTTCCCCCACCCTTGGTAGTTCTAATATAATAGCTTCATTTTTTATAAGCTTTGCCTCTTGTTTGAGGCCCTTCATGATGTGATGTATCCTTTCATCTTCCCTTTACCTTTGGATGTTTTTCCTCTATTGACTGCATATTCAACTGATTATTCCCTATCATCATTTGATATATCAACCTTATTTTGATTCCCTATAATGAATTGAGGTGCTTCAGTGTCTTAAGACTCATGATTGGATTGGTGATCTTCAGAAGCAAAATCTCATGAGTCACCATGGAGTGGTGTGAGCCGATTGAGAGATTGAGAATTTCTAGGGGGTCTTCACACACTTTCCTTTCTTCTTTTAGCCTTAGTTTAAGATACAAGAGTAAAATGATCATCCAGATTCAAAGGGGAATCACAAACATCCTTATGATATCCATTTACTTAAGCATGTTCAGGAGGACCCTCCTTGTATTTTTCAGCATATGGAGACACAAAGACATCATTCTGAGAATAATTAAATTTATCTTTTTTAGCAAGACACTCATAAGAGTTTTCAACAGTTGGATAGACCATTAAAATAAGTTCACTAGCTGTGTTAGAGCTTTGAGGTGGGACAAGAGGCATCACCACATCCTCCTTCCTAGAAATATCATCATTGCCCAAAAAAAGACACAGACCAGAGGAAATATTTCCTTCTATGATACCTCCTCCACACCATTATCACTAATATAGACACAAATCTCTAGCTTCCCCACCGCAACATCAGAGACCTGTAGTTGATCAAGGATAATTGGATCAGTTTCACTAGAAATTCTTTTATCAAGCATAGCCTTGGTGGGAGGACTATCATCACCATGAGTGGAGGTCCCAATCTCAGCAATAGCAGTAGTTACTTTCTATAATTTTAACTTCCCATTCTTCTTCATGTGGTTGATCTCCTCATGACCCTTGAACTTACAAAATGAGCATATCACATCCCTATTACATTCAGAGGTTAAATGTCCAAAAAAATAACAATTCAAACAAACTTTTGAAGTCCTTTAAAATTTTACTTCAAGTTTTATAATATCATATCTTTTAATTATAAAAACCACTTTAACCAGGGTGGAAGACATATCTACCTCCACAATAATCTTTATAAAATGACTAAATCTTGGTTTTTTATTCAGCCTATCCACTTTGATCGGATTTCCAACTGAGGAATCGACGTCCTAGAGATGTTTTGGGTTCCAATAAAACTAATTCATATTGAATATAAAAATAAAAATCTATGAATCAGAGTTTATAACATTCATGGGATCAAAATTATGATCCCATTCTTGTATTCTCAAAAGACTAGGTTTTAGAGGAACCTGTCCAAAGCTCCAAGCCATCCTCTTATAGTCATTGTAGGGGAAGACAGCATGATAATAGCCTCTACCCATATTTATCATTCTCTAATCATCAAAACCAAATACCTCTATGATTCTCTAGGTGATTTCATTTAATTTTGAAGTTGTATCCCCTTTTGGGACCATAACGCGCATGATAATTGAGAATTTTCACAAATTTAATCTTTCATCAACTGCCTCGTGGTTGAATGATATAAGAGAAATATGCCCCTTCTTGATAAGCCTAATAGGGGAGGGAACATAAAAATATGATAAATAAATATTAATAGCTGATTTGAGAACCTCCTAAAAATTCTTCCTTGATCTAGTAGAACCCCTTGGGGCACACACCACCACATTTGATTTGATCGCTACAAAGAAATGGAACATCACTTTGTGTACAACATAGTCATGATACAGATATATGATAGAAGGATTTATAGCTTTAGTCTACATTTGATCATTAAATTTTATAGGTTTTGGATCATCCCCTATATCCCCTTACTCTTCCATAAGTCCTTGAATTCTACCTAAAAAGGTATATGTATTAGGTATATACCCAGTAGAAGAATTTATTAGTTCTATAAAAATAATTTTATAAATATTTTTGACATATTTTATGTAATTTTTTTGTGAAATAAAATTTCTAAAAAACTCACATTATACATTGATGATAACAATAATAGATATAAAGGTAGATATAGTGGGATTATTCTAGATGAAAGAGCATATTTTCATAACTCCTGTGTTGATTCTAAAAATTATAGTAATGATGAAGTCTTGGAGTGAGAAATTTCATGGTTCTAATGACTTTAAAAACATGTTTAGATTGTAATTATTCATGGAAACATCACCAAGTGGGTATAACCCCAATTTATATTGAGGATTCTTAACCATACTAGTTTACTTTAATAGGTTGATCAAAGTGTGTTGATGAATTCTTACAACATGAGAATAGGTATTGAACAATAGAAGAAGTGTTAAAATAAATTAAAAACTATTACACTTTATAATTAGTGTATTATCCCAAAAATAAAAGTGTGATAAGGAAGAAGGAGGCTTTTGGCAATAATATCAATGAGAAAGGTGAGGTAGCATGGAACAAAGATAATCTTGTTTGTAAAAGTTAATCTCAAATTTTGGGTATTTATTTTGATGATACCTTTTTTCTAGACACAGGGAGTTAAATTATATAAATATTTCTTTCAATTTATGCTTAATAAAGATACATGGTTTTCCAAATGGATGTGAAATCAATGTTCCTTAATGGTGAACTTTAGGAATAATTCAACATTGAATAATAAGAATGGATTAACCTTGAAAGTGATGTTTTGTGAGTGTGTAACCTAAATAATACACTATATTGGATTAAATAATCACCATGATCATAGTATTTTAAACTATACAATAGATTAAAGATCATGCAATTAAAGTTGAAAAAGTGGACTCAAATATCTATATCAAAGTAGATGGAAAAAACTCTCCCATTGTGATTTTGTTGGTTGATAACATATTTTTTACAAAAAAATAATGAAGGAACTTATGTTGAATTTTCTACCCATATGTGGAATATTTTTAAAATTTTAATTATTGGTGAAATAAATTTTATATTAGATTTTCAAGTCACTAATGTGGTAGATTTTATCTTTCTCTTACAAGATATATATGCTCATGAGTTGTTATAATGGTTTATAATGAAGTAATCAAGTGAATTTTACACTCTTATAATGCTTGGGACTAGTTTATCCCTATATTAATAATAAAGGAATGTGAACCAAATGGAGTTCCAAAGGATCATTGGCATCCTACTCTATTTTATAGTGTCAAAACCATATATTGTGTTTGTAGTTACTCTTTGTGAATGATTCCAAAGAAACCAAGAGGATTCACATCTTATGGAATAAAACTAGATCATTCACTACATCAAAGTAAATATTGATTATGACGTGAGTTAAAAAAGAATACATCCTTATAGCATTATCACCATACTGATGCAGTTTGGGTAGGAGATATTAGAGATATAAAATCAACTTCATTATGTGTTTTCATTATTAGAAGAATATGTGTTAGAAGGAACTCCAAGAATTATAATTATATTACTCATAACTAAACCGTGGATAATTATGTTGTGGAATCATAATACACAAATCAAATGATATATATGAAGTCATCTCTTAAAGATATGAGGGTTGATGTTGCATAACCATTGGTGATTGGGTGTGATAATCATTGCGTAATAAATGTTTCAAAGAATATTGTGAGATATTATAGGTCAAATCATATTTAAATAAATTACCAATTCATCAATGATATGTTAGATCTTGATGATATTACATTGTAATATCTTTCATTATTTTTCATTTTTTGAAAAAGGGAGATAATACAAATGGATATCTATGTGAAAAGTGGGAAAGGCACTAATTTCTTTTACAAGTGATCATCACAGAGAGAGGAGTTTATAGGTATTTAAAATTAGGGGATCTTGAGGTATTGTAAGTTTATTTTTATAGAAGATCTCATATGTTAATTATCATTTTTCTAACAAATACATGGGTAGATTGAAGATCCCACCAATATATTGATGAATCCTCATGAAGATAATTGGTAAAAGGGGATTTAAGTTGATCTCAAGTGAGGTATGGTAAATATATAATTGATCTTACACCAAGGGATAGAGTCATATCATAATAAATATATTATCTTATGGTAAGGTTTTTAAATTTCCTTTGTATGGAAGTAATTCTAGGAATTTTTTATCGAGGAAATTCATTCATGATTTTCAATTTTTTTCATGTTTTAATCAGTAACAACATGATCATGGATGAGTTGGAAAATATTTAGAGTTCATTATAGATATAAAGGAATTAAAGGAATGAAATTATGTAACATATGAAAAAACTATTACATGAATGGTTATGTTAACACCATGGTATGGATGAGTTAATCTCATGCAAGAATTGAATGTATATTATGTGAGAAGGCAGTGTTTTGAGTTATTTTTACATGAGAATGAATCATGTCACTTTTTTTATCACGCTATGATAAATCTACTTGAGTAATGATTTAATATGACATGATAATTTTATCTCATATAGTTAATCTGATATAAGAAAATATTTTATCCAGTATTAGAATCATCATGCCGCAATTAGATGGTTTTCATCTTGAGTAGTAATCTAAGGAATTTTATGGATTTGACTATATCATAATGACCAAACAAGGATATATTGATACCACATTGTTTTGGGATTTATGTGGCCTCACACCATGAGATAATATATCATGTATCAAGGTATGTTTAGGTGAAGAAGACTAAGATGAAAAAGGTGAAACCATTTTATTATAACTTGGGTGAAAATGTTTTTTGGATTTTCTGGTTATAGAGATTTAAGGCATTATATTCTATGATAATTTTCCCGCTTTAAATGTTTCTAGTTTTGAAGTAATAATAGTTTTTTGGTATTTTAAAAATAAAATATTTCACACCATATTATACAACTCATTTCATAAATTTAGTCAATGATATTATGAAATACTCTGAGGACTTTGGGATTTGGTCTTCCATATCGTTTGGATATAAGGATCATGTAAAAATAGAATTCATCATGCCATAATGTAGATGAAATATATAAATATATGTTGATAGTGATGTGTGGTGATAATTGGGGACTCAATGATAATTTTATTATATTCCAAGTGGTATATTGAAATCTTTTAGGGAGAATAACAAGGGTAAACACCATGTATATATTTTAGAGTCACCTAAGGTAAATGAATGAAATATTTTTCAACTTTTTGACACTTATTTTTTATATTTTTTTATATGTTCAAGGAAATAATATTTCTCATTTCCTTCTTAATTTAAAAACAAATTAAAATATGGGAAGTGCGATCACAACAATTATAAACTAGTTATTTGGAAAACAATAATAATTATGAGTAAACCTTTTACAAACCATTATTCCCATGGGTGTTATTTCTCAATCAATATCTTGTAACCACATCATCACCATCGATATCTACATACACCAATTTATGATATTGATCACATAGTTTAATATTTTTTGTTTTCGTAAACTACTGATTCACCCCCCCCCCTTGGTGGTACACTCTCTCTTGGGCCTATCAGTTTGTATAAAACAATCTTGAGGACAACTTGTAGGTAAAGAGATTTTTCCCAGACTAAACCATATTAGTTATTCAATATAGAACTAAGGAACACTTATATTAGTCATAAACATATTCAATTTTAATAATCATATATTCCCATGTAAACATGAATGATCTAGAAGACAAAAAACACACTTATCTTATGGTTAATAGATTGTTTTAGTAGTGATGTGGCAGTTGGTTTTATAAGAGGGGAAATAAGTGATTTAACATGAAAATACTAATGGTTTAAATATTTACCTAAAATTTGAACTTGATGACTACCATGGTTTTTATAAGAGATTTTTGTAAGGAAATTTTTATGAAAAACCCATGTTTTGAAAATTGTTTATATTAGAAATACCTCCTAATTGGATTATTCTATTTATCCCTTCAATTCTACATTAACTTTTTTTACCAATATGTTTTCAAATTCCCATATTTTTTCTTTTTAAGAAACTAATTGAAAATTTTATTTGTTTTTAATAAGTAATTTTTTAATCTTAAAAAATTATCAATATATATTGGGATGTTTTTAAAGAGATTAGTATATTGTTTTGATTATTTAATTGTAAAACAAAATGGATTATTCTACTTGAATAAAAAAAATTATGTATGAAGTTCTTAAAGGAAAAAATTGTATCATTATCCCTTTTAATGTGATGATTATGGACCTGTTATTTAAATAAACTAAATACAAGTATTTACTGTTGATAAAACACTATCTACAATAATTTGGATTGAGTTTTTAGTAGCTATATAGTAGGATGATTAAAGAATTTATATAAAGTAAGATGGTTAGATGATGATGTAAGAAACCATATAAAATATATTAGAAATCAAATATGTTGTAAAGAATTGATAAATACCTTTTGAATGATGATTTTATGGTAATTTTAGGTGTTTAAGAGGTTCTTTAGATGATGTGAATTGAGGTTGACTGAATCTATAATTTCAATAATGAAGATAAATTTAAAAAAGGCATGGAATATTTATAAGGATCATTAAGGACACTATAATATTCATTTTCTATGTTCTTTTAGGATTGTGTTATCTGTGTAATGGAAATTTGGAAAATTCATAAATGATTTTTAAGGAATATTTCATACAAAGTAAGAGTCATTTTCACTTTTTAAGGATCATCATAGTACTTTATAAGGATCATTTTTTACTTCATAATGATGGTTATAGAGTTTGTAAGGATAAATTTTATACTTTATAAGGATGCATGGGGACTCTATAAGAGTCATTACCAAATATATAAGAGTCACTCAGTCTATGTAAGGATCATATGGAGGTTACTATAATATTCATTTCTGTGAGGATGGCATCATATGTTTCTTCTTTATAAGGTTGCCTCAGTACTTTTATAAATATGTGATATCACAAAGATGATTCTTAATTTCATAAGGATCATTCATCGTTATTAAATAGTTTTTTATCAAGTATTTCATAAGGATGAATAATAATTTTATAAGTATTATTACTTAATACTTTTCAGTGAAATGTGATATTACTAAAAGAAAAATTATCAAATAATTGTAGAAGAAAATATTTTGATAAAAGGGGATTAATTCAAATGATGATTTGTATTGATCTTCAATGAAAAATCATAAAAATAAGATTGTGATTCAAGATGATGTTCAAATTTCAATGCTGAAAAGAGGATATAAATGTGTCTATGATTCATGATTCAATATACACATGTATTAAATTAAAATTGAATTTAATACCATATATTTTTTAGAATTAAAAAAGATGCAATAATTCAAATATCGCATGAATAAAATTCTAAGTCTTTTATAGATTTAAATAAATTTCTTAACTCAGATTTAATGATTTTGAAATATGAGGATATTTTTGGAAACTAATACATATGGAGTTTTCATATTTTAAATAGTGAAATAATATTCATGTAATATTCTATGAGTTAAAAGTGAAAGATAATGAATAAGAAACGAGTGGATTTTCAAAGATTCACTTAGAAAATTCTGCAATTATGAATATATATATATATATTGAAGAAGATTACTGAGAATAAATACATAATAATAATTACTAGGATACCAAATTTAGGACCTTTTTAAAAATGAGGATACTTGTAGTGCCCAAGCATCCAAGGATTTGATAAATAATAATATCATTGAAGATATAAAGAGAGTGATTAAGACACGTATAAATGATCCTGGTCATCTATTGTTGAATTTATTGAAGTGATCCCATGAATGATGTTTCATCCATGACTCTTGTGGAGAAAGATCTATTTTAATTGGTGTGGAAGCAACCGGAATAAAAATGGGGATCTTCCTTAATTTTGTTTAAAAAAATTCAGTTAGTAATGGGAATATATAGTTTTCCAGAGGGACTCTAGAATAAAATCATAGTGTGACTCTATATTTATGGGATCAAGAAGATTAATGGTGTAAAAAATATTATTTATAGTGTAGGGTTTTTTATTTGGGTTTAAACCAATCACAATAAGTAGTATCCTCTCACATCAAAGTTGAACCTTATTAAATTCATTATTTCCTATGTCATTTAATTTCTGCAATATTTGAGTGAGGTTTTGAGACACACATTAAGAGGATCAATATCTTTCCTTATAATAGAGATTTAAATAAAATGAATAATTAAAAAAAGATGGATCGATGATCCCCCCACCCCCCTTGTGTTGATCTTACAAAATATAACCCCCCCCCCCCCGATCATACCAAATCTGGGTACTTTAATAGGTATAAAATAAAACCCAAGTTCCCTTTGAATGGTTTGAGGGTACGTGAGGATGTTCAATATAAATTCATTTAATAATGGGGTTTCTCCAATATTATAGTGAAATTCTTACCATATATTGGAGAATAAGATGAGGACCTACCTTCTTTCACTTGGACTAAAAGTATGAGATGTACGAATTGATTTTTTTTATACTCATTATCATGGGTGCTCCTATGTCTTTATCTGATATAAAAAATATGAAATTTGATGAAAAAGATAAAATTTCCATTCTGATTCCACTTTCAAAAAAGGCATACAAAAAATTTATCAGGATCCAAACTCCTAAGTAAATTTTTGATAAATTATAAAGAGGTTATAAAGGTAATTTGAAAGTTAAGTAAAAAAATTACAAATTTGGAGAAAAATAATTAAGGATATTAATATGGATGGTGAAGAAAATATTGATGACTAGATTACTAGAGTCAGTGATATTTTAAACAATATCTGGGAATTTTGAGATAAACTATAAGATTCCATAATTATAAAAAAAATATGATAAATTTTATAGATAAGATTGATCCTAATATTTTATTTTTAGAAGATAGAGAAAATATTTCTGTACATGAACTTCATAATATTCTCATTACATATTAAATGATAAATAATGTAGTTTTTAAAAATAAGATAAAAGATTATATGGATTTGGAGGCCATGAGGAAGATCAACATTAGAGATGATGAAGTTGAAGAATCGAGTGATTCTGATGATGATAATGATGGGTAATATTTCAATAGAATTGTTTCTCATATATCAAATAAATTATGTAAAGCAAAGAAAAATTATAGAGGCAAAACCATACCAAGATGTTATAGTTGTAATGGGATAGTACATTTTTCAATAAACTATGACTAAATAAGAAGGATATAGAATACAATTCAGATTAATATAATGAGAAACCTTATAATAATAAATGGATTAAAATCTCAAAAATATTCAACTAAATATATTGAAAATAGAAAGTAATTCTATAGTAATAGGAGAATAAAATTGATGATCAAATAAAAAAACTTATGACTCATGAAAAAGTTATTTAGATGATAAAGTAAAATTTATGGATCCTTTTGAAAATGGTTTTAATACCTTAAGAAGTGATTATGATAAAAAAGAACCAACTAATCTAGAAAACATGTTGAAGAATGATTTAGAATCTTTTCTTAAGAAAAACACACATATCAAGAAATATCAAAAGAATCTAATTGAAGAAAAGGATAATATGGTTTAGGCCAAATAGGAGTATGTTAAAAAAGAATAAATTTATATTTATTAGACAAATAAAAAAAACTGAGATTATATGAGAAATATAAACTAGTGAGAGATTTTAAGGGGAAATTGGTTATGAAGTAAGAATTGGTGTCTGAGACACAATCAATGTTTCTTGAAGATCAAAATGAATTAAAAAAATATAATGGAATATTTAAACAAGTTAGTTGAAGCTAGATCTATGACTTATAAACTCAATGAGAATAGTTTTCCCAACATGAAAGTTCAATTGGTTCCCAGTTAGTTTCAAAGTAAACATATTCTCTCTAATAGTTCCGGTTTCAAAATCAAACATAATCCAGTTTAGAAAAAGAAGAAAACAAAAATCCATTGTTCCACATAAAATGAAGAGATGAATATTCAAAGAATACCACTTCCCCCTGGGAAACGTGTAACTCAATTTGTAGTAGGGTAGTATAAACAATTTTCTTGATTGATATATCATTAATGTGAAAGATAAAATTTTAATGTTTTTTGCTAGTGATTTGGGGTGTTTTCACATAAACCCTACTCTTGTTGGATTATTATATATTTAAAAGGTAATATTCATAAAGAAAGGTAGATTTATAACACAAAAATAATTATGGTTCTTTAAAGGAATCAATCTATGACTAGAAATTCATCTAATATTCCAACACAAACCTGTTATGGATGGTTAGAAGAATACAATGGTAGGTGTGACAATTAGGGTCATATATTTCTATAATACATGACTATTCTATCTAAAAAGATTACCAATAGTGGGAAAAAGGAAGTAAATTTAGAATTTAAAAGAAAAAAAGTATTGTTTCATTGAGGCTACCAAGAAATCATGTGAAAATCCAAAGAATATAAGAACCCTAATAAAGAGTGCTTAATTGTTTTGTTAGTCCAACTATAAATGGAAAAAAATGTAGATAAAATAATAATTAATAATTATGCTAAAGTAAATAAATTTTTTTCATAAGAAGAGTTTCAATTTCATGAATGGTTTTCCAAAGGTGGTGATTAAAAGATTCAAGAGAAACAGTGTGGATGGTGTGAACAAGTTTGAAATAGTATTGAAGATTATTTGAATATCCAATCATATCGATATGAATTGATAAAAATATGTTTTATGCACTGTGTAATAAATTTTCCTTGATGGTTGATGTTAATAGGACAACTCCACACAAGGAAAAAACTCAAACTAAAGAAATGGGAAAGAGACATTTAAATACTCATGATATGTAAGGAAGCATAAAGAAATCTCCCCAATTTGAGATAGGAAATGTTGAAGGATCTTGGTTGAGATTAAACTCTCATAATTGTTTTTTTAACTAAATAGATAAGAGTATCCTCCTTATTCCATTAACAATTTATTTATACTAACATGAAGGAAACTAAAGGGGATCTCTTAAGGGGGATCTAGATTAGGCTTATAATGAATAGACCTAGAACTACCTAACACATCACCCGGACCATTCCACATTAGGCATGAAGCATTTTCCTAATTCCCAAAGGATGGGGACAAGTGCCAAGGTATTAAAATACAACCACTTGGTAAGTGTTTCATAATTCGAATCTAATAACCACAATACAAAAAAAACTACAAATAATCTAAAATGACCCGTCCATAAGTTGGACATCCATGCCATTAAATAAATAGCGTCTAAATAAAAAATAAAACCTAGTAGAGTATCACAAAAATAAAAAAAAATTAACATATCATAAAAAACATACCATAAGTATATCAAAAAACATAGTAATGGATATCCATGTAAAAAATACCACAAAAAGTATTTCAAAGAAAAATTGGTCGATATATAATAACCCAAATCCGCACCAAGCATCCCAAACACTCCATAAGATCCCAACCTTCATCTGATAATCGATCACCACTAGAAACATGATCAATAAGGGTAAATATAATCAAGAATATTTTCCATACACATGACACTCCTTTTTCTAACTATATATTGTGAAACAAGTCTTTATATTCTGAAAGGAATATGTGGGGTGTGAGGAAAATCCTAGAAAGATACAACTATAAATCCATATAATGACTTTATCTGTGAAAACCATTAGTCCATGTTTGAATACAACAAAGGAAAACCATTTTTAATTTTATAATAGTTTTATCAAATCCTTTGTTTTTTCCTTCAAAATAAATCAAGTTCAAAAAAAATATTATAGTAACCATCAATAAATAAATAAGTGGGAAACATAGAATGAATGAAATCAAACCAAATAAATGGTGAAAACAAGAAATCACAACTCAACCAAGGAACATTAAGGAATAAATACAAACATAACCCAAGAAACATTGGATATCTCGGACCTATATATTTCAAAGGAACTAGGACTCACTCATATAACACTAGCTGGATTATGTGATACTAAAAAATAAATACAACTCAGGCTTCTCGATGTCACCAAAAATGGCCCCTAGCTATCATTCATGAATCTAGGGAAGTACCCATCCACTCACTAGTATACCCTAGGTCTCCTATGTGCAACCAATAACTAAACCATAACCAATAATAATAAAATTTAATTCTAAAACAACCCTATAAATAAATGAAACATTGTTCTAAGTAAATACTCCATTAAAAACATCATTTGAAATCAACTTTGGGTCAAGAATCCCCTTATTAAACCTTTTAGGAACGCTCCTCGGGTGTAAAACTAATTTTCATGGAAAAAACATTTGAAATCAAGTCTTATTGAAATCATTTTATGTTGAAAACTTCCATTAAATCATTTCATCAAACACCTTTAAGGAAAAAACCTCATTTCAATGGAAAATAAACATGAAAATTCCATTTTATTTGAAATAAACTAATAAAAACATCAAAAAATTATAAAAAATCCCAAAAAACATAATAAAATCATAATTAACCATTTTTAACCCAATAAAAACCAGTAACATAATTTTTTCCATGGGAAATTCCCATCAATTGGAGATACTGACCTCGAAACTAGAGTTAACCTCATCTCCTTCATCAAAAAACAAAACTGGTAAAATGGGGTCCTCATAAACCTAGAATAATAATAAATTTCATTAAAAATCCACCCTTAATCATAGGTTCAACACCATAGAGAATTAGGGTTCCAAAACTCCAAAATAGAGGAAGAACAAGGTCAAGAAAAGTGAATAAAAGGAAAAACCAAGGTAAAACACACCTTACCTTGAAAAAATCCACCAAGAACCAAGGGAAATCACCATAGGAACAATGAAATAGGAGATCTATTCTAAAGAGGGGGTTGTTCATATGAATGAGAGAAGGAGGAAGGGAACTAGTTAAACTCATCATGGGAAAGGGGGTAAATTCATACATTAAAGTGCATGGGATGGACAAGATGGTTTTTCAAACCATGTGACAGCTGTATTGGTCACCCATTCCTTTGAAATAATGCTCCATGTATTCCTAGAGACTAATATATTGTTTCCTAAACCATTTAAAAATTATTTGAAATATAAATATATTAACACCAACACTCTTTTCATGGTTTAGCATAAATTTAATACTCTCCATGCAGAAACTATGTGAAAAAAACTACTTCTCTAATAATCCAAAATTTTGACCCCCAACTCCCAAAAACTACAAATTAAAAGATAAAGAATGAAACAAAAGATAAAACAGACCATTGACTGAGTGGGTTTCAAAATTCTCCCTATCATTCCACTTTCTACCCCCATTAAATCCCAAATGTTTCTCATTAATGAGATGGTGAGGTGAATTTCTCACCCTCTAAGGTATGACTCTTCTAAAACTCAAGGCCATACTGGACCCCCCCAATTTAAATTTCAAACTAATAGACCCAATTACCTTGAATTTTTAGTCACTATATTCCAAAACTATAAAGATGAAGTTTAATAATGGGGAAATCAGATTCTAATTCCCAATACTCCTGCTCTATAATGGAGGAAACCTAAACCATAAAATCCCCCCCCCCCTCGAGGCACTTCACAATCCAAATGTGCAACACAACATGACATTGATCAACCCAAATCACCCAAATTATTGGTTATCAATTAGAGAAACATATTATATGGGTATTTGATCATTAGTCAAAAAAACCTAAAGAACGACAATGATAAAATTGAAGAAAAACTGTAGTAATTCTCGGTTGTTTCCATTCCTCCTGAATCAATTGAGTTTTATCAATCATATCAGAAAAAACCCTCAATATTGACAAGAATTGTTCCCCAAAAATGTTACTGGTATGGGGTTGGTTGACATAACTTCCCTAAAAGGTTTTATGGTATTCATTTTCATCATTTTTTGTAACCATTCCAAAATGGGGTCACATTAAATAGTATATTATCTCCTCATAAGACACCAAAATAAATGATCAGGTTGGATTACCAAGTGAAACCATTTATCAAATAAGTCATTTTGAGGTCCACTAGAGAGATACCCTCTCCCAATAGCTTATATCTCTAAACTTACAGATTCATGAGTCTCTTACAAGAAAAGGTAATCAAATAGAGAATAGGATCAATTAATTGAGATATCCACATAATTTAGAATTCACCTAAAAGGAGGAATAAAAGAGTGACACCTCCAAAAAAAGCATCCCTAGAAAATACCATATCTCCAAAATTACCCCAAAATGAGACTTTACCCCTAAGCACCAATTACTATTCCTATACCAACCCATGACATCCTAGAAGGAAAAACACAACCCAATAGAAAACCTAAATTTAACTTGTTGAGGTTACTTATCATATTCTAACCAAGGTGAAAGAGAACTAAAACTCACTAGCATACTTTAATAGGAAGACAAGAGCACACTCGGTGTCCAAGACCAAAGCACAACCAGCTAAAATGACCACTCACTATGAACGAACAATAATCAAAAAACAAAACATCGAAATGGGACTTATCCCGAACCAACACTACTGTTTTTCCATACTTCTTCACAAAGTGTTGAGCCTTTAAAAAACAACCAGTTATTCAACTTGAGGATCAAGAACATCTACTCCAAGAAAGTATCTGCACATTCCTCCACCACACACTCTCCCTAATGAGTACATAATGTTTTAATTGTTTCCCTCACCTTTGAATTTTTTTAATGACACTATTATATAACACATGTATCAAAAGCTTATAAGGATAGTCTTTGATATAGGTTGGTAGGAATAGTGACCTTCAACTACACTCAAGTCAACTCATTATACAATCCCATAAAGGTTTCATCCTTGTAATTTTAGTAGTCTCAAGAGATATAAAGTTTTCCCACATCCTCTATAATCCCCTCACCACACCAACAAAACTTCATTAATTAATAATGGATAATGATAGTGATTTCTAAGAGCTTAGATGAGGTCCAAGAACATGAGGACTGCAATTTCACCACTCTATTTTTAAGTCTAGGTAGAGTTGATAAACACAAGGACCAATCCAACAAAATTAAAGAAGTTACTCAACACAATATTCCTAATAACATACACATAAACTTTTATTAACACCTTTATGGGAGTAAAACACCAAATAGCATAAATCATGAATCCTTCTAATTAGATCTCACTACCAGAATTAATCAATTCCATCATAACCCAAGAAATATATCAAAATCATGTACCACCAAAATAGCTACATTTAAAACCTTTTCTTTTGAATACAAAACCATTTGAAATAGTTCTCCCACTCCTTTAAAAAATAATACACATACTAAAAACAATTCATTTCTAACATCTAATTTCAAAACATTTACACTATTTAAAATATTTCAATTCCCCTTACCAAGATTGTTTTTTAGAAGAGGCTCCTTATTTTTGAAAATAGTTTCTAAATATTTATTACTAGATTTATTATGGTTTAATACACTAATAAAAAGTTTAAAACTTATTTAATTCTATATTATTAATAAGAAATTAAAATTTCATATTTTTTTGGTGAAATCCTTTTTTTATATAGTTCAACCCTAAAAAATTTAGATCATTGAAAACATTTTGTCCCATTTAGAAAACATAAAAGGATCCACCTTATAAACTTAACAAAAGTTGAACACATTACCTACCTTTAAAAAACCAATGATACACACATACTTTATTAAATCCCTTATGGTATTCTAAATAATTTATGAGGTTAACCACTTTTTAAAATATTTCTTTAAAATAAAAATCTATTTACAATAAAACCACAAAATCTATTTAAAATTTTATTTAGGATTAAAAAATTTCAAGGAAAGAAAAAACTATTTTAAAACATGATATAATCCTCATTTCAAATTGATCCAACCTAAAAAACTAGTTTCCTTCCAAAACACCCCAAGAGTTCCATTACAAACATTTATCCCCATTTTAAATAGTAAGTAAAACATAAAAACATTTATCAAAATTAAGCACTATAAAACATCAATCCTAATCCAAATTCATTTCATATTAATCCTAAAAATTTCGTTTTTAAAGTCCCAAAAATTTTACAAAACCCTTTTCCAAAAAAAATCATTAATCCCTTCCCACAATAAAAAAATCCCTCTCAAATCACACTTGAAATAAAATATCAATAAAAACCATTGATCAAAACATCAAAAAAACAATCCCAATATCATTAATTACATTATAAAAACACATGTATCCAACATCTATTCAGTGATAAACACCATTAGAGTTTCACCTATAAATAAATGGATGTAAAAAAATATAAGGGTGATATAGAGTTGTGTATGGTTTGGTCACATGGTTTGGTGAACCATGACCCAGCTGTGAAATAGCCTCTAGAAGGGTTTTAGAGCCATCTTCATGGTATCCACATGGTTTTACAGAAAATTTATGGTAACCGTGTATCAATGGTTCCTTAGAAATTTTGACCCCAAAACATGAAAATTATCAAAATATCTCATTAAACCATAATAAGTATCAATACTCCATCATCTCAAATGGATATGAACAAGAACAAATTGAAAATAGAACTCTAAATCCAAGACTCAAATCCCAAATTCCCTTAATAATTCAAGCTTCATCATGGGAGGTCGTGATCAGGTACACATTCATGATCTACCTATTGATATTTTATGATCTTATTCTCTTATCTACTAAGACATGCCCCAATTAATAAGAGGGGGATATGATTACATTTTGTAATGAACTGACCTAGGTCAAGATGACATGTCAGCTGGACCACTCTGTGAGAAGGCCCTAAGTGCATTCTCGATCACCACAAGATGTTTATATGTTCCTAGGTATCAAAATTAAACCACATGTTAATTTTTTCACCCTAAAAATGAAAAAACACATTACACAAATTCCACCAATAATTTGACATGAACTATCTGTAAGTTGGATGTCTGTGCCATCAAATAAACATTCTCCAAATAAAAAGACAACCAAACAGATTATCATAGTAATAAAAATAATCAACATCTCATAAACAATATACACTAATTATATACAAAAAATATATAAAATAATATTATAATGTCTCTATTTTTTCTAATTAATGATTTGGAATATATTTAATATTTTTTTAGATTCAATCACTGAGATGGTGTGAGATTTAGAGGCATAGAGATCCTCGATACTGATATAATAAAATTATTGATTATATTATATCAAGCCTATATATTTTTCATTAAATAGTGTAATAAATCCTGAGCGGGGAAACTTATGGGAAAATTAATACCGCTGTTGGGTTAAGAACATGGGTTTTACCCTAGGTGTGACATAATATTTGTTGGCATTGGTAGTTTTGATAAAGTGTTGTCATGGGAGAAAATAATAAAAATATTTAATTTATTTATTTATTTTGTAATTTTTAAACACAATAAACTCATATTCTCTATAAATATATAGTAATTCCAAATCCCTAGGGTTATCTATATTACCCTTATATTGTGATAGGAGCTATTGAATGAGAGATTGGTGAACGATAATGGATTGAGGATCATTTTCACCAATAGAATTCAAGGATTTTACCAAAAGTGAAAATGTAGATTCATTATTCATTATTAATAAAGTCTAACCCAAGTTAGGTTTTTTTTCATGGTTTATTTACCCATTTAGTATACCGTGATGAATTTTAATTGGATCAACTAAAATATTGATTTTTTGGTCAATCATATTATGGGTGAAAGTTAATTTTACCTGGTATTTGAGAAATAATTATTTTCTATTTATGATCCTCTTCATTATTTTTCCCTAATAGAAATTAATTGAGTCCATCATGAATATTGGTCAAGGTTCACTCCCCTATTTTTTCTGCATTTCTCTCCCTCATTCTTTTCGTGTTCTTCATCGGTGTTTCTTTGACCGTCAATTCGACGATTACCTAGTAGGCAATCATTGGGCAATCTATTTTTAGTTAAACAGACCAATATATTGGATTTAGATCTGTGGTTGATGGTATGGTAGTATTTTATGATGATAGAATTGGAGATATGGTTAGATTATAGTTTCCTAGTTTGTGGTTTGGCATGCATTGATGATGCGATGCAATAGATTTTTTTCTAATCAGATTTGGTGGATGGAATACAGAAACTAGTAATGGAGATTATTAGTAGAGGACCAATACAATTTTCATGTGTGTGATTGACAGTAGGATCATAGGAAGGGGTAGAAAAAATGGTGGACACGTGAAGAAACTACGAGTTTCAATAAAATCCCACGTTGCACATCATGTACCCAAAATAACACATGTTGTGTGGGGTCCCTGGCTATAGAGATAGGGTTTACACATGAAATAAAATATCACATACCATGTGACATGTGTAAAATTCATTGTGACCCAATACTGGTGTCTTGGTGTGTACCCTAGAGATTACATAGTCATGAACACAACTAGGCACATAGACAAAGGTCAAAAACATGGGAAAAGCCTGGTACTCAGACACGGGTAGGTACATGGACTCATCTAGGTACACAGTCATGAATAGTGTATATGGGCATGGTCATAGACATGATAAGATCCATGATTATAGGTACACATATTATACCTTCTATACATGTCGTGTACTTTCTATATGGTAGTTTGGAGCCCTTCATTTTTTCAGTATAGTCCAAGTTCAGTTGAGATTGATTCCTTACTCCATTCCTATGAGGGTATAGTGTGAAATTACATCCTTAACATATGATTTTTATCCCATATATGGGTGTCTTCTTAGATAGAGTTTGGTGTATCCCTCTATGTGACTAAGTCGGTATCCTATATCATTCCTTATTTTTTCTATGTAATTTTTATGGTATCGGAGTGACCACCAAGCACAAGGCGCCAATCCCCTATCTTGAAGGATGATCCAGTAGGGTTATCTGTGTCCCCCAGTGTCCCTAGGTGTGATCCCATACTTGGATAATGATATATTTAGAGATCCAATGAGTAAATATTTGAAAATACCATATGAGAACCACCTCTAAGATTAGGGACACTGATAGGAGTATGTCTCGTGGAGTGGATTCTCTTGGGATGACCTTAAATCCTCAAGCAGAATAGTGTGGTAGGCAGTGGTTGATACCTCTTTGATAGTTGGATTCTATTTGAGTATATATGGGTTTTGATTTTCATTATGAATCATATCTTTATTAGCATACATTTATGTTTATGTGATGACTACTCTTTTTATTTTATGTTTAGTGATTTCAAGGTGTCCTAGTGGGTATTGTTATACTCACCCTTATATGGTCTCTTCCTACACATGTCATACCTTTTGTAGATAATAGGCCCTTTGATAGAGTACTGGAAGAACTGGGAGAATATGGAGTATAATTTGGGCTAGATAGACTAAGGTTTCATACTAGGTGTTTCATTTGATTGAAGTCCCCTCCTACCTAGATGATTGGACTCTTTTTCACTTTCGGTGGACTTATATTTGGTACCTTTATCACTTTTAATTATTTTATCATACTCTAATTATGGGATATAAATGTATGTAATCATTTCATATCATTTGTACTTTACTTTAAACATTATATGGTCTTAAAGACGTGTGTGTGTGTGTGTGTGTCTACGTACATTATCCTAATGCCTCCCATATATGTGATATGACAACTCAACATTTGTCTCTATCCCCTAACATATTAGAGGCGGGCTTGGGGTTTCAATGATCATATGACCGTTAGCCTAGAAAACATTGATGGTTCGGTTCGTGATAGAGTAGTATCAGAGTAGTCAATTCTACCGTAAGACTGGAGTTTAGAGTTTTCTCTAACTATGAGGTTTGGTTTAATAATGAAAATAGTGTTAAAGTGTTTTGAGTTCTTCTATTAGGCTAGGGACTATAATGATGGTGTGGCTGCCAATGTATCCATTCACCAGGACACTAATAACCTACTTATCGAATTATTACATAAATACACTATTTATAGGTGAAAACATTAATACATGCATCATATAGGAATGGATTTTTTTATGTACTTCTTGAGTCATCTCCCCAAATATACTCATTGAATGTAGTGTGTCTATTCTATTTTAGGATTCTTCCATGAATAAATATAGTCTAGATTCTATTGTGGTATCATGAATATGATCCACAAAGTGAAAAGGATTTATACAGGTTCATGTACAATTTGTGGTAACTTCATGTGGTTTTCTAGTTATTCTGCCACTCGTTGAGTGGCATGCTACACCAGTAATACCGATCAAGTATTTGTTCAAAATGATTACACTCCATGAGTTTCATAGGCAGTGAAATCTATAGTTTTAGGGTGATCCAGACGCCTAATTAGATGATTATTGGATAGAGGCAGTAACTTAAGTTTTTCTCCTTGTGAGGATAGTTCTAGATCAGATGGTGGTCATATCGATGAGTCTTCTCTGGGGCTTCGTTGTGCGATGGTGAAATTTGGTGAAACAGTCACATTATGAGATTACTCTATCCTAGTCAAACTTCAAGAATCTATTTATGGAGGATTTATATCTAGATATTTTGTGATCACTGTGCATTCAAGATCTTTTACAATTGAAACAGGGTAGAATGATCGCATCAGAGTATTCAGAGAGGTATGCTGACCTCTCGTGATACTCAAGGGATATGGTTTCAGATATGTTCTTAAGATAATAGAATTTTTATAAGGTTTTATAAATAGATATCAGGGTGGGAGTGATATCTCTTTTCATTCCAACCTATTCTAGAGTTCTTGAGAGGAATTTAGTAGTAGAGAGCTTCTTGGTAGAGTTGATGCTGAAAATGGGTGCTGGTAGTGGGAACCCAGAAGATGAGAACTTTAAAGCTAGTATCCATTGATATTTTTACTAATTTGGTCATGTCATAAGATTTTTGAGATGTTAACAAGACAAAAAAATAGTTTAAGGCACTCAGAACAGTTCTAGTTAGCCTAGTGAAAGGTGGTGTTTCTCTTATGATGGTGGGGGACATCTCTCTCGGGATTGTCCAACCCATCATATAGATAAAAGGGTTATAGTTGATAGACCACCCAAATTGAGATAGAGGTAGGATAATGGAGGTCCATAGGTCATTGTATATGTAGAGGATCAGGTAGAGAAATAGGAGGTGGAAGTTGGCTTGATCTATTTCCACTACCACCCCTAGGTGGTCAACGCCAGACTCAAGGAGCTGGTGGCCAAGGACATGGACAATAGTGGTAATTAGAGGCATATGACCCTGAGGATCTAGGGATGATTAGAGGTATGTTCTATGTATTCTCTATTTTATTTTCATTACTGATAAACATAGGTGTGATCCACTTTTTTCTTGACACTTCTTTGGTTCGAGAATTATAAATTTTGGTTGATCCCTTGGCTTGACCCTTACACTTGGAGACTCCTACTATAGGTGACTCAGTGATCACACACTTCCTATAAAAGTTTTATTTGACTCTTGGATGTGATAGATTCTTATGGGATCTCTTTATAGCATTGATGAGGCCTTATGATGTCATCTTAGGTATGGACTAGCTATACATAGTTCATGCCCATATTGACTATTTTAGGGGGGGGATGTGGTATATCTGTGGTGATGGATAAAGGTCTTACTTCATTTGTGAGAATAAAAACTAGAAAGATCATGATGGGATCATATATAAGAGGATACAGTCAATTACTGATCAGTTGGATAGTATTTCACTCAGAGCAGTGGATGTTACGAGATTTCAACTTCTTAAATTATTTTCAGATTATAAGGATGTATTTACTGAGGATTTTTACGGCTTACCTCCCCCAATTAGAGATATAATTATACATATAATTCCACACAAGTAATTCTTAAATATATATACCATCATATCATATGGATCCCATGAATCTTCATGAGCTACAGGTGCATTTAGAGGGCTTGTAAAGGATGGTATTTCATAGACCCAGTGTTTCCCCCTAGGCATCCCTAGTGTTGTTATGCAAGAAGGTAGACATGATCTTGAGGTTTTTTCTTGAATATAGACACCTAAAATAGGTGACCTTGAAGAATAAGTATCCAATTATGAGGATCGATGACCTTTTTGACCAGTTGAGAAGGGTGAAATGGTTCCCAAAAATTAACCTCTGATCAAGCTATCAACAGATTTGTGTACAGAATGGGGATATACTGAAGATGGTATTATGGTTTATCTATGGTCACTATGAGGACTTGGTGATTCCCTTAATCATGATGAATATCCCATAAGTGTTTATGGGAATAATAAACTGGATATTTTAGCCTTTCCTATATAGGTTTGTGGTGGTCTTCATTGATGACATTCTAGTGTACTTGGAATCAAAGGAGAAGCATGCAAGACACTTAAGGATGGTCCTAGACATACATCGAGAGAACCAGCTTTATAGAAATATATTTAACTATCAATTATGGATTTAAGAGGTCCAATTTTTGGGAAATTTCATCTCAGAAGATGATATAGTAGTGGACCCAATGAAGGTTGAGGTAGTGCAAGATTGGGAACCCACCAAGAGTGTGATGAAGGTGTGGAGCTTCCTTGGGTTGGAAGGATACAATAAGATATTTGTTCCCAATTTATCTATGATATAAGCACCTTTAACTACTTTAACTAGGAAGGGGTAGCCTTTTATATTTACAAAGAGGTTACATCAAGATTTTTAGGATGTGTGTTAGAGGTTGACTAGCACCCCTATCTTGGTATTTCCAAAGGATAGTGTTGAGTACATTGTGTTATGTGATGCCTCGTGGAAAAGGCTTGGTATTTTTCTGATGTAGGGGTAAGCAATGATTGCCTATGATTCCTGTCTATTAATTCCACATGAGAATAACTACGTGAGACTTGATTTGGAGTTGGTAGAAGTAGTCTTCACCCTAGAGATATGGATACACTACCTTATGGGTGAGTGGTTTATCATCTACCATGGCCATAAGAATATCTGGTGTATATTATCTCATAAGGATATTAACTTGAGATAAAGGGTATGACTATAATTCCTCTAGGAATATGACTTTGATATAGTCTATACTCCTTTGAAATGGAACGTAGTGGAATATCCTCTCAGTTGAATATCTTATTCACAGATGTTGTTCAAGATGTTGAAGTATCTAGCTTTATTATTGTTTTCCCTAATGGATGAGGATGGTGAAGTTTACCTCTAATCAATTGTTATTACCACACCACTTCTACATCATGTTAGGGAGTCTTGGCATAGAGATACCAACTACGATACTTTTCATACTAAAATATCCATAGGATGTTCTCCTGATATATATTTTTAATATGGGAGCATGTCATCCTTTTCATAGAAAGGATAATGGTACTAGTGATGTTGTGTGAGGATTTTATGAGGAATTTTCATATATAACCCTTTACATTACATCCATTTGTGGAAAATATGTACCAGGAACTTTGATGTTAGCTCTGGTGGCCAGGTATGAAGAAGTTTGTAGCATATTTTGTCTCTCAATGCCTCACTTTTCAAGAGGTTAAGGTCAAGCACCAGGTTCCAATGGGTTTAACATAGCCCCTTGAGGTTCCATAATGGGAGTAGAAAGGTGTATATATTTAATTAATTATGAGGCTTCCACAAACATCTATAGGACACGATACCATATAGGTGATCATATATGGACTCACCAATTCATCTTAATTTCTATAAATCTGATACCTGAGTTTGGTAGAGGTCTTAGGATGCCTTTATGTGCTAGAGACAATCTAAATCCATAGAGTTTCCTTGATATTCATTTCAGATCATGGTGCTCACTTACTAAAATGATTATGAATAGGATTACAGGAGTCCTTTGGGACACAATTTCATTTGAGCATAGTGTTTCATCTCTAAACTGATAGCTAGACTGAGCAAACTATTCGATTCATGGAGGGCATGATACAGGATTGCATGTTGGACTTCGTTCATATTTTGGGGGGACACCTACCCTTATTGGAGTTTACATACAACAATAGAAACAATTAAACCTTTGGTATGGCCTCATTCAAGGCTTTGTACGAGTGAACCTGCAAGTAACTCCTATAATGGACTAATCTAGGAGATTCATCACATATAGGCCCAAAGTTGGTGAAAACTATAATAGATAAGATGTATATTATCAAGGAGTGAATGAAGACTACCGATATCTATTAAAATTCCTTTGCAAATTGATGACGAAGACCTTTGGAGTTTGAGGGGGGAGACCATGTATTTTTGAAGTTCCCACCTCAATGTGGATTTCATATATATTTTTAGGGTGAAAAGTTTTATCTAATATTCATTATACATTTCAATATATTTTTTATGGTCGATGATTTGGTGTACCACATGGAACTACTTCCATAGTTACACTAGGAACATGATGTCTTCCACATGTTTCAGTTGATGTGGTATGTGCATGACCTATCACATGTTATGAACCGGGGTGAGCTGGACAACAAATATAAATCTACATATGAAGAGTACCTGATGAAGATCAAGGATTGGTAGGAGAATATCCTATTTGGGTGATTGATTCCCTTATTGTGTGTCTAGTGTAATCGTGATAATTGTTAGGAGAGAACCTAGGAGCGGGATACCCAGATTCAATCTTAGTACCAACATCTTTTTGGGTTTTTTTATTTTCATCATGAAAACCCCTATGGTGGAGAGAATTTAATGATTTAATTTTTTCCATTTAAATATTTAGAATATATATAATAATATATTTGGATTCAAGTGCTGATACGACATGGGATTCCCAGGCCCGTAGAGGCTCGATACTGATATAATAAGAATATTTAATATATTATATCACACATAAGTAGTTTTCCTAAATTGGTGTAATAACTAATGGATGGAGACTCAGATGGGAAATATGAGACCTCTATTGAGTCTAGAATGTGGTTTTTACCCTAGTAATTACATAATCTTTGTTGACATCATGAATTTTAATAAAGTGTAGTCATGGGTGAAAATAATAAAATAAATTAATTCATTTATTTATTTTATTATGTTTAAATATAGAGACCTAATATAATCTATAAATATACAGTTACTCTAAAATCCTAGGGTTAGTGACATAACTTTGGGATTGTGAAATGAGTTGTTTGAGGAGATATTGGGAAATGACAATGGATTGAGGATCATTTTCATCAATAGAATTTGATGATCTCGCCAAGGAAGACAACGCATATTCATTCTTTATCAGTGATCGATCCTAAATCAAGGTAGTGAAATTTTTTCGTGGTTTATTTAACATTTTATTACCCAATGATTAACACAAATCAAATCAACTAACATATTGATTCATGGGTCAATCGTGTTTTGGGAGCAATTTTATTTTACCTGGGATTTGGGGATTTTTTTTATGCTCCTCCTCATTCATCATCCCTGACATCAATTAATTACGGCCAACATCAACATTGGTTTCTGTTCATTCTTCATGGTTTTTTTTGTGAATTTATGTCCCCTGTAATTTTCATATTCATCATTGTGGTGTCTTTTTTATCAAATATTTGATGATTACTCGATAGTTAATCATTGCACTATCTATTTTTGGTACAGCAGATCGATACTACGGGTTCCAATCCCGGATCGATGGCATGGTATTGGTATGCAATGATTGTTGTGGAGATATGATTGGATTAGAGTTTCCCAGTTCACAATTTGGCATGTGATGATGATATGGTGTAACAGAGGTGTTTTCCAAGACATATTTTGTGGCCAAAATCTATCCTCTGATGATAGCGAGACTCAGTCGAGGATTGATCCAAGTTTTTTGGGTGTGATCGATGGCAGGAGTGGCGGAGAAATTGGAAGCCATGTGAAAGAACTACATGTTTTTTGAAAATACTACATTACATAGTGCTTACTAAAAATAACACACACCATGGGGAGTCCCTGGATATAGTATTATGGTTTATATGTGAAATAAAACATCACATTCCATGTGATATGTGTCACACGTTCTGCGACCTGGTGCTGGAAACTTGATGTGTCCCCCAAAGGGTACATGGGCATGGACACAACTAGGCACATGGGAAATGGTAGAGTATATAGGTGTATCCCATTACTCATACAATTCTAGGTACACAAACATGCTTGTGAAATGGGCATGTACATGAGTCGGTCTAGGTTTAGAGGTACAGGATGTCTACCCTTTATACACATCTTGTACTTCCACTAAGGTAGTTTGGAGCTATTTGTTTCTTTAGTATAGACTAGGTTCATTTCAGTTTGATTCTTTGTTTCATACCTATGAGGATATAGTGTGACATTATATCCTTATTATACGATTTTGATCCCCCCATATGGGTTTTGTATTATATAAAGTTCAGTGTACCCCTCAATGTTACCAGGGTGGGATCCTTGATCATTCCTTCATCATACTATGTAATTTTTGTGGTATCAGTATGAACACTATGAACAGGGTGTTGATACCTTGTTTAGAAGTCTGATCTAGTATGGTTTTTGGTGTTCTATAGTGGCCCTGGGTGTGATCCCCTTCCAAGATTATAAGATCTTCAGACATCCAATGAGTACTTATTTTGTGAGACCTGGTGAGAATGACCTATCAGATGAGCACCAATGGTATTGGCATGTCTCATTTAGTGGATTCTCTCTAGACAAGTATTACCTTAAATCCTCAGCTAGAATCATGTGGCAAGTAGTGGATGAGACCTCTTTGAGACTTAGAGTTATAATGAGTATATTTGGGTTTTGATAATCATTATTTCTCATATATTGATTGAAATACCTATATAATTATGATTTGAATACTCTTTAGGATTTATGTTTAGTGATTTTTGGGTCTCCTACTAGGTATTGTTACACTCACCCCTACATGGGCTTTACCCATACATGCCATGTCTTATATAGATGACAGACCCTTTGATGGAGTCCTTGGAGGACCGAGAGTAGGTGGAGCATAGTTTGGGAAAAATGGATTGAGGTTCCAACTGGGTGTTTAATCTGATAGAAGTCCCCTCCTACGTAGTAGGTTAGACCCCTTTTCAGTTTTGGTGGGTTTGTATTTGTCACCTTTATCACTTTCGGTTCTTTTTTCATACTCTAATTATGGGATATTAATGTATGCATATATTTGGTATGATTTGTGCTTTAGTTTCAACATTTTATGGGATTGGAGAAAATTATATCTGTACAGGTGTGTACGGTCTCAAAAAATCCGCCAAGGGAAAGAAAATCCTCCCGCAAATTTGATAAAGTAAAGATATGCATGTGAGGATGAAAATTTGAGGAGAATATTGAAGAAATACAATTATAAAAAGGAACTAAACTGGTCCATGTACTGGTCACTGAGAAATTTATGTGGAAGCCGTAGACCACAAACCAATTGGTACGTGGACAATCAGCAAAATGATGGCCCACGAAATATTAGCCAGTGAACCAAGCCATCTAAGGATGATATGAAAGTGGTGAACCAAGGCATTGTGAACCATGTCATTGGTGAAAATGTGAAAGATAATTGAGTACCCGCATATCATCCCTAGGTAATGAATGGTTCGCAGATGAGGTGGGGCTGATAGCGTCCTGTGAACCGTGTCGTTCGTGGGATTGAGGCGGTGATTTCCGCCACCGTGAACCGCAACACCATGAACCTTAGTGGACCAATTCATCCATAGGTCGGATGATCCCTTTATAGGCTTCTGAAAAAGGTTTCATCTGCCTATAGATACATCCTCCTCATCACTCTACAAAAGGACACCAAGGGGAGCTAAGAAGAGAGAGGATTTTTTTGGGAGATCTTGGAGTTTACATTCTGAAGACTTTGAATGAAAATGACTAATTAAGTACAAAACCGCGAACAGATTATAGCTGGTATAAACCCATCATAAAGCATAAAAATAAGGAAACCTAATAATAATAAACTATCTGTGAACCTAATTGGTGAACCGTGAACCATAGGCCCTTCATGGATGAACTTCCCACGAACCGTGGGCACAATGTCCCTCCATTAGTCTGGAAAACCGTGTGGCGCATCGCTATGTGGACAAGGTCATGCGTCGCATGGCACCACGCTATGCAAGTGGAACCTTAGACCGCATACCACCATAGTATGTGGAATATTTCTTCTAGGTCCACATACCACTATAGTACGTAGGTGACCCCTTCACTAGCACAGCAGTACGCTACGTGGGGAAGCCCCCATCCCGCATGAGAAAATGGTATGCAAAATGGGGTGTCTTTGGGTTTTCCACCATATGGTTCAAATCTTGTCCTTCCATTCCCATCATGACCTCCATGGCCCCTCCGCTAACTAGTCCACTAGCATCAGGCCAAATACTCTTCCAAATCCACTAGGCCCATAAGACAATACCATCGAGCTCATCAGCATTCCCTTATGAGTCTACACACCAAAGGTAAGCAGAGCAGCAAAGACAGTTCCCACAATTGTTCGGACCCCCAGAATTTCCTTAAGTCTACATTCCCAAGGTAACCTAGAGTCCAACCTTGGGACACTAATATGAACATCTCTATTCTAAGGATCAAGGTAAACCAATGGCTTTTCCATCCAATGAGGTATAGTGATAAGTTAAAGTAATTATGTTTTATTTTCCTTTTCATAAAGAGCAACGTTCCTCCTCTTTCCCAGAATACATTTCAGGGAATCCATCCTAGAGTAAACCCCTAGCCTTCTATACCAGACACAATAACATTCACAATAGTTTCACAATGAAAGGTTCATTGATCTGTATCATCATATATTGTCTCCCTCCTCTTTTTCTCTTATTGGAGATTAAAAGGTGTGCTTTTGTTGAATCTTTCACACACTCTTGTTTCTCACACCGAGCATGACTCATGTGGGATTAGAGGTATGTGATGATACAACATTCACATAACACTCCATGTAATCTATGAGAACTTTCATTCCTGACACAACTGGGAAACGTAGGAAGCCTTTATCTAGGCCTGAGATCCATATCATCTCATCCATGAAATGAGATATCATCCACCCTTCAAATGGTCAGCTCCTATGCATAAGACCCAATCAATTCACAACCTAATAACTAAACTATGAGAACTCTAATTCATTCTCTAACCAAGATACATAGGAAACCTTCCTAAGGCCCAATATTAGGGGACATTATACTTAAAAGTTGGTCCCATTAAGAATTCCCCCCGACTCACTAGAGCCTCCTCTTCAGGAATAAGCCTCGATGTGACTCTTTCAAGAAGGTCCTCTATTATGGTATAGTCTACAACTCCCACCAAACTATGAGGGAATTCATTACCAACTAACTAGGATACTTTGGGGTCGAAACCCAACATCTGAATCAAATTGGGCCATATCCCTGGTAGGACTATATTTACCCAGGAGACCATGCCTCTCCTGAGCATCCTAGGCCACCTCAGTGAAAGTCCCACATGAAATCTTGACAAGGAATCTTCTTCCTAGATGTCCTTACTGCATAATGTTAAAATTCATGGATGGTTCCTCCTCGCACAAACTTAAAAGGTGATGTGTTAAGTTAAGCGGCACTGAACTACATGGGTTTTGATTCCTCTCATGAGGATACGTAGGAATCCCATATTATGAGTTCAATCCTGATAGGGAAACAATGTTTGTTCCGCCTGGATGACAGTAAACTCTAGATAACTTCATCATATGGATTACACCATTATTGTCTTAAAAATTCCAAACCCATGTGCATATATGTTTAATCTTGCAACCCTGGGGTAACCTATGGACACACGCTTGGGAAAAACCAAGGATTCACGAACATATGGTCATTGCTTAAATCTATAAGAGAGTTCCTAAAGAGGTAATATTTCCCCCCAAAAGGGTTTGATGATCTTGGAATCTCATCCTCTCGACCAATAGATTCCATCAGTGTCATTGGCCAAATCGTCATCCAACGAGCACCTTCCTTTGGAAAGTAGGTCCATGAATCATGGATACCAAGGTAATTGGGTGTTTCTGGCTCCACGAATAAACCCTTTGGAGACCATCTGAGGATTTTTTAACCTACATGGAACCCTTCATAGTAATGGAAAACTAGATACTATCCATCAGGATATTTTGGTCACCCTCATGCTGCAACGCAAATCCGGTCGAAACAAAAATGGTGGACCCGATGTGAATACCTAACCAAGGTGTTGGTTCTACCCCAATGATAAAAAACATGCAAATATGGAATGTTGGACCATTTTTTCCACCCATGTGGTATGAAGTGAATCTGTTCAAAACAAAAATGGTGAAACCGACATAAATCCCAAACCAAGGGGGTGGTATTATCCCACCACAAGCCCCTTTCATCAAAAAAGGAAGAACACCAAGAAAGATCATCAATTATGCATGTGATCATGAGATGCTACTTTGATGGTGTTTTTTCTATATATGTTATATATATATATATATATATTTCTTGAATTCCATAGAACTCTCTTTGATCCAAATGGAATCCCAACAATTTTCTCCGACATGCTTGTCAACGACCACATAGGCAGTCAGGTCCCCAGTAAAGAATAGGACTCCCTCACCAACCTAGTGTCTTCAACAATAGGTTTCAAAAATGCTGATTATAGAGTACCACCAAAAATACACTCTCCCTATGGTGGAGGCTACAAGATATTCCATTCAATTAGTGAAATCTCACCATTCGCCTCTTCATATGTGGCTATAAATATAGCACGAGGTGGTTCCACTGGCGATCTCAAATCATTTCAGGAGTCTATCCTCAAAATGTGACAATGAATTCCTCCCTTATCTTAGGGATGTAAATGAGGTCGAGACCAATGACTTCATCCAAGCTACAAAGGAACCCTACTCAAGGGCTCCTACTAGAGGATGTCTCTACCAACAGCATACAACCCAATATCCTCGCTCTAAAGAGGATCTCATGCTAAGGGAGCCTATGGCAGTCCAATGGACATGGGCCCCTATGGATTCCTACTGAGGGAGTTAAATGCATAATCAAGAAAAGGTTAACACACTAGTTCTTGAGCAGGAGGTCCACCACACAAATGTGGTGGCATATAACAGGTAGGAATACAATCATGCCCCTCCTACTGAAGTCTGCTACAGGAATACAGCGGTAATCTATGAGTGGATGCATATCCCCGCTCGCTCCTATGAATCCCACTATGGAAATAGAGTGGAAAAATATGATCACACATACATTCCTGCCAGTTCTCACCGGTCCAATCATGCATATGGAGTGGAAAATTATAGGAAGATTCAAATATCTGCCAATGTTCATGAAACCCACCCTCTAAATAGAGAGGCGAACCATGGGAAGTCATATAAAACTATTGATGTATATAAAACCCAACAGTCAAATATGGTGTAAATCCATAGGAAGATTAAAATTTCTACCTACCACAACAAATCCAACTAGTCAAATATGATGGCAAGAAAATATGAGTATAGTCAAATTTCTATTGATGTAAATCAAGCTCATGAGACAAATACAGCCACAAATGAGGAGACAAAAATTCCTTCTTAAAAATATTAATCCCACCATCCAAATATGGTTGAAGCCAGAGAAAAAATTAGTGGAAAACCCACTCCTCTTCCCCGGCATAGGAGAACTGTCAGTACCCACTAGAAACTGATGGAGGACCAGTGCAGGCACAAACTCCTACTCTGACATCGTAATGGGAATTCACACTCATTCCATCCAAAGACGTATCTCAACACATCTTGGAAATGATGGAAGATCAAGTGTCGATCCCAGACTATACCCTCCAGACATGTCAAGATGTCATTGCATCAGTGGAAAATTTGAGGATTCGAGCCCATGACCTGATCTCCTTAGGTGGGGTGATTCATCCACCAAATCAAATAATCACTCTAGAGTAGACTAGAATCCATTCTCTAATCTAGGAGGTTCAATGTACATATTTCAAAATATAAGGAAACCGAATTAGGAACAAATACCTATTCCAACTGGGGGACACTGGTCCAATGTGGTGGCCGCTCTAGGGCAGTATTATATCCCTGCCTGAACTCAAGATGTTTGTCAGTGTATCCCAATGACATCATAGGAAATAATTAGATAGGGACCCATATATGAAGATCGTTACAAATAGCAGGCAGCCCTAGTTTCCCACTAGAGAGCACCCAAACATGAAAGGTGCCAAAGGAAACTGGAAAATGAAGAGAACACTCATGATCCAACTCTATTAGAAGTTGGTATTCTTGACATCATAAAACATTTATCAATAGAGGATCAAGATCCTACCAGTCCATTACAAAATTATCAAAGTGGAAGTACAAATTACAAAGTTCCTCCCTACAATGTCACTAACAGAAGATCTGAAGATCCTCCCCAGATCACCCATAGGGGCTTACTCTGTGGGCCATAAACGATCAATCACGAAAACCTATATATCGATGCTTGTCAAGGTATCCCTCCCTCTAACCAGAATATCATTTAGTAAAAAGGTCCTCCCCTTAATGTAGTTTACTCTGATGGTCCTCCCCAGGGTATATGCTACAGATATGTTTCTCCCTTTAGTCGAACATCAAGACGTGATGGTAGTCCTCACCATGATGGTAGTCACTATGAAGAACCTCCCTGTAGTGACATCAATCAATGATAAGGTCTTTCAATCATTGCAATACATTCTAAAGGCACTCCCCATGATGTACACTATAGATATTATCTCTGAATCCAAATCTAAGATGGTATTCCTCTCCATAATATCTGTCATTGTGAAGGCCCTCCCCTCAATGACTCCAAGCAGTAAGAAAGTCCTCCCCTTACTATGGTCTTCCCTAAATGTCCTCCCTAGTGTATACACCATATAATTCTTATATATGGCTAGAAATTAAGCCATGATGGTAGTCCTCATCATCATGGCACCGACTTCGAAGGTCCTCCCCACAGTCACAATTAACACCGGCAATAAGGTCCTCCCCTCATCAGGTCAAATGCGAGAAAGCCCTCATATATTGAGGCACTTAGAAAAATATAGTACAACGTGAGGGTTACTATCTCCTTGAAAAGAGATATCCATTCTCAACTGGAGGATGTACTGGGGACACACTCATCTTTCAATCCACCCTCATACCATTCATATGTCAACGAGACTCTCGTTAACCCTACCGCTTGGAATGAAATCCTTAAGGAGCAGTCAAACCAGGCGGATCATGTAGATGAGTCCCTGGCGGAACAACAACAAGATATGTTTCTTGTCAGAAGAAAACTAGCTAGGTATGACATACCAGTGATGTATTATACCACATACACTTCTCAGTTCAACATATCAAAAGAGTTTTCCAAATAATGTATGCATAACATTCCCCTCAATATCTAGACAACTCTATAAATGAAAAAATATCTTCCCTATGAAGGGTATGCAGACCTTGTTAAAGGCCTATGAGGTATTCTCAATTTGAGTAACCTAGAAGCCCCTCAATTTGCATAGAGGCCACAATCAGAAAGGAGAATAAAATTCCTGGGTCTAGCTTGCCTCTATGCGCTGCACAAGTTGTGTTGCCTTATTGACAGTGCCTCATCTGGTGTTCATATTCTGGGATGGGAAGAACATGAATCCCTAAACATCACCTCACTCCCTATCTTTCAGAATACTCTAGAAGTGACATCATACAAATTCATCATCCCCAGATGACAATCAAATGAATTCCATGCTCAGGAAATATAGAATGCTCGATAATAACCGGCCTCAATTAAGTCTCATATGCATCAGGCCTAATGAGAGAAATCCATCGAGAATATCCTAAACTAGCACACCGAGAACATCTAGTAGGATTTCTATTTAAGAGAATACAATGAATTATCATCGGTCCTTTCCTCATAAGAAAGTAATTCACATGAAAACCTGGTACCATATCTGACTCGCACCCGTATGGGAATGTGTGAGATCAAGAAGATAGCAATAGCAGCAGCATCCACTGCAATACGGGACCAGCCCCAACCTGCAGTACTGGGGGAATTCTTAACTCAAAATGCCCCTCTAAGACTAGAAAATCTTTTCCAATTCAGCTAAATAGAAGAACATAAGCAACCCTAGACCGTAAGGCTAGGGGCCTTATTACCTCAAATTTCCACCAAACAGACATTTTTCTTCTCCCGATTGGGGAGAACAATGCATAGAGGGGTCACTTGTTCCATCTCATCTCATGACTCACATCCCCCAGAATAGAGGTTCATTGTAAGGTCATATCAAGGCTCTCTTCAAGTCACTCTTCACCAAGAAACCCTAAGAGTATCACATAATGGTCGGAGAAGATCCAACAAAGGACGTAAGAAGCTCTCCTACCACTCAACAACTAGTACACCACCCCAAATGTGGTATGAATCAATGAATTTCATGGACATCATCCCCACATACATCACTGAAAATAATAAAAATATTGAGGAAATTGGAGAAGAGGGTTCCCTCCTAGAGACGGTCCACACCAGGATCGGGGGGGTGGGGGGTGCACACCAGAAACCAAAGAGATGCCTTAAATTTGGGTGCCCCTTCTGTCAATATTCCATTACTTCCCGAAAAAATCCTCAACAGGGATAATAATAAGAGCAAGGTCTATGGTCCACCTCCTCTATAAAGAGTCCGAAATTTTGAGGAAAATTTTTTCTTAAATTATTTGGAATTTTACGAGTACGCAGTTTCTGACATCACCTGATTCTGAGGCCCGATGTGCCCGGATTAATTTTCTGAAGTTTAGCTCAGGTACATTCAGTGAACGAACGAGCGGGTTTTCTATCTTTTGAACCGGTGCTCGGAATTGAAATCTGAGGGCACCGATGAAACCGTAGCACCGGTAATTGCTTAAGGGGACCTTTACTACAATTGTGTTTTATGCGGGTTGTAAGTTAAAAATTAGGGTTTAATTTAGAGGTTAAATAAAATTGTTAGAACAATTTTATATCTATGGAAGTTAATTTATCCCATGGGAAGTTATTGGTGGGGCCCACACCCACCCAACATCCCATGTGTAGATATTTGAGAGGTGGGGCCCACACGATCCCCAACCCTTCATCTCCCCATAACCTCCCTTAAACCACAATTATACTCCTTGTTTAATTCATGACAACCCCCTTAATTAAGAGACCTCTTCACATCCTCTCCCTCTCATTATTAATTGCCAACAAATTTAACTTAATGAATTAAACCTCTTAAATTAATTAATTAAGTGGTTTGAATTTTGAATTTTAAATTTCATGTGTTAATAAAATAATAGCATTAGCCTATTATTTTATTTTTTGGGGGCTTTCTTTGTGTTAAGGAGAGTTGGGAGAGAGCTCTTGAGAAAGAGAGAAAATTATTCCTCTCCTCAACGAAGAATGGTTTTCTTCTCCGATGAATAACACCAACCTTTAATTAAGAACGACTCGGTGAAGAATGGTCCACATTTTTCTAATCCTCTATTCTTCCTCCACATCAATAGAGGAGACACCGACGTGGGAAACTCGCCAACGACGACGGTTCTTTCCTGGCGTTGACGGAGTGACATCTCTTTCTGTGTCTATGACAAACAAATCATATTCGAGGTAGGGGTTATGTTCAATTTTAATGGATTAAAATTGTGTTTCATTTGTTGTTGAACATATTTGTTTGTTCCGACCTATTACTATCACCAAACGCGGAGGGCGTAGGCCGAACGAACACGGCCTGACGACCCTCCGTTGGATCTTGATTATTTATTTTTGGAATCGGTGACTGGAGGCGGAATGCGGAAGAAGTCGGCAGTGCAAGGGTTGTCGTCGCACACGCAAAGAAAAGATGTGGCCAAGCGGGCCACGGCGGAGGAAGCACGGCACCGTCGCATCGTGTCGAGGATACGGAGCCACGGCCAGGGAAGGCCGCGGCGGAGGAAGCCAGTGCTGTCACGCCGGTTGTGCGGAAGAAACCGTGGCCCTCTTCGTGGGCCGCATCGACGGAAGAACCAGCCGGCTCGATGGCCGGTCGGGCGGAGGAAAGTCGCGGTGCTATGAGGGTGTCGCGTCGGACGAACCGTGGCCCGCCCAAGCGGGCCACTTGTGCCAAGAGGTCAGCCGTTTAGGGAGGGCGGTGCTGCTTGGCACCGCTGTTTCGGGCAGCTGGGGGGTCGTGCCCCCCCCCCCCCCCCCCGCAGACTGCTTGGCTAGCTGGTTGAGCCAGCGGGGACGTGCCCAGCTGGGCCGCGCACCGTCGGGCCACGCCGCACCCTGTAGGGCCGGGCCGCGCCCCGTTGGGCCGGTTTGTGCCCTCTTCGGGTCGGGCCACGCCCCTCGGGTCAGGTTACGCCATCTTTGGGCCAGTCCGCATGATTCTTCGGGCCGGTCCGACACCTCTATCGGGTCGGACCCACCAAAACTGGGTTAACCCGACACATCAGCCCACTGGGCTTAATGGGTCGGGCTCGTTTTTACTTAAATGTGAATAACTTAAAGACCGTGCGTCTGATCGATGTGCCGTCTACGACACTGGGTCCCTTTCGATGAGGCAGTCCCTTTTCGATACTCTAAGTGAGTTTTGGAAAACTTTAGATAATTTTTGGGTTAGAAACGAACGTATTTATAACTGGGCCCCTAAAATGAAAAAGCCATTATCTCTCAGACCGGGCATCTGATCGAAGCGTCGTCTGTCGCCTTGAGTTCCTTTTGATGAGACCAAACTTCAGGATACATCAACTCTGGACTTCGTGACAGTTGATGTATTGACCCCTTGGCTCGAGGATCGGACCCTCTCGGAATCGATTGTGTTGTGTGTGGGAACCCTAGAGCTGGTTGCAACTGTGATGACTACCGTACTGGGATCCTCCGTGGGTTTGATGACGATGATGACTGTACTTGGATCCTCCATGGATTCAATAGCGAGGAAGACTGTACTTGGATCCTCCGTGGGTTCGGCAGTGATGACGACTGTACTTGGACCCTACGTGGGTTCAGCAGCGACGACTTCGTAATAGGATCCTACGTGGGTTCAGAAGAGGAGATGATTCAGAGGCTACATCTAATCATCTCCACCCTTCTTCGTGAGTAGTATACTAGTGTGAGATGAGTCTTGACTATTCAATCGTTACCATTGGTGTGATTAACTTCTTTCCAGTGTGGACTGGGTTGTGCTTGGGCTCAAAAGTTTGAGTCGAACTGGAATTGATGACTTAGGTATATGTATGGGAATATACCTAAGTAGAGTCGGTTGATACTTCATGATTGTATCTTCCTTTTGTGGTTTATCCTTTTTGGATTCTGGGAGACCTTTGGGGGTCTCGAGGTCCCTACTGAGTATCGTTTACTCAGCCATGCACGGGCTATGCCCGTATTACGTTGTGTTGGATGCAGACAACAGACATCACTGATCAAGGTGGAGGCTTGTGGAGCTGGACGGTACCCGGAGATGGACCACTAGACAGGACGTACACAGAGCAGATGGCCTAACCCGAGGAGCTGAGGAGACCATCTGTACCCACCCTTCAGGTGCGATATCCGGAGGACGAATCGGTTCCTGCTGCTTTACTTTACTGTTGTTGTGATTTCTTTTTAGTTGTGTTTTACTTTTAGTTGGGTTTGTATACTGGCCCATTTACTTTTCAGCACTTACTTTTGTACTCAGTTTACTTAGTGCTTACTTCAGTTGTGTACTCTATTGTGTTTTTTTACTTTTATAAAGGCAATGCCTTCCCTTTTATCGGGATTTATGCCATTGGTGCTAGTCGCCAGCCCCTGGCCTATGGATGGCGGGTTTGGGGTAGTCATGACACAGGCCCCGAGGACGGGTCATGAAAAATTGGTATTAGAGAAGTCAGTTCTACCGCAGAACTCAGGACTCTGATGATTTCTTCTCTGTGAAGCAATAGTGTTAAGAGTATTGAGTGTGGTTATTAGTCCAGGGAGTCCAGTGTTGGTGTAGCGGCCGACGTATCCATACACCAGGACTATGACTCCCGATTTCCGACTCAATACCCGAAAACATTGATTGCATGTGTGTTTCAAAAGTTTTCTTTGTGATTACTTAGTGTCAGCTCACCAGGTACACTTTTTGACCGTGGCACACCTATTTCTTTTCAGGATGGCCCCATGAAGGTAGCTAGCTAGGGTTCCTAGTTATGTGCGAGATGACAACCCACCGAGCGACGAGGCCTCAGTGCAAGGCCCCATTACAGCGGAGGCACCAATGGTACCACTACCCGCTGGGCCACCGATACCACTATCTCTAGCAGCAGAGAGTGCACGCCGCCTGAGTGCATTGCATGAGTTTTAGTGACAGAGGCCACCCAGGTTCTGCAGAGATACGGACCCTTAGGTAACCGAGGATTGGATGGAGGCTATCTTCAGAGTCTTCAAATTAGTAGGGACACCATCTGACCTTATGGTGATCCTTTCCACGAGTCTACTGCACGCAGAAGTAGGTATATGGTAGAGCCTGATGCTCCAAGTGCACGACGAGGCATCTCTACTTTGGATAGACCTCGAGAGTCTCTTCTGCTCAGAGTTTGTTCCAGCCACCCTCTATGCAGTGCGCATCTAGGAGTTACTTCATCTGCGGCAGGGCAGTATAACAGTAGCTCAGTACTCGAGGAGATTTACCGACCTCTCGCGCTACTCCACTGACATGGTATGGGACCCATTCTTCCGGGCCTGGATTTTTGCGCAGGGACTGAGGCATGAGATCAGGGCTTCGATGATATCCCTCAACATTCCGATGCAGGTAGGAGTGCTGGAGTGAGCCCTTCTTGTGAAGATATTTCTTGCTGAGTTGATGCCAGCAGCGAGACCCACCGTAGGGCAACACATAACAGAGTCTTCTGCAGTCGGTAGTAGATAGATGTCGCAGAGGTCCAAGCAGACCAGTCCATCAGGTGGTTGACCACAGGATACTGGTTCGGATGTGCGGGGAACACGAAGCAGAGCCAGCCATACGAGGGGCAGGCAGTGCTACGCATGCGGCGGGTAGGGCCACATGGCTCGTGACTGCCTGACCCGCCATGCAGACGAGAAGCAGACAGTAGAGGAACCTCCCAGTTAGAGGTAGAGGTTCGACCATGGAGGTCCTCTGGGAGCATGCGGACGAGGCAGAGGAGCAGGCCGAGCAGTGTGTGGTGGACGATGCTTCAAGGCTCTACCACCACCACCACCAGGAGGACCACCCCGACCACAAGGAGCTGGAAGATAAGGGCAGGCTCATCTCCAGGCAGTCAAGGCCTATGACCACGGCACACCTGAGATGATTCGAGGTACAATCTGTGTCTACTCCACCCTTACTGCAGTTATTATAGACACAGGAGTGAGTCATTCTTTTATTTTTTTTGCCCTTGTTCAGAGCTCATAGATTCCGATGGAGCCGTTGGCTCTATCCTTATGGGTAGAGACTCCTACGGGAGTAGACTCGATGATTACGCACTATTTTCGATAGTGTGAGAATACTTTAGGAGGTGGGATCTTTGGCTGGGATCTTCTTGTAGCGGCATCGAGGCCTTACGACGTCATCTTGGGTATGGACTGGTTATCTACAATTCATGCTCAGATCGACTGTATTAGGCGCAAAGTGCAATGTGTCCACATAGATGGGAGCAGGTTCACCTTCACCGGCGATAAGGGAGCCTTTTCACTGTATGATGGACTTACGCAGAGGAGAGGGAAGCCGATCACACATCAGTTGGATAGTCTCATCCTAAGAGTGGTTGATGTGCGGAGTCCGAGTTTTCCTGTTGTGGTGGATCAATATGCAGACTTTTTTCCTGACGATATTTTGGGACTACCTCCTCGCAGAGAGGTAGACTTCTACATAGACCTATACCCCAGGACAGCACCAATATCTACTCCAGCATATCAGATGGCTCCTGCCGAGCTTCGTGAGCTACAGGTACAACTGGAGGACTTACAGGGAAAGGGATTCATCTGACCCAGTGTTTCACCCTGGGCTTCTCCGATTTTATTCGCCAAGAAGGCAGATGGGAGCTTACGACTATGTGTCGACTACCGTATCCTGAATCAGGTAACCATAAATAAAAAGTACCCACTTCCAAGGATTGATGACCTCTTTGATCAACTCAAGGGAGCACGATGGTTCTCGAATATAGACCTCAGGTTAGGCTATCATCAGCTCAGAGTTCGAGATGAGGATGTGTAGAAGACGGCCTTGAGGTGTCGGTGTGGCCACTACAAGTTCTTGGTTATGCCCTTCGGCGTAACCAATACACCAGCAGTGTTCATGAGTCTCATTAACAGGATCTTCCAGCCTTACATCGATCATTTTTTCATAGTCTTCATCGACGACATACTGATTTACTCGACTATTGAGGAGGATCATGCCTACCACTTTTCGAGTTGTACTGGACACACTTCGAGAGCACCATCTTTATGGTAAGCTCTCGAAGTGCCAGTTCTGGATTCGAGAGGTTCACTTCTTGGGGCACATCATCTCGGAGGCGGGAGTTGCAGTGGATCCTGTGAAGATCGAGGTAGTATTTGCTTGGGAGTCACCCAGGAGCGTGACCGAAGTGAGGAGTTTCCTAGGTCTGGCTAGGTACTATTAGAGATTTGTGCTAGAATTCTCCAGAGTTGCATCACCACTTTCAGCTTTGATGAAGAAGGCGAAACCCTTCGTGTGGTCAGATAGATGCCAGCAGAGTTTTCATGAGCTGAGATAGAGATTGACCAGTGTACCTATCTTGAGGCTACCTGAGGAGGGCATAGGGTACATAGTTTACTGAGACGTATCAGGGACCAGACTTGGGTGTTTCCTAATGCAAGATCGAGCAGTGATCACTTATGGTTCACGACAATTGAGGCAGCACGAGCAGAACTACACTACTCATGACCTGGAGTTAGCAGCAGTGGTCTTCGTCCTGAAGATGTGGCGGCACTATCTGATGGGAGAGTGCTTTAAAATCTACTCTTACCACCAGAGTCTCAGATACATTCTCTCTCAGAAGGTCCTGAACCTGAGACCGCGGCGATGGCTCAAGTTCCTCCAGGACTATGACTTTGAAATATTCTATACTCCTAGGAAGGGGAATGTAGTAGCTGATGCTCTTATCAGGAGATCAAGCATACAATAGCTAGGGGAGGCGACAGAGCAGCTAGCCACGTTGCAGATATCCTTCGTGGATAGAGATGGGGTGGCCTTTATACAGTCTCTCACAGTCACTCATACACTACTTCAGTAGGTCAGAGATGTACAGCATGGGGATGTTGATTGTGAGATGCGACGTGCTCAGATTCCCACAGGGTAGGCGCCTGATAGATTTCTTGAAGGAGGATAGCACGTCATCCTCTTCAGGGGAAGTACCATGGTACCAGTTGCACTACAGGAGGAAGTGCTGAGGGAGTTTCAAACTTCCCCTCTAGTGGTACATCCAAGAGTGGTTAAGATGTACCAGGACCTCAGATGACAGCACTGGTGGTCGGGTATGAAGAAGGATGTAGCAGATTTCGTTTCACGATGCCTCACTTGCCAGCAAGTGAAGGCAGAGCACCAGGTACCAGCAGGCTTGGTATAGCCCTTAGAGGTTTCGGAGTGGAAGTGGGATGGTATATCCATTGATTTCATGGAGGGGCTTCCACATACTTCTAGAGGACACAACTCCATCTGGGTTATCGTAGACCAACTCACCAAGTCGTCCCACTTCTTTCCGATCATAGAGCAGGGCTCAGTGGAGAGCTTGGGATGCCTCTACATCTAGGAGATCGTATGACTTCATGGTGTTCCATCGTCTATCATCTCTGATTGAGATGCTCGCTTTACTTCCCAACTTTGGAAGGGGTTGCATGAGGCATTTAGTACACAGCTACGCCTAAGAACCGCCTTTCATCCTCAGACGGATGTCCAGACGGAAAGGAAGATTTAGACTCTCGAGGACATGCTCCATGCATGTTTCCTTGACTTTGGTCATAGCTGGGAGGATCACCTACCCTTGGTGGAGTTTGCGTACAACAACATCTACCACTCCACCATCAGGATGGCACCTTATGAGGCACTGTATGGCCGACCTTGCAGATCACCTCTGTGCTGGATTGACCCTGGGGAGTCAGCACTGGTAGGACCAGAGATGGTTCAGGCTACGACGGAGAAGGTGCAAATCATCTAGGAGTGGATGAGGACTGCACAGATCAGACAGAAGTCATATGCTGATAGGAGATGGAGACCACTGGAGTTTGAGGATGGTGACCACGTCTTCCTACGGGTCTCACCCCGACGTGGTCTACAGAGATTTGGCCAGGGTAGAAAATTATCTCTACACTTCATCAGACCATTCTAGATCCTCTGTAGGGTAGGAGAGTTGGCTTACTGCCTGGCCCTTCCACCTCAGATTCACTGGGTGCACGATGTCTTCCACGTATCTCAGCTGAGAAGATACGTGCATGACCCATCACACATCATCGACCATGGGTAGCTGGACATCGATGGTGGGACTACATTCACAGAGGTCCCGGTGGAGATTGAGTATCGACAGGAGTAGGTCCAAAGTGGATGGTCAATTCCTCTGGTGCGCATTCGTTGGCAGCACGAGAACCTCCAGGAGAGCACATGGGAGTGGGAGGCTCAAATGCATGCTCAGTACCCTCATTTTTTTCCCTATTTTATGTTGTAGCTTTATGGGGTTGTAAAGCCATGAGGTGGGGGTAATGTAAAGACCCAAAAATTTCAAGGAAAATCTGTTCATAAATTATTTGGAATTTTACGAGTACGCAGTTTCTGACGGCACCTGATTCTGAGGCTCGGTGTGCCCGAATTAATTTTCTAAAGTTTATCTCGGGTACATTTAGTGAAAAAATGAGCATGTTTTTATATCTTTTGAACCGGTGCTCGGAATTGAAATCTGATGGCACCGATGAAACCGTAGCACCGGTAATTGCTTAAGGGGAATTTTACTGCAGTTGCGTTTTATGAGGGTTGTAAGTTAAAAAATGGGGTTTAATTAAGAAGTTAAATAAAAATGTTAGAACAATTTTATATCTATGGAAGTTAATTTCTCCCATGGGAAGTTATTGGTGGGGCCCACACCCACCCAAATTCCCATGTGTGGATATTTGAGAGGTGGGGCCCACACGAGCCCCAACCCTTCATCTCCCCATAACCTCCTTTAAACCCCAATTAAACTCCCTTCTTTAATTCATGACACCCCCCTTAATTAAGAGACCTCTTCACCTCCTCTCCCTCTCTTTATTAATTGCCAACACATTTAATTTAATGAATTCAACCTCTTCAATTAATTAATTAAGTGGTTTGAGTTTTGAATTTTAAATTGCATGTGTTAATAAAAAAATAGCATTAGCCTATTATTTTATTTTTTTGGGGCTTTCGTTGTGTTAAGGAGAGTTGGGAGAGAGCTCTTGAGAAAGAGATAAAAGTATTCCTCTCCTCAATGAAGAATGGTTTCCCTCTCCGATGAAGAACACCAACCTTCAAGAAAGAACGACTCGGTGAAGAATGTTCGACGTTTCTCCAATCCTCTCTTCTTCCTCCGAATCAAGGGAGGAGACACCGATGCAGGAAACTCACCAATGATGACGGTTCTTTCCCGGGATTGGAGCGAAATCGCTTTCCGCGTCTATGAAGAACAAACCATATTCGAGGTAAGGGGATTATGTTCAATTTTAATGGATTAAAATTGTGCCTCGTTTGTCATTGAACATCTTTGTTTGTTACGGCCTATTGCTATCGCCTAATGCCGAGGGCGCGGGCTGAACGAACATGGCCCGACGACCCTCCGCTAGATCTGGATTATTTATTTTTGGAATCAGCGACCGGAGGTGGAACGCGGAAGAGGCTGGCGGCGTAAGGGCCGCCATCGCATAGGCAAAGAAAATCTGGGGCCAAGCAGGTGGCGGAGGAGGAAGCAAGGCGCTGTCGTGCCGTGATAGGGACGCGGAGACGTGGCCAGGGCAGGCCACGACAGAGGAAGCCAGCGCCATCATGCCGGTTGTGTGGAAGGAACTGCGGCCCGCTTCGTGGGCCACTTCGGCAGAAGAACCGGCCGACTCGACGACCGGCCTAAAGGAGGAAATCCGCGGCACCATGAGGGTGTCGCTCCAGATGAACTGCGGCCTGCCCGATTCGGCCGCTTGCGCCAAGAGGTCGGCCAGCTGGTTAGGGAGGGTGGCGTCGCTTGCCACAGCTGGTTCAGGAAGCCCCCCCCCCCCCTCGAACTACTCTGCCAGCTGGCCGAGCCAACGGGGACATGCCCACCGGGCCGCGCCGGGCCACGTAGGGCTGGGCCGGGCTGCGTCGGGCCGGGTCACGCCCTCTTCATGTCGGGTCGTTCCCCTCGGGCCGGGCCACACCCTCTTTGGGCCTGGCCGCGTGATTCTTCGGGCCAGTACGACACCCCTGCCGGGTTAGACCCTCCAAAACAGGGTTAACCCGACCCGTCAGCCCACTGGGCTTAATGGGTCGGGCCCGTTTTCACTTAAACGTGAATAACTTAAAGACCGCGCGTTCGATCGATGCGCTGTCTACAGAACTGGGTCCCTTTTGATGAGCCGGTACCTTTGTGATACTCTAAGTGAGTTTCAGAGAACTTTAGATAATGGTCGGGTTAGAAACAAGCGTATTTCTAACCGGGCCCCTGGAACAAAAAGCCCAATATGTCTCAGACCGGGCGTCCGATCGACGCATCGTCTGTCGCGTTGAGTTCCTTTTGACGAGACGGAATTTCGGGATACATCAACTCTAGACTTCGTGAAAGTTGATGTATCGACCCCTTGGCCCGAGGAGCGGACCCTCCTAGAATCGTGTGTGCTGTGTGCGGGAACCCTAGAGCTGGTTGTGACTGTGATGACTACCGTGTTGGGATCCTCCATGGGTTCGACGACGATGACGACTGTACTTGGATCCTCTGTGGGTTCGGCAGTGAGGACGAATGTACTTGGATCCTCCGTGGGTTTGGCAGCAATGACAACTGTACTTGGATCCTACGTGGGTTCGGTAGCGATGGTTACTATACATGGATCCTACGTGGGTTCGGCAGTGACGACTTCTGTACTAGGATCCTACGTGGTTTTGGCAGAGGATTTGATTCATAGGCTACATCTAATCATCTCCACCCTTCTTCGTGAGTAGTATACCTGTGTGAGCTGATTCTTGACTATTCAATCATTACCATTGGTGTGATTGACTTCTTTCCTGTGTGGACTGGGTTGTGCATGGGCTCGAAAGTTGGAGCCAAACTGGAATTGATGGCTTAGGTATATGTATGGGCATATACCTGAGTAGAGTCGGTTGATACTTCGGGATTGTATCTTTCTCTTATGGTTTATCATTTGTGGATTCTGGGAGACCTTCGGGGGTCTCGGGGTCCCTACTGAGTATCATTTACTCACCCCTGCATAGGCTATGCCCGCACTACGTTATGTTGGATGCAGATGATGGACAGCGCTGATCGAGGTGGAGGCTTGTGGAGCTGGACGGTACCCACAGATGGACCACTAGATGGGACATACACGGAGCGGACGGCCGGCCCCGAGGAGCTGAGGAGACCATCTGTACCCACCCTTCAGGTGGGATATCCGGAGGACGACTCGGTGCTTGCTGCTTTACTTTACTGCTGTTGTACTTTCTTTTCAGTTGTACTGTACTTTCAGTTGGGTTTGTACACTGGCCCATTTAATTTTCAGCACTTCCTTTTGTACTCAGTTTACTTAGTGCTTACTTCAGTTGTGTACTCTATTGTGTTTGTTTACTTTTATAAATGTAATGCCTTCCCTTTTATCGGTATTTACACCTTTGGTGCAAGTCGCCAGCCTCTGGCTTATGGAAGGTGGGCTTGGGGTAGTCACGGCACGGGCCCCTAGGATGGGTCGTGACATCCTCCTCATGAAGATGATCCCCCCAGTCTTGAAGAGAAATTATCTCGACAATAGGACGAAATTAAAGAGATGAGGTGACTCGATGATGAGATTCTAAGAGTAATCCACCCTACTGGGTATTTTCCTTAGGTGGAGCGTCAACACACACTTCCATCAGATGTACCTATGCCTCACAGGCTCATCCTGATGGATGAAGCAAGGCTGGAAACCTAATTCAAGGAATCATTGAGACCATCAGTCTACCTGAACCCAATCTCAGGAGGATAAGAAGATTTTCCTCCATTAGGGAAGCATCTAGAACAGATTCAAGAGAATCCAAAAAGGATACCCCCAGCTGGGTATTCTCCTTAAGTTTCAGCAACACTGACACATCCAATCATTCCCCCTACTTCACCTACTCATGCTCAAGTCCCACATAACATGCATCAAGGGCTTCCTAATATCATTGAGTTATTAACAACTCAAATGGAATTAATGGAAGTAAGACACACTCCATTACAACCATAATGGAAGCCTTACCCCGAATGGGTGAGAAACGTCATACCTCCACATAATTTTTGGAATCCTGTATTTCTATTATTCAAAGCATCAGGGGACCCAAAACAACATCTAATGCACTACTCTTCTTACTAGGAACCCATAATGGGAACCCTGGAGAAACAAGAAGTTGTGTAGATCAGATGATTTTTGAAAAACTTTGCAAGGTTCAGCCCTTGTGTGGTACACCAGTTTGCAAGCTAACTCAATAACAGGATGGGAGGATCTCTAGTGCCAATTCATGATCCAGTTCATCCCTATGATTCCCAAAACAATAGTTAGTAATCTCATTAAAATCAAACAACTAGATAATGAGAGAGTCCCGGACTTCATCGCTAGATGGAAGGGTCTGACTTACTACTTGAACCGACCAGTCCCATAATATGAGATGCTTTACATGTGCATTGATAATCTTCAAGATGAGCTGTGAACACCACGTATTCCAATGAAATATATGAGTGGGTTCTGGGACTTCTCTACCATCTCTCAAAGGATAGAGGGTTCCTTAAAATGGACAAATATCAAGTCTTGAGAAGCTCCATTCACCCCAGTAAAAAGAGCAGGGAGAGGTAAAGGGGCTCCTTTCATGCTTAAGAAACCCCCTACACAAGATCCAACTCTAAGGCCCCCAACAAACCATGTAGGGCCCCCTGGACTTCATCATCCTCCCCCACCCTATCAAGACAAGTAAAGGGGGCCAAAATAAATCAATTTGAGAAATGAAAAAATAAAGTGTAATCATTCTGGGATGACCAAGTATGCGGTTACTTCATAGCTACCATGAATTACAACTTGCTTTGGATTCTAAAACCAAATCAAGCTGATGAATTGGGTCTTGATTAATGGAAATAATATTTTCCCTTATATCATATATTAGGTCAAAATATCTAGGAGGGTTTTGTCTTCAATGACCTCCTACTAAAGATGTTAGATTCTGGACAAGTCAATCTAGGACCACCACCAGTGCAAGTGGCATATGCCTCCACCACTGATCAGGATGAAGAGGGGGAGTGGGAAAAAGTTAACAAAAGGATCAAAAGTTTCATAGTTGGATGACTTGGAAAACAGTCAAATGAGCTCATGGCACACTCCAAGAACAGTTAAAGCAATTGACCATGCCACCAATGGCTCCTAATGAAACACATCCATCATCCTCAGCCCCACAATCCTATAAGGGACATCTGTAAAAATAATAATTCCAATCATAAGGGAGGAAAGAAAGTGTGGGAAAAAAATCTTACACCAAAGACAAGGTTGGCTTTGACACTCTCAAATTCCATGCCAGCTAATCTGAAGATACAGTCACCACCCAATAAAATGGTACAATCAGAGTCACATGATAATGTAAAGTCATCATTAGAATATGGGCTAATTTTTGGCTCCTTTAATGTCATCCATTTGATGGATCCCTTCTCCAACAATGAGTATGGTTATCAACCAAAATTTCCCACACCCAACCTGGGAGTCAAAGGAAGAAGCCATAGAAGATAGGGATATCAGGGGCGATGTAGCCATGGAAGAAATCAAGTTTATAGTCTCACCCCTGATCAAACCATCAGTGTTGAAAAAACCCATGGAAGGAACCTCTAGGGGATCCGACAAAGACAAGAAAATCCTCCTACACCCACAAAAAATCACCCCAGTACAATTCTTCTAAAATATCTTTTAGAGGAAGAAAAAATGTATAATTTCCCTTTGTGTGTGAGTGGATATGCCCGTCCCGGTCCATAAAGGACTGAAGTTCCTATGGCTCTAACCATAAGGTATGACCCATATTCATCAAATGATTAATACCCTAAAGTGCCTATGAAAGAGCATCCCCAGGCTTGGAAGCACCGACCTTTAGATCAGAAATATGACATTTTAAAACAGTTAAATTCAGTGTTTTATAAGTTCTCAATAATGGATGTGCTGAATCTATTAGCAGATCTTAAAAATGTTCTCATATAAGCTTTTCTAATTCCCTAGGAGTTTGAATCCAAAGTAGCTGCTGCTGAAGTCTGCCAAATAGAGATCAATCCTGCAGAATGTCACGTAGTTATCTCCTTCATGGATCAAGATGAATATACCATCATGTAAGGAAGCATCAAACCCTTATATGTTTCTAGAACAACAAATTGTGTTGATATCCAAAAATTATTCATCAATAATGGATATGGGGTTAATCTCCTCCCACTATGGACACTTTGTTGGTTGGGCTGCAATGAGGCTGATCTAGCACCCTACACCATGACCTTTTTGGGATATGATAAAAGTGAGAAAAATACATTGGTTCAAATCAAGATAGAATCCTGGTTTAGTGACCTCGTATCTCACCCGGAATTTTTGGTGGTCTGAAATAATATGACCTCCAATGCCCTACTAGGGAGGCCCTGGCTACATAAACACATATAAATCCCCTATTAATACCATTAGTGCCTCAAATATTTCATTAATGGATAGAGTAAAACACTGTATTCTGATAAGTCCATGTTCAAGTCTAGAGAGTCACACTATATTAATGTAGGGTTCTATGAGAAAAAGGGGGAAAACCCCTCAGATAACAGAATTGATTGGGTCTCTTCCTCAAAAAATTTAGAGATGGTTCCCACTGATCCCCTCAAATATCTCATGGAAGAATACATATTAATTGTCAAATATATTGAAAGCACAAGTCCAAATTTGGATACACATTCAGAAATACACATGATTTCAATTACGACTAACAAGCCTAATGATGGTGAAAATCGTAATGACTCCCAAGATAATGGAGAGGGTTCAGATATAAATTCCCTTGAGATATCATCAAAACCTGATGATACTCCCGCATCACTCAATAATGCAGGAGGAAGTGTCTTGTAACTCAAAGAAGATAAGGAAAATATTTTACTCCTCGTTGCATGTTCTCCAGAAAATCCCTCATCAATGGCTGAGGAGGAAGTGACGATTTCACCTCCCAAAAACCAAAATTGAAAATCCTCCCTCAACTATGTGGAAATCATTTCAAGGATTATTTCCCCCATCAGAAGAAAAAGAGGAAGATGATGAGGATGTAGGGGAGGGGGAAGAATAAGACCTAAGGGATGCCCCTCCAGCATTAGAGGAAGGAATTTCCACCACCATTGATGAACTCAAGGAAATCAATTTGGGCACAGAAGAAGACCCAAGACCCACTCTGGTTAGTGTGTCCATATCTTTTGAAGAGAAAAATATATATGCCTATTTAATAAAGTAAAATCGAGATGTTTTTACCTAGAGTTATATAGAAATGTTAGGTCTTGGTCCAAAGGTGGCCACTCACCACATGATCCTACCAAAGATCATTGTGGTTACAAGCAAGCCGTCAGACAGACACACCCGACACATGCTTCCAAAATAGAGGCTGAAGTTAGCAAGATCATCAGAGCTAACTTAATTTAGGAGCTCCAATACCCCATATGATTAGAAAAAAAATTCCTCATTAAGAAGAAAAATAGACATATTAGGGTCTGCATCGATTTTAGGGACCTCAACTGTCAGTGCTCGAAATATGATTTCCCAGTCCTGATCCTAGATTTTTTAATCGATGAAACTACAAAATATGAGGCTCTATCTTTCATGGAAAGCTATTTAGGATATAACCAGATCTTAATGTCCCAAAAATATAAATAATCCACTACCTTTAGGGCTCCCCATGGAGTGTTTTCCTATAAGGTGATGCCTTTCGGTTTGAAAAATGCTAGCAGCACATATCAGTGTGTCATGCACCAAATTTTAAAACCCTTCTTGGGAATGTTTGTTGAATGTTATATTCATGATATGGTGGTTAAATAATGAAAATTCCCAAACCATCTAGCGGATCTTGAAACATTTTTCAATAAACTATGATAGAACAATCTGAAAATAAACCCCCTGAAACGTGCTTTTGGTGTTACCTTAGGGAAATTTATCTACTTTTTCATACACCATTGGGGCATCAAAGTTGAACCTAATAAAAAGAAGCTAATCCTTTTAATTTCATCTCTTAAAAACCTCACTGATTTGAGAGGACTCCAAGGCCACTTTTCCTACATTCAGTGCTTCATAGACAACCCCGTAGGCAAGTGCTTTCCCTTCACCATTTTAATGAAGAAAGGGGTAGAATATCAATGGACTGAATACTGACCAAAATAATTCGAAAATATCAAGAAATATATCTTAATTCCATTGGTGATAATGCTTCCTATTGAAGGAAGACTACTCATTCTATAAGTAACTGCCTTAGAGTGATCCCTAGGTGCCTTCCTTTCACAAAAGAATGATTCCAGCAATAAGAATATTTTCTATTACCTTATACAAACAATGATTTATGTTTAGACTCATTAATAAAATATTGAGAAGAGCTACCTTGAATTAATATTTTTGGTCCATAAGCTGAGGCATTACTTGCAGCACCACAAAGTCCACTTGGTCTCCCGTAGAAACCCGCTCAAGTACATTATCAGACGTCCAATATTGACTAGACACCTGTCATGGTGGGAGGTCATCCTGTAGCAGTTAGATATATGGTTCATACCACATAAAAACATAAAATTATTGGCATTAGTAGATTTCAAATAAAATCACCCCTAAGTAGAGGTGTCCCCATTATATGATGAGTTACCTGATGAGGAAGTATTCTCTATAGGGGTGTCCATGAGTCGGGTCAGGTCGGGTTTTGGAATTTTTTGGACCCGAACCAACCAAAAGAGACTAGGTCAGATCTGGTCATATGAATTTTTTTAGACCCAGCCCAACCCAACCCATCTCAGTTCAGGTTGGGTCGATTGGGTTACGTAAGAAAAAAATAGGCTCCAAGATTAATAATAGCCCGTTGTTCAGTTTCATCCACTTTATTTGGCGTCTTCCTCTCCTCACCAACATGCCCAGAGGAACTTGATGAAAAATCCACCCCCAATCATGACAAGAGGACCCCGATGAAAAATCCACCCCCAATCCCAAATGTAGACGACGACAACACTCCCGATTCTTGATCTATGTAGAATAAAAACTTATATGTCCACCATCGACCCTCTTCAATGACTTCCCAGTGCCTTTTCACACCAACGTCTGCCTTCCCCTACTCCATAAATATTCAAGACCCATCAGTGTCTGTCTTACCTAGCTGACACTCAACACCCCAAGATTTTCATGTCTATCCCTCCTTCCCCTACGACCCATCGTCGAGCCGACCTAAACTTCTATGATTGATCATGATTGATTATTTATTTAGTTTTATATATTTAGTCAGTGTATTTTTTTATTTATCATATTATAATGGTTTCATGGAGGGCATGGTTGTGGAGATAGAGGTGGAGACAAAGGCGGAAGGGGGAATTCTCCAGTAGTTCTAGGGTCGCGGTGGTCACAATGGATAGACGGAGGTGAAGAGTGATGGGGGTAGTCTCTCTGGTGGATTTGGGTTCGTGATGGACATGGTGGAGACAACATAGGTGGAGGTAAAGGTAGAGTGAGTATTCTCTGGGTGGATATAGGGTCTTGATGGTCACACTGTGTGGTAGAGGTAGTGGAGGAGGAAGACGGCAGTGACAACGAGGAAGCACACTGCAGTAGCAACTACGGGCGATGGTGAGGTGATGAGGTGAGGCGGTGCATGCTGGAAGTGCAAGGGGTATTGCATCGGGTTGGTTGGGTTAGTTTTTTCTCATCCAGTGACCCGACCCAACCCTAACATGGGTCAACCCGAAATGACCCAACCCACACCTATGAAATTTTGAACCCGACCCAACCCGGTTGGCTTGGGTCATTTGGTTGAGTCAGGTTGGGTTTGGACACCCCTAATTCTTTATTCAAAATAACTCCCACATGTGGGAAATGAACTTTAAAAGTTCCTCCAAAGTCCTGATAGGAAAAATAATGGAAGACCCCAAATTCAACAAGGTGGGGCTGGGAGTCATACTTGTATCCTCAGAAAAGGAAGTATTGCATTATTATTTCCTACTGTCAAAAGGATACATGAATAATGAAGTAGATTACTAGGCAGTCATTACAAGTATGGAAATGGCACTCCAAGTGAAATTTTAACACTTGAATACAAAATGAGATTCATAATTGGTCATCAAGAAAGTAAATGGTGACTATGCTATCAAGAAAGAAGAGTTGATCCCTTTGATGAACCATGTATGAAAACCGATGGCATAATTCCTATTAGATTTGACATTGACTTATGTTTCCTGGTCATAAAATACACAAGCCGTTGTATTGAAAAATGTGGCCATGTCTCTGGACGACCCGGATTGGAACGAAACAGTCATCAGTATTGCCCATCGACAGATATTCTTACCATTCATTCAGGCCAAAATAGAATAAATTAATAAGATCAGTCCCATATTTGATCCATATGGTCCTACCACCGGATGGATGACTCCCATTGTGGACTATCTTAAAAATGGAGAACTCCCACTAGATAGGTCTAGAAGGGAACATATCCAAAGAAAATTAGTTAGATTCATGTTGTATGACAACACATACCAACAAAAGGTTCTTTATAAATGAGGCCTTGATGGATTCCTTATTAGGTGTGTTGATGGAGAAGAGATGATTTCCATCATGAAATAAGTGAATGCTAGAACTTTTGGGGTACCAAATTCATCATCAAAACTCTCTCATCAAATTCAAATCCTTGGGTACTATTGGCCTACCATGATGCAGGATTGTTCCAATTTCACCAAAAAAGTGTCATTCTGACAAGCCATTCCAATCATCCATCAATCCCCTTAGTTTCTTCACATAGCTAAGTACTCTTTTCCATTTTACATATGGTGAATGGATTTCGTGGGACCACACCCTCCTGCCACAATCAAATAATTCAAGTTTATTCTTATAGAAACTAACTTCCTTTCCTAATGGGTGGAAGTTGTACCTCTCAAATAGGTTAGGGAAAAAAGAATTGTCAGCTTTTTGAAAGCCAATATCATCACCAGGTATGGTGTCTCTAACACAATATTGATGTAAAATAACACCAATTTATGAAATGTTGAATTTTATAAACTCTACCAAGAGTATGGTAACAAAGCCAACTGTTCATCCCACTACCATGCAGTGGCCAATAGACAGATAGAGGATTTCAATAAGACTCTATCCAATATACTCCAACAAATTATAGATAAGGATAAGAAATCATGGTTGGAAAAGCTCCTCCTTGATCTTTGGGCTTACCAAACCACAACCCACACCTCCACTCAAGAAACCCCATACTTGTTAGTATATGGGATGGGGGCAGTTTTTCCCATTGAAATTCAACTTCCATCACACCATGTCACTATATGTGATCAACTATCTTCAGATGATGAATCCCAAAAATATTTTGATGATCTAGAGAAATTGGATGATAAAATATTTCACACTCTGCACCATCTGGAAGTCTACCAAAATCGGATTGTATGAACCTTCAATAGGAAGGTTCATCCCTGATCATTCTTTGTAGGAGAAATAGTGTTTGTCCTCAGAACCCCAATGATGCTCAGGAAGGATCCTCCAAATTTGGATCCAAAATTGGAAGGACCATATGTTGTACACAAATTTTACTCTAATGGAGCATATGACCTAATTTAAATGGATGGAAATCTCACCATAGCTCTCACCGATGTGAGGTTCCTAAAAAAGTACTTTTTGTAATCATGAGTAAAGTTGTCTTAGCTTCATGATGTTAAACTGCAGATCACCACACACATCCATTCCAAATGATGTTAAACTATACAAAATATTCCCATTCCACATGACATTAAAATATATGGAAGACGACCTTTACACATGATGTTAAACTATATGGAAGACATCTTGATCGCATGAAAATAAATTGCACAATGAAGTTGTCCATGCTACATGACATTAAACTGCTCAACATCCTCATCTTAGCTGCATGAAATTAAACTACATAGCACCATAGACATCCTTTCCACGTGATGTTAAACTATACAGAATATTTCCTTTACACGTGATGTTAAACTGTATGGAATACGTCCTAATTTCATGTTAATAAACTACACAACAAAGTCCTCCATAGTGCACGATGTTAAAATGATCAACATCCTCATCTTAGCTGCATGATGTTAAACGGCATAGCATTGTAGACGTCGTTTCCACATGAAGTTAAACTGTATAGAAGATTTCCTTTCCAAACGATATTAAAATTTATATAAGACATCCTTTCCGCACGATGTTAAACCATACGAGATTTGTCCTGATCGCATGACAAGAAACTACATGATGAAGTCATCCATATTGCACGATGTTAAACTGCTCAACCTCCTCATCTTAGATTCATGACATTAAAATGAATAGTTCCACAGAAGTCCTTTCCACATGATGTTAAATTGTATGGAAGACATCATGATCGCACGAAAATAAATTACAAGGTGAAGTCATCCATACTACACAATGTTAAACTACTCAACATCCTCATCTTAGCTACATGACATTAAAGAGAATAGTACTATAGATATCCTTTCCACATGGCATTAAACTATATGGAAGACATCTTGATCACATGACAATAAATTGCTTGACAAAGTATTCCATGTTGCACGATGTTAAACTGCTCAACATCCATGTCTTAGCTGCAATATGTTAAACTTCATAAAGATATATTCTTCCTTACCACAAGACATTAAATTGAATGGCCCCAATGATGTTCTCACTTGGGGGGACATTGTCTTCGGCATCGGTCACCTACCATGTCACACTACAAAACTATATACAGCTTTATTCCCATCCGTCTATGGGGTATGTAGTGACATTGGGATCTTTCATCCAGGTCTATCCATCATAAAAAAATGATCCCCTTTCCTATTCACAGGTCGAACTGGTACAGGGAACATATTGTCTTAGAACTATGTATAGCTTGATTCCCATATATTGATGGGATACATAGAGAAGCCTCGATCCTAGATCATGGTCCATCCACCACATGGTAACAAAATACCTCTATTGTACTTTCAACTTCCTTTTCATAATGATAGGATATCCTAACTACTTCTTGTTTCTCATACTAATCATATCTCACATGATTGTAGAAATAGTTGTAACGGTTTCCCCTTGGACGAATAGAGGATACATGTATGTTGTAGGCCCATTAAAAAAGAAAATTTTTAAAAATTCCCCTCTCCATGTGTATGATCCAAACCTATATGGGGAGGTAGTTCCAAAACTATGTGTGGCTTCATTCCTGGCCCTGCATGATATGTAGTGATGCCCAAAATCATTTTCCTCATCCAACCGCCACCCAAAAAAATACCTTCTTTCCCTACGCAAAGGTCAGACCTATACAATGAGTTTCTTTATAAGATCCATATGTGGGTTCATTCCTGCCCTTGTGAGATACATAAGAATCCATGTATCTTCAAACATAGGCTTAGATGTACTAAAGTATTGAAGGAAAATGTCATGTTCTTCTTCATGATCCCACTGTGTGGTGGAGTAGTCCCTTTCTGACCCTTATTTCTCACATTGAGTGCTACTCACATGGGATTGGTAGTTTTTGAAGAGGATTACTCTCAGGAATACCAACTCACTATATGACTCAAAGTCCTTACCAAAATATGTAAAACTATAAGGTACCCTAAGAACTACTTGTAGGCTTAATTCCTTCCCTTGTAGGATACGTAGTGATGCTCATATTTTTCATCCTAGTCCATCCACCAACATCAAACAAAAAAATTCCATTTTCCCTACATATGGATCATATATATGTAACTAAATTACCTCAAAGAACTTTTTGTAGGATTTATTTCTTCCCTCGCATGATACATAGCGATTCTTGGATTCTTTGTCCTGGTCTAGCCACCAACATCAAAAAAAGTGATCCCCCTCCTTACATATGGGTAGAACCTATGTAGGCAGGGACTTTTATAGAACTATGTATGACTTAATTCCTATTCATAAATGGGATATGTAGATACACCTTGACCCTAAGTCTTCATCTATCCATCACATAACGTGGAATTCCTTTTATATATCCTTTATCGCCCCTATACATCGAGGTAACTCCTCATCCCTCCTTGTTTCTCACATCGAGTATAACTCACGTGAGCTTAGGAATGATGGGAAATAATTCACACGCATGGAAAAAGAATAAAGGAGTATAATAATCCCATCATCTTGAAATCATGGTATAAAATTACCCCGTCTCCATGTACATGTCAGACTGGCATAGGGAGTCCTCAGAACTATGTGAACATTGATTCCCAACTAACTTGGATACTTAGGAAAACTCCAAAAGGTTCAATCCCAACCCTTAACTCACCTCATCCTTTTTACATCAGTTCACTCATGTACTAACCACATGATGTTAAACTGTGTGACCAAAGAAGTTAAAACCATATGAAATTAAAATGTATGGTAGATCAAGAACTATGTATGGCTTGGTTCTCAACATGATGAGATATGTAGTGACACTTGGGTTTTCCTGGGTCTAGCCGTGAAAAAAAGAGCCCCTAATTCCTCACATGTGAAATGAAAATAGATGCAGGGGATCTCAAATCTAGGCTCTTACATCTAGAAAGGGTCAAAATAATATTCTTTCCTTTACATACCAATTAGATCTACATAAAGGATCTCATACCTTAGAACTAATCATGGCTTGGATATTCCTCACATACCCAGACATCCTCTTTTCATCCATCAAACTCCATGCCTTGAAAAATCTCAAGTCACCATAATCACCCACGGCTATCGAAAATGGATGGATAGTGTCTTCAAGACACCTTTTTTTGAATATGCATACAAATTCTTTGGTGGGTCTGCATATGGTGCCCAAAAAAATGGCATGCCAACCAAAGGAAATTTTTTCCTCAAGGGAGATTGTTTCTACTTTTGTATGCTCATTAGCTCCTAAGCCTTGCATCATCCTTGTTAAATTGAGGGATCCCACAATAATGGTTTACACCTTCTTCCCCCACTCATATCTAGTGCATACCAAGAATATCCCGGCCTAATTATCTCATATTTATGCATGATTACTTTGATAATTCATCCCTGAAACATGAAAATTAATTTGTGTTGTCAACTTCCTTTCCATGCGATGTTAAACTATATGGAAGACATCCTCACCGCATGATGTTAAACTGCATGGCCCAAAGTCCAAATTGCCTGACATTAGAAACTGTAAGGTGCCCCAAATATAGCTAAAATTCCCCCACTCCTTGTGCACGGACCAAAACTTGTCAGGGAAACTAGTCTCAGGATGCCTGGATATTCAAAACTAGTCCCCTATATGACAAGGGATTCAACATATCCCACCAAACATACAGGTCAAATCTCTATAGAGAGACTCCCAATTCCGCAAATAATCACGGAATACCGTGAATAATCACGGCCCGAGTGTTTCTGATATTCCCAAACCAACTCTCTCCATTATTTAAACTATGTGATTTTAGTGATATTGGATCATCAAAATCCTTCACGGCCATTGGGAATGGAAGTTCAATGTCATGTGGACACCTTTGTTTGACTATTCACATTATGCCCTGACGGCTCTGCATATGTTGCCCATGAAAATGGTCTGTTAACCAAAGGATAATTCATCCCTAGGAGAGGCTTTCCTATTTTTTATATGCCTAATGGAGTATAATCCCCATGTCATTCCTCATGATCTAAGATCCCTCAAATCCATCGTTTACACTCTCCTCACTACCCACATCCTGGACATTTCAAAACATCCTGGCTCAATTACCCTTTGGTTACTCGGGGTTTCTATATCAACATCCTAATCGCATTAAGTTCAAACTGCATGATACTTGATACCCAGTATTCACCCTTAGGCCAGGTCATCTCAAAAGGGTATTTCCCCTCATGACCCTGCATAAGAAATAAATCTGCATAGGAAATTTCAGTGTACACCTTTCCTCATTGGTGAATCAATATCCAAAATTAAAATGCCCCATCAGTATGCATAAATCTGATCTTCATATGGATAAACTGATGCCTTCCCTTGCAGGATAGGTAGCGATGTCGAATATTTCATTTTGGGTCTATCCATGAGACAAAAATGTCTCATCCCTACCTGCTCAAGGGTATGACCTACATAAGTAAACAACTCATATGGATAAGATAAAAATACCTCCACTTATTTCCAGTATTCTAGGAAATTTACAACCTAAAATGTACCCTTTTCATGATCAGGCACCACTCCCCACACACCATACTCTGTGTCCAAAAAGGTTTGAATCCCCATGACCATTCCTGGCCATAGGAGATGGATGTATAGTGTCTTACGGACACCTTTTGTTGACTATGCATACAAATGCCCCAGCAACTCTGCATACGCTACCCACAAAAATGCCCCGTCAACCAAAGGCAAATTCGTCCTAAATATAGGATTTTCCTATATCTGTATTCCTCTATGATATCTACATCTCACCTCATTCTATGTTTTTGGAACCCCCTAAATTACGGTTTACATATTTCCCCTTTTCAACACCTGAAGATAAAGGAAAATTATATAAGGTGGGAAAAGATAAATTATTTACCCTCCCCTAGTCAGAGTAAAGATATTTGACACTATAAGTCTCAAAATTCCTAGTTGTATGATGTTAAACTATACCATACATTGTCCCTCCTTTGTACAAGTCAAATTCGTATAGGAGTGGCTTCTAAACCAAAACCAATATAAATGCTTCCATTATTTCAGAAATTGTTCCCTTTACTGGCCACCCACTATGGTCTTAAATAGAAAATTAATTCCAATGTTCTTTAAAAAAACTTCCTGTCCATCGGAAATGGAAGATCAATGTCCCACAGACACCTTCTTTTGACTATTCATATAAATGCCCTAGCGGCTCTGCATACGTTGCCCACAAAAATTACATATCAACCAAAGGTAAATTTATCCTCATGAGAGTATTTTCTTATATCTGTACGCCCCATGTATTTCATGCCCCATATCATGTACCATATCTAGAAATCACAAGTCAGGTTCAAGATAAATCCTTCATCAATGTCTGAAAATTTTCAGGATATTCTCAATTAATGAGTCTTAAATTGGGGCCCATGCCCTGTAAGTCATGGTCAATGTTGTTCTAACTAAAACAATAGTTCTGGTTGTCTAGTTGGAAAGACTCTAAACTACCAATTAAAAATATGCAACACTCATAGGGAGAAAACCCACAAAGTGAATCCTTGGAAAAAATCAAGTGCCAACTTGCTAAACCAATGCTACATACAATTTAGGAAAAAATGTTGAGAAACAAAAAAAATCAAGTGACCCAAAGCTTGTTAGGTCAGAACCCACAAAGGGTAGCCTAAGAAAAATTCAATTTATACCTACTAAGCCAAATGATAAAAATATTAGGTAAAAATTAGGGTGATAATGAAAAAGGCACAAAGTTTGTAGGGTTCTTCATGTGACCCTAGCAAGAGTCAAAATATGCTCGATGATCCCCTTAGTTTAGGAAAAAAATAGAGAATAGCTTGATTATTTCTTTATCCGAGATTATGACTCAAATTGATATTCAGTTGACATTATAATTTAAAATGAAGTTGATTATAAATGTCTGATATTTAAAGAAAAGGATAAAGGAGGGGTATTGGAGGGTAAAATATTTTCATCTCATTGAATAAAGATATAGAGGGAACAAAAAATTTGGAGCCTCTCCATATGGGTAGAAAATGACTATTACAAAAGATATTTAGTGGACTCATAGAGTTGTATCAGTGTCTCATTTGACTCTTCAATTGCCTGATGAAGCCTTAGAAAAGTTGTGGTCTTAGTCTCCACACCTTCCTTCAATGCCTTCACCTCCTTTGTTTCCTCAAGGCCAGCTGTTTCCCCTTCCTCCACACACTGTTTCCCTTCAACAATTGTAGTTTCAACACAAGCCTATTCTTATTTAAAGTTATCTAATTCCCTACTCCAGTACTCTACTTCCTGATCAAGATGTTCTGATAAGGATCTCTACTTCATAATCTCATTATGTAGTCTCACGACTGCTCTATCTTGATCAGTATCTTAATTCGTAAGTATTTTTCTACCAGTGGTAAGATGAGCTACAGAATATACAGCAGAAAGATAAGACTCAAGCATGCGAGTTTACTCTCTAAAAGAAATCACTTGTTTCACTATGTCATAGATTTCATGATAATCTAATTATCTAAACCCCAGAACCACAAACTGAAGGTGTAACTTTGGTAGTTTCATTGGCATGCCGGTAAGTTTAGTTTGAGAAATTAACCTCCAAATGTTTCTCCATGCCCTTTGGTGGTCGGGTCGAAGGTTGACTAGGATCTCTCAATCAAAATCAAAATCTCTCCTTGACAATGAAATATATTTAGTAATGAGCATCACTAGGGGTGGATGATTCAATGACTGTAGCATGACTATATCCCTCAGTAGAATCATCCCTAATAGTTGCAACAACATGCAGAATTGAAGCATCCACAGCAATCTCTAGTTCTTGAAATTGTGATCCTAAAATCAAAAAGAAAACCAATAAACATTTCCAATCCCTGATGAAAAAGGTAAATAAGGGAAATATTTAGGAGGAATGTAAAACTAACCTCCACCTTCTGGATAATTGATGCCTTCGGCCACTATGGTGGTATCATCACCTGGAAAAGATGGTACTACACTCTCAATAAGCAGTTGAGACCCGGAGTCACTCAGAGGCATCTATGGCTCGGGGCCATACCCAACCGGACTTTCAACCTCCATTGAAGCCTTTAGAAGATCACTTACTTAGATCAGGATTACAGGGATAATCATCCTGGAGGAAGGTGTAATGGTTGGTCACAAAATTTTTGGGGCCTAGATCGTAGTCTCTCATATGACTAGAAGAAACGGTACAATATCTCATTCTAAGTTCTCAAGAGCTATGATGGAATCCTTACCTATGTTTTCAACCTTTGAGGGAGTAAGATAAGCTTGCTCGGCCAAGGAATCTACTTATAAAGGTGTTATCTCTATAAGGATGATGTCAATATAGTTAGGAGCTTTTGACTCCCCAGAACCAAGAATCCCTTCAATTTCTAGGGGTGATCGGGGCTCCTTTACCAGCTCAGCTACTCCTGTCAGAGTCATCCTATCATTCTTTATGGTAGCAGGATTAGAACATTCGATCAAGACTTCAACTTATGAATGTTCCTTCACCATTGGAATAGAAATTGATTGATCCGTGGAAGCCATATTTGTCAGTGGTACTTCTTCCACCACAGAAGGGATAGGAGCCATAGATGCATGGGAAACTACCACCGGATTTCCTATTGGTCCTACAAAAAAATGTACAAGTGAAAATGGGTTAGAAAAATAAAATTACATGGTATAATAACCATATAAACAGTTGTGGAAGTTACTGGTAATCCTCTTTTCGATGCGCTTCTACAATTGAGATGCCTACCGATGTTTCTTGGTATGCCATGGAGATGGATCTCTAAAAGGAATGTAAAGTGGAGTTGGGGGGAGGAAATCCCTTGGAAGGGTTCTTAATGACTACCTCCATACGTTCGGTAGCACCAAGAGAACCTTCCCTAGCGACCTCCACATTTGAAGGTAAACCCCCCCCCCCCCCCCAGTTGTAGTGCCTCTGGGGGTGTATACTGGGGAAGGAATCGTTTCCCATGACTCCTCGGGATCCTACAAAAGTAAAGGAGGGAAAGTTTAGAATCATCACAGTAAATGGAATTAAAGTTTGGGTTCGTAAATCAAATGAACCATCCCTTGATATCTATCATCCATAAGAGTACCACCATCCATGCCACCTCTTTAGAATAGTAAGGTTTGTTTTTGGGATCATAAAGGCATTTTTCCATTTTCCTCAGGTAAACGACCACCTCATTTGGATGTTCTTCAGCAGAAAAAAATGAGGGGGTGATGGATACCCCAAAACCTGGGAGGTTGAATCATCTACCTTAAATAAGAATCCATATGTATTCATTGGAGTAATTCTCACTCAATTCATCCTAGACCCTCCATGGATCCGAAAAATCAGTTGTAATAGGAATGGCCAGTACTGGAGGATCGGTTTGGGGAAGCGAAGTAGGTTTCATTAGTCTCATTTTCTTCCTAGATCACTTTGCAATACCAAGACCCTTAGGAGCTGAACACTTATAGGGTTTTAGGCATGATCAAGGAGCTTCCCCTACATTAGTAATAGCAAGAAAACCAATAGTACCATCACCCTCTCCATCAAAATCTAGTCACAGTATAGCAAGTACCTGATGAGAGTATTCGTGTGAACTGTTTTGGGAATAGATCATGGTTTCAAGGTCCGGAAGGTAACGGCCTACCCTCTTAGGCTCCTCATCGTAATATATTTTAGTAAGTGATGACACATGGCCAAGAATAGTGAGATAAAACACCCTATCCTATAGGAACTTCCACAAGGCCTGAGGGGACTGATCGCAAAAAGACTGTTGACTCTTCAAAATATCCCACTGCTTTTAGGCCATTGGAAAATCATCATGAGATGGTATAGGTGGTTGGTCTCTAGCAGTAGCCTCGACAGCTATTGAGGTCACATTACAAGGCCACAAGACCTTCCTCAGGGAAGAACTGAAAGGCCTCTAAAGAACATTCCCTGGTCAGGAGTGCCCAGAAGATTCCTTCTACTTCCCCTTCCCCTTAGCCTTAGAAGCCTTGGGATTCATAATAGTTGGAACTAAATTTGAAAAATGACCAGGTAGATATAATTAAATCTAGGTGTAAGCATAATCTTTTGTAAGGAAGGGAATGAAACCCTCATAATTTGGGAGCTTAACCTTGCATTGGGTGTCCTCTCGAGTAAACATTAGGCATAATTTATGGGATATCATAAGATGTTTCTCCTAATGTTCACTATTAAGAGTTAGGGGACACAATATTTGAATGCAATTAAAATAAAGACAAAATATGAAAGGCGTGTATCCCTCATAGATAAGCACCTCGTCAATACGAGAAACCAATATACCATCAATCAAATAAAATAGGTACCCTTGGTTAACAAAGTCTTCGAATTTGGCATTCATGGTGGTTATGGTGGGGCGATCATAAGGATGATATGTTAATAAATCATGGTAGCTAATTCGGGTCATCATCTCTTGATCATTCTTTTCAGTACGGTCATCCGGTTTAGCCTAGCCTTCTGGCATAACCCCACTGGTGCTCTAAGTATATGGCTAGAGAAAAAAGTAAAGAATAAGTAAGGAATTGATAAATGTGTATGCCCCCGTGTGGGATCCAATCCAACCCTATAGGATTTGGAAGGGCCCAATCATCCGATGAGGTGAACTTACTTCACTGTTCTAGCCTATTAGTTGATAAATTTTGGAAAATGTAGGAATGGCTGGGTTTATACATTTTTCAGTGGACAGCTGAGCCACCATGACAAGGTTTGTGACTCTTACACCGCCCAAATCACATGTTTATAAGATTCTACTACTCAAAAACATGGCCAAGAAGGACACCAACTGAAAAAAATGGTCCACATCATGGAAGAGTTCCAATTCCTATTTGTCAAATTGGCCCTTCTCCAAGACGGGACATTAGGTGCCTACTTTCCTTCAATTTTTCTTAGATGGACAGGACATGGGTCTACACACATTATGATCTTGGACACTCTACTTGGCAAAGGAACTAATCTACTTTGATAAGGAGATGTATTTTTTGGGGTAGGGGTCACCATCCTCTGAAAGTTTCTACGCTTGATAAATGATCATTTTATCCAAAGGATGGGTCCTCTCATTGTCTTCCTAGGTGGAAGTAGGGGGTAAAAACTCTTTGTACATGTCCCCAATGATGGGGACCCCTAAAATTAGTTGAATGTCCCTGAGGCTAATGCCAACCTCCCCATGGGTCAAATGGAAATTATTAGTTTATGGACTCCACCAGCTCAAAAGTTGTGATATGAGGGCTCTAGTTCAGTGAATGTAAGTCTGGGATACCCAGACATCCTCATATAGCCCCATGGTATATAATTCAACCTATAATTATTCACAGCTTTGATGGACCCATAAGGTCCACCTCCAATCTAAACCAAATGAACCCTCAGAGAAAATGTCATATTTTGAGGACCAACCATTTTTTTCATTTTCTATGGCCCTCCAGGAAAGGTTATGAAAACAATGGATTATTTCGTCCCGCTTTCATCATGCATCTTCCAATGTGTGAGGGGTATAGTTCAATAAGGACCCAATAGAGGTATCCTTGTATATGAATCGTTTTTTTGAGGAGATGAGAGCCTTAGGTATGGTGCCACTAAATATCCAGGTGGTGGGTTAGTTGACCAAACGTGGCTCTGAGATAGGTGTATCAAATAGCAGGCCAAATCTGTAAATGGGCAGCCTGTCTGAGATTGCATATTTATTTTGATCCACAATAAGTAATTTCGCTAAAGATTGATGCAGTGGGAAAATAGGGATTTTGTCATCTATATCATTTTGTATATCCTTCTTCATTTTATTGGAAGTCGAAAGGGGATTGGTGAAAATATCATCAACAATAGAATCATCAGTGGAAGCTTAAGGGATGTCTATTTAATCCTTCAAAACAAAAAACCACATAAAGGTTCAGTCCAATTAAAATGATTGGGAAAAAAAGCCAAAAATTACAGAGGAAAAAAGAAATACATATGGTGTAAGGCTCTGTGTAGTGAAACCCAAGTACAGTTCATGGAATGCATTCCCCACAAACCGACAGTACACAGAATGCCCTGCAAGATGATAGCTCGTGAAGCATTGGTCAGTGAGTTGATAGTACATGGAATGGGAAAGCTACGTACTGAACCTTGCTATGCGGACATTCAAAGTTCATAGTTTAAATATTTAAAGTATGATTTGGAAATTTAATGTTCAATTTGCCAAATTGAAGTTAATTCCATGGGATAGGCGAGCTGCATAGCATATTACTATGCAGAAATTCAAACATACATTTTAAAAATTCCATATTTTGGTTCACAGATCCAAAGGTTGGTTCATGGACAAGGCAACTATGGAGAATACACAGTTATTGGAATTCAAGGCGCAGTTCACGGATGACAAATTTCGCGAAGGATATGATATATGGAAGTAAGGAAATTAGATATTTCTTTGTGGAGAATTTTTTTTTAGGAAACCAAGAAAAAGATAAATGACTTGGGCCAACTATATATAGGAATGGTCTCCCCCAATGGGTCCACCTTTATACAAAAAACTAGTTCATTTCGAGACCGTTTTCTACATTAGAATAGCCTCCTCTTCATTCTGACTGGACCCCATTCTGATGGGGGGAATTTTTAGGGTCCTAAAAATCCATAAAGGGAAAGAAAATCCTCCCAAAATTTTGATAAAGGAAATATATCCATGTGGGGATGAAAATTTGAGGTGAAGATTCAAGAAATATAATTCAGTAAAGGACCAAAACTGGTCCGCATACTGGTTATCGGGAAAGGTCTGTGGTAGTCGTAGACTGTAAACCAAGTGGTACGTGAATAGTGTGTAAAATGTTGGCCCATGAAGCATTGGATGGCATACCAAGCTATTCAAAAATGAGATGAAAGTGGCGAACCAAGGTCCTACAAACCATGAAGTTGGTGAAAACGCAAAAGAGAATTGAGTCCCCACATACCATCACTGTGGATAGAATAATTCATGGATGAGGTGGGGTTGGCAGTATTCTATGAACCATGTTATTCACGGGATTGAGGTTGTGATTTTCACCACCGTGAACTAAAACACCGCAAACCTCGGTTGACCGAGTCATCTGTGGGTTGGAAGATCCCTCCATGGTCTTCTGCAAAAGGTGTTGTGTGCCCGTATATACAGCCTCCTCAGTACTCTATAAAATTAAACTAAGGGGAGCTGAGAAGAGATAGGATTTTTTATGGAGAACTTGGATTTTACAAATGGAAGACTTCGAAGTAAAACAACCAATAAAGTATAGAACTGTGAATGGTTTCCATCAGGTATAAATCTACCATGAAGCATAAAAAGAAGGAAAATTAATAATAACCAACTGGTTTCAAACCTAATTGGAGAACCATGAACCATAGGCCCTTCATGTATTAAATTCCCATAAAACATAGGCATAGTGACCCTCCTTTATTCTGGTGAACCACGTGGCACATCGCTATGTGGACAAGACCCTACGCCACATAGAAGTATGCTATACAGGTAGAACCTAAGACCACGTACCATAATGGTACATCGCGACTTACATCCAGGTCTTCTTACCACTTCAGTACGTAGAATACCCCTTAACCAATATAGAAGTATTCTATATGGGGAAGACCCTATCCCACATGAGAAAAGGGTACAAAAAATGGGGTGTCTTTGGGTTTTCCACCTTCTGGTTAAAATATTGTCATTTTATTCCCATCATTCCCTCCATGGCCCCTCCACTAACCGGTCCACTAGAATCATGCCAAATAATCTTCCAAATACACTAGACCCATATGACTAGACTATCGAGCACATCAGTGTGCCCTTTTGAGTCAACATACCCAAGGTAAGATGAGGCACAAAGGCAGTTCTCAAAATGGTTCGAACCCTTGAGATGTCCTTAAGTCTATGATCCCAAGGTAACTCGGATTCTAAACTTGGGACACTAATGTGAACCTCCCTATTCTAAGGATCAAGGGTAATCACTAGATTTTCCATTCAATGAGGGACAGTGATAAGTCAAAGGAAATTCATTTTTTTATTCTAACAAGGAGAAACATTCATCTCCTTTCCCTGAACCCATTTCAAGGCATCCCTCCTAGAGTAATCCTCTATCCTTCTAGTCCAAACCCAATGACCTTCACATTAATTTCACATTTAAAGGTTCATTACTTCATACCCTCATCCACCATCACCCTCCTCCTTTTCTCTCATCAGATAAGAAAAAGTGTGATTTTGTTGAATCTTTCACATTTTTTTGTTTCTCACACTGATCGTGAATCATGTGGTCTTAGTGGTCTATGATGATACTACATTCACATAACACTCCATGTGAACTATAAGAACTCTGATTTCTGACACAACTAGGATATGTAGGAAGCCTTTATCTAGGCCTAGGCTCCATATTATCTCATCCATGAAATGAGAGATCATGCCCAATTAAAATGGGAATATCCTATGAGTAAGCCCCAATAAAGTCACAACCTAGTAAGTGAACTATGAGAACTCTAATTCCTGCTCTAACTAGGATACATAGGATTCCTACCTAAGGCCAGAGATCAAGGGACACTCTCCATAAAAGTCAGCCCTAATAAGAATTCCCCCCAACTCACTAGGGCCTCCTCTTCAGGAATAATCTCTGGCGTGACTGTTTCAAGAAGGTCCTCCTTTATAGTATAATCCCTAACTCACACAGAACTATATGGGATTTCATTCCCAAATAACTGGGATATGTGGTAAGCCTCTTTGGGGTCTAAACCCAACATCTGAGTCACATCGGGCCATATCTCTGGTAGAACTATATCCACCTAGGAGTCCATGCCTCTTTTGATCATCATGGGTCACCTTAGTGAAATTCCCATGTGAAATATTGATTAGGCATCCTCCTCCTCCTAGGTGTCCTTACCATATGACATTGAACTTCATGGATGGATCCTCATTGCATGACCATAAAAGTTGATGTTTGTAGTTAAGCAACACCGAACTATATAGGTTCTAATCTCTCTCATGGGGATACATAGGAATCCCATATTATGGGTTTGATCTTGATAGAGAAAAAAAATAACCCCCTTGGATGATAGTAAACTCTATAGCTCCTCCTCATATGGTTTAAACCAACATTGTATCATCAATTCCTGACCCATGTGTATATATGGTTAATCTTGCAAACAATGGGTAACCCGTGGACACACACTTGGGAAAAACTAAGGATTCACAGATATATGGACATTGCCTAAATCTATAAGGGAGTCCAAAAATAAGAAATATTTCCCCCCAAAAGGATGTGATGAGATCGATCTCCCATCCTCTTGACCATTGGAGTCCTTGAGTGTCATTGGCCAAATCAACATTCAATGAGTGTCTGCCTTTGGAAAGAAGGTCCAAGAATCATGGATATTAAGATCATTGGGTGTTTCTAGATCCACAAATAAACCCATTGGAGACCATCCAAGGATGTCGTACCCTACATGGAACCCTTCATAGTGACAGAAAACTGGTTATTTTCTATCATGCCATTTTGGCCACCCCTATGGTGCAACGAAAATCAGGTCGAAACAAGGTTCATTAGTCTAATGCCTCCCATGTGTTTGATATTCCTACTCAACTCTGGTCACTAGAACCTAGCTTGTTGGAGCTGGTCTTAGGGTTTACATGCATGAATTTCCACAAGCCATGAGGGCCCTGGTGCATTGATTCATGACAGATATCCATGTACAAAATAAACCAAAAAGTAGTTCAAGACCAGAGAGGTCGATAAATAGTATCTTAAATCCTCACAAAGGATCCAAAACAATACATAATATACCAACCTTCATGTGAAAATTGAACACCACTAGAATCATTCTAAATAAGGGTAATGCTAATTAAGAAGAGTAACCATACACATTGAACTCCTTACTCTATTTGTATCATATAAAACAAGTTTTAATATTACAAAAGGCATATATAGGGTGTGAGTAAAAAAATAAGTAGGATAACACAGTGAATCTATATAATAAATTTTCCCATGTAAACTATTATTCTATGTTTGAAAAGAATAATGGAATCCCATTTTTATTTTAAAATGGTTTTATCAAATTCTTTGGTTTTCCTTCAAAATAAGTCAAGTTCCAAAAAAGAGCATGAAGAACATAAATAAATAAAAAAAGTTGGAAACATTAAATGAATGGCATCAAACCAAATAATTGGGGAATAAGCGATATTGTACCTCAAAAAAGTCTCATTTGTGCATCAACACAGACATAATTCAAGAAAAATGGGAGAGCTCTAACCTATAGGTTTTAAATGCGCTAAGACTCACTCATGGAACACTAACTAGCTTATATGATCCTAAAAAAAATACAACATGGGCCTCTCAAGGTCACTGGAAATGACCCCTAGCTAGCATAATGTGTAAAGATAGGGTAGCACCCATCCACTCACCTACATACCTAAGGTCTTCCATGTGTAACCAATAACCAACCATAACTAACATGTATCAAATTACTTCCCTAAATAGGTCCATCAATCATAGAAACATCAAGTTAAGGAAATCATCATTTGAAAACATCCTTTGAAATTACCTCGAAGTAAAGAATCCCCTTTTAGAACCATTTAGAAACACACCTTGAGTATAAAACCAATTTTCATGGAAAATAATTTGAATTCAAGACTTCTTAAAATCATTTTAGAGTCAACACTCCCTTTGAAACATTTAATTAAACACCTTTATCTTGCAAAACTCATTTAAAAAACTCCACTTGAAAATTCCATTTAATGTTAAATAAACCAATAACTACCTCAAAAAATTATACAAATTTCTACAACAACATAATAAAATCATGATTAACCATTTTAAAATAAATTAAAACCCTAAACTTGTGGTATTCCTTTTGAAAGTACCATCAAGTAGAGACAACTACCCTGAAACTAGAGTCAACCTCATCACCCTCATTAGAAACAATACGAAAAGGGTATAGGGGATCCCCAAAAACCTAAAATAATAATAAATTCCATTAAACATCCACCCTAACCCTAGGTTTATCCCCCATAGTGAAATAGGATTCCGAAATTCCAAAATAAAGGAAGAATAGTGTAACCAAGAGGGAATAGAGGAGAAAACCAAGATAAATTACACCAAACCTTGAATAAATCCACCAAGATCCAAGTAAAATCATCACGAGACTAAGGAAAGAGGATCTTCATGACAGGTAGAGGGTTGGTTTCATGAATAGGGAGATAGAGGAGGGGAAACATGTTAAACTCACTGAGGAAAAGTAGGTAAATTCATACTTTTTATGTGCATAATACAGAACACACAATTTGGGTCTCACAGTTTGTCTAACTATGTGGGTTTACCCTTCCTTTGAATCATTCCACATGGTTTCTTGGAGACTACCACATGGTTTCCCTAACCATGTTTCAACCATCCAAAATGGCATTGGATTCCTAAAAAACCACTCTACACAATTTAGCATGTGATTAGTACTAACTATGAATTAATTGTGTACACCTGCCTTCTTACCCAAAAATACCAAATTTTGACTCCTAACTCAAGGAAAATACAAATTAATTAATAAGAAATTAAAGATAATGAAAAACACATACCCATGACCTAGTGCATGTATAATGTTGTAACTGATTAAACAGCAAGAAAGAGGTGTCCATCATGGAAACTGATGAAGGAAAACAACAATAATGAAGTTATAAGTAAATCCCTTGAGGGGGACACACCAAGTAGAGAAGGATATAAAAAAAATCATTATTTTTTTAATTAGTAATCTAGACAAAACATAAATAAGCTAATGAGAGGTTTAGAAATCACACCTTTATCTATGTGTTGATAATGAAGAATTTTTTTATTATGTGGGAGTTATGCTTCATGTATAATAAAAGTTAAAGGTGGAGTTATATGTCTTATAATTAGATGTTTCTAATGTATCTACTGATGATGATTATAGGATAGTATTTTTTATTAAATTTATTTGTACATTCCCTATAGTGAGAAAACTCAAATGGCATCACGTCTTGAATATATTAATGGATATCTTTGATATCTTGTTTAAGTATCTCTTGTATTTTACATTAGGTTTTCCTATGTTGAGTTAGAGTTGACTAACTGAAGGCTCATTACTAATATTAATGTGGTTTCATCCTTCTCTCAAAAATTTGGATCATGTTGTAATTTATAACAAAAGTGGGAGAAGAATATGTCTTGAAATTCTTATAATATGGTTAAATATGTGGGAGATCCTTCCCTTATATTAACCTTGAATCTATTTTCAATAATTTTTGCAAGAAAATTAAACACATACTGAAATAAAAAAAATAGATTTATTGAGAAAAAAACAAAAATTGGTATATTTAAACCCATTGTTACAAACACAAAAATCATCACATATGCCCCATTTTACAGCCACACAAATCATCACATCTACCCCCACAGTACAACCACACATCACCACCACACATTACAACCACTTCACACAAAATGCATGACTTATTTTAGATTTAAACAAGGGGTTTTACATAATATTTAACTTTATTTTTATTTAAAGGGATTTCTCACACAAGCCATAAATTCCCATGAGTAACCTGTTTATTAACTGAATAAAAGTGGTTACCCAATTTCCAAATTAGGTGGAATCAAACAACCACACAACAAGGGATCACCAAAAAATAAAAAACACCATGCAGAAAAAGGCCCCATCAACCATGTTTTTAAGTAAGGAATCAAACTTGTATAATCACAATATCAAAATAAATCAAAAGTTGTAAATCATGTGATTTCATTCTCCTTTCCCTTAAATTTCAATTAAAATAAGTCATTATCTTCATTAGGTCGGTGTATATTTTCTTCCCAATAGATAACAAGAGAATAACCTATCCTCCATGATATATCTAAATGAGAATCAAAGGATCCCCTACCAAAAACAAAGATTTTAAAAATTTTGCACAAGGTTGAATCAAGAAGGATAAAACCACCAAAAATATAATGAAGGGGAACACATTTTCTATACTAGAGAAAAACTTTCCACATAAATATTTTTCAAAAATAGAATTATGAACAATTGTGACTCTGATATAAACCCTTCCCAGGTGAAGAACAGAAATGAACTGGTGAAAGAATGGAATTAAACTTACTTATAACTTCCAAGGATTGATCTCCCATTTCCATGGTTGGAAGCCACTAAAAGGGTGATGAAAGACCTCGAAATGATTCACTTGGATCAAAAAAGAAATAAGATAAGTGGTGGGATAATGACCAGTTTCTATGGGTTTTGGAATTTATAGGTGGTCTACAAAACATTAGGACATGGCATAAACCCTGCCACCGCACTGTAGAATAGTTGAAAATAGAGAGGACCATAGTGTAGTGAAAGATAAAATGCCGCTATGATGCTAGTGAAAGTGGATCTAATGTTTGTATCTATCTCCATGCAACATATCCAATAAAATAGGATAAGGAACCACAATGCAACTAAGTGAACTACATTGTATAAATAAGTAACCTAGAATTTAGATACATATTAGTCTAACTCCATGGTGCAGTTACCCCGAAATTGAAAAAATAACCAAAAAACACCCTCAAGACTCCAAGTTGTATCCATTTCTCCATGGCTCATCTATTATGAAAATGGAAGTGGCATAAAAACTCCTCTTCTGAACCTCTATGACATAGTAGGCATCCCTACACTACAGCTTATATCCTCTATGTAACAACATCATACTCCACACCATAGGACTCCCATAGCTGATTTTATCAGGTGCACTCCATTTCCTACTCCACAACTCCTCGTAAAATCCCCCTAAAACCTTAACCACCAAAATTCCTACAATTTAATGGGTCATAAAATATGAACCATTAAAAAATATACCTCAAAAACTATTCTCATCCTCAAAAATCAAAACCAATCTAGAAAGGAACGATGGAAATATATCCAAATGATCATACCATGTGATACCTCTCAAGGATATTATTAAATCCAAATACCTCCATTGACCAAACACACCAAACCCAACCAAAAATTCTCACTGATAATTTCACACAACCACACCACCACACCACTTTACCATCCTTCCTAATAGGTACAATAATAGTCCATTTCACACCAACCACAAACCACCTACCTTACACATAACTACCCACACAACCATCACAACCTCTACACATCCCAAAAACACAAATAATAACCACCACACAATAGATCCCCAAGCACACAAATTAAGTAATGTTATGTCTTATATCAAGAAATTATCTTATTTGGGTAGCCTTGACACTCTCACACGGTTTTAATAATGTCAAAGTATAACACTTCTTGATTAGGAATCAGGTTTTCCTATCTTCTTTTGATTCAATATTTAATCAAACATAAAGAAAAATAACATCCCATGAAACATCTAGATCCAAACATCACACATCTAAGAAAAATAGAGTAAGGAAAAACTCAATAAAACTCTAAATATTGGGAATGCATCTACATATCATGCTCCCAAGTACTCTTATCTAGGCCACCATGCCTCCAAAACTTACGAACCAAAGGAATGGTTCACCCACACAGCTTCATCTCCCAATGATCTTGGATCTATACTAGCTGCTCCATGGATTCTATTTCATCCTTATAATACAAATATGCCCAATCAATTCCATGTGAGTCATCATGAAGTTACCAATATAGTTGATAGATGTGGAAAAGGTTTCTAATATGGTTCAGTTATGGCAGGAGTTCCAACCGATAGTCGACCTTTCCAATTCACCCCATCACCGAAAAAGGATTATCAAACTAGGGTGTGAGCTTACCCCCCCCCCCCCCCCCCCGCCCTCCAAACCTCCACTTCCAATATCAAGGGGAGGCTCTCCAGAACACATGGTCTCCACCCTTGAACTCCAAGGGCCTCCTCCTGGGAGAGGAATAATACTTCTTCTAGTTTTTTACTACATTAATCCTCTCATGAACAACCTAAATATTATCTTTTACTCTCTACATCACAACAAGATTGAGAAATGATGACTCCCCAAACCCTACCCATAACAATAGAGAATTACATGACCTCTCATACAAATCCTCAAATGGGGTCACGCCAATTGATGAATGATAGTTGTTTTTATAATAAAACTAAACCAAAGGAAAGTTGTTTTCCTAGGATTATATGAAGTATAATATGAATTTATGCAACATATCCTTCAGTGTCTAGATAGTATATACCATATTCCAATCCATCTAAAGATGTGAAGATGTGTTGAGGTGTTACCGAGTGCTAAAAGAATGTTGAAATATCTTTTAGAATCATGATATAAAATGAGTCTCCTAATCTTAGAAAATGGACCTATGGTATCTATATTTCCACACTACCTAATCCACATACCTCCTCACTAAAACATCTACGGTGATTGACTCCTTGATCGGTAGGAATTGATCAAATTTCTTCAATTGATCCATGATTACCTAGATAGAATAAAAAACCACCTAGAGCTAAACGGAAGCAAGTGATAAAGTCCATCGATATGTCTTTCCACTTACACTTAGGAACTTACAAGGGCTATAACAAAACACCAGTAACATGGAGTTCTTTATTTAACTATAATAAAATCAACCACCAAGCTACAAACTCTTCCACTAAATGTTTTATCCTAGGGAGACAAAACTGTATCCTCAAGCCATGGTACATATTAAAAAATCCTTGGTGCACTGTTAAAGTTGATCTATATAAATCATGAATTACTCCCTCACACATATGTTGGAACCATGGTATTTCTATGCTTGAATTGGAGTATGGTTTGTGTTTGTTGTCAATCCTCAGTGGATGTTCAGAATGTGTGCCAGTAAAGTGATCATACAGTTCAATCAGACAACAGTACTGAAGGTGGAGTCGTTCTCAAGTTTTTGCCAATTTTTTGGACCAGAAAATTGGAAAATGAAGACATAGGTTTTTGGAAAGAGGAGGTGCGCCCAAAAAGGAAGTGGTGCGTGAAATAAGGGTGGAGTGCGTGAAAAACAGTGGCGTGTGCAAAAAACAGAGTGGTGCACGAAAAACAACTTGGTACGCAAAAAATAGCATGGTGCGTGAAATAGTAGAGAGATATTTTTCACGCAAGAGGTGTTTTGAAATCATAACGTCAAAAAAATGGAAAAGGCATGGGTTGCGTGAAAAACATAGAGTTGTGCGCGAAAAATGGTTCCAGTATGAAATGTACTGTGCACAGACTGAGAGGGTTTTCTCACCAAGATGGGTTATGCACGAACGTGTCAGTGATGCCTATAAATAAGCGGTGACCCCCCTCATTCTGTACGGTTGAAGACATAGAGAGGATCTTAGGTCTGATGTGCTTAAAAGGTTCACATAAAGGGAGTTGTGTGAAAAAGTCCGAGTTGAGTGAAAAAGTTTGAGTTGCGCTGAAAAAGTTTAAGCTACGTGAAAACATAGACACTGCGTGAAAAAATTGAGGTTGCGCAAAAAACTCAGAGCAGTGTGAAAAAGGACAAGCTGCGTGTAAAAGGTTTTAGGTGTAAAGCTGCGCATAAAAGAGGTTGTTTCATGAAATATTTTCTATACAAAAATCTAGTATTTCACGCAAAAGTGAGATATTTCACGCAAATGGTAGGAGTTACATGAAATCTTCAGTATAATCTGTTTGCGCATTTTTGATTATCCGGTTCAGTGGTTCAGTGTCTTTGAGTGCATCAATTCTGGACTTCGATGCAAGCATAGTCTCATGCTAAGAAGAGGTAAATACTTCAATAAAAATCTATTTAAGAGACCTTCACGTCTATAAAATGACTAATACTTCATCGAAGGCAGTGAGCCAGGGGGAGTCAACAGGAGTGACTCGAGGGACGCAGTGGGCTATCCCTAAATATTTGTAAAGGAAGTGAGCCTAGGACAGAGTGACTGTTCCCAAACCATTGTAATACACAACTAGTGAAGAATTTTAGAATTAGGTATGACTGACAACCTGTCAGTGTATGATCCTTGGACGTAGCCCTTAGTGGTGAACCAAGTAAAAAGTGATGTGTCATCTCTTTGCATGTGAATGTTTGATTTCTAATCATATCCATCATACAGTTTTGACTAGTTCCTACCGACATGGGAACAAGATCCATCAATTTAAAAGAAAATTTAACACCCTGATTCACCCCTCCCCTCTCAGGGTGTCTCGAGGTCCTACAAGTGGTATCAAAGTGTAAAGGTTGCTGGTGTTAGATCTTTCTTTTATCATCATTGAAAATTCAGTCAATGCTAGGGGAATATCTCTTTTCGATGGAAGTAATTTTTAGATTTGGAAGAATAGAATGAAATCTCATTTAATATCCCTTGGAATGGAAGTCCTCTTTTCTACTATGCAAGGAATATAATTTACTAATCAAACAGGGCCTGTTATGATTGATACGGACAGGAAAGTTTTTGACGAAGATGCTAAACCTAAGAATGCTATCACTACAGCTCTTTCAGATCAGATCGATCTAAAGGTGATGAGTTGAACCTCAGTAGAGTCTATGTGGGATAAACTATATCTGGATGATCTGTTAAGTAGTCTAGTGGCATATGAGATGAGAGTCAAACCTAAAGATTCCACAACTCGTGTAAGCAAGGAAATGTCATTCAAAGCCATGGACAAACTGAAAGTTTCATAAGATAGTTGTGGTGAAGATGATGAGGAAAAAGAAATTCTTTCTCTCATCACCAAGAAGCTGAAGAAGGGAAAAGGTAAATTTAAAGGTAATCTACCTCTGGCATGTTTTCGTTGTGGAAGAGTTGGGCACATTGACTCTCAGTTCCAAAGAAAGTTTGATGATGATGAGAGCGAAGCAGAAGACATCGAGAAGCCTTGGAAAAGGTTTTTCAAAAAGGTGGACTTCAAATCTGGAAAGAAAATACAGAGGAAGAGTTTTATCTGTGAAGAGGAAAATGATGATATTGAATTTTGTGAAGAATAAGAACCAGAATTTAAAACATGAAACCATGCTTCCATGATGGATACCATTGAAAAGTCAGAACCCTGAATCAGTAAAGGAAGAGATAATCATATTACTCCTAATAGTGATCCAAATATTCAAATTAAGGATGCCTTTTCCAAGCTTGAGAATAAATGTAAGAGATGCAATAAGTGGAAGGAAATGGTGGAAGAATCATCAGAATATGTTGATGAGCTTGAAGTAGAATTTGAATGACTAGAAGAACTAGTGAGAGTTCAGTCTTCAATCCTTGAAAGCACATATGATGTTGTGGAACTAAAGCTTAGAATTTAAGAACAAGAAAAGGTCATAAATAATCTTTCACCTAGACTAGAAGAGAATTCCAAGACTTTTGAGGGTCTTGAGGAATAAGTTGTTACTATTAGGAGTAAAATCAAATATCAGTCAACCACAAATGAGGATAAGAAGAAAATTCATTTAGGAAGATTCTCATATGTAGAATTACTGGCAAGAGCCAAGTGTGGTTTAGATGGGGTTGGAAAAATCTTGAGCGATCAAAGACCTGCTTGCATGGGAAAGAGTGGAATTGGTTTTGAAGCTGAGACATCAACTGTTGGAAGTGAAGAGAGCCAAAAGAAAGACAAGTTGAAAGTTGGACATGTTGAAACTTTTCCTGAAGTGCTGAAAAATAAACCCTCAATCCAAACTAAAAGAAGAACTGAAAAATGTCCTCAAACTTTCAAAAATGAAAGGTAGTCCAACTATTCTCCCAAGGAAGAAGTCATGAGGAGAAATTCAAGTGAGAAGACATTTCCTCTCATGAAGTGTCAGTTTTGTGGCTATCTAGTCCATACCATTTCATATTGCGAATAGACAAGGATCTACTTGAATGGGGAAGATCTGGGACGTCAAAAAAGGAGACTGACTTCATATCCTCCATCTTGTAGAATAAATAGTTTCTATGGATACTGTTTTCATTGTTCTAACTTTGTCCAAAAATCTATGTATTGTAGGCAGAGATTCGATAGGAGAGATTAATACAACTCTCAGAGACGGGTCAATATTCACCCTCCTAATGGTGTTGATCTCACAAACAGGTTTTCTCCTCTAGAAGAAGATTATGGGTATGAAGAATCTGATTATATGGAAGAAATAATTATAAGTCCATCAATATATTATACTCAATCCAATATCTCTTGGAAAGAAAAGAAGAAGATCGAGAAATCCAATCTTGCAGAAGTAGCCTTCAAAGCTACAAAGAGCAGCAACACCAGGATTCTTGATAGTGGATGCTCTTCACATATAACAAGAAATGCTGACCTTTTGAAGAACATTAAAAAAAAGGTTAATGGAATAGTGAGGTTTGGTAATGATGATTCTTTGAAGATTAAAGGCAGTGGGAATACTGCTCTCTCCAATGGAGAGTTGAAGAATACTGATGTTCTTTATGTGTATGGTCTATGCCACAATCTCCTCGGTGTGAGTCAACTCTATGACTCAGGGCTCATAGTAACTTTCAATCAAAAAGGCTGCACTATAAAGGGGGAAAACAGGGAATTCTCTTATAAAAGGCTGTAGAATAGATTGAAACTTATATCAGGTTGACAGCTAAGTAAACTCTTGCTATTTGTTTGTTGAAGAAGAAAACAACCTCTGGCATCGAAGGTTGGGGCACATTAACCAATAATACAGGGAAAAGATATCTAAGCTGAAGATTTTCATGGATATCCCCATTATGAAACGTGAACAGGAAAAGGCTTGTGATGCTTGCATACGGGGGAATCTAGTCTGTAATTCATATTTACCAAAGAAGAAAAAGGCATCACACCTTCTTGATATCATCCATACAGACGTATGTGGCCCGATAAATGTCGTCAGAACTCATGGAGAGAGGTACTTCGTCCTTTTCATTAATGATTATAGTAGAATGGCTTGTGTAATGGTTATTCATAGGAAGTGACAAGTACTTGATTTCATGAAAACTTATCTCCAGATTTTCGAGAATGATACTGGACGAACAATAAAAGTCCTACGATCTGACAATGGAGGGGAATACACGTCCATTTAGTTTGAGAATTACCTAGAAAAACATGTAATACAACATGAGTTAGTTGTTGTAAGAACTCCACAAAAAAATGGAGTTTTTGAGTGCCAGAATCGACAGGTCAACAATATGGACAGGACTATGCTGATTGAGAGTTGTATCTCTAACCATCACTAGAAAGAAGTTGTTGAAGCTGCAGTGCACATTCAGAATCAAACAGGGATTTATATGGGAGAAACGAAGACGCCATATGAATTGTGGCATGGAAGGAATCCGTTGTTGAAATACTTTCGTGTTTTAAAAAGCAAATGTTTCATCCAAAATAAAGAAGTAAATCAAGGGAAGTTTGGTGAAAATGCTAATGAAGGAATTTTTCTTGGGTATCCAATGAATAAAAAATCCTACAAGTGTTTCAATAAATTCTTGGGGAGGATTGTGGAAAGAAATGATGTTAAGATAATTGAAGGAAAACCCCCAAATTCTTCAAATAATTCCTATTATGATGAGATATAAGATGAGGATGAATGTGAACATGGAGTAAATACAAATATAGAAATAGGGGAAGGTGTACAAAACACTCAGGAGTCACATCATGATGTTGACTCGGTAGAAGAATCTAAAGAGGAAATCTTGGCTGGAGAGAACGCGACTGAACCTTACAGGAGAAATCAAAGAGCTGATATTGATCCATATAACATAATTGGGGATAGAATTGCACCAACACAAATAAGAAGAATGAGGAACAACACACAATCTGCATTTTTTCAATTGTGGATCCATCCTCATTTGAAGAAGCTGCAAAGGATGAATCTTGGGTGAAAGACATGAATGAAGAGTTAGATCATATTGACAAGAACCAAACATGGGATCTAGTCAAGACACCTGAAGGTCAAAATGTGATTAATACAAAAATGGATATTCAAGAACAATTTTGATGAGTATGGAAGTGTTATTAGAAACCAGGCCCGACTGGTATGTAAAGGATACTCCCAGATTGAAGGTGTTGATTTTGAAGAAACCTTTTCTCCAGTGGCTAGACTGGAGTCAATTAGGCTTTTCCTTGACATGGCACTCTAAAGAGGATATAAATTATATCAAATTGATGTCAAGACATCATTATTGAATGGTGTACTCGAAGAAGAAGTCTACATTGAACAACCAGTGGGTTTTCTTCTTCGTACTAATGAAACAAAGGTTTACAAACTAAAGAAAAATCTATATGGTTTGAAGCAGGAACCACAAGCATGGTATTCCCAGCTGGACTCTTATCTCAAGAAGTTGCAATTCAAAATAGGAGGAGTAGATCACAATCTATATGTGAATAATTCTCCAAAAGATTAGCTCATGGTTCTATTCAACATTGATGACATTATATTTGGTGGCAGCAGGAAGAAATCAGTGGATGAATTTTCCAATCACATGAAAACTGAATTTGAAATGTCTATAATTGGGGAGCTCACATATTTCTTGGGGTTGTAGGTGTTTCAAAAGAAGGATTACACTTTCATTTCTTGGGAAAAGTATCCAAGAGAGCTGCTGAAGAAGTTTAATATGCAAGACTCCAAACCAATGTCAACACTGATTGCAGTTGGAACCAAACTTGGAAAGCATGAGGATGGGACATCTATAGACCCCACCATGTACAGGAGGATAATTGGGAGCCTACAATACCTGATAGAGACACGACCAGATATTTTCTTTGCAACATTTCTAGTAGCCCTATTTCAGAGTAATCCAAAGGAGGAACATATGGAAGCAGTGAAAAGAATCATGAGGTATATTCAAGGTACTCACAATTGTGGCTTATAATTTGCTGCAGGATGGGACAGTGAATTAATATCATTTTTTGATGCTATCTATGCTGGTGATGTAGTGGACAGAAAGTCCGCCAGTGGTGGAGCACTCTATATTGGGAATAAATGTGTTGGCTGGTTGAGCAAGAAACCAGAAAGTACATCTCTAAGTACTACTAAATCTGAGTATATCTCTACCACAAATGCATGCACTCAACTGCTATGTATGAAGCAACAACTAACAGATATTAGTGATGAGGTGAAGAAACCAATGGTAATTTACTGTGATAACAAGTGCACAATTGATCTTATATAGAATCTTGTTCAGTATTCTCGTACAAAACAAATTGAAACCAGGTATCACTTTATAAAAGAAAATTTTGAGCAAGGCATTTTTAGAATGTATCATGTGGGAACTGATGAGCAAGTGGCTGATATCCTGACCAAGCCACTGTCAACGGCTATGTTTGAGAAGCATCGGTTGAACCTCGGTGTTAATCCACCTCCTAGTGCATAAAGAGGTTACGAAATACCCCTCTCCCAAGTTATATTAACTGTTTTTAATTTTTTCTGAATATGATGTAGGTTTATGTTGGAGATACTATCCAGGGGGTGTATTGAGATGTTTTATGAGTAAATACCAATCTTTGGGTTTATTTCTAATGGGGGAGAAGGAATAAATTCAGGACATTTTTGGTATCACGGTGTGATTTCAGTGATAGCATAAGAAGTAATACACTGGACAAGTAATTCTTCTGGGAAAATTTAATAGAATTTCTTGGTATTCATTGAGAATTACAAAACATGGGATCCCAATTCATGCTTCCCCTATTGTTTTCTACATCGAGCATTGCTCACATAGAATTAGATTGTTGGAAAAGTAGATTCTTTCATTTTTGGTTGGCAGGTGGTTGGTGCTCTATTGAATTTATTTACTGATTACCAAAAAACCAAAAGGGGAGATTGTTGGAACCATGGTCGTTCTATACATGAATTGAAGTATGGTTTGTGTTTGTTGTCAATCCTTAGTGGAATTTCAGAATGTGTGTCAGAAAAGTGATCATACAGTTCAAGCAGACAACAATATTGAAGGCAGTGTTGTTCTCTAGTGTTTGAAAAAAATTTGGACCTGAAAATCGGAAAATGAAGACATAGGTTGTTGGAAAGAGGATGTGAGCGCAAAAAGAAAGTGGTGCGCAAAATAAGGGAGGTGTGTGGGAAAAAAATAGTTGTGTGCGCGAAAAAAATAGCAACGTGTGCGAAAAATAGAGTGGTGTGCAAAAAACAGCGTGGTGCACAAAAAACAGCGTGGTGTGCGAAATAGTGGAGAGAGATTTTTCACGCAAGAGGTGTTTCGGAATCAGAACGTCCGAAAATGGAAAAGGCATGGGCTGTGTGAAAAATGTGGAGTTGTGCACGAAAAAATGGTTCCAGTGTGAAATGTATTGCACGCAGACTAAGAGGTTTTTCACGCCAAGATAGGTTATGCACAAAGGGGTCAGAGACGCCTATAAATAAGTGGTGACCCACCTCATTCCGTACGATTGAAGACTTAGGGAAGATCTGAGGTCTGATACGCATAAAATGTCCATGTAAAGGGAGTTGTGCGAAAAAGTCCAAGCTGTGGGAAAAAGTCTGAGTTGCATGAAAAATTTCGAGTTGCGCGGAAAAAGGTTAAGTTTTGAGAAAAAGCATACATTTCACGAAAAATTTGAGGTTGCATGAAAAACTCCGAGTAGCATGAAAAAGGCCAAGCTGCGTTAAAAAGGTGTTGCGCGTAAAGCTGCACATAAAGGAGGTTGTTCAGTGAAATATTTTTCACGTGAAAATATAGTATTTCATGAAAAAGTGGAATATTTAGTGCAAAGGGTAGGAGTTGCGCGAAATATTCAGTATAACCTATTTGCACATTTCTGATTTTCCATTTCAGTGGTTCAGTGTGTTTGAGTGCATCAATTCTGGTCTTTGATGCAAGCGTAGTATCGTGCTAACCATAGGCAAAGACTTCAATGCAAATCTATTGAAGATACCTTCACATCTATAAACTGACTGAGACTTCACTGAAGGCAGTGAGCTAGGGGGAGTCAATGGGAGTGACACGAGGGACGCAGTGGGATATCCCTGAACATTTGTAAAGGCAGTGAGCCTGGGAGAGAGTGACTGTTCCCGAACCATTGTAATCCATAACTAGTGAAGAATAGTGGAATTAGGTACGACTAACAACCTGTCGGTATATGATCCTTGGACGTAGCCCTTAGTGGTGAACCAAGTAAAAAAGTGTTGTGTCATCTCTCTGCATGTGAATGTTTGATTTCTGATCATATCCATCATACAGGTTTGACTAGTTCCTACCAACGTGGGAACAAGATCTATCAATTTAAAAGAAAATTTGACACCCTGATTCACCCCTCCCCTCTCAGGGTGTCCTGGGGTCCTACAACATCCATACTAGAATAAATAGCCTCCACTAAAACATCTAGTTCTAACCATACTCTGACCATCCCTCCAGAGAATCTCTATAGAAAACATGATCATGCATAACCTCTACCTTCAAGTATCCTCACTAGGACTCATCTACCTAAGGAAACATAGAATATTGAACTGTCATCTGAAATCAGAAACCTACACCATCAACCATCCTTTCATCTAAGGGCAAGGTTTCCAACTCTTCCATTTCCCTCCAAGCATCTTAGGACTCTGGAAAAACATCCTTTTGTGACTTACTGCTCAAATCATTAGCCACTATATTCCCATTTCTAGTTTTTTAGGAGATATCAAAGTCATAATATGGAAGTAACTCCATCTAAATTTGTTTCCATGGATTCAGATCATGCTGAGAAAATATATACCTCAATCTATTGTGATCCATTAAGACAAAAAACTTCCCCCAATTGAGGTAATACCTCCATAGCTTCATCACAAAAACAACTACTACAAACTCCAAATCATGGGAGGAATAATTATACTCATGGGGGTGTAACTACCTAGACCCATAATATATTACCTCTTTCTAATGCATCAGGACACATCCCAAGACTGTAAGAGAAGCATCACAAAACACCTAAAACATTACCCCTTCCTCTAGAAACTATAACATCATAGCACTGAAAAATTTCCCCTTCAGGTAATTGAACACTCTTTGAAACAAATAAATCTAGATAAAATTTATGTCCTTCATGGTAAAAGATATCAAACTGGACTTGATTCATGAGAAATCAGATACGAACCTCCAGTAATATCTTGCAAGACCAAGGAAGTGAGAAACCTCTATCAAATTCTTGAGTGCTACCAAAGAAACAAATGCTTTAGTCTTTGATGGGTCCATGGACACACCCTGTTGAGACACCACATGCCTAAGGAAACTCACCTATCATGTTCAGAACTTACACTTGGAAAAATTTCCATAAATATGGTGGCATCAAATAATTTTTAAAACACCATTGAGATGATCGATATAATCCTCTTATGACTTCGAGTATATCAACTTTTTTTAATGAACATGACTAAAAACTGATCTAGGAACTCATGGAACATAAAGTTCATGAGCCCCATGAATATATATTGTGCATTTGTGACACTAAACTACATGACCATGAACTCAAAGTGTTCCTATCTGCATCTAAAGGTTGACTTCAGGATATCATATTTCTTCACCCTCAACTGGTGATACCCATACTATAGATCAATCTTAAAAAACCAATTGTCCCCTCTTGACTGGTCAAAAATATCATAAATCCTTAGGAAAGGTTATACATTCATGATCATCACATTACTACACCTCCTATAGTCTATACAAAACCTCTAGAAACTATCCATATTCTTAGAGAGCAGTAGAGAACCCCAACATGATACACTATACCAAATGAAACCCTTCTCCATTACTTAATCTATCTGAATCCTCAACTCCTACAACATTGAAAGTTACATAAGATAAGGATCCATCCAAATTAGAGAATCACTAGGTTATAAGTCTATCCCAAACTTAAAATCAAAATGAGGGGGTTGTTTCACAACTTCCTTAGGAAAAATATCCATAAACTCCCTAAAAACCCTAAGATACTATTCCATCCCATCTTCTACATATTCTATAGACATCATAAAGAACAAAGAAATAAGGGTCTCTACATGTATACTACCTACCTAACAACCCTTATCACTAATGAAAACTACACACCAACCATCCACATACAAGAACATGAATCTCCTAAGAAAGATGTCGATAAAAAAATTTAAATAATACAATAATTCTATGTTAAGGATGAAATCATATGGATTCATATAAAGTAATAAAATATTCTTACATGAATGATGTTGCCCCGTCATTAGTTTACTCCCCCATCACATATTAAACAATCCAATCTAGCATGTGACTGGCACACTCAATACTAGAGGCATGGAAATCCTCTCTATATCTAGTCTCATAGAATGGACTAGAGAATAGGTAATAAAAGATTGTGAATATCCTAAATCAAACAATGAATAAACAAGGGTAGATGAAAATTTTATCATACCTCAAATGATCTATGGACCCCTGGTGTTATCAGCCCCACTATATGAAACTGACCATTCCCATCTCCCCTACCTATCTATTAATAGCCATCTTCATATCCACACTTAGGTAGGGGTCCCTAAAGATAAAGAACATCCTGAGGTTGACCTCTTCCTACCCTATATTTTCTCAGAAAACTACAATCTGGTTTCTCCTGCTCCTGAAACAGCCTTGATGGAAGATATTGTCTTAACTAACGCTAAATAGGACCACCTCTAATATACTGAGCTCCAAGAGCCATTGGGAACTAATTCTAATGATGTTAATTTCCTTCATAAGTAAAATACACTCGCCTATGTTTCCCTAGAAAAACATGGAAACCACTGGACCTAGAAGGCTAGAAAATAAACTACTAAGGTTGAAACATCATTAGTTAAAACCTCAAAGTACCTAATGCCTAGGACATTCCACTAACAACTATACCCCTTGAGGACCCTTGATGGATCCCCACTTTAAGTAATTATACTCATGATTTCATGCGATTAATCACCTTCACCTTCTTTTATACCTAGAAATACATTGGAAAAGTAAAAAGAGTAATTTCAGAATTGATATAATTATAGATCACCTCCTTGAGAAACCAATCAAAAGAATCCTCATCAAGAAAAAGATCTGGGGAAAACAAAAAGGGTCCTTGAACTTGATTCACAACTCATACATGGACATACTCCCCTATGGAAGAGGGAGAGGCTAATACTGCTTTGATTCATTCATGGTGGACAATAGTAAATCTTCACATAACTCCATATGAAATTCAACCCATGAAAAATATACCTAATTATTCTCACCAAGATACCCCATCCACCACTGACATGCATCTCCTCTCATCTGAAAAACTACCAAAGGGAATGATTACTCTATTGGGGACCTGATCAAACTAAAGTAAATCTTGAGATCCTCCAAGAAGTTATCTATCTGAAAATTAGAAATGATTCCCTCATAATTATCCAAATCCTATTTCTTAAAAGAACACAACATTCTATTCTACTGATCATCCCCTTAAATGGTTCGATTGTTCAGCGGTTAACTAGGTCATCCTGCTGAACCTCCAGTACCTGAACCATATGCAAATGAAATCATGGATCCCTAACTAAAAGGGAAACAATTTTTTATTAATCTTAGTAGTGTGTAATTTTATTAAGATTCATTTAAGTTATTTTATCTTTCTTAAAACTAACCAATTCAAAAAAGGACCCAAGTTAATCATGATGTATGCAACACACTTAGGTATCTACCCAGCAAGTGATGACACGTCAATTTGTGGTTTAGTAGGCTCAGATTCCTTATTTCAGATCATGGGGGGGGATAAAATCACATGCCTGAGTTGGTCTTCCCTAGACTATGTCATGGAAAAAGATAAAATGATATTGTTTCTCTACCAACCCATGCAATCCTAATTGTTCCTAACTTTTAAATTTGTCCTATACCTTAATCAAAACCATTGATACCACTCTTTCATAACCTACTCCCTTCATAGGTACCCATCCTAGGCCCATAATGAAGGAATATAAATGATGACCCTCAAGTCCTACCTCCAGTGAGTCTCGGGTTAGTGATAAGCATTGATGGTATAAGAAACTCATAAAAGGGAGGCATTACCCTCTATGATGATATAGGATCATAGGATAAGGTATTTTTTATCAATAAACTCCAATACATTATATATATAAAAAGTACACCAAAATTCATCCCACAACACATGTATAAAGTAAATAGATACAATGAGTATCCAAATCAAATACAAAAAGAAAATTCCTAAAATAATAAATCAATAGAAACTCCAAAGTATGAGCTTGAAATGTCTAACATGATCCATGAATTCCTCCTAGAAACATGAAAATAGTTTGTATATACATAGGGGGATCTTACAAGTATACTCAATAAGGTCATACCCAAAGTCTCTTCTATACATGTAAAAGAATCATACTAATACACCAGTGAGAAAACAACAGAATCAACAACACATAAACATGTCAAAAAACCAATACCATCCTCACCATGGAACACTCACCAAATAATGCATCCAAGTATAATAATATAATAATAAGAATATCAATTGAAAGGGTACCCTGAACCACTTTTCCACTAATTTTACACTCTCACACCCCAATATAATATGTCCCAGCGCTACCATCTCATCTACATGGAAACCTTCCTGAAGGCACTTGGGTTATCACATCACGTAAAATTTTATCTCACCTAAAGAAACATGGAAATCACATCTCACTTGCATACACCTAGTCCATCACATCATGTCTCACTCATAGACTACTAAGCCATCACATCACATCTCAAAAACCACCAAAACCAAAATATTAGGGTATCATGAAAATAAAGTACAACAACCTCATGCCCTCCTATTACCATGCATGACCCCCACCATAATCCATCTCATCAAATAACATCACAGTGCACTTTTGACTTCTATCCATCACAGCACATGCATGTCAACATCACCTAAAAGAGAGATTAGGGAAGAGCAAGTATCCATCCATCCATCCTCATCACTGAGATATTGGAAAAAAATCCCCAAAACATTTTTTGGTCGGAACATGGTTCTCTATAAGGGTGGGTTACATATAGAAATCAAAAAGAATATAAAAGGTGTATATGTATATAGCCACACACAATCCATACCTATGGGTTCACAATAAGAATTTTATTCCAACTCATGAAATCTCCCCAATCCTTACAGAATTTTCCACATTCATTTCCACCTCTAAATGTATCTCACCACACAAAAAAACACAGGACAAAATCCAAAGTTCACCCTTTCCTTTAAAACTAAGACGATTTCCATATTTCTCATTACCAACCTATTTCATTTATTAAGATCATTTATTTTATAGGCCATTCATTTTGAAATTTTATCTCATTTAATTCATATTTAAACATCAACTATTTAAGCCAAACATCCCACTTTAATTCAACATTAATTACTCATTCAACCCATTCTATTACAATTCATCATTTACATTTAATTCCATTACTACCTGGGAAACTAGAACATCACATCGCATCACAACAACCATCCTCATTATTCTAACAATCCCCCATTGTTCCTCCATTTCACATCACCACCACTTCGTTATTAACATAGCCATATCACAACCACTTCCCATCACATCCACCCCATGTTGTAAACACCAACTCATCATATCCACCCCCATATAACAACCACACATCACCACCACACATTACAACCCCTTCACACAAAACACATATCTTATTTTAGATTTAAATAAGGGGATTCACATCACATTTCACTTTAATTTATTTAAAGTTAATTCTTACATAATCTATAAATTTTCATGGGAACCTAGTTTATTAACCAGTTATAAGTGGTTAGCCAATTCCCATTTTAGGTAACACTAACAAACCACATAAGAAGGGCTCCAAAAAAAATAAAAACCACAACACAATAAAATCCCCCAATGTCCATGACTTTTAGTAAGGCATCAAGCTAATACAATTACAATATCAAAATGTATCAAAAGTTGTAAGGCATATAATTTAATTCACCTTACCTCCAATTTAAATTAACACAATTCATTTTATTTATAAGGTTGGTGTATAATATCATCCCAAAAGATAACAATAGAATAAATACTCCCACATGATACAACTAAATAAGAAAAGAATGATCCCCTACCTCAAACAAAGCTTTATGAACTACTTCACAAGGTTGAATCATGAAGGATAAAACCACCAACACTAAAATGAATAGTAGTAGCTTTAGTAAACTAGATAAAAATAACCCACTTCATTACTTTTCTAAAATGGTATCAAAATCAATTATTCCTATGACATCCACCCTTCTTAAGTAAAGAACATGAAGAAACTAGTGAAATGAAGGAATGAAATGTACTTAGAACTTCCAAGGATTTATCTCCAAAGGCTAGGGTTGAAATCCACTAAAAGAGGGATGAAAGACCTCAAAATGGTGCATTTGGGTCACCCAAGAAATGAGAGAAAATGGGGGATAATGATATGGTTTTATGGGTTTTATAATTTATAGGTGGTCTATAAAATATATGTCCACGATGTAGCCCCTTCCAACATGTTTCAAAACTTCTGGGAAGGGGGGACCATGGAACGGTATAATAAACTATTATATATATTTTCTAGTCAAAGTGGATCTGATTTTTGTGGTTATCTTCATGTCGTATATTTGATAAAAGAGAAGAATGGAGCATGGTGTAGCTAAGGTAACCACACTGCAGAACTCAAAAAATAGGAAGGGGATACATTGTAACTCATCTCCATGGTACAGGTACCCTAAAATAGAGAGAACCACCAAAAACTCACCCCTGGGACTCCAAACTATAACAGGGTATTAACATTGCTGCCACGCTGAAAATGGTAATGGCATCAAAACTCTTCCTATGAGCCTCTAAGCTATAACCATCCTCCCTATTTTTTAGATAATATCCTCTACGATGCATCCCCGTTCTCCATGTTGTAGGACTCTCTTAGCTATATTTCTTATCTACACTCTTACCACATGTGCCCCAACTACTTGGAACATCCCTTGGATAGCTCAACCATTATAATTACTATAAAGTAATGGGTTAGATGGTTTAAACCATTACATAAGATAACTCTCAAAATATTTTCATCCTAGAAATCAACAAAAACCAAAAAATGAAAGAGAGAAAGAGATCCAAAAGACCATTCCATGTGATAACTCTTCAGGATCTCAATATAGCCAAACACCACCACCAAACAAACACAATAAACCAAGCTGAAAAGTTCCCCCAAACATTTCAAACAACAATACCACCTCAATACTTTACCATCCACCCCACCAGTCATAGAACCACACCATTTCATACCATCCACAGACCACCACCCTTAAATATAACCATCTACACAATTGTCTCAACCTTTACATAGCTCAACCCAATTATTTCCATAACCACAACACAATAACTCCCCAAGAACAAAAATAAAGGAATTACATCTCCCGTGATAATATATTATCCACTTTGGGCAGTTCTAACTCACCTACATAGTTTAATCATTTCAAAGTATAACACATCTTGATTTGGAATCAGGTTTTAACCTCTTCTTATTATTAAAGATTTAATCACACATCACATTATTAAGGAAAAAAGAAAATCTCATAAAACATAAAGATTCAAACAAAAAATCATCAAAGCATAACATAGAAAAGAAAAACTCAAAACAACTCTAGGTACTAGGTACACATCTACATATCACACTCCCGTGTACTCTCCTCTAAGACACTATGCCTCCACAATACATGAATTGAAGGAATGTTCCACCCACATGATAAATTATTCCAATAATACTAGATCTCTACTAGCTGCCCCACAAATTCCATTCCATCTATGATATCCAACTCTCCTCAATTAGTGAAATGAGATTCATCATGAAGATATTGATTGAATAGAGAAGTTTGGAAGACATCATAAATATAGTCTAGTCATGGAGGGAGTTACAACTGATAAGAAACCTCACCAATATTCCCCAACACATTAAAAGGATCAGAAAACTAGGACAAGATCTTATTTCCCCTACTAAACCTCCACTTCCCATGTTGAAGAGAGACTCTCAAGAACATGTGGTCTCTAGACTCAAACTCTAAGGGCCTTCTCCAGTGATTAGCATAATCCTTCTACCAATATTGTGCTACTTTATTCCTCTCATGAACAACCTAAACCTTCTATATCATTCTTTGAACCACATTGAGATTGATAACTGATGACTCTCCAACCTTAGTCCAATACATTGATGAATGACATAACCTTCCATTCAAAGCCTCAAATGGGGATACTTAATGGATAAATGATAACTGTTGTTATAATAAAACTCATGTTAGGCATAAGTTGTGTTTGGGTTGTATTTTTTTTTAATCAATAGGTTTGATAAAGAAAGAAAGGATGTTGATGAATGTGATTTCATATTGAAAGGGATTGAAAGAAGTGTTTGTTTTGTGGGTGATAGGTTTTTCTTGTAAAGTATAAATTTATTCCATTTGGAGTCACATTGTTTCTAGAAAAAATGTACTACTGGTGGTATTGATAGAAATATGAGTCACTGTGAAAGTTTATTTTAATGAGAAGAAGCAGATTTGAAAGTGAAAACAACTTGCTAGAAGTAGATGGTCATCAGATTCACTCTAAATACAATTAGAAAGTGGTGTTTGTGTTGCTAGAGAATCAGAGTCACTATGACTATGATTGAATGAATTGTGATGACGCCTTACTGGTTTGTATTTCATATAAATCATGAGTTGTATTAATAACTTGTGATGAAAGATTTATAGAAGGAAAGGGTAGCGAAAGAGATGCTTCTAATCAGAAAATAATCGTATTCATATTTTTTTTCAAAACAATTAAAAAATAATTGTATTCAGATTGTTTTTTCAAAACAATCAGAAAAAAAATTGTATTTAGATTTATCGTATCTGGATGGAAGAGAGAAATAAGTGGTACCGATTGTTTTTTAAAATAATTAGAAAATAATTTTATTCAGATGTATTGTATCTGGATGGAAAAGAGAAAGAAGTGGTACCTATTTATTTTCAAAAAAATCAGAAAAGATTCATATCCAGATTGTATCGATTGTTTTCAAAACAATCATATCCAGTTTGAAAAGTGGTGCTGATGGAAGAGGTTATGCCGATGGAAGATGATACATTGATTGTTTTTCAAAACAATCATATCCATATTGTATCAATTTTCTTTCAAAAAAATTGTATCCAGATTGTATTGATTGCCTTTTAAAACAATTGGATACCGAGTGGAAGTAAGAGATCTGGTGTAGATTTGAATTCAGGTGGTTCTGATGAAAATCGGTGTCGATGGAAAATGTGATATCGATTGAGTAAGTGGTGCCAATGGAAGATGGATCTGATGAAAAGTGGTGTCGATTGAAAGGTGGAATGGCTTGAAAAGTGTTTCCAATTGAAAAGTGTGTTGATGGAAGAGTAATAGATGGTGATGGTTGTTTTTTAAAATGATCGTATATGGGTGAAAGTGAAATAATAGAAATGGTACTGATCAAATATCATCATTTTCGGATTGTATTGCATTATAATCTGGAAGATCTTTGTTATCAGATTATTTTGTATCGTATCTCGGTAGATATTCATTATTAAATTGTTTTGTATCATATTCATGCATATCTTCATTATCATATTGTATTGTATCATATCGAGGAAGATCATTGTTTTCAAATTGTATTTGATCGTAACCAGAACAATCATAACTAGGATGATCGTAACCAGAAATGATTATATTCAAATTGATCGTATTCAGTCCATTTTTATTCAGAAAAGATCATTCTTGGGTTGAGATCAAAAGAAATAAGCAGGAATGAATGTAAAGTTACAATACTTTCCAATTTAAATCAAGTGATGCTGAAGCTGATCCTCAATGAATTCAAATTCAGGATTGAAGTCATGATAAAAGAACATGTTGTTGAATGAAGGTCGTTTCTAGAGATGATGTGTTTTATCATGTGGGTAAATAGAAAATAAAAGAGAATAATACTAATTAATGAATTGTTAAAGGGGGAGTCTTTCATTTGAAAAAGTGTTTTGTGGAAGAATTCGTTTCTTCATACATTTGTTTTCAAATGGTACAGACTTTTGTTTTGAATAAATCATCATGAGAGAATCAGACTCCAATGATCAAACCCATGTATTTCTCATCAATTGTAATTGTATTGATGATTGAAATGGGATTTTGAAGAATAAGAGGTGAAGATTGTGGATGTTTCCAGAATAATTGAGAAGCGTTGATGAATTCATAATTGCTCTGAGATTTTAGGAGAAATATAGATTTGGGTTGAATTTAATTGATTGGGAAAGTGTTTTGGGATTCCCTCCTAAACATGTTTTGGGTCACCTATAAAAGGTGTAGAGTACATTATACTTGTGTAATGATGAAGTACTATTCATTTTATTAGAGAGAGAAGCTCTGAGTTTTTAGAGAGATAAAATGGTACTGTATTGTTTTTTATTGAAGACAATTCGATGGGGAAGAAGTGAAAGAGAAGATTCAAGATTGAAAATATTGTATTTGGATTATCATTGTATTTAGGATATATCATATTCAGTGAATCATTGTATTCATCTTGTCAATTTTATTCGTATGATTTTGGTATTGGGATGAATTAATTGGATTCGGGATTTCCATACTGGGTATCTTCATATTGGGTCTCTCGGACTAAAGAAGTATTGTATTCTGAATTGAAGTAGTGCTGATTCATTTGTATTCCATTATATTAATAAAATCAGACTTGAATAATTGTATTGAAAGAATCGTACTTAGAGAATCGGACTGGGAAAATCGAACTTGGCATTCGGGCTAATTTCTTTATCAAAGTCTTTTGAGGTTCTTACCTTTCTTATGGGTAAGGAATTGAAGAGTTTTATTACATTTGAATGCATTTTTTTAATTGAAAAGAAGTGCAGTTAACATGAGTTGTTACGAAACAAATGTATTACCCTATTGTGCTAAGAGGGTGCACACACACTAGTGGGATTGTTTCATAGTGCTACACGAGTGTAAGGGTACTTCCTACTCATTGTAATCCAAGGATTTTTTTTCTTAGTGGATTTCATGGTATTGGATCATTTCTAAACCATACCTAGGATGTAGTTATTTTTATTGAATAGTGAACCTTGTAAATATTTGTGTTCATGTGGATGTGTGTTGAGTTTGTTTTCAATAGGGAATTGAAATCTCTAACAGGATGCGAAGGTTTTTTCAATTGAAAAGAAACATAAAAAAATGATTATCACGGATTCACCCCCTCCCCCTCTCAGTGATACATTAATACAACTGGGAACATTCAAGTCAACCAAAGGAAAGTGATTTTCCCAAGAGCCTCCAAAGTCCAAGATGCATGTTTGTAACATATCCTTCAGCATCTGGATATTCCGCTCCATCTGACCATCTGTCTAAGGGTGGAAAGCAGTGTTGAGGTGTAACTGAGTTCCAAAATCATGTTTCAATCCCCACCAGGCTTGTGAGGTAAAAAAACTGTCCCAATTTGAGATAATGGACCTCCAAAATTCATGTATTTTCACTACCTCATTGATAAACTTCCTCACTAAAACATCCACATCACTAGACTCCTTGATCACCAGGATGTGATCCTCTTTCATCAACCAATCCAAGATTACACATATGGCATCACAAACTCCCTGATCTCAGGAAAACCCTGTGATAAATTCCATCAAGATATTTTCTCATTTACACTCGTGAACTTACAAGGGATACAATAAACTAAAAGCAACACACTTTTAAACCTTTATCTACTAGAAACCCAATTATTGATCTATAAACTCTGCCGCCACATGTTTCATCTCAGGCCACCAAAACTGAATCCTCAAGCCATGGAACATCTTATACACTCTCAGGTGCACTGGTAAAGTTGAGCTATGAAACTCATAAATGATTCCCTCATGCATCTCTACTGGAATAAACATCCTCCCCTAAAACAATATTTAGTTTTGACCATACTCTTACCATCCATCTAGAGCATCCCCATGACCAATTTGATCGTGTATCACCTATGCCTCTGAATCTCCCCACTGAGACTCCTCCACCTACTGTATCATAGAATAATTCATTATCATATGAAATAAGAAACATCCACCATCACCCATCCTTACATCTAAGTGCAGGGTCACCAACCCCTATATCACCCTCCTAGCATCTTTGGACTCCTGAACAACATCCTTCTACGAATTTTTGATCAAATAATCGGTCATGACATTCCCCTTTTCTGAGGTGTAGGAGATATCAAAGCCATACTTCAAAAGAAACATCATCCAACTCTATTTACATCGTTTTGGATCATTCTATAGAGATACATACTTCAAGATCTTGTGATCTGTGAAGACCAAAAATCAATCCCTAATGAGGTAATGTAGCTAAAAATTCAATGAAAACACAACCGCTACTAGATCAAGATCATGGGTGGAATAGTTACTCTCATGGGGGATTAACTTCCTAGACCCATAAAATATTGCCTCTTTCTACTGCATCAAGGAAAATCCCCATCACAAACAAGAATCATCGCAAAACACCTCAAAATCACCCATTCCTCTAGAAACTAGAGTACTAATGTGATGATTAATTTTCTTTTAGGTTTTTAAACACTTCCTAACATAGATCAATCCAGATAAAACAATTGTCCTTCATAGTCAAATCTATCAATGGGGATGAAATCTGTAATAAATCAAATATGATCCTCCCATAATATCCTATAAGAAAAAGAAGCTATGAACCTTTACCACATTCTTGGGTGTTTCCCAAGAAACAACTGCCTTCATATTTGATGGATACATAACCACACCCTACTAGGACACCACATTCCTAAGGAAATGCACCTCTCAATTATAGAAATTACTCTTAGACAAAATCCCATATAAATGGTGACATCAAAGAACTTTTTATCTACTATGAGATGATCGACATGCTCATCTTCTGACTTTGAGTAGATCCAAATATCATCGATGAACATGACTACCAACTAATCCAGGAATTCATGGAACATGGATTTCATGATCCCCATGAACAAAGTCATTGTGTTCATGACACTAAATGATAATAAAACAAATTCAAAGTGTGCATACCTACATCTGAAGGTAGTCTTTGAGACATCATCCTACTTTACCCTTGATTGGTGATACCCAGACTACAAATTGATCTTGAAAACCATATAGACCCTCTAGACTGGTAAAAATTATCATCAATACTTGGGAGAGTGTCGTGGTTCTTTATTATCACCTGATTCAACCTTCAGTAGTCTATACATAGCCTCAAACTACCATCAAAATTCGTAGATTATAACACTAGAGCACCCCATGGTGACACACTGAGCTAGATGAAACCCTTCTGAATTAGATCATATATGTGAATACTCAAATATAGTAACTCCTAAAATTCCATCTAATAAGGATCCTTCAAAATAATAGATGTACTATGATGTAGTTCTATCTCAAACTCAGTATCGCATTGAAGGGGTAGCATCACAACCTCCTTAAGAAAAACATCTAGAATCTCCATAAAAACCATGGTTTCCTCTTCCATCCCATCATCCACTAATTATATATAAAACTTTTCCATAAAATAAATAAGGGGTTCCACATGTGTACAAACAACCCCGCTCACCAACTAAAATCACATGCTAGCCATCTACATCGGAGAACACGACTCTCATATGGAATTAGTCGACAACAACATGAATTGAATACAACTAGTCGATGTCAAGGATGACATTGAATGGTTGAATATGAAGAAAGAAGATATCCTCTCATAACTAATGTGGTTTCATCGTCAGTTTATGCCCCCAAAACACATTAAACATTCTGGTATGCACTCTAGCAAGTGTATTCAACACCATAGGCATTGGAAGCCTCTCTAGGTATAGTCCCAGAGAATGGACTAGAGTGAATGAAATAAAGGTTTTTGAAGATACTGAATCAAAAAAGTCATAAACAAAGGAATATGATAAGATGGTTAAACCTCAAATGATCTCTGGACCCTCTGGTATTGCTGCACATAATACATGTAACTGACTATACTTATATCCTATTCCTCTATGCTGATATCCACATCCACATCCATGCTTATGTCAGGGTCCCTAAATATGAGTAACACCTTAAGGTAGACCTATGCTTACGCTACCTCCTCTTGGTAGAACACAAGTTGTTTTCGCCTACTACTGAAATGGAATCGCTAGCAGCTGCTATTAGAACTGACACAGAACCTAACTGCATCCACCATACAAAGATTTAAGAACCACTTAGAACTGATTTTGATGATTTTTATAGCCTCCACATGTGAAACAAAATAACCCAAGGCCCCCAATAAAATCATGGAAACCACTATCACTATAAGTCCATAAAGGAAGGTGATGAGGTTTAATCCCCATTGGTCGAAACCACAAAGGCCCCAACACCTAAGAACTGGAATAGGAAACTCTTCTCTTTGAGGAACCCTACTAGTTCTCCTCTTTTAGTAATATTCATCATGAGTGCATGCTCTTGGTCAAAAATTCCTTCTTCTATGCCTCTAAATATGATGGAAACATAAAAAGAGTAATTCCGTACTAGATAGAAGGATAAAGTTCCTCATGCAGACATCGCATACGAGAATCCTCATGAGTAAAAAGATCCATTGAAAAACAAAAAAGTTCCTTAAACTTGATTCCTAACTCTCACATAGACATACTCACATGATAAAGAGAGATAAGATCATGTATTTCACTACCTTGATGGTCAATTATATGAAATCCACTTATAATTCCTTTTAAAAATCGACTCATGAAACATGTTCCTCCTTCTGCTTAGTAAGATATAACATCCACCACTAACAAACATCTTCCATCAAATGAATAGCTTCCAAAGGGACCCAGTACTCTACTAGGGACTAGATCAAACTAAAGGTGATCTAGAGTTCCTCTAAATAGATCTATATTCCATATAAAAAAATCTAACCTCATAATTTCCCAAATACTCTCTCTAAAAAGAACAAAATATTCACTACTAATGATCATCCTCCTCAACAGGTTCAACCCTCCAGCAGTCAACTGGGCCATCCTTTTCAACATCCACTACTTGAACCACATGTAGAAGATGACTAGGATCCATAGATGAAAGGAAAATAAGGATTTCCTACTCCTGGTAGTATATAATTTTATTATGATTCATTTAATTAATTTTAACTTTCCCAAAACCATCTAAATCAAACAAGGACAAAAGTAAATCATGATACATGCACCTCTCCTAGATATCTACCCTACAAGTGGTTCCACCTCACTTGATTGCTTGGTAGGCTCGGATTCCTTATGTAAGATCATGGGGAGCCCTAAAATCCCATGCCCTAGCTAGTCTTCCCAATCCTATGTCACACACCAAGATCAACTTGCATTTTTTCCCTACCAACCCATGAAATCCCCATTGTGCCTAACTTCAAGCTCCATCATATACCTCAATAATAACCTTTGATAACACTCTGTTGTGACCCCCTCCATCCATAGCTACCCCTCTAGGGCCTATAATAAAGGAAGATAGATAATGACCCCAAGTCTTGGCCCTATTAAGTCGAGGGTTGGAGATAAGCACTGAGGGTATAAAAATATCACAAATGGGAGGCGTTTCCCTCTATGATAATATAGTATCGGAAGATAGGGTATCATCGATCAATAAAATACAAGAAATTATATATAAAAATTAAAAGATATCAATCATTTAATTCATGTATAAATCAAATAATTATAAAGAGTATTTAAATAAAATACCAAAATAAAAATCCTATAGTATCGACTAAACAACAGCTCCAAAGTTCAAGCAATAAATGTTCATAATGGTCCACGAAGACCTCCTAGAAACCTAAAAACAATTTTTATATATGTAAGATGATCATAAAAGTTTACTCTGTAGGATCATACTCGAAGTCTCTTTTATACATGTGAAATAATCATACCAATTCACCAATGATAAAACAGCAAAAACAATATCACCTAAATAAGTAAACTAACTAATAGCATCATCACCATGGCACACTCACAAAGTATTGAATCCAAGAATAATAACATAATAAGAAGAATATCAATGAAAAAGGTACACCACACCACTTTACCATTGATTTTCTGCTCTCACATCCCAACATCATATATCCTGACACTCCCATCTCTTTCATATCTAATCCTACCTAAAGAACCCTCGGCCATCACATCACATCTCGCCCATAGAAACCTAGGCCATCACATAAAATCACATCACATATTTCATGTAGACACTTGTCCATCACATTACATCACATCACATCTCACCCACAGACACCAGGGCCTCACATAACATCTCAAACACCTCCATAACTAGAATAGTAGTGGATCATGAACATGAAGAACATCAACCACATGCCCTCCTATTACCATGCATGACCCCCACTATAATCCATATCATCAAACATCATCACAGTGCACTTTTGACTTATTTACATCACATCTCATGCATTCCAACATCACCTAGAAGAGAGACCAGGGAAGATCGGGTAGCAAGTTATCCATCATCGCTATTGGGATGTTGGGAAATACACCCCCAAAATATTTGGTTATCAGTGCATTGTGCTTGACATGGGTGGGGTACATATAGAAATCACAAATAACATAAAAGGTATATATGTGACACACAATTTCAGTATATGATTTTATGATAATAATTATATCCTAATTCACAACATCTCCCCAATACTTACAATATCCATCACATTCATTACAACCTCTAAATACATCACACCGGCCAAAAAACCACAAGCCACATTCCACATTCCACCCTTTCCTTTAAAATTAATCCAATTTCTATATTTTCCATTACCAAACCATTTCATTCATTAATCTTGTTCAGTTTCTTACCTATTCATTTAGTTATTTCATCCCATTTAATTCACATTTAAGAATTATCCATTTAATCCACACATCCCACTTTAATTCAACATTCATTATACATTAAACCCATAACATTACAATTCATCATTCACATTTAATTCCACTACTACCCATGAAACTAGCATAATAAACCACATCACAACAACCATCCTCTTTAGGCCAAAAATCCCCCACATTTCCACCATTTCACATCACCACCACTCTATCACAATAGCTACATCAAAACTATTGGAATACTAATTTTGTTCCAAAATATATCATATATTTTAGGTTTTGATGATCTGAAATATCCTTTCATATGTTACTTATGGTTTTTTTAAATATTTTTATCTGGTTTTATCTTGTTTTAAGTGTTTCAGGTGTTAAAATCCTAAAGTCTATAATTAATGGACACTTTTGCTGAAATGTTCCTAAGTATAGAGAAATTGGCTATGTAAGGAACTTGGCTATGTAGAAAAATGGCTATATGAGAATTTGGATACATAAATCATCTACATGAAAACTTATCCTATATAAATGAATGATATCATGGAATCACCAATGTGGAAATTTCCTACATTATCCAAACAGCTACTTGGAAAATAACCTATTTAGATAAATAGGTTACATGAATCGATTATATAGAGTAATTGGCTGTGTGAAATACTTTTGTGGTGAAATTAGATACGTGCTTTCATTCAGGTATGTTAGTTTTGGATATGTGCGTAAAAATCCTATTTGAATCAATTTGGATATGCGAATAAAATTTGGTTATGTAGACATATAATCCATGTGATAAAATTGTCTACATGATGAAGGCCTATGTGAATTAAAATACATAGTTAATTTTGCTACATGAATTCAATTGTAGAAATTAGATATGTAATGATCTGAAATCAGTTGGGTTATGTTACAACTTGTATTTATTACCATTGAAGCACTTGATTGAGCTTTTGAGGCTTCAATGAAATATTTAAATGCTATATTATGTCTTTATGGTAAAATAAATTATAATAAGAAATAAGTACTGATAAAGGAAACAAGTTCAAGGACAATATATTGGTCTTTAATGTTTCCAGGGTATTTTCGATAAAAAGGATGTTAATTTTTAAATTATGAGCTACGGATTTTATGGATGAGAGTTATGTGTTTAAAATAAAATATTTTTCATGAATTTAAATATATCTATAAAGTTAAAAAGGACAATATTATTTAGAATAATATAATTTCCTAAATATGGTTTCAAGGACACTCTTTCTCTCTCTCTTGATGCTCTTCAATGCTACTCTGTTTTACTTGAGAAGAAGAAGAAGCTTTGTGATCTTCAGTTGTAATTTATCTATCAACTTTTTTGTCATTTTAGAAGACTCTCCTGGAGTAATGTTCTATTTTTATCATCACTTCTAGAGATTTATTCCTTATTTAAATTGTATTTTACAATTTTGAGTTACATCTGTCTTAACTCTGTTTATTGTCTCTTTCATTATAGAGTTTCTCAGCAAAAGAACAATGATGGATATTGTTTGTAAATTCTTATTAGAGCCTGCTTCAAATCTATTATTCCATTTTACCAAGTTTTGAATACTTTCACTCAGTCTTGTAGCCCCTAGAAAAAGGATTGATTGTCCCCATAAAAGGAATGGTCTATTGGAAATCACCAAACTCATGAAGAAGAGTTTTGGTGGAGTGGACTAAGGGATTTTTATTCCCTAGACCACTATAAATCTTTGTTTCATATTCTTTTGTTTTCTTTTCTTTTCTTTATAATAATAATTGTATTTAATAAAATATTACAAGTTATTAATATATAAAATTGGGATATTTTCTATGAAAATAAAATTTAAATAACTTGATTCACCCCCCCCCCTCTTGAATCTTATTACAAACCGTTTGGGATAAAAATCAGTATCATATATCATGACTCTTGAGTTCCCAACTATCAAAGGTTGAAGTCTAAAGATCATTTTTCAAATGGTTTTAATTACTAATAACAAATTAGGTTTGCCAATGGTAAGATATCCCTACTTTAACAGTGAGAATTATGGCTGTTGGAAGGCACCGAAGATCATCTATCTAAGGAAACTTGGTATAAAGGTTTATCTTAAAGTTTTGAAGCCTTATAAAATTCCAAAAAAAACAACCAAAAACATGGTAGGATGATACTGAAGCCAGTTATGATTTAAATTCTAAATCTATGAATGAAATAATTTATGTACTAGGTTTAGATGAGTATAAATAAGTTTCTCGATGTCAAATTTCCCATGAAATGAAGGCTACTAGAGAGGTTTCATAAGATGGTACAAATAATGTGTGAGCTCTCAGATTTAATAATTTCAAGATAAAATTTGATACCTTTTGAATGATAGAAGGAGAGATTATCACATAACTAAATAGAATACATACTAAAGTTGTAAACTATATTGATACTTTAGGTGCATCTATTTTTAATCTAGATCAATCTTTGAAAATATTAATAATTCTACAACCAAGATCGTGTGGGATCATTGTTATTATTATAGAATCTAAATAGGTAAAAAATTTCAAAATAAATGATTTTATATAAACTCTTATGATATATGGGTCATATATGTATTATGAAGTTGGTGAACATAGATTAGCTAAGAAGGAGAATTTCCTTTTATAAGTTTCAACTTAAAAAGATCACAAGAAATTCAAATAAATTCCAATAGATGAGTCATATAATGAAGATACATCAAGTAGTTCTACTTTAGATAGTGATCTTTCTCACTTTTCTAGGAAGTTTAGAAATTACTATTATGAGAGAAGGAATTTTAATAAACCCTTTTACAAGTATAAGAAGTATGATGGTAATTCTAAAGAAGTAAGATGCGATGAATCAAAAAATCATAGACACATCAAACCGAATAGTCCACGTCTACAAGAAAACAAAAGTTAAATTAAAAAGTTCTCCAAGAAAGTTTGATACAAGAATAAATATAATAAAGCTATTAAATTCACATGGAGTGATTCAGATAATTCTAGTGATGTCACATATTCATAATCAGAAGTTGAACTTTCCAATCAAAAGGACATCACGTGATTTATAAAATACTCTAACGAGGCACATTCATATTATTCTTATAATCATGAGTCTGAATCAGAAAATGTAAATTTCTCTTATGAATAATTAAATGAATATTTTACTATGATGGAAAATAAGTGTGGATCTATGAAAAATAAAAACAAATCTCTTAAAAATACCAATAATGATATGTTAATTGAAAAATAGGACGTAAATAAACAAATTTCAGCTTTAAAAACTAAGCTAAAAAATACTTCAACATCTTTCATTGAACGTGGAAATAAGATGAAAAATTTGAAAAAAGAAGTTCAAGATTTCAAATATATTGAATGTTTTTGAAAAAAAAGGTGAAAATTATTTAAATAAAATCTATAGAAACAAAAAATCTCATAAAAATATATTTGTAATAATAATCCATGGTGATAATCCAAAATTTTATAAAAATTATTTTTTACCTGTTTCAAAGATTAAGAATCTCTCTAAATTTACTTGTTTTCATTATGGATAATTTGAGAATTATACCCAAAAAAATTAGTTTGAAAACCCTAAATATTTTGGATACAAAAAATTTCACGACCCACCTTCTTCAAGATGATGGAAGGGATAACAAGATGTCGAGACATTCCTTCCTCAAGATGAAGGAGAGATAATGACCATTGAGTCCCACCTCCAATAGGCCCCAGGGTGGTGACCAACACCAAGGGTATTGAAATATCACAAAAATGGGAGGCATTGCCCTTTTTATAGTAACCAAGATTAAGAGATAGGATGCATCAACCTCAAACAACTCCAAGACACATATATATGTAAGGAAACCAAAATCCATCCCACATGCTTGTTTAAAGTTAAACTACTAGAAATATAAGGAAAACTCCAAATTAAGTACCAAAATAAAACTAAGTTGTGACACAACAACCATCCCCAATGTTTGAGATAGTAAGTTCTAGCACAGTCTGCATAATCTCCCTGGAAACTTGAAAAAAGTTTTATATACTTAGGGTGAGAAAACAAGTATACTCAGTAGGGAAAACCAAATTCACTCGTGTACAAGTGGGAGAAGGATAAAAATGCCCATGTGAGAAAACTGCAGAATCTCAAAATCACTTAACATGGTATAATATCCCCCCAATCTCACCAAGGCATGCTCTCTAAATAATTAAAGTCAAGTAAAGTAAAGTAGTAAGCACATCGACATTTGGGTACTCCGCACCACTTCCCACTAGTTAACTGTTCATCCCTAATGGAAAACATCCTAACACTACCATGCTCTTCCACAAGCCCCACTGTCACAACTTTCCCATACACACCCGGGCCACATACCACATCACATATCTCCCACAAACACTTAGTCCAGAAACCATAACTCTGTCCTGAAGATACCTAGTAATCACCACAAAACTCATCCCGAAGACACCTGTAAGTACACCTCACCCACAAACACTTGGTCCTCACAACCACACCACAACCTGCCAGAAGATTCTAGGGATGTAAATTCCTAGAAGAGGGTGTAGAGAAGATCCAATAACCAGTCATCCATCCTCCCACTAGGATGTTGCGAAAGGACACCCTCCCCCATAACAATGGGGGTGTTTTGCACGTAGTTCTCAACATGGGTGGGGTGCGTATAGAAATCACAAGGAACTACATGTATATATATAGGTACCAAACACTCAGCCTAACCTATGGGTTTTCATAACAACAACCAGCCCACACAAAACTTCCTTTTCTTCCACATCTAAATGTATGTACCACCATGAATGTCAGTTACTTCCATAATTAACATTTAATCACTTTGACTCTATTAAAAATTTACTAGTTATTTCATCCCTACCCAAGAAACTATCAAGTGTAACACCAAACACTATTCTCATAAAGCAAGGATCCATAAATAACACAACATAACAAAACAAAAAACCGAACAACCCAATTCACTTTTCCCCTCCATTCAACACCCCTTTGAGGCATAATAGAACCCTGATCCCAAGAACACGAGGTGAAACCTTTGATACTGCCAACATCATTCTTCAAATCTATGCCACATTGTACTTCCTCTAAATAATAAAAAACCCCCAACATACCTCATTATTACCACACTTGATAGCCCTTCTATACCACAACACCGCACAAAGCACACCCATAAACATGAACATGACACAACCCTTTCCTTTATCCCCACTGCCCAACCACTTCCAGGATGCAGCCCCACTACATAACAAGTTCATCCATTCCACAAATTACCCATCCCTTAACATGAGATACAATTATACCTCTGGTACCACACCATACTCAAAACCACACTCCTAGCCATAGCTCCACCCAAACAGCATAGACATAAGGCTGAATAGAACCACACACAGCACGAAGGCACACCAACAAGTCAAGGTTTATTCAGATTTAGCAGCACTCATTCTTTAATGTCACTTGATAAAATAGGGGTTATCATAGAACAAGTTCGATATGGGGGAATCCATTTATTTAACTGAATATATATGATTAATCAGATTCCAATTCTTATAGCAGTGATTCAAAAATCATACTGGTATGAAAATAGATACAACCAACGACCATGATTTTTAGAAGAATATAACCCTTATAATTAACAAAATGGATAAATGATAACAAATAAACAAGGCGATCATCATCATCATAATCCCAGCCCCTCATTTATTAATTCTTATTATCTTCTTTAAATATGGGTCCAACCATCTTCACAAGGGTAAATGAGTACACCCACCCCGCACGATACATAATTAAAAGAGAGACGAAGGGATCCCTACCTGGAACAACCATCGATCCACAATTCTTTCTTACATCAAAAAAATGGGGCCACGCAAGTATCATGAAAGACTCTAAGGAAAAACTGAAAAAACTACTACAGCACAGGTGCATGAATCCTCAGTGAAGAAAGGTTCTCGGTGCACCAAGAGAAAGTAGAAGGGTTCAAAGGAAGATAGGATTTTTTCTTTGGAAAGGCCAGATCCTAAATCTACAGGGTAACTATTTTAAAGGCCATTAAAGTTAAATCAAGATCAAGACCATGTAGTTTGGGGGTCAATAGAAGCCTCAGGTTTTTAGGAGATAAATAACATTTATAATGGCCTAAAAAATCATTAAATATGGCATTTAACTCATTTAACGTCAAAGGAAATGTCAAAGGGGAGAACTTGAAAAATTGGGGAAATTGGAAATGACTCACAAATGGTTGATTCACCGACACTAGTCGCTGATAGTGAGTCACCGACGCCTGGCTCACCGACTGGAAAACTAGAAATACAGAAAACTCTTGAAATGAGCCACCATTGCCTCCAAGAATGCCCCCAAACACTAGATTTTGACAATGTAATGTACTGTGAAGGTCAATTCCATTACATTAAATACCTTTAAAACTATTCTTGACCTTGATAATTTAAAACTAAACCTACAAGAAATAGAGGTCTGAATAACCACCTCGTAAGATACCTCTGAAGGATAAATTGACCTGTGTTGTTCTAAAGATGGAGTGAAACATAAAATAACACCTCCTCCCATACCCCACACAAGCACCAACTTTCTGGACACATTAATAAAGGAATTCATTCCACCATGTCAAGATACTATCCTCTCTGTCTGGCACTGATTCTCCCACACAGGTTTAATCGCATATCAATTAATGCGTCTCAATTAGGAATCAAACCTCCCCCTTTTCACATTTTAGGACTTTGTCACACATTAAAGTACAAGGAAACAACTCATCTCATAGAAAAAAAGTTTCAATCACTATATCACAAAGATAAAAACTCAAAATAACTTTGGGTACTAGGCACGCATCTACGTCTCCCTCTCTCAACTACTCTCCTTCAGGCTACCTTGCCTCCACAACACGTAAACCAAAGGAATTGTCCATCCATGTAGAACCTTCTCCCAAAGATCTTGGATCTCTACTAGCCTCTCCATGAACATTGTTTCATCCCCAATATCCAACTCTCCCCAATTAATGACATGGGAGTCGTTGTGAAGATACTGACAAATCTTGGATACATGAAAGACATCGTGGATCTTTCTCAGCTGTGGTGGAAATACCAACCGGTATACATCCTAAACAACTCATCCCAACACCTCAAAAGGTATAATAAACTTGGGATAAATCTTACTCCTTATGTCAAACTTCTACTTCCCACATCAAAGAGAAACCTTCAAGAACACTTGGTCCCCAACCTTAAAATCCAAGGGCCTTCTCTTGCGATTGGAATATGAATTTTGTCGGTCATGTGCTGCCTTAATCATCTCATGGACAAGATGCACCTTCTCTGTCATACTTTGCACCATGTTCAGACCAAGAATAGCTACCTCCCCAACTTCTGTCCAGCACAAAGTTGAATGACACGGTCTTCCATATAAAGCTTCAAATGGAGTCATGTCAATGGAAGAGTGATATCTATTACTATAAGAAAACTCTACCAATGTAAAATTTCTCACCCAAGACCCAATAATGTTCATAAAACATTCCCTCAACATTTCCTTCAACATTTGAATGGTCCTCTCTATTTTCCCATCTGTATGAGGGTGGAAATAATTGTTGAGGTGTAACTGTGTTCCAAAGTCATGCTGAAATCCCCTCTATAATCGTGACGTAAAATGTGTATCCTAATCTGAGATGATGGATCTTGGAACTCCATGCAGTTGTACCACCCCTTCCACATACCTCTGTACTAAGGTATACACTATTCTTGACTCCTTAACCGCTAAAAAGTGAGCTTATTTTGTCAACCGATCCACTACTACCTAGATTGCATCGCACCCTCCCTGAGCCCTTAGTAAATGTGTGATGAAATCCATTGAGATATCATGACACTTCCACTTGGGGACATCTAAGGGATGAAACTGTCCATCAAGAACCATATGCTCAACCTTCACTTAATGTCACACTAACCACTTTTCCACAAACTCCACCACTTCTCACCTCATCTCAGGCCACCAAAACTATTCCCTCAAGACACGATACATCTTGGAAACTTTTGGGAGTACCACTAGGGGAGATCTATGAAACTCATGGAGAAATCCCTTGAACATATCCACAAGAACAAATAGCTTCCCATGAAATATCATCTGATTCTGACCACCCTCTGATAATCCCTCCAGAGCATCACCCTAGTAGTGATCAGGAATTACCTCTACCACTAAGTCTCCCCACTAAGACTCCTCCACCTACGGCCTCAAAGATGACTGCACCACCATCTGAAACAAACAACCTCTTCCATCGTCCATTCCTATATCTAATTGTAAGGAATTCATATCCTCCATTTCTCTTCAATCATCTGAAGATTCCTAAACCACTTCCTTCTATGAAATCCTTCTCAAATCATTGGACACATCATTCTTATTTCCTAAGGTGTAGGAAATCTCAAAATCATAATCCTAGAGAAACTCCATCCACCTCTGCTACTGAAAGTTTATATCGCACTGGAAAAATATGTACCTACAACTCTTGTGATCTATGAACACCACAAATTTCTCCCCAATGAGTTAATGACACCGCAACTTTTTCTTGAACATAACTGCTGCTAACTCCAAATCATGGGTGGTACAATTACATTTATGGGGATGTAACTGCCAAGACCCATAGGAAATCACTCTACATTGGTACATCAGCACAGATCCCAAGCCCAGATAGGAAGCATCGTAAAACACCTCAAACATCACCTCTTCCTCTAGAAACCTAAGAACAAGGGCACTGACCAACTTCCCTTTCAGATAGTTGAACACTACCTATCACTGATCACTACACACAAAATCTTGGCCTTTTCTAGACAGATCCATCAATGGAGCTAATACTCGAGAGAAATCAGGTACAAATCTCTGGTAGTATCCTACCAGATTGAGAAAACTACAAACCTCTACCACATTCTTGGGTGCTGCCCAAGAAATGACTACCTATACCTTCAATGAGTCCACTACTACACCCTTTTGAGACACCATATGTTCAAGTAATTATACTTCCCATGTCCAAAAATTTCACTTGGATAGATTTTTGTAGAGCTAGTGGTGTCAAAGGACCTCTGGGAAAGTCCTGATATGCTTGGTATACTCCTCCTCTAACTTGGAGTAGATCAGGATTTCATCATTGAATGCGACAATGAACTAGTGCAAGAACTCATGAAATATGGAGTTCATAAGCCCCATTAACATGAATAGTGTGTTTGTAACACCCAACGGAATAACTAGAAACTCAAAGTCCCCATACCTGCACCTGAAAGCAGTATTTAGGATATCATCCCCCTTCACCATCAATTGGTAATATCCTGACCACATATAGATCTTAGAGAACCAACTTGATCCCCTTAGTTAGTTTAAAAGAACATATATCCTTAGGATAGAGTAACGGTTCTGGATTGTTACCTGATTTAACCTCTGGTAGTCTATACATAGCCTCATACCACCATTTTTCTTCTTCACAAACAAGACCAGAGCACCCCATGGTGACACACTCAGCCAGATAAAGACCTTCTTTATTAGATCATCAATTTGGATCCACAAGTCCTGCAACTCAGAAGGTTCTATCCTATAAGGAGACATGGAAAACCTACTAGCACTAGGTTGCAGTCTATCCCAAACTCAATGTCACATCAAGGGGGTAGAGTCAAAACCTCCTTAGGGAAAACATCCAAAAATTCCATAACAACTCTCGAGACCTCCACTGTATCAGCACCCACTGATTCTACTAACATCTTGGACAACATGGAAAGGAATGGCACAACACACCAACTACCCATCTGACAACTCTGATCACCAACAAAATCTACATGTTGGCAACCCATGTCTGAAAACATAACTCTTATATGAAATCAGTCGATGACACCATGCATATATTATAACAATTTTATGCCAAGGATAATATTGTATAGCTACATCTATATAATAAAGATATCCACACTATATTTATGTGGCCCCAACATCAGTCTACATCCTCAGCAAACATCAAACAAGTCGATCTGGCCTCAACTGGTGTACTCAACACCAAGGGCATGGAAAGTCTCTCTATATTCATTCCCAGAGAATGGTCTAGAGCGGGTGTAACAGAGGATGGAAATGCTCCCAAATCAAAAAAATCACAAGAAAGAGTACCAAAAACACTAATCTTACCTCATATAGTCTCTAGTCCCACTAGAACTGCTGCCTCTACAATGCGAAACTGACCACGCCCAACTTCTCTACCCTATGTTGTTGGTTACCTCCCCAACCACACCTGGGTCGTGTTCCCTTAATCAAAACATTAACTTTCCCTTAAATCACTTTTCTTCTTCTTTTTCACCCTTCAACATATCCTTTTAAATTCTTAATGAAAAACTTATACTGAAAATACTTATACATAATCCTTGAATTCCAAAACATATACCCTTCAATAGTTCAACTTAATTTTTAACCCATTAATCAGGCTTTATTGTTTTATTCATTCCAATAATATGATATGTGAATCATGTATTAAAATTCCTCAACCTTAATCTAATCATATTTCTTCTGTTTAAGTTAATCAAGATGGTAAGATCATCCCATGCCTTTCACATTTAGTTTGTAGTCTCATTATCCTCATTTTTATAACCAATACTTGTACCACCTTCCTGATTCTCTTCATGAGATTTCCAATTATGACATATAATTCCCATGCTTTCCATATATAAAACATTCATTTTTAACTATGTTCTATCTAGTTTCTTCTATTGACTGATGCTAGAAATAAAAGTTTGATAAATACTTATCATAGATGAAAAACACATTATTAAGGGAAATTACTTATAATATTTCAACCTATGATATATTATGTTTAGTCCTAGGTTATCCATGATCATTATCAAAATTATAGGATTGTAAAATATACTTAGACTTATTCTTAGGGACATCCCTAGACATATCCTTAGAAATATCTCAAGGGATATCACTAAATTTTGTCTCAGCCCAATTTCCAAAGGTTAACTAAAACTTCTCTCTGATTCCAACTCTAACGACCCAAGGTTGATGTACATGGACATTAAATTACTTTTATAGAATAATTAATACATTACAAAAACATATTCCCAAAGACTATATTAGTTTAGTGCCTCTGGAAACTTAGAACATAAACATATAGTCTAGTGAAAGATCTTAAATGTTTCCAACAAATATCTTCCACTTTAGTACTCCTATCAAAAACCTTTATTTATAACATAGGAAAAAGAAAATATAAAAAAGAGTGAGCACAAATACTCAGTAAGGGTAAAAAACAAAGATATAAATCATATCATAATCATAATACATAAGAACATAACCCTTGAAAATTGTATCCTGCATATTAAAGATCATGATATCATGTCACGGAATAAATCAAAATAGTTCCTAAAGAATAAATAAAAATATTCCCAAAGGGAAAAAATATGGAATTTGTGGAAAACACATAAGAATAGAAAATAATTCATATTAGTTGAGGCTCATTATCAAAACCATCATAGAGGATAAAGTCCATTACTGAACTGAGTTCACTCCTTATTCCAACCTTATATTATTGAACCTAGTTTACTTCCCGTTCCAGACATGTATTACTAAACTGAGATCTTTTACAATTATAGCCTTATATATCACATGAGATATAAATATTTACCCAATGAATTGGAGGGAGATATAGGTTCCACCCATCACATAAAGAAAACCATGCATATGTGTTCTATAATAATATAAAACATATCATAACCCATAGAATAAAATGGGTTTCTTAAAAATCATTCCATCATAAAATAATCCATGGAAAATGAATGGATTTGATAAAAATAATTCTATAATAAACATAATAAACCATAGGAATAATAAGGATTTTATAATTTAAACATATCCCTATTAAATAATTTCATCTTATATGGAAAATAATTTTGATAGAACACTTAAAATTAATTATTCAGGAAAACATCATTTCTTCATCAAAAAAATATTTCTTTCCTTAAAATGATGTGAAACTTTAAAAGAAAACATTTTATTCAAATATAACCATGTAATCTTGTAAGGTATGCTTCAAGGAAATAAATCGGTGTAAAAGTGTAAAAATACTTTCATTCCGTATAAGTTAAAATAATACATTCTTCTTGTACTTTTCTAGATAATTCAAAAATTACCTTGTATCGAAAAGGAAAAATATTCCTTTCATACCATCTAGTAAAAACTAATAAATGGGAAAAATTTAATTTAAAAAATATTATAAGAATAGAAATAATATTTTTGGAATACATAATTAGGAAATTTGTACATGAATGATAAATATATCCTAGTAAATACTTACATATAAACAATCTCGAATAATAATGAGATTGTGGAATTATTCTTTACCTTAGGTCTAATATCCTTTGTATGTATCTGAACCTCCTACATAATGATTTAAATGAGTTCATTGACTTATTCCTGAATCGTATTCATTTTTATTATATCATATATGATCATATTATTATCCTTTTGTTAATAACATTTCATTATTACTCGTTATTTGGGTATTAACAGCTTCATTTTCTTATGCATGTTTTATCGAATATGTTCAGGTTCTATTTCTTAGGTTATAGTTATATCATTTAAAAAATGATATTAATATAACATGTATAATATTTATTCATTCTATACATTTATATAATCATTATTTAATGGATATCTTGTATAATGAATCGCATCGCATCGTGGAGATGGTAGGTCATATGTACGCACGAACGACGATATCATTCCCATAATTTTGAAATAGTAAGGAAGTGGATGGTATATATTTCTTTCCAAAATAAATATAAAGTTGTAATAATTATATATAGTTATTATTTCCATCATTATACCCATCCAAGTAAGGTGGTGGTGAAAAACATATTACACCACGACGTGGAGACGGTAAGTCATATGTACGCACACGTGCTGATTTCATTTTTTGTAAGATGGATAGAAGGTGGAATATGGTTGTTTCATGATCATAATAAAATCTAAGTTTATAAGTGATACTATAGTTATTTATTTATAATGGAAACAACTCATGAATAGTAATGAGAATAAGAAATAAGTTTTAAAGAATCGATAGAAAATATTACCTCTTCTTCGACAAGCTCCCTCTAAATGTCCCCTTAAAGGCACTGGAGTTGGTCTTTTGAGAAGACCAACACCTCTAGAATGTAACTAGTGAATTTTATAAGTTAAACGGTTAGGTTATATATAATTTTTATGGATAAAGGTGAATTTAATAAGTGAGGTAGGAGGTTCCCTTTTATAATTGAGGTGAGGGGCACTTTTGGAATATCCAAAAATATTAAATTATAATAAAATCAAACCACATAAAAAAAACCTTAAAAATGTAACATTTTATAATAATAGATGATATTAGGTTGTAATATAATCAACCAATAAATTTTATACATGTTTTTATGTCAATTTAAACCTTATCATTTATATTAACCCTTAGCTATTCTATTTTAATTTTCACTAAGGTAACAAATTATTCAATATTAAAATAGTGTATTTTTTACTTATTTAATGTCAATTAGACTATAAATGAACAATTTATAACATTTTAGAGTATATAATGATTATTTTATATTTTTAAAAATGTATTATGATTTTCAAATAATTTAATAAAATATTATTTTGATAAACAATCAATAGTGTCAATTTTGACACTATTCAATTCATTGATTTTTAAAAGTATGAAGATAACAATTTAACTTAGAAAAAATATGTTATAATCTCTAAAATATGTCAATTTAATCTATAAAATTAGTTAGATATATAAATTTTCCCAAACTATATTTATTTTAATATTTTTAATAACATTTATTAAATATTTTCATTAATAAATTAATTACTACATCAGTTTTGTATAATTATTTACTATACCTATTTTTTGAATAAAAATTAAAATTAAAATACTATGATGAATCCAAATACTATATATTTCATAATAATACTTATATTCAATTACAATTTCTGTAAAATCCAACATTAAAAATGTTAAATTTATTAAAACGTGAATGTGACAACTTTAACATCACTTTGAAAAAAATATTATAAGTGTCATAATCTTTTCCATGTGGCTTCAAATGGTCAATAATTATACCCTTGTAAGATTATAGTCGATATATAATTGAAAATCAAGACTTGGTCAAGTTTTTTGGTCTTTTAATGGTTATTATCATTTTATTTTAAATTATTTATTGTTTTTGATCAATTAAATAATTTATGCATCATCATTGTATAAACCTTTAAGATAATTATTTATATCCTAAAAATTACAAATAAATTACCATGATAAATAAATACATTTTAAATTAAAAAAACTATCCCATAAAATTATTTGGGTGTTACAGATATAGGTGTTAAAATTCTATTTGGAACCTTTTCCTTCAAAAAGAATATTTTAAAAGATTTAGAACCTGAGTGGAAGGTTCTATGCAATTTTTTTTACAATGGGATATCCTGGAGAGATAGTGCGATGGAGAAGGTAATATTTCAGGACAAGTTCTTATTGTATGTTCTAATTAACAATTTGAATCTCAATATGATAAGGTACATGATGCACTTTATGTAACACTGTTGAAAAGGAAAGGGAAATATGAACTATTTTCCTTATTACAGACTAATATTCCTAGTTTTGAAAAGGAAGGAACATGATTTTAATGAGAACGATGCGGTGAAATTTTATAAAAGTAACAATCTATCTGTGGTTCTTTTAAAGACCATAAGATGATTTTGAGACTCTATTTCAAATTCTCTAAAACTTATTTGTCAAGAAGGTTTGTCTTAGAGGGATATATCCTAAATCTCACCACCTAGGGATAGAGCACCTTCTAATATGGTGTCTTATAGGGATGTTTAGGATACAATGGCTGTCATATCCAAGTCTTTAGTGCCAGTTATCAGTCCTAATGTGGTGAAGCTGGTTCAGAGTTAGTAAACAAAAGATTTTCGTAGTCAAGATTTTTTTACTGCTAAATATGATGATATTAGTCAATATTTGGAGGTATTTATTGAGACAATGGTTTTAGATTCTGAAGATAGGCTAGTAGAGAATGTGACTATGGATTATAATGCTCAAGGAAGATCTGATGGTGAGGTTAAATCTCAGAAAATAGATCCAATTATTACTAGATCACTTATTGGTGGAGATAGGGTTGTTTATGTGGATATAGAGAATTTTTAACACTCTCATACACCACCTAAACCATCACCACCACAAGTTGTGCATGAGGAAGCACCCTCAGTTACTAAGATCTCAAATAGTTCAGAAATGAAATATTTTTCTAATGATTTAATTGTTGATTTTGATAAACTAAAGGGAGATCGTAATGAGTTAAAACCCTTTAAGGATGAGTTCAAATAACTCAAGGATTCCTCTATTTCAAAGTTTGATTTTGAAAAGTTGGTTGGGTTATTGACTACCCAAATAGAGTTGATAAGAAATTTTTAATCAGACCCTCTTATGTAGTAATCTATTGTTGGTGTGTATTATAAAGATATTGAAGAGATTAATGATATTATAAGGTATTTTGAAGATGGATGTCCTACCAAATAATAATTAATGAGATTGGGGAAATTTTTATATCTCAGAGAGATATGTTTTAAAATATTTCAGTGATGTAATCAGGTATGTCTCATGAAGTCCTTGATGAGATTACGTTTTTTAAGAAATATATGAAGTAAATCCTAAAAAATTATGAATTTTTTTATTAAGATGATATAATTCCTTAATAAGTTTCATCTGTATACATCCACCACCTCATAACCTTTAGTTGCTCCTGATTTTCAGAGTGGAGTTGATCAGATTATATCAAAATTGAATTCTGGGTCTTCTCAACTCTAGTGTATTCAATGTGATCAGATTACATAGGTTATTTTGAAATAATTGAAGAAATATCCTTTTAGAGAGTTATAAGATACTAAATATATGGTATCCCACCTTTTTATTACATAAACTTCCCATTACATAGAACAAAACACTAGATCTTTTAAAGTTTGGTTTCTTAGAAATCAGGAAAATTATACATGAAAACATAAAACATTATTATAATCTACATGAAAGGATTATTTATGGGTTCAACCTAAGTTACTTTTATAGAATATAATATCCTAGGGACATACATCAAAGGAAATGGGTGATCATGAGCCCAGTAAAGGAATAAGAAAGGGAGACATTTAGCATGTGATCAAGAGGCATATCAACAAAAACATGAGGTATGACAATATAACAAGATCAATAGAACATGAGGAATATCTTAATAAAAAACATGAATCATAACATGGAAATGTGGATATAACATTTAAATGATACATTCATAAATATATCATAAAGGTGTCATAAATCAAAATTACCAAGGTTATTCACTAAGGTATCATAAAACGTATCATCTCTAAAGATTGAATTATTTACCCAATGCAATGGAATGATATTAGGGATCACCATTAATATGTTTTAATTAATTTTATTCACGTATATCATAATAAATAATTTCATTAATAACTCGTGGAGAATAAATAATAGGTTTCTTATCAAAATCATGGTGTACAAAAGTGCTTAATGAAATGATCAATACATTATTATTAACCCACAACAAGGGAATGTAATTTTAATATATGTAAATCCAAGAATCAATAATCATTTTACTTATAGGTTAATTTCCATGTAAAATTAATAGGTCTGGGTATTCACAAAATAAAATAAATTATAATTTCTCAAGTAAAATAGAGAAATAAATTAAGCAGCATGATGAGTATAAAACATGGATTAAAGAAATGGAAAATGAGAGGGGTAAAGGGACTCCCATTAATAAAATACTATTATTACCGAAATTGGATAATATAAAGTATAAAAAAATAATTATTTTGGAAAATATAAGATATACCACAAAAAGTGGGATTTGAATGGAAAAGAGAAGTGGAGATTTCTCATACCTTGAAGAGTTGTTCCAAAATCTTGATGATTGGAACCTTGGGGGCTTGAGGACACCTTAGGGGGTAACTTCGGAGAAAAAATCACTATAACTTCATGGAGGATGGATTTTAAGTGAAGGGGGTGGTGAAATAGGTGGATATTTATAACAAAAGTAGAGGAATTGTTTAATAATTTCCAAATATAGGTCTTTGAAATCTAGGCCGTGGAAAATGAAAAAATATTGAGTTACCCATGCTTTTTTGTCATGGTTTTGAATATTTGAGCCAAATTTATTATATTTTTATACACTAGAACCTAAAATAATTTTTAATACTTCTTTTGGGATGGAAAAGTAATTTTTTCACAATGTAATGTTTTTTAAATCAAATTTTCCATTTTAGAATTTGGAAAGTCACTTATAGGTTTGGAAATTGATTAAAATATATTAAAATGATTTATATTAATATAATAACATATTTTAGGTCATGCATTGAGTTTATTAATTATTACATCGTTGTGACATAAATATTACGTCATAAAACATACCAAAAACCCAAAACTATATTTTTAATATTCAGGAAAAAATAGAGTATTTTATAAAATTGTCATAAATTCACCCTAACCTAATTTTAACATGATAATTTGAAATATAATTTTTATTTTATCATAATATTTTTTAAATATGATAATTTTAACTTTTAAAAATTAAAAAAATCATTATTTATTGAAAAATAATAGTTTTTAAGGCATGGCCAAATTTCTAACACTTATAAAAATTTCCCAGGACATTATAAAATTATTTAATCATTTATATTTAAAAAATTTATAAAAATAATAATATTTCATTAAAATAAATATTATTCAAAATACATTATTTTATTATAAAAATGAATATCTTTTCTAAAAAATACAATTATGTTTTATTTATGTCTATAAATCAATTTTTAAAATTCATCGCAATTAAACATATATTTTATTAAGAAAAAATATTCTTAAAATGGAATTGGTGGGAAAAAATAATTTATACAAGATGAGTTACTCTTTATTTAACTAAGTCCTGGACATGTATCACCTTATTACACTCGTGTATGATCTAAGAGTAAGGTGTGCAATGGTGGTAGTTCCATGGGGTGGCTTAACTAACATCGACTGAGTGGTAATCTCCACTAACTTGAACATCTCCTATAGGCAATTTCATTCAAGCTTCACTTGTTGAAGCATAGCTTGGGCTTAGTCAAGGGTGAACCTTAGTGATGCAACCACCCTCTTAAGTTCTGAAAACTGGGCTTCAAAAATCATGACTCTATTGGTTGATGACATCATTCTCCTTTCAACATAAATTATCCTTCATCATTACTACTTATAAACACTAATTATAATGGTAAAACTATCACTAATGGGTATAGTTCCCAATACTCAAATTGGCCAATGGTTATATTGACCAACGGTCATATAACGGTCAAAATCCAATGGTCACATTTCTCTTTATACCGTATAAATACCACTTCATTTTTCACTTGATATTCTCTAAAATTCTTCCCAGTGTTGTATATTTTCATTTTCTAAGATGTTGATAGGTTTAATAATATTTGGATTCATTTCTGCAGTGTTTATTATGGGGGTGATGATTCTAATGGATTAGGGTGATCCATATTTTCCCATTTTAGATTTTCTATTTTATATTTTTGTCCAGTTATAATGTTTGGAATTTTAATTGGTTTCATAAGTGTATAATTTAATGATCATTATTAATTAGATAAGTTTTTTTTGTTCCTCTATATTTTGTATGTGTATATATAATAAAATATAATACAAATTTTCTCAAGAAACAAATATCATTTAAAAATCCAAGGCCATTATATTCTTCCCCCCTTTAGAAATTTCATCCTTGAAATTTCAAATCATACTCTTAGATGAGAATAGTTTAGGGTACTTTTGTTTCATTGATTCCTCTAGATCTCATGTTTCCTCTCCATACTTATGGATCCTCCACAACACTTTGAAAGGGTGGGTAGTCTTATTATGTATAACTTTGTCTCCATGATCCAAGATCTCCATAGTAATATCCTCATAAGAGAGTTCATATTCCATTTGTAACACCACTGGATTTAGTACATGTGAGGAATCAGGTATGTACTATCTCAACAGAGATACATTCAATATATCATAAACTTGAGCCATATTTGGTTGAAGTTCTCACTGATAGGCCACTAATCTTATGAGATCAAGGATTTCAAATAGGACAATGTACCTAGGTTTAAGCTTCCCTTTCTTTCCAAATCACATGACTCTCTTCCATGGTCATATTCAAAGGAAAACTTTATCTCCAACATCAAACTCAAAGTCTCTTTGATGATTTTCAGCATATCTCTTCTACCAACTCTGAGCATCTTTTATATATTTTAGATATCATGAACCTTTTCTATAATCTCTTACACAAGATCAGGCCCAAGTATCTTTCTCTCACTAACTTCATCCAAAAAAAGTATGAGTTTTACATCACTTCCCATATAGAGATTCATAGGGTTCCATTTTGAATACTTGAGTAGAAGTTGTTGTTGTATGAGAACTCAACTTATGAGAGGTGTTTATCCCATACACCTTTAAATCTCATTGATCATATTCTATGCATGTCTTCAAGTTTTTGAATAGTCTTTTCATATTGGACATCAGTTTGGGGATGATGGTCTGTATTGAAATTTAATTCAACATTCAGATCATGTTGAAGACTTCTCCAGAATTTAGATGTGAAACTTGGATCACAATAAGAATGATTGGAAGTAGTACCCCATGCAGGCTAACCACTTCCTTTATGTATATCTTGGAAATTTCATCAAGATAGAAATCTTCATAAATAGTGATTAAATGGTTAGTATTAGTGATTAGATAAACTATAACTCATATCACATTATTTCCTTTGGATATTCTTAGGAGACCAGTGACGAAGTCTATAGTGGTATTGTCCCACTTCCATGTTGTTATGGGTAGTGGTTGCAATACACCTTTCGGATGTTTTAGTTCTACCGTCACTTTTTGACATACCAAGAAACTTGTAGTGTAGTCAGCAATACCCCTTTTCATATTATCCATCTAATAATGATAATGTGGGTCCTAATACATTTTAGTGCTTCCATGAGTTATAGATAATGTATAGATATGAGCTTCATCCATCCGCTCCTTCTTTATAACTGGGATAGATGGGACACATATCCTTGCATGCAATTTTAGTACATTTTCTTGATCAATATTGAACTTAGGAAACTTCCCATTCTTCACAACCTCTATCCTCTTTTGTATCAAAGGATCTTCTCTTTGGGATCTCTTAATATTCTATAATAATAATGGTTGAGAAATAATTTAGCATATGATGGATGATGTCCCTTCCCTCATGATTCCCATATCCAAGCTTACTAATTCCTTGATCAATGGATATCCTTGAATCCTCATAATTTCCAATACAATAGGTTCTTTCCTATTTAATGCATCAACAACTTTTTTTTCTCTTCTATTGTGATAATGAATTGAATAGTCATAGTCTTTAAGAATCTCTAACCATATCCTTTATCACATGTTGAATTCCTTTTGCATGAATATATAATTAAAACTCTGATGGTATATGTATATATCACATTTCTTCCCATAAATATGGTTCCTCTATATATTTAGATAAAAAATGAATGCAACTAACTCCAGTTCATGTGAAGGATAATTCTTCTCATGGGAATTTAACTATCAAGATGTATAAGCGATCACCTTTTCATTTTTCATGAGGATTCACCCAAGGGATTTCAGAGATACATCACTATAAATAAAAAATACTTATCTAATACTAGGGATAGCTAAAATAGATGTAGTAACCAATATCTTCTTCAGTTCTTGGATACTTTCTACACACCCCTTTCTCTAGATTAACTTGGATCCTCTTCAAGTTTACATGGTTAGTGGGTTAGAAATTCATGAAATGTTTTTTGAAAACCTCCTATAATATCATTTTAAACTAATTAAACTATGAATATCAATTATTATTGTAATATTAGGCCACTCCTCTATGAACTTTGTCTATGTAGGGTTAACTAAGATTTATTCATTGGTTACAATTCACCCCAAGAATGAAACTTTTTGTGACTAGAATTCGCATTTGTTGAACATTCCAAATAGATTCTCCTTCCTCAATGTTTTCAATATAACCCTTGGATGCTCCTCATTCTCCTTGTGACTTTTTTAATATATCATAATATCATCAATAAAAACAACCAAGAATTTATCAATGTAGTAATTAAAACTATATTCATCAAATCCATACATATTTCAGGAGCATTAGTCAAGCCAAAGGGTATAACAACAAACTCATAATTCCATTATCTTTTTTGAAAGGTAGTTTTTGGAATATATTATTTATTCACCCTCAAATAATGATACCCATATTAGAAGTGAATATTGTAGAATAATTGATCCCCATGATGCTAGTAAAATAAATCATCAATCCTCAAGAGTGGCTGTTTTTTCTTCATTGTGATCTCGTTAAGTTCTCTATAATCAATTCATAGTCACATTGATCCATAATTATTCTTTACAAAGATAATAGGTTCTCCCTAAGGATACACACTTGGTTGGATAAATCACTCCTCCAAAATATCTTGAAATTGTTTCTTTAATTCATCTAACTCCACCTTTTCCATTCTATATAGGGTCTTCGATATCGGCCTGGATCCACGTATAAATTCAATATATAACTCTACCTCTATTTCGGAGGGAGGTCTAGGTAACTCTTCAAGAAATACATCAATGTATTACTAAATTATGTGGACATTTTCTATCCATATACTTTCATTTTCTTCTCCCTAGTCACCGATCATATCCATAAATAAGTCTATGGGAGGTGCTTATAGAAAATATCAAGCTGAGATATATATCCTTTTAAAATAACTATAGGTTGTCTATTCAATAATACTGAAAATCTCCATTCTCTTTTAGTTGATCTTAGCATTATAATTTTAGAGCTAGTCCATTCATAATATAATGTTGAACTCCACTATGGGAATGACTACTAGATTTTCGATGAGATTGTACTCTCCAAATTTAATACTATAGTTTCTATACACTATTGATTCTAGAATAATCCACCTAGGAGTATTGACTGATACTTCTACTTATATAATCATAGCGATTGATTATATATTCTTTTCAATCTTGTATGAAATAAAGGAATGAAAAGAACCAAAATCAAAAAAAGTACTTGCTAGATTTAAGAGCACAATAAGTGTACCTACTGCTACCTCATTTAAAGCCTCAATTTTAGATGTTTTGATAGAAAATTCTTGACCTTTATTCCTTGGACTATGATGAGTTTTATGGTGGTTTTCCTCCATTATATTCTGATTTGGACATTGATTGGAAAATTTCTCAATCCTTTCACACTTGAAGCATTTAACTTTAGGAAGGTCCTGGATAATATTATCTTTATTGTTAGTGTTGGTAATTTGAGGCTTCACCTTACCACAATAGTTTTCAGCTATATGCTCATCGCTTCCACATTTTTATTACTTTAAAATCCAAATAAATCAGTTCTTATAATGCTTCTTCCTTCATTTGTTGCACATGGGAAGTTTCACTTTCTTTACTCCTCTTTCGTGATTGAAGTTCTTCCATGAGTTTGGATCTATTTATCTTTAAATTTTATTCAACCTATGTGACCACTGGAAATCTCCAAACTCCAATTCAACCATCATAGCACTCTGAATTATCTCCTCATAGCTTTCATAGTCTAGATTTTCTAAATTCCTCCATAGATGGAGTCTCAATACACTAAATAATCTGTCAACTTTTCCCTTAGGATCCATAACAAAGCTATAGGTGTATCAAGAAAGTATTGTAAAGTTAATTTCATAGCTTCCCACTGATTCATTTTCCTTATAATTTGTTTCAAGTTATTCCTTATCCGTTTTTTTACATTGAATGGGGAAAGTATTTATTGAAAAGGATTCCCCTTAACTCTTCCTAGTCCATAGTCTCAATCTACCTTATTGGCTTCATGTTTTTAATAAGTATCCACCACAAATTAGTTTCTCCATATAAGTGGTATACTACTTGGGTGAATTTCTATATCTATGAATAGTGGAGTACAGAAAAGATCTCTTCTATAGAGGAAATCAATTATTTAGCAATCAATGGGTTGGTTGATCCAATAAAAGAAGGTGGTTATTGATGCATAAAGGATTCAATGGAAAGTTGTTCCCTTCAAGGTGAATCTTGACACTCAACTTGATTCAAGTTATTATTCATAACTCGATATAGTTGATTCATCATCCTTATGAAGTTTTCCATTCCGACATCTATCAAATGGTTTTTGGTGCATCATTTTTTGCACTCATCTTTTACACGGTCAATCCTATTTCCCACCATTTTTCTAAAAGAATAAAAACTTAGTGAGAAATGTGTTACTTTTAGGAATATTATAATTCTAATGGGATTTTAAGTCATAAAACATAATTATTAAATATTTTATTCTTTAATAACAAATACATTTTCTATATATCTTTCATAATGATTCAAAAAAATATTTTTATTAACCAAACATATCCCTCGAGAGTGTCAAACCGGGTGTGCATAAAGGCCTATTATTATGCACTACTTCCAAATCGATTCTATCTCAGTAAAGTGTTTTTGGGTTTTACCCTTAGGTATATCTATATCAGATCAACATCTACTTGTAGTATCCAGACAGGGATTTATTTTCGTAGAAACCACTTACATAATACTCATCAAAATACTATGATATTTTCCTATATTTAGACTTATGCCTAGGATTCATAATAAATTTGTCAATTCATAATTTCTAAAAATAAATAAATTGTCCTCTAATACTAGCTATGGCATCCTTCCTTTTTATTATATAAACTTTCAAATACATATTAAAAAGCACAGTCTCTTCTAAAGTTTAGTTTCTTACAAATCAGAAACATAATACATGAAAAAATAAAACATTATTCTAATCATTTCTAAATTCTTCTTAATGGGTTCACCCTAAGTTAATTTTACAAAATATCATATCCTAGGGACATATATCAAATAAAAGGGGTTAGTATGAGCCCAGTAAGGGAATAATCAAGGGATACATTTAGCATGTGATCATGAGCAATATCAAAAAGAACCTGAGCTATGAAAATATAACATGATCAGGAGAACATGAGGTGTGTCATAATAAAAAGAAGATGAATCCAAACATGGAAATATGGCTAAAACATTTAAATGATACATTCATAAGAATATTACCAAGGTGTCATAAATAAAAATTACAAAGGTTATTCTTCAAGATATTATAAAACATTTCATCTATGTAGATTAATTTCTTTACCCAAAGCATTCAACCACTATCAGGGTACACCCTTTTTGTGTCTTAATTAATGTGATCCATTTATATCAAAATAAATCATTTCATTAATAACCTATGTATAATAAATAATGGGTTTCCTATCAAAATCATGGTTTAAAAATGTGCTTAAATTTATAATCAACACATCATTCTTTGCCTGTGAAAAGGGAATGTGGGTTTCATATATGTAAATACTTGAATTAATAAATCGTTTTATGTCAAGGTGAATACTCATGTAAAAGTAATAGTCATGGGTATTCATAAAAGAAAATAAATTAGAATTTATCAAGAAAAAGAGAGATAAATTTCGCATCATTAGAGGTATAAAACATGGATTAAGGAAAGGGAAAATTGATGAACCTTTGTGGTTAAATTGTTTTAAACAAAGTTTTTGTATTTTTTGAAAACTAACTTTATTTGTTTAATAATGTTTTTTGTTTTCCAAGAATCAGACCCAATCCATAGTAATGTGGTTGTTTTCCAGACACAAGTTTCTAGACCCAGGTTTTCATATTCAGCTGCACCAGACACATAAGAACTTAGGAAGATGAAGTTGTTGATCAGATACTTTATCATATTTAGGTCCATCATCATGACATTGAAAATAATAGAATTCAAAATAGTTAGAGAAATAATGAATTTATTGAAGAGTTTTGAAAGAATAAAGTGAATTTGTGAGTTAGAAAGTTTTTATACTTTCTAAAACAAAATCATATGATGCTTTGTTGATCAAGAAGTTCTCAAAAATCATGAATACTTTCATGATAAAAGATTTTGAAGAAATTATAGAGATGTTTGAAGAATTTTGGGGTTGAAAATGTGACTTCTATCGTAATGGTGAATACATCCTAATGAGCTGATAAAGGGAAAGATCTTGCTCGGCTTGTGGAAGAAACAAAACGTAATGGGAAAATCATACTAATATTTTTTTACGTAGTTTTTCAAACTCATATTTTTATACTTAGAATTTCATACACATATTTTTTTACATATATTTTCATGCTCAGATTTTTGTGTTCAGATTTTTTTACACAAATTTTCTTACTGAGATTTTCGTACTAGGATTTTCATATTGAGAAAATTGTACTAAGATTTTTCATACTCATTTTTTAATTTTGGGATTTTCATACTGGGAAAATCATACTAGGATTTTCATCCTCATATTTTCATACTCAGGTTTTCATACTCAAATTTTTGAACATGAATTTTTATACTGGGAGAATCATACTAAGAAGAAATAGATTGTAATGAACTGAGAAAGAAAGAGATCGCAAGGAGCTGAGAAATAAATAGATCGTAATGAGCTGAGAAAGAAACAGATCATGATGAGCTGAGAAAGAAACAGATCATAATCAAGATGAAAATGAAACAGATCATAATGAGATAAAAAATAAATAGATCGTAATGAGATGAGAAAGGGAAATATCATAATGAGCTGAGAAAGAAATATATCATAATGATATTGTGAAAGAAACATATCGTAATGAGCTAAGAAAGGAATGATGAATTGAAGTGGTCAAATTTGGATTTCAATTTTGTGTAAATCTCAAATAAATATATGGAGGTTTGAATAATTCAACATTGAAGTTTTAAATGTGATATATTTTCATTGATTTTTAGATTTTAGGAAGTGGGGAATGTTTCCAAGATTACAGCCTTTGTTTCTTGAGTCTCTTATAAATACTTTCTTAGATTATTCATCCTTTTACAACTTTCACAAAATTACAAAAGGCAGAGCACTGGAAAACTCAAATTGAAAGTTCCCATATGATTGAATAAGAATTATATTGAGAATTCTAGGAGAGTTAGATTTTTTATATTGAGAGTTAGTTTATCGTATTCAGAGAATCAGATCTAGATTTATCATATTCAGATAATCGGATCCCATATTATTGTATTCAGAAAATCCAATCTAGCATTATCATATTCAAAAAATCAGTTCCATCATTATTGTACTCATAAAATCGAATCTAGCATTATCGTATATAGGAAATAGGATCCAAAATCATTTTTTGGAGAGAATTTCATCTAGCATCATTGTATTGAGAAAAATCGGATCCAGAATAATCAGATTGAGAACATCGGATCCAGCCAAATCGGACTGAGGATTCAGAATGAGTAATTATGGAACAGATTCAAAAAATTCTTTATTCTTTTTTTTGGATCATTTGTATTCTAAGAAAACATTGTAAATTTATGGGAGTTAGTATAATCATTCCTATCACAAGATTTAAGGTGTCTAATAGGAGTTGGCACAAGTTGTATTCACTTCTTCCTAATAGCGGATTTCTATGAACCCATGGGAGTGGCTATAGAAAGGGTGTAGGTTCTCACACTGAGGCCAAACCTTGTAAATCATGTGTGTTCTTTACTTGATTTCTTACTTTTTCATGTTTGAGTATTTACTAAAATTGGATAAGGAAATAAATATTAATAGGTTATAGGGGTTAATTTTCTAAATGTTTTGAAACTTATAAAAAGTAAACAATTGATTCAACCCTCCCCCCTCCCCCATCTCAGTTGTTATTCAATACTTTTGAACTTCAATTGGTATCAGATTGAAGGTTCCCTTATTGAATCCTTATCATGGATAATATCAATTAATTCAACAGTAGAGAAATTCCAACATTTGATGGAAAAAAATTATTATGAATAGAAAAATAGGATAATTCAATATCTCATATATCATATACTTGAAGTTGTTGATGGTGATACTATTGGTTTTTCACCTATTGATAAAGATTCTCTTAAGAAATTTTCTGATAAGAGAAATATAGAAGTATGTGGAAAGGCTGGAAATAAAATCCTTATATCATTATCAAATAATTTTTATCAGAAGTTGATGGGTCTCAAAACATCAAAAAGTATGTGGGATAAGCTAGAAAGTGTTTTCAAAGGGAATACAAAAGTTAAGAAAGAAAAGCTATAAATATGGCATTGTAAATTTAAATAAGTAATAATGAGAGATGAAGAAACAATTGATGAATACTTCACCATAGTAAATGAAATTTTTTGCAACATTCTAGGATTCAGAGATGTCTTAGAAGATTCTAAAATTGTAAAGAAACTTATGGGAAACTTTTCAATTAGGTTCGATTCTAAAATTTCTTATATAAAATATAAATATGATTTATCTCTTAATGAATTACACAACTTTCTTTTTGATTATGTAATGAGGAAATCTTCAATGTTTAGAAAGAATATGAAAGATGAAATAGATTTTGAAGCTATGAGAAAGTTGAAAATTCATAATGTTGAAGATGTTTATCCTTGTGACTTCGAAGATAAAGAGGATGATGAGTTGAATGAAAAAATCATGTCTCTTATATACAAGAACTATTCGAAGAGGAAGAGGAAAGTATAGAGGTAAAATTCCTCTCAATTTTTTTGAGTATGGTAGAATTAGACACTTTTCTATGAATTTCTCCATGAATAAAGTGGGAGAATATTGATATGATTCTAATGGAAAACCTCGACGGATAAAGTGGAACAAAAATGATAAAGAAGAAAAGTATTCCAAGAGATACAAGAAGAAGTTTACTGGAAACAAAAGAAGTATGTTGAGTAATAAAGTTGAATCAGAATCAACCGAAAACAATTCTTATAAAGATGAAAGTTCAAAACAATTTAGAACCTTAATTGTAAAAGTTGAGAAAATAGAAGATTCCTTATAGATTGGACAAGCTGGTAAAGAATCTTATAGAGAGTATTAGCTCATAACATAACTTGTCACATGTCTTGAGAAAAAAAACTCTTAAGAAAGAAATTAGAGTTATGAATAAATATTTTAAATATTTTTCTTATGGAAGAAAAGATGTCATAAAATAGGTGGAAGAATACATCAAGGAGAATTTAAGTTAAAAACATAGATTTGATGAACAAGGAAAGATAATTAAATATATTAGTAAGAATATGGAAACTAAAAAATTGGAGGTTAATAAGTTTTAATAAAAACTTATTGAGTCTGAAAACACCTTGAGGAAGATGAATGAAAACTTCAATAGAGCTTCGTAAGTAAAAGCTAAGACTTCTAAAGTTTCTAAGAAGGCTCAATATGAGAATTAGGTTAAACCTTCTCTTATCAAAAATATTGTTTCATCTGATTATTTTAATATTTCAGGTTCTGGAAAAAGTATTTGGAAGGCTAGGGTGGAAAAGGGATTCGAGGAACCTATAAAATATGGACAATTAGAAAACTCACTCAAAAGAAATGATGGTCCACATCCTGAGTATGTGATAGCTAAAAGAAGTTACCAACCACAACAAAGTTTCAATAGAGAAAGATCTTATTTCAATAAAAAACCAAGATTTGATGGTTATTTCTGGTGTTCTGGAATCTATAGGCATAGGGTCAATAATTATTTGTATAACTTATCCTTACATGGAAGAAGGTTTGAGAAAAGTGGAAGAAATAGTGAAATTATAATGAGAAACTTTCCTAACTTATAGAAAGATGAAAATTTTAATTCTCAAGATGTTAGAAACTTTCCAAAAAGAAATCAATTTATATGTTTGGAAGAAGTTTCTAGAAGATGTGATCAAGCTATTAATCATGAAAAAAGATGTATGAAACTCCTTCCAGAATAATTTTCTTATGATAGAAAAGAAATGAAAGATGAAAAGTAGAAAGTTGAGGAAAGAAATTTTATTATTGAAATAGATTTGAAATAAAGTAAAAGGGACAAAGCAAGTATACTTGATAGTGGTTTCTCATAACATGTTAATGGTGATATAAAAATCTATAAACATGTTTAAAGTCATTATGGAGGATAATTTACCTTTGGTAATGATATTTTCTTAAAAATTAGAGTAATCGGAATGGCTGAGATTGAATCTGAAAAGTTGAAATATAAGTATTTTTAGTTTTTGGATGGGGTAAAACATAACTTACTTAGTTTAAGTCAACTTTTTGATTATGTAAAATAAGTTATTTTTATAAAAGATTTATATATCATCAAAAGTGTGAATATGGAAAATTCATTACAAAAGGATAAATAACCAGTGGGAATCTATTTCAAATAGTAAATTTCAATAACTCGTGTTACTTGAGTTCTGAAGATGAAAACAAATTATGGCACTGAAGACACAACCACCTTGGTTAGAAAAACATGAATAAACTTTCTAAAGTTTTTGTTGTTTGTAATTTTATAAAATTGAAAATAATAGATGAAGATGTTTTTATTACTTTCCAGAAAGGAAAGATGACTAACAAAAGTCATAAGAGAATTGAGATTCAATATACCAGACCACATGAGATTATTAATTCTGATTTATGTGTGCCAATGAGATATAAATCAAAAAAATGAGATTTATACTCTATCACTTTTATTGATGATTTAACTCGAATGACAAACATCATGTTTATGAACGATAATTCGGAGGCTATTGAAATGTTCAGATTCTTTAAAATGATTGTTGAGAAATAAATGGGGGTTTCCATAAAAAAGTTGAGAATAGATAATGGTACCGAATTCACAAGCAATACTTTTGAAACTTATCTAAGAAATCATGGTATCAAACATCATTATAGTGCTCCTTAAACTCCATAACAAAATGGAGTAATAAAAATAAATAATAGAAGCTTCATGGAAATGGGAAGAAGTATGTTAGTTGAATAAAAACTTTCAAAATTCTATTGGAGAGAAGTTGTTAGTACTGTTGTACATGTTCAAAATAGATTCTTGTTGAGAGAGAAAACTAAAATGACTACTTATGAAATGTGGTATAACAAAAAACCTCCATTGAAATAATTTAATTTTTTTTTAATTCCATGTTTTCTCAAAATAAAAAATCTGAATTTGGGAAAATTTAATGAGAAAGTTGAGGGAAAAACTTTTATGGGTTATTCACCAAGTGAAATAAGCTACAAATATTGGAATAAATTTTTACAAAAGTTGGTGGAATCATATGATGTGAAGGTAATTGAAAATAAAAGTTCTTTAAAAATGTTGTTGATAATGACGAGGAGGATAAACCGTAGAATTACAATAATGGTGAAATTAATTCAAAACATACTTATCAAGACTTAGAAGAATTGTGTGATGAGAAAATTTCAGTTGGGAAAGAAAATTGAAATTTCCTACATTAAAAAAACATGTTGAATCTGAACACATTATTCGGAATCAGAAGGCTCTAGTTCAGACTAGAAGGAATTTGAGATTAGAAAATCAAACTTCACTTATCTCAAAAGTTGAACCATAATCAGTCCTATAGGATATTCAACATAAAGAATGGGTGGATGCTATGAATAAAGAGTTGGATTAGATTGAGAAGAATGAAACATGTTAACTTGTTCCAAGTCTAGCAAATAAAAATGTTATTGGAACAAAGTGGTTTTATAAAAACAAATTGAATGAGCATGGAGAAGTTTTAAGAAATAAATCAAGACTTTTTTGTAAAGGATATGCACAGGTGGAATGTGTCAATTTTGATGAAACATTTTCCCCCATTGAAAATCTATAAACTATTCGAATGTTTCTTACAGTGGTTTCTCATTGTAATTACAAAGTTTATTAGATGGATGTAATGTTATCTTTCATAAATGGTGAGATTGAAGAAGAAGCTAACATTAAACAACCTTGTTGATTTATGCTTGATGAGGATGAAAACAAAGCTTATAAATTGAATAAATATTTGTATGGTTTGAAAAAAATCACCATGTGCAAAGTATTATAAGCTTGACAATTGTTTGATAATGTTGAAAGTTTCTAAACTAAAAGTTTATAGAAACTTGTATATGAAAGATGTTTACTCCAGAACTCTAATTGTAATTGTTTATGTGGATGATATAATTTTTTTAGGGATATATAATATTCTTGTAAAACATTTACTGAGGAAATGAATAATAATTTTGAAATTTAAATGTTGGGAGAATTAAAATTCAACCTTGGCTAAAAAGTTTAGCAAAAAGAAAAATACATTTTCTTTTCTTATGAAAAGTATGCTAGGGAATTGTTAAATAAGTTTTGGATGGAAGAATCCAATGAAGTTTTAACTACTATTTAAGTGAGCACAAAGTTGAGTAAAGATGAATCCAGAATAAGTGTGAATCAGAAAGACTTCCAAAAGCTAATATGGAGTCCTATTTACCTTACAGCCTCAAGACCTGATATTTTTTATGTTGTGACATTACATGCCCGATATCAAAGTAATCCAAAAGAATCACATATATTGGCAGTAAATAATATTATGATATATTTCAAAGGATCAACTTTACATGGGTTGTTATACAAAATAAACAGTGAGATAAAGTTTCATGGTTATACTGATGCCGATTAGGATGAAGATTGTAATGATATAAAATCAACCTCAAGAGGAACATTTTTCTTGGTCGAATGTTGTGTGAGTTAGAATAGTAAGAAATAAAGTTTAATAACGTTGAGTATAAATGAATCCAAATATGTTGCAGCTACTCAAGATTATACTCAAATTTTGTGGATGAATGTTTATCTAGAGGATTTGAAAGTAAACATTTCTAAACCATTGAAGAAACTTTGTGATAATCAAAGTGGAATTGATCTTAATATGAATCATGTTCAACATTCAAGATCAAAACACATTGATATAAAGTTTTAGTTTTTAAAATTGAAATTTGTTATTAGAGATGATTTGTTGAAATAAATTTCGACAAAGTATTATATTGCTGATATCTTTACAAAAGAAATGTCGAAAGAAAGGTTTGTGGAATTAAGGCTACAACTTCATGTTCAGCCTCCTCCCATGTCTTCCTAAACCTCATAAGGAAAAAACCCCACCATTCTTTAAATTATATTGTTAAAGGGGGAAGAAAGTAACAAATTTCTAATTTTTAATATGTTTTACTTATCGTTCTTTTACAAATTTGAAGTTGTGGTTATCATAAAATGAGGAAGAGAAAGAAAGTGAGAATAAAAAAGAATGGGTGATAGAAAAAGAAAGTGTGAAAATAAAAGTGAGGAGAGTTTATCTTTAAATGGATGTGAACATTGCTTTCCACTAAGTGATGTAATTCCTTAAAAACAACACTTGATCCAGTAGTGTTGTGTTAGGACACTCTCTTTTGAGAAAGGATATTTTTTGATAAAAGTAAAAAACAAGAGTTGTTTAAAAATTTGAGTTTTGAAAAATCATAACTTCAAAAGGTTGTTAACAAGGGTTGGCAAAGAATCCAAAATGGCAGATTGAAGAACCTTTGTGGTTAAATTTTTTTTAAAAAAGTTTGTTTATTTAATGAAAACTGACTTTTTTGTTTCAGAATGTTTTTTTATAAGAATCGGACCTACTCCATCGTAATGAGGTTTTTTTCCAAGCAAAAGTTTCTGGAACTAGGTTTTCATATTCAGTTGCACCGGACACATAATAAGTTAGGAAGATGAATTCATTGATTATACACTTTATCTTATTTAGGTGCAACTACATGACATTGAAAACAATCAAAATCAAAATAATTAGATAAATAATGAAGTTTCTGAAGAGTTTTGAAAGAAGAAAGTGAAGTAAGGAGTTAGAAAGATTACATAATTTCTAAAACAAAATCAGATGATGCTTTACTAGTCAATAAGTTCTCACAAATCATGAAGAATTTCATGATAAAATATTTTGATGAAATGGTGGAGAGGTTTGAATAATTTCAGTTTTACAAAATGATATTTCCATCATAATGGGAATTACATCATAATGAGATGAGAAAAAAAACGATGTTGCTCAGACTGAGGAGGAAAAAAATCATACTGGTAAAATCATACTGATATTTTCATACTTATATTTATGTATATAGATTTTCGTACTCATATTTTCATACTCATATTTTTTTACTCATATTTTCCTACTCAGATTTTCATATATAGATTTTCATACTGAGATTTTCATACTAGGATTTTCATATTGGAAAAATCGTACAGATATTTTTCATACTCAGGTTTTTATACTGGGATTTCTGTACTGGGAAAATTGTACTGATATTTTCATACTCATATTTTTGTACTTATATTTTCATACTTGGAAAATTGTACTGAGATTTTCGTACATAGATTTTCATACTGATATTTTCATACTCAGATTTCCATACTGGGATTTTCATATTGGGAAAATCATACTGAGAAAGAAATAGATCATAATGAGATGAGAAAGAAAAATATCGTAATGATTAGAGAATGAAATAGATCATAATGAGCTGAGAAAGAAACAAATCATTTTGAGTTGAGAAAGAAACATATTGTAATGATATAATAAAGTAAAAGATAATAATGAGCTGAGAAAGAAACAAGTCATAATCAAGATGAGAAAGAAATAGAACATAATGAGCTGAGAAAGAAAAATATCATAATGATATGAGAAAGGAAAAGATCATAATGAGTTGAGAAAGAAATATATCATAATGAAGTTGAGAGGGAAACATATCATAATGATATGAGAAAGGTATGATGAATTTAAGTGGTCAAACTTCAATTTCAAATTTGTGTAAATCTTTAAGAAATTTAAGGAGGTTTGAAAGAGACAAAGTTAAAGTTTTAAATACAAGATATTTTCAAGGATTTTGATATTTCAGGAAGTAGGGAATTTTTTCAAGTTTCCCACCTTTTTTTTCGAGTCGCATATAAATACTTTCTCAAATCATTCATCTGTTTACAAATTTCACAGAAGCGCAAAAGGTGGAGCACTGGAGAATTCAAAGTGAAATTTATCATCTAATTGAAGAAGAATTGTATTGATAATTCTATAATAGTTCCATATTTTTATATTGATAGTGAGTTTATCATATTCTTAGAATCAGATATAGCTTTATCATATTCAGATAATCGGATCCAGCATTATCATATTTAGAAAATTGGATCTAGAATTATCATATTCAAAAAATCAGATCCAACAATATTGTATTCATAAAATCGGATCTAACATTATCTTATTTAGGAAAACAGATAATGCATCATTGTCTAATGGGAGTTGGTACAAGTTTTATTCACTTCTTCTTAATAGTGGATTTCTATGGACTCACAGAAGTGACTATGGAAAGGATGTAGGTTCTCACACTGAGGCCAAACCTTGTAAATATCGTGTGATTTACTTTTTTCCCTACATTTTCATAATGATTATTTACTAAAATTTGATAAGGAAATAAATCTTAATAGGTTCCAGGGATTAAGTTTCAAAATGTTTTGAAACTTATAAAAAGTGAACAACTGATTCAACTCCACCCCCCCCCCCCCCCCCCGCAGTTGTTATTCGATCCATTTGAACTTAAAAAATGAGAGGGTACAAGGGTATTCCATTTATAAAAGACTATTATTATATAAATTGGATAATAAAAAGTGGTCAAAAGGAAATTAATTTGGAAAATAAAACACATGCCAAAAAAATGGAACTTGAATATAAAAGAGAAATGGAGATTTTCATTACCTTAAAGAGTTGTTCCGAAATCTTGAGGATTGGAACCTTGGGGATTGAGGATGCCTTAGGAGGACTCTTTGGGAGGAAAAATCACCATAAATTCATATAGTATGGATTGATAATGAAGAGGAATGGTGAAATAGTTGGATATTTATAGAAAAAGGGGAGGAATTGTTTAATGATTTCGAAATACAGGTCTTGGAAATCTAGGTTGTAGAAAATGAAAACCCATTAGATTAAACATGGGTTTTGCTCGTGGTTTTGGAAAATTGAGTCAAACTTTATGATATTTTAATCCACTAGAATCGAACACCATTTTTAATACTACTTTTGGCATGGAAAATTAATTTTTTTACAAAGTGGTGTTTTTTAAATCAAATTTTCCATTTTAGACTTTGAAAAGTAACTTATAGTTTTAGAAATTGATTAAAATATTTTAAAATAATTAATAATAATAAAATTACATATTTTAACTCATGGATTGAGGTTAATTAATTATGACATAATTATGACATAAATATGAAGTCATAAAACAAACTGAAAACCCAAAACTATATTTTTACTATTCATGGAAAAAAAAGTATTTTATAAAATTCTTATAAATTTACTCTAACCTAATTATCATGTTCCGATTTAAAATATAATTTTTATTTTGTCATAATAATTTTATAATTATTATAATTTTAACTTTTAAATATAAAAAATCTTTATTTATTCAAAAATAGTAGTTTTTAAGGAAGAGACAAATTTTTGACACTTATAAAAATTTCCTAGGAAATTATAAAATAATATTATAATTTATATTTAAATAAGATTATTTTAAAATAATATTTCATTAAAATAAATATTATTCAAAATACCTTAGTTTATTATAAAAATTTATATATTTTCTAAAAAATGTAATTATGTTTTATTTGTGCCCAGAAATCAATTTATCAAATTCATCTCAATTAAAAATATATTTTATTAATAAATATTATTCTTAAATGAAAATTATGGAATAAAAATTTATTTATACCAGGGTAATTTCACTTTAAGTAACTACATCTTAGACATGTAACCCCTTATTAAACTAGTGTACGCCCTAAGGGTAAGGTGTGTATGGTGATAGTTTCAGGGGTGGATCGACTAACATCGACCAAGTGGTAATCTCCATTAACTTTAACTTATCAAATAGGTTATTACATTCAAGTTTCAATTGTTGAAGCTCATATTGGGATTGGTCAAGGGTGAACCCTAAGGATGCTACCTACCTCCCAAGTTATGACAAATGGGCTTCAAACAGAATGACTCTACTGGTTGAGGCCATCGTTTCTCTTTTCTTCATCAATTATCCTTGATCATTACTAATTATAAACACTAATTATAATGGAAAAATTATCACCAATGAGTATAGTTCCCAACAGTCAATTTGACCAATGGTTATGTTGTCCAACGGTCCTATTTGACCAATAGTCATATAACGGTCAAAACCAAATAATCGCATTTCCCTTTATACCCAATAAATAACACTTTATTATTTCACTCAATAATCACTACAATTCATCCCAATGTTATATATTTTTATTTTCTAAAATTTTGATTGTCTTACTAATATTTTGTTTCATTTCTGTAGTATTGGTCATGGGGGTGATGATTCTAATGGATTAGGGTGATCCATATTTTACCATCTTGGTTTTTCTATTTTATATTATTTTTTTAGTTGTAATGTTTTATATTTTAATTGGTTTCATAGCTAACTAATTTAATGATCATTATTAATTAGATAAGGTTTTTCTGGTTCCTATATATTTTTTACATGTATAATATAATATAATATAGTATAATATAATGCAAATTTTCTCAAGAAACAAATATCATTTCAAAATCCTAGGCTGTTACAAAATAAGTTATTAGGAATATTGATATAAGAACTAATAGATCCTTAAATGAAATATTTAAATTTTATGATGAATATAATGGGAAGTTGGAAGAGATTCTAAAATTTTCTTAAGATACTCAAGGTTTGGTTTTCAGGTCTCTTTGGTTAGTGTCTATAAACCATCAATGATTGTTAACCCTATTAAACATGGTATATGAATAAGTTCACTGGCTTTATTGAGGTTCTTCAAAGGTGGAATCAACTATAGAATCTATAAAATCTTTAGCTATACTAGTATTTTCTATCAGTAATGAGTTGGTTGTCCACAAACCCTCAAGTCCAGTTCCTTCAGTGGAAACAACACCTATTCCTACTATTGATAGTACTCCAATTCCATAATATTCTATCAGATTAGTTAAGGATGTTGTTAAAATTTTTATAGAGTAACTAGAAAGTATGGGAAGAAAGCTACACTCTATGAATGGAAAAATGATCGGAATGTAGAGTTTAGAGGATCAAATTCTAAAGAATATTTTAGTGGAAATTTCATCATATCTATTTTCTTCTAAAATTACTCCTTTTCTTAGTCCTCTAGTTATTATTTCTCCTTAGCATTTTAATTTTCTTCATTTTCATTCTTTTAGAGTTTTTCTAAATAATGGCTTAGAAAAAGTTGGGAAAATCCATAGACATGCATCTATGATCATCCTTGAGTTGTGTAAGTTTGATATCAAAAAAATGGTAGATATGTGTATAGATTCCCTATTAAATCTAAGAGGAAGAAGGAATCTTGAATATGGTCCATCATATACCTATATAATTTTTAGACAGGGGACTGATTTTACTTTTGATGCCACCAAAATCTATTAGAAAGACCAAGATAAAGTGGATACTACCTTAGGTTCTAAGAATTATAAAGAAGTATCCTCATCCTCTAGACCTCTAAAATGTGACTTTATATACCACTAGAACCTATGATTTCATTATAGTTAAAGGGAATATAAAAGGGGTTCTCAACACCCATGTTCAGAGGTTGCTAGTCAAGTCAGTTGTTGGTATTGAAGAAGGAGATTGTGTAGAGCATGGAAAGGTTATACCACCTTCTCCAATTGACCCTTCAACTACCTCCCAAACCAACCCTACCTTCAAAATACCTTCACCCAAACCACCTTTACAGTTCGAACCCATTCATAAGCCTAGGTAATCTAACTGGTATATTGTATTTGTGTTTTTATGAGTGTTGAGTGGATGTAACTTTGTATGATTTTCTACCTTTAATGAAATAAATATTTATTATTTTAAAATGTTTCTATTATTTATTTCATTCATTTGATGTTATTCAATTATTATCGTTTTTGTTAGTGATTGTTTTCATTTAATGTTTGTAATATCTTTATTTTTTTAACTGAATTTTATTCTTTCCATAATTTCAAATTCAGTTTCAGTATAATAATAAAATGTTTCATTACTCTAAGTGTTACTTTAACTATGTTTTTTTATTATCCTTACCCTACCTTTTTAATTACATAAAGAGGGGGAGAAGTTAGATATGATTACCCTAAGGTTAATCAATGGGGGATAATTCCTCTTTTAATACAAATGGAATAAGTGTCTAAATAAAGATGGAACCACTATATTTTTTAAAATAAGTATATATATATATATATTATATATCTTTGTGAAAAATCATGTTAAACCTTCTCAAATTTTCATGTTTAATAGCTTATGAGTTTCATGATCATTAAAAATGGGGATATTGTTATACTTTTAATATTGTTCCAACATATCCTGTGTGTTTTAGGTTTTGATGATCTTAAATATCTATCATAACTAATGATTCTATTTTTAAGTGTGTTCATCAGGTTTTATCTTGTTTTTATTTTTTTGGATATTAAAATCATTTTGTCTCCAATTCTAGATACTTTGACTAGAATTTTCCTAAGTATGGAAAAATCATCTATATAAGGCATGTGGCTACATAGAGAAATGGCTACGTGAGAATTCGGGTATATAAATCACCTACATGAAGAATTCACCAATGTAAATCGGCTACATTGTAGAATCACCTATGTGGAAATTGCCTACGTCATACAAATGACTATGTGAGAAATCAATTATGTTGATAAATCAGTTACATGAATCAGTTACGTGGAGTAATTAGCTACATGAATTGGATACATGGTGAAATCAGCTACGTGGTTCCTCTCAACTCTGTTAGTTTTGGCTATGTGAGTAAAAAACCTATGTTAATCAATTTGGATATGTGATTAAAAATCCTATATTAATCAATTTTTCTATGTAAAGAAAACTCAGATACGTGGACATATTAGCTATGTGAGGAAAATCAGCTACATAAATAAGGCCTACATTCATTAAGCTATGTAGTTAATTTGGTTATGTGAATTCAAATATAAAAATAAGCTACTTGATGATCTTAAATAAACTATGTTGTGTTGTAACTAGTATTTATTACCATTGAAGCACTTGAGTGGACTTTGAATGTTGTTTTGTAGTATTTAAATGTTGTATTCCCTCTTTATTGTAAAAATGATTATAATAAGAGACAATTACCAAGAAAGGAAACAATTACAATGATAATTTATTGACATTTACTGTTGCTAAGGTATTTTCAATAAAAATGATGTGTGTTTTTAAATTTATAGTTTTGGATTTTATGGATGAGAGATATGTGTTTAAAAGAAAATATTTTTCATGAATTTTAATGTATCTCTAAAGTGAATAAGAATAACATTATTGAGAAGAATAGAAGTTCCTAAATATTATTTGAATAGCTCTCACTTCATTGAATCTCTTCAATGATACTCTATTTTACATGAGGAGAGGAAGAATATTTGTGATCTTCAACTATGGTTTATCGATCATATTTTTTGTCATTTCATAAGTCTCTCCTTGAGTGGTATTCTTTTTTTATCATCTATCTAATAGATTTCTTCCTTATTTTATTTTTATTTCAAAACTATGAGATGCATCTGTATTCACTCTGTTTATCATCTCTTTGATTGTAAAGGTTCCCAGTAAAAGAACCTTGAAGGTTGTTGTTTATAAATCCTTATTATAGCCTAGTTGAAATATAATGTTTATTTTATCATAATAATTCTGTTAATATGATAATTTTAACTTTTAAATATAAAAAATCTTTATTTATTCAAAAATATTGGTTTTCAAGGCAGAGACAAATTTCTCACACTTATAAAAATTTCCTAGGACATTATAAAATAATATTATAATTTATATATAAATATTATTATTTTAAAAGAATATTTCATTAAAATAAATATTATTCAAAATACCTTAGTTTATTATAAAAATGTATATATTTTCTAAAAAATGTAATTATGTTTTATTTTTTCCCAGAAATCAATTTATCAAATTTTTCTCAATTAAACATATATTTTATTAAGAAAAACTATTCTTAAATGGAAATTATGGAATAAAATTTTATTTATACCAGGGGAATTGCACTTTAAGTAACTACATCCTGGACTTGTAACCCCTTATTAGACAAGTGTACGCCCTAAGGGTAAGGTGTGTATGGTGGTAGTTTCAGGGGTGACTCGAATAACATCAACCAAGTGGTAATCTCCATTAACTTTAACTTATCACCTAGGTTATTACATTCAAGTTTCAATTGTTGAATCTCATATTGGGCTTGGTCAAGGTTGAACCCTAAGGATGCTACCTCCCTCCCAAGTTCGGACAAATGGGCTTCAAACGGAATGACTCTAATGTTTGAGTCCATCGTTTCTCTTTTCTGCATCAATTATCCTTGATCATTACTAATTATAAACAATAATTATAATGCTAAAATTATTAGCAATGAGTATAGTTCCCAACAATCAATTTGACCAATGGTTACATTGACCAATAGTCATATTTGACCAATGGTCATATAACGGACAAATCACAACAGTCACATTTCCCTTTATACCCAATAAATAACACTTTATTATTTCACTCAATAATAACTACAATTCATCACAATGTTATATATTTTCATTTTCTAAAATTTTGATTGGCTTACTAATATTTTGTATCATTTCTGTAGTATTAATCATGAGGGAGATGATTCTAATGGATTAGGGTGATCCATATTTTACCATCTTGGTTTTTTTATTTTATATTATTTTTCCAGTTTTAATGTTTTATATTTTAATTGGTTTCATAGCTAACTAATTTAATTATAATTATTAATTAGATAAGGTTTTGTTGGTTCCTATATATTTTGTACATGTATAATATAATTTAATATAGTATAATATAATGCACATTTTCTCAACAAATATCATTTCAAAATCCTAGGATGTTACAAAATAAGTTATTAGGAAGATTGATATAAGAACTAATAGATTCTTAAATGAAATATTTGGATTTTATGATGAATATAATGGGAAGTTGGAAGAGATTCTGAAATTTTCTTAAGATATTCAAGGTTTGGTTTTAATATCTCTTTGGTTAGTGTCTAGAAACCATCAATGATTGTTAAAACTATTGAACATGGTATATGAAGAAGTTCACTAGCTTTATTCAGGTTCTTTAAAGGCAGAATCAGCTGTAGAATCAATAAAATCTTCAGCTATACTAGTATTTTATATCGGTAATGAGTTGGTTGTCCACAAACCCTCAAGTCTAGTTCCTTCAGTGGAACCAACACCTATTCCTACTATTGATAGTGCTCCAATTCCATAATATTCTATCAGAGTAGTTAAGGATGTAGTTAAAAGTTTGATAGAGTAAGTAGAAAGTATGGGAAGAAAGCTATAGTCTATGAATGGAAAATGATCGGTATATAGAGTTTAGTGGATCAAATTCTAAAGAATCTTTCAGTGGAAATTTCATCATATCTATTTTCTGATAAAATTACTCCTTTTCTTATTCCTCTAGTTGTTATTTCTCCTTAGCATTTTAATTTTGTTCATTTTGATTCTTTTAGAGTTTTTCTAAATAATGGCCTAGAAAAAGTTGGGAAAATCCATAGACATGCATCTATGATCATCCTTGAGTTGTGTAAGTTTGATATCAACAAAATGATAGACATATATAGAGATTCCCTGTTCAATCTAAGAGGAAGATGGAATCTTGGATATGATCCATCATATACCTATAGAATTTTCAGACGTGGGATTGATGTTACTTTTTATGCCTCCAAAATCTATTAGAAATACCAAGATAAAGTGGATACTGCCTTAGGTTCTAATAATTATAAATAAGTATCCTCATCCTCTAAACCTCTAAAAATGTGACTTTCTATACCACTAGAACCTATGATTTCATTATAGTTAAAGGTAATATAAAAGGGGTTTTCAACACCCTTGTTCAGAGGTTGAAAGTCAAGTCAGTTGTTGGTAGTGAAGAAGGAACTTTTGTGGAGCATGGAAAGGTTATACCACCTTCTCCAATTGACCCTCCAACTACCTCCCAAACCAACCCTACCTTCAAAATACCACCACCCAAACCACCTTCTCAGTTCAAACCCATCCATAAGCCTAGGTAATCTAACTGGTATATTGTATTTTTGTTTTTATGAGTGTTGAGTGGATGTAACTTTGTATAATTTTTTACCTTTAATGATAGAAATATTTATTATTTTTAAATGTTTCAATTATTGATTTCATTAATTTAATGTTATTCATTTCTTATCTTTTTCTTAGTTATTGTTTTCATTTAATGTTTGTAATATCTTTATTTTTTTAACTGAATTTTATTCTTTCCATAATTTCAAATTCAGTTTCAGCATAATAATAAAATGGTTCATTACTCTAAGTATTACATTAACTACGTTTTTTTATTATCCTTACCCTACCTTTTTAATTACCTAAAAAGGGGGATAAGTTAGATATCATTACCCTAAGTTTAATCAATGGGGGATAATTCCTCTATTAATATCAAGGGAAGAAGTGTCTAAATAAAGAGGGAAACACTATATTTTTTAAAAGAAATATATATATATATATTATATAGATTTGTGAAAAATCATGTTAAACCTTCTAAAATTTTCATGTTTAATATCTTATGGGTTTCATGATCATTAAAAATGGGGAGACTGTTAGACTACTAATGTTATTCCAACATATCCTGTGTGTTTTAGGTTTTGATTATCTTAAATACTCTTTCATAACTAATGATTATATTTTTTAGTGTGTTAATCATTTTTTATCTTGTTTTTAGTGTTTTGTATATTAAAATCATTATGTCTATAATTCTAGATACTCTAACTAAAATTTTCCTAAGTCTGAAAAAATCATCGATATAAGGCATGTGGCTACATAGAGAAATGGCTACGTGAGAATTCTGGTACATAAATCACCTACATGAAGAATTCACCCATGTAAATTGGCTACGTTGTAGAATCACCTATGTGGAAATGGACTACGTCATCCAAACGACTATGTGAGAAATCAATTATGTTGATAAATTGGTTACATGAATCAATTACATGGAGTAATCAGCTACATGAATTGGATACATGGTGAAATCAGCTATGTGGTTCCATTCAACTATGTTAGTTTTGGCTATGTGAGTAAAATACCTACGTTAATCAATTTGGATATGTGATTAAAAATCCTACTTTAATCAATTTTTCTATGTAAAAAAAATCAGCTAAGTGGACATATTAGCTATGTGAGGAAAATCAGCTATATAAAGAAGGCCTACATTCATTAAGCTATGTAGTTAATTTGGTTATGTGAATTCAAATATAAAAATAAGCTACTTGATGATCTTAAATCAACTATGTTGTGTTGTAACTTGTATTTATTACCATTGAAGCACTTGAGTGACCTTTGAATGTTATTTTGCAATATTTAAATGTTGGATTCCCTCTTTATTATAAAAATGATTATAATAAGAGACAAGTACCAAGAAAAGAAACAATTACAATGATAATTTATTGACATTTGCTGTTGCTAAGTTATTTTCAAGAAAAATGATGTGTGTTTTTAAATTTATAGTTGTGGATTTTATGGATGAGAGATATGTGTTTAAAAGAAAATACTTTGCCTGAATTTTAATGTACCTCTAAAGTGAAGAAGAATAATGTTATTGAGAATAACAGAAGTTCCTAAATATTATTTGAAGATCTCTCACTTGATTGAATCTCTTCAATTATACTCTATTTTACATGAGGATAAGAAGAATATTTTTTATCTTCAACTATGGTTTATCGATCATATTTGTTGTCATTTCAGAAGTCTCTCCTTGAGTGGTATTCCTTTTTTATCGTCTATCTAATATATTTCTTCCTTCTTTAGTTTCTATTTTACAACTATGAGATGCATCTGTATTCACTTTGTTTATCATCTATTTGATTGTAAAGGTTCCCAGTAAATGAACCTTGAAGGTTGTTGTTCATAAATCCTTATTATAGCCTGGTTGAAATCTAATGTTTCATTATACCAAGTGTCAACTAATTTCACTTAGTCATGCATTCCTAATAAAAATTATTATCAATCCCTAGTAAAAGGATTGATCTAGTGGAAATCACCAAAATCGTGGAGAAGAGTGTTGGTGGAGTGGACTAGGGCATTTCTATTCACTAAACCACTATAAATCTTTGTGTCAAATTATTTTATTTTTTGTGCTTTTATTTCAACTACTAATTGAATTTAAGAAAATATTATAAGTTAATCATATCTAAAAAATGGTGGCTTTCTAAGAAAATAAAATTTCAAGAACATAATTCATCCCCTCCCTCCTCTTGGTTATTATTATAGAACTTTCGGGACAACAACAACCACTTCCCATCACATCCACCCAATGTTACAACCACACAACTCATCACAACTTCCCCATGTTACAACAAAACAACTCATCACATCCACCCCCGCAACACAACCGCGCATCACTACCACACATTACAACCACTTAACACAAAACACATGTCATATTTCAAATTTAAATAATGGTATTCACATCACATTTCACTTTACATTATTTCTAGGGCATTCTCAACCAACCCATAAATTTATAGGGTAAACCATTTAATTAATTAGATATAAGTGGTTATCCAATTTCTATTTTAGGTGACATCAAACTACCACACAAAAATGGTTCCATAACACATAAAAACTACAGTGAAAACAAATCCCCCAACTTCCATGGTTTTTATCAAGCCATCAAACCTGTAAAATTACAATATCAAAATATATCAAAATTTCTAAAGCATGAAATTTCATTCCCCTCCCTCTTCAATTTAAATTAAACAAATTCATTATTTTAATTATATATGTGTATATTATCTTCCTAAAAGATAACAAGAGTATAAACCCTCCCATGTGATACAACTAAATGAGAAATGAAGTATTCCTTACCTTTGATTAAGATTTCTGAACTGTTGCACAAGGTTGAATCCATAGGGAGACAACAACCTACCCCACAACGAATGGGAACAGCTTTACCATCCTAGAGTGAAACAACCCATGTTATTATTTTACTAAAATTGTATAAAAAATGAATGATTCTCTGACAGAAAACCTTCCCAAGTGAAGAGCAGGAAGAAATTGGGGAAAGGAAGGAAACTTACTTATAACTTCCAAGTATTTATCTCCTAAGGCTAGAGTTGAAATCCATCGAGAGGGGGATGAAAAAACTCTGAAGGAAACACTTGGGTCACCCGATAAACAAGAGAAACGGTGGGATAATGATAAGTTTCAATGGGATTTTAGAATTTATAGGTGTTCTGATAAACATAAGGCCATGGTGCTACCCTCTACTACCATGTCGTATAATTGATAAAAATTGGGAGGACCATGGCATAGAGAAAAATACTATGCCAAAACAATTCTTTTCAAACCATCTCTAATTTTTATGGTTATTTCCACATCATAAATTTGATAAAATATGAGAAGGGATCATGAAATATCCCAGAGAACCATGCCGTAGAACTCAACAATCAGGAAGGGGGCTATGTTGTAGCCCATCTTCATAGAGCTGGCACCTTAAAATTGACAAAACCACTAAAACCTCACCCCTAGGACTCCATTCCCTAGATAGGTCTCCACACCGTAGTCATTCTAAAAATGGTTGTGGAATCAAAACTCCTCTGAGCCTCTATGTTGTAACTGGCCTCCCAACACTCCATTTTTTATCCACCATAGTGCAAACCCATGCTCCACATAGTAGGACTCTCATAGATTATTTTCTAAGATACACTCCACCATTTACTCCCCAACTCCTCGGAAAATCCCCTAGATAGCTTCACCACTAGAATTCCCCAAAAGTAATGAGTCAGAAGGTCTGGAATATTACAAAAGAAATGATATGAATAAATAAATCTATCTAAATATGTGAGAAACCATAAAAAATATGTTAGAACCAAATATATTATTAATGAGTAATAATAACCTTTTGGAAGATGATTTTGATTTAATTTTAGGTTTTAAAGAAGTTCCAAAAATGATTTGAATTGAGGTTGATCAAATATGTAATTTCATTAATGAAGAAAAATATGAAAAAGTTATGGAATATTCATAAGGATCATTAAGAAATCAATAAGATTCATTGGTTAAGTTTCTTAAGGATCATTTCATCTCTAAAATGGAAATTTTTAAGAGGCATAAAGGTTTAATAGGGATGATTGTAGACTCCGTAAGAGTCTATAACAAACCATCCTGGGTCGACCCGACCCATCACCCAAACCACTCTGCCATAAGTCTTGTGAAACGTTCCCAATCACCCCAGGCTAGAAACTTGTGCCATAGTATCACAAGTGACCATGTTGGAATTATTTCACCCACAAGAAAAAAATAATAAACAATAGGTTCCAACTAGGGACCTGATGTGAGGTTTTCATGCATTAGACAACCATGCCATCAAGTAAGAATATAACAAACAAAAACAACATCCAAACATGGAATAATAGTAAAGTGTAATGAAAAAAAATTAGGAAAAAATTTCTATTAAAATAAAACCATTTTATACAAATATTTTATATTCCACAACAAGGAAACAAAACAAAAACAAAAACATAAGGTTGGGGAGGTTGATACATAGAATGAACAAAATTAGTCTAATGAACTTGGGAGACAAACCACACCAGCACCATGTGACTCCAAAGTCATCACAATGAACCAAAATTTTCTCTCTTTCCAATAGATAGTGGTAGCAACCAAACTCAGATAACAAAACTAGAAAACCTTCATAAGACATGAAGACTACATACCCAAAAATTTGAGTATGTAAGGTGTGCACCATCACCCAATAGGATACCACCAATAGTCCTTTCAATTCCTTTTAATAAATAAACAAATAATATGAGTTTAAAAATAAATATGATAAAATAGGTTTTCATTTCCTATATATGATATAGAGATAAATAAAAAATACATCATGTCCTTTCTTAAAACACACCATTTATTAAACATGCCTCAAATATGTTTTTCCAAGGTATTGAATTTTCAAAAAATAACTAGTACTATTTTTTAAAACATATCTCCTTTAAAAAAACAAGTCAAACCTTCCCTTCCGATTTAAAACATCACCTTGAAAACAAAACATTTATATAGTTTTAAACTTCACTTCAAAAACTTTTTAAAAAGGTATTGCACTTTGAAAAAAACTACACCATTTTTATTTTAAAACATCACTCATTCTCATCAAGTGCGGGTAAAGAGGAAGTGGGAACCACAATAAAATATAAATCTTAGTAAAGTTCATAAAATAATTATAATCTCAAAATGGAGAAAAACTAGTCAACATTAAGACTAAAACACATGATAGATCAACGCATCAAAGTAATTTGCATCCAAGAAATAAGAAAATCACATGAAAATATACTATAAAGAGGCATAACATAAGATACATTTCATTAGAAAACACCATAGGGACTAATGAAACAATACTCAATGTGAAAAAGTGGAACCAACTATTAATGGATTAATGGTTTTACAACTCATCACTTGAATCGATCCCAACTATCCTTATCAGATACATCCTCTAGCCATGTCAGAATTTCAAACTAGGGGATACTAGCCAATGTATAACTATCAAATAGCAAGAAAACTTTCATAAATTCCCCACTTAGTATCCTAGGGTTTCTCATATAATAGATAGTGGAGGTTGGTCGCTATCAATAAAACATCAATCACATGAAAACAACATAGCACAAAGGAAATAATACACAACAATCATATACATTCTACCTCTAACACACCCACTTTAACAACGACCCCCCTTCCAAAATACGGAACATGAATAAAAATTCATTAAACCATCAACAAGTTCATAAAATCATAAACAATGGGTAAAAATGGGGATCAAATATGTTGTAACCATCAATCTAAAAAATACATTTCTCACAATGTGTCAAATAGACCTTTTATTTTAAATAAATAATTAAACATTTAGAAATTCCTTTTTAAAACCTTTTGTAAATGAAGTATAAATCCAATTGAAATAACAATCAACATCAAGATACAATCACAAGTAATCAAAAAATCCACTAAACATCTCCATAATTCAAACACACCCCTTTTAAAACATGTAAAACATTTAAAGACACAAATCACCACACTTTATTGTTTTACTTTGAACCAAAAAACCATGAATAAATCATTTTTTCTCTAAGAAAACCATCATTTTCATTTTATCAAATACCTAGAATGCATAAAACACCATTTCAAATAAAATTTCTATTGAACTATAAAATTTACCCATTTTATCAAGATAAAAACCCAAAAAATCATGTAAATACATTGAAAAAATAAAATTTGATATCATATACTTCATTAATCTAGTTGAAAAGTGCAATTAAAACATAAATCATCCAAGTAAATATCAAATAAAAGGAAATGAAACACTATATTCTACCTCAACGGGTGTAATCATGTTTCCTTTGATGAACACCACTAGATTAGGACTCAAGAGAGGGCTCACAATCCCTAGAAACCAAAACCCACAAAATTTAGAGAAAATTATCCATATAAATCATCAAAATTTTCTAATAGAGCGAGATAAGATTTAAGAAATAGAGAAAACCAAAAATAGAAGTAAGGAGAATCCATTACCTTTTGATTATGGGGATAATCCACAAATAAATCACCTAAATCTCACCATTAAGGTGCTTGGAGGAGGAAGATAAGAGATTAAGAGGATCCTTGTTCAAGGTGTTATAATATGGGAAATAAATTGGGACAATCTCTTATTAATAAGTATAGTAAAAGAATAAAATTCCTAAACCTGGGTAGGTTATACAATTTACTCACATGGTTTACTAAATTATGTGGTAACCCTATGATCACCATTTTCCAAAAATTATAGAGGTTGAATAGTTACTACTTCATAGTTTTCCAAAACATCCACTAAACCATGAATCCTTGTAAAATATTCAAAATTATCAAAACTAAAACCAAATATACCCCAAAGTCACTAGAAATGACCCCTAGATAGCATAATGTGTAAATTTAGGGTAGAACCCATCCACTCACCTATATACCTAAGGTCTTACATGTGTAACCAACAACCAACCATAACTAACATGTATCCAATTACATTCCTAAATAGTTCCATCAATCATAGAAACAGCAAGTTAAGGAAATCATCATTTGAAAACATCCTTTGAAATTACCTCAAAGTAAGGAATCCCCTTTTAAAACCATTTAGCAACAGACCTTGGGTATAAAACCAATTTTCATGGAAAATAATTTGAATCCAAGCCTTCTTAAAATCATTTTAGAGTCAACACTCTCTTTGACACATTTAATTAAACACCTTTATGTTACAAAACTCATTTAAAACACTCCACTTGAAAATTCCATTTAATGTTAAATAAACTAATAACTACATAAAAAATTTATACAAATTTCCACAAAAACAAAATAAAATCATGATTAACCATTTTAAAACAAATTAAAACCCTGAACTTCTGGTATTCTTTGTGAAAGTACCATCAAGTAGAGACAACTACCCTGAAACTAGAGTCAACCTCATCACCATCATTAGAAACAATAGGAAAAGGGTAGAGGGGATCCCCAAAAACCTAAAAAAATAATAAATTCCATTAAACATCCACCCTAACCCTACGTTCATCCCTCATGGTGAAATAGGATTCCAAAATTCCAAAATAAATGAAGAATAGTGTAATCAAGAGAGAATAGAGGAGAAAACCAAGATAAATTACACCATACCTTGAATAAATCCACCAAGATCCAAGGAAAATCATCATGATACTAAGGAAAGAGGATCTTCATGAGAAGTAGAGGGTTTGTTGCATGAATAGGGAGATAGAGGAGGGGAAACATGTTAAACTCACTGAGGAAAAGGAGGTAAATTCATACTTTTTATGTGCATAATACAAAACACACAATTTGGGTCTCATAGTTTGTCTAACTATGTGGGTTTCCCCTTCCTTTGAAATCATTCCACATGGTTTCTTGGAGACTACCACATGGTTTCCCTAACCATGTGTCAACCATCCAAAATGGCAATGGATTCTTGAAAAACCTCTCAACACAATTTAGCACGTGATTAGTACTAACTATGAATTAATCATGTACACCTGCCTTCTTACCCAAAAATACCAAATTTCGACTCCTAACTCAAGGAAAATACAAATTAAATAATAAAAAAATAAAAATAATGAAAAACACATACCCATGACCTAGTGCATGTCATAATGTTGTAACTGATTAAATAGCAAGAAAGAGGTGTCCATCATGGAAACTAGTGAAGGAAAACAAAAATAATGAAGAGATAAGTAAATCCCTTGAGGGGGGCACACCAAGTAGAGAAGGATATAAAAAATAAGTATTATTTTTTTGAATTAGTAATTTAGATAACACATAAATAAGCTAATGAGAGGTTTAGAAATCACGTGTTTATCTATGTGTTGATAATGAAGAATTTTTTTATTATGTGGGAGTGATGCTTCATGTATAATAAAAGTTAAATGTGGTGTTATATGTCTTATAATTAGATGTTTCTAATGTATCTACTGATTATGTGTATAGGATAGTATTTTTTATTAAATTTATTTGTACATTCTCTATAGTGAGAAAACTATAATGGCATCACATCTTCAATATATTAATGGAGATCTTTGATATCTTATTTAAGTATCTCTTGTATTCTACATTGGGTTTTCCTATGTTGAGTTAGAGTTGACTAACTGAAGGCTCATTACTAATATTAATGTGGTTTCATCCTTCTCTCAAGAATTTGGATCATACTGTAATTTATAACAAAAGTGGGAGAAGTATATGTCTTGAAATTCTTATAATATGGTTAAATATATGGGAGATCCTTCCCTTATATTTACCTTTAATCTATTTTCAATAATTTTTGGAAGAAAAAAGAACACATACTGAAATAAAAAAATAGATTTATTGAAAAAAAACACAAATTGGTATATTTAAACCCATTGTTACAAACACAAAAATCATCACATATGCCCCATTTTACAACCACACAAATCATCACATCCACCCCCACAGTACAACCACACATAACCACCACACATTACAACCACTTCACACAAAATGCATGACTTATTTTAGATTTAAACAAAGGGTTTTACATAATATTTAACTTTATTTTATTTAAAGGGAGTTCTCACACAAGCCATAAATTCCCATGAGTAACCAGTTTATTAACGGAATAAAAGCGATTACCCAATTTCCATATTAGGTGGAATCAAACAACCACACAACAAGGGATCCCCAAAAAATAAAAAACCACCATGCAGAAAAAGACCCCAAAAACTACTTTTTTAAGTAAGGCATCAAACCTGTATAATCACAATATCAAAATAAATTAAAAGTTGTAAAGCATGTGATTTCATTCTCCTTTCCCTTAAATTTCAATTAAAATAAGTCATTATCTTCATTAGGTCGGTGTATATTTTATTCCCAATAGATAAAAAGAGAATAACATATCCTCCATGATATATTTAAATGAGAATCAAAGGATCCCCTACCAAAAACAAAGATTTTAAAATTGTTGCACAAGGTTGAATCAAGAAGGATACAACCACCAAAAATATAATAAAGGGGAACACATTTTCCATACTAGAGAAAAACATTCCACATAAATATTTTTCTAAAATAGAATTATGAACAACTGTGACTCTGATATAAACCCTTCCTAGATGAATAACAAAAATGAACTGGTAAAAGAATGGAATTAAACTTACTTATAACTTCCAAGGATTGATCTCCCAATGCCATGGTTGGAAGCCACTGAAAGGGTGATGAAAGACCTCGAAATTATTCACATGGATCAAAAAAAATAAGATAAGTGGTGGGAGAATGACAAGTTTCTATGGGTTTTGGAATTTATAGGTGGTCTTCAAAACATTAGGCCATGGCATAAACCCTACCGCCACACTACAAAATAGTTGAAAACAGAGAGGACCATAGTGTAGTGAAAGATAAAATGCCACTACGATGCTAGTGAAAGTGGCTCTAATGTTTGTATCTATCACCATGCCACATGTCCAATAAAAAGGATAAGGAACCACAATGCAACCAATGGAACTACATTGTAGAAATAAGCAACCTATAAGGTGGATACATATTAGTCTAACTCCATGGTGCAGTTACCCCAAAATTGAAAAAACAACCAAAAAACACCCTCAGGACTCCAAGTTGTATCCATTTCTCCATCACTCATCCATTATGAAAATGGTAGTGGCATAAAAACTCCTCTTCTGAACCTCTATGACACAGTAGGAATCCCTACACTACAGCTTATATCCTCTATGGAACAACATCATAATCCACACCATAGGACTCCCATAGTTAATTTTATCAGGTGCACTCCATTTCCTACTCCCAAAATCCTCATAATATCCCCCTAAAACCTTAACCACCAAAATTCCTACAATTTAATGGGTCATAAAATATGAACCATTAAAAAAGATACCTCTCAAACTATTCTCATCCTCAAAAATCAAAACCAATCTAAAAAGGAAAGATGGAAATACATCCAAATGATCATCCCATGTGTGAGATCATTCAGTTATATTTTCCTTGAATTTATTTTCAATAATTTTTGGAAGAAAAAAACACATACTAAAATAAAAAAAATGGTTTTTTTGACAAAAAACACAAATTGGTATATTTAAGATCCCAATTAAAGATTGTATTTGTTGTAAAAAAAATTTCATCATAATAAGAAGTTGTCAATATGTATTGATATTTTTTTGAAGATATGGGTAATTTTTTACCATTATTTAATGGAAAAGGATTATGGATGTTGGTTCTTAGAGAAAATAGATTTTATAGGAAGTTATTAAAGTAAAAAATTAATAATAGTATCCATTTTAATGTGACGATTGTAGAGATAATCTTCAAAATAAACTACTTAAAAGAGTTTCTAGTTGATAATAATATGTTTAAAATAGTTTTGATTGAGTTTTGAGTTTATTTATGGTGGGAGGATTGAATATTTCACAACCCTCTCCCTCCAAAGGTACCCCTCCTAGGCTGACAATTAAGGAAGAGAGATATTGACCCCTAAGTCCCACCTCTAGTAGGCCCCAGGTTGGTGACAAGCACTGAGGGTATAAAACTATCAAAAATGGTAGTAATTAACCACTATGATAATATAATATTGGGGATAGGGTATCATTGATCAATAAAATCCAAGACATGATATAAAAAATAAAGAAGGATCCATCCCACGTTGCATGTATAAAGTAAACAGATACAAGAGTCTTCAAATAAAATACCAAAAGAAAAGTCTTATAGTATCCACTAAATAGAAACTCCAAAGTTTGAGCTAAAAATGACTGGAATGGTCCCTAAATATCTCCTAGAAACCAAAAAATTGTTTTTATATACATAGGGTGAGTATACAAGTTTTCTCAATTGGATCATACCCAAAGTCTCTCATGTACAAGTGAAAGAAGCATACTAATGCACGAGTGAGCAAACAATAGAACCAACTACACCTAAACAGGTGAGATAACCAATACCATCCTTACCATAGAATACTCACCAAATAATTCATATAATTATAATAACATTATAAGAATTATGTAGATGAAAATGGGTACCCCAAACCACTTCCCCATTGATTTTCCTCTCTCACACCCTGACTCCGTAAGTCATGTCACTCACATCTCTTCCATATAGAAACCTACCTGAAGAAACATGGGCCATCAAATTACATAACATATCATCCTTCTTGTAGACACCAGGACCATCACATCACATCTCTCCCATAGACACCTTTCCCATCACATCACACCGTGCTCACAAACACCTGGGTTGTCACATCACATCTAAACCACCTCTAAAACCAAAATAGTGGGGTATCATGATCATAAAGTACATAAATCTCATTCACTCATTTTACCATGCATGACCACAACATAATTCATCTCAAAAAACATCATCATAGTGTAATTTTCATTTCTGACCATCACATCATGTGCATGTCAACGTTGCCAAGAAGGGAGAGCTAGGAAGAGTGGTTAGCCATCCATTTATCCTCACCACCTGGATACTATAGAAAACACTCCCCAAAATATTTGGTTGGTGTCACATGGTGAATAACATGGGTGGGATGCATAGAGAAATCACAAAGAACATACAAGTTATATACGCATACACCCACACATAATCCCAACCTATGTGTTCAGGACAATAATTCTATCCCAACTCACAACATAGAACCAAGCCTTACAACCTCCTCCACATTTTTTACCACCTCTAAATTCATCACAACGCCCAAAAAATGACAAGACACGACCCACACTCCATCATCTCCTTTAAAATTAATCTAATTTCTAGATCTCCCATTACCAACGGATTTCATTCATAAATCTCATTCATTTTACATCCCATTCATTTCATTATTTGATCCCATTTAATTTAAATTTAAGTGTCATACATTTCATCCACACATCCCACTTTAATTCAAAATTCATTATACATTCAACCCATTCCATTTAAATTAATCATTTACTTTCAATTTCATTGTTTACTAGGTAACTAGCATAACACAACAGATCACAATAACCATCCTTCTTATGCCAACATACCAAAATTACCACCATTTCACAACACCACCACTCCATCATGATAGCCACATTACAATCACTTCCCGTCACATTAAACCCATTGTTACAAACACAAAAATCATCACATATGACCCATTTTACAACCACACAAATCATCACATCTTCCCCCATAGTACAACCACACATCACCACTACACATTACAACCACTTCACACAAAATGAATGACTTATTTTAGATTTAAACAAGGGTTTTACATAATATTTAACTTTATTTTATTTCAAGGGAGTTCTCACACAAGCCATAAATTCCCATGAGTAACTAGTTTATTAACTAAATTAAAGTGGTTACCCAATTTCCATATTAGGTGGAATCAAACAAACACACAACAAGGGATCCCCAAAAAATAAAAAACCACCATGCAGAAAAAGACCCCAACAACCAAGTTTTTAAGTAAGGCATCAAACCTATATAATCACAATATCAAAATATATCAAAAGTTGTAAATCATGTGATTACATTATCCTTTCCCTTAAATTTCAATTAAAATAAGTCATTATCTTCATTAGGTCAGTGTATACTGTCTTCCTAATAGATAACAAGAGAATAACCTATCCTCCATGATATATCTAAATGAGAATCTAAGGATCCCCTACCAAAAACAAAGATTTTAAAATTTTTGCACAAGGTTGAATCAAGAAGAATACAACCACCAACAATATAATGAAGGGGAACACATTTTCCATTCTATAGAAAAACATCCCACATAAATATTTTTCTAAAATAGAATTATAAACAACTATGAATCTGATATAAACCCTTCTCAGGTGAAGAACAGGAATGAACTGGTGAAATAAAGGAATTAAACTTACTTATAACTTCCAAGGATTTATCTCCCAATGCCATGGTTGGAATCCACTAAAAGGGGGGTGAAAGACCTCGAAATGATTCACTTGGATCAGAAAATAAATAAGAGAAGTGTTGGGAGAATGACAATTTTCTATGGGTTTTGGAATTTATAGCTGGTCTAAAAACATAAGGACAGGGCATAAACCCTACCACCACACAGAAGAATAGTTGAAAACATAGAGGACCACAGTGTAGTGAAAGATAAAATGTCGTTATGATGCTAGTGAAAGTGGATATAATGTTTGTATCTATCTCCATGCCACATATCCAATACAATAGGATAAGAGACCACAATGTAAATAAGGGAACTACATTGTAGAAATAAGAAACCTAGAAGTTGGATACATAGTAGTCTAACATCAAGGTGTAGTTACCCCGAAATTGAAAAAACAACCAAAAAATCACCCCCAGGACTCAAAGTTGTATCCATTTCTCCATGACTCATCCATTATGAAAATGGAAGTGGCATAAAAACTCCTCGTATGAACCTCTATGACACAGTAGGCCTCCTTACACTACATATTATATCCCATATGAAACAGCACCATACTCTGCACCATAGGAATCCCATAGCTAATTTACTCAAGTCCACTCCATTTCCTACTCCCCAACTCCTTATAACATCCCCTTGAAACCTTAACCACCAAAATTCCTACAATTTAATGGGTCATATAATATGAACCATTAAAAAAGATACCTCTCAAACTATTCTCAGGATCAAAAATCAAAACCAATCCAAAAAGGAAATATGGAAATAGATCCAAATGATCATCCCATGGGATACCTCTCAAGGATATTATTAAATCAAATTGCTCCACTGACCAAACACACCAAACCCAGCCAAAAATTCTCACTAAAAATTTCACACAACCACACCACCACACCACTTTACCATCCTACTCTCCCACATGGTTTTAATAATGTCAAAGTATAACACTTCTTGATTAGGAATCAGGTTTTTCTATCTTCTTAGGATTGAATATTTAATCAACATAAGGAAAAATAATATCCCATGAAACATCCAGATCCAAACATCACACATCAAGGAAAAATAGAGAAAGTAAAAACTCAAACAAACTCTAAGTACTGGGTATGCATCTATATATGATGCTCCCAAGTACTCTTATCAAGGCCACCATGCCTCCAAATCTTATGAACCAAAGGAATGGTTCACCCACAAAACTCCATCTCCAAATGATCTTGGATCTCTACTGGCCGCTCCCTGGATTATATTTCATCCTTGTTATCCAAATCTCCCCAATAAATTCTATGGGAGTCATTATGAAGTTACCAATAAAGTTGATAGATGTGGAAAAGTTTTCTAATCTGGTTCAGTCATGGAAGGAGTTCCAAACTATATTCCACCTTTCCAATTCACCCGATCACCTAGAAAGGCTTATCAAACTAGGGAGAGAAATTACTCCCCCTTCCAAACCTACACTTACCATGTAAAGGGGAGGCCCTAAACAACACATGGTCTCTAACCTTTAACTCTAAGGGCCTCTTCCTGGGAGCAGAATATGCATTCTTCTAGTTTTTTACTAACTTGATCCTCTCATGAACAACCTAAATCTTATCTTTTACTCTCTATACCACATAAATATTGAGAAATGATGACTCCCCAAACCCTACCCATCACAATAGATAATTACATGACCTCTCATACAAATCCTCAAATGGGGTCATGCCAATTGATGAATGATATTTTTTTTATAATAAAACTAAACCAAAGGAAAGTTTTTTCCCTAGGATTATATGAAGTATAATATAAATTTATCCAACTTATCGTCTAGTTTCTAGATAGTATATACCATCTTACCATCCATATAAGGGTGGAAAGAGGTGTTGAGGTGTTATTGGGTGCTAAAAGAATGTTGAAATATATTTTAGAATCATGATATAAAATGAGTATCCTAATCTTAGAAAATGGACCTCTGAAATCCATATTGCCACACTACCTAATCCACATACCTCCTCTATAAAAAATCTATGGTGATCGGCTCCTTGATCGGTAGGAATTAATCAAATTTATTCAATTGATCCATGATTACCTAGATATAATAAAAAACCTCCTAGAGCTAAAGGTAAGCTAGTGATAAATTCCATCGATATGTCTTTCCACTTACACTTGGGAACTTCCACGGGCTATAACAAAACACCAGTAACATGGTGTTCTTCCTTTAACTATAAGAAAATCAACCACCAAGCTAAAAACTCTTCCACTAAATGTTTCATCCTAGGGTGAAAAAACTGCATCCTCAAGCCATGGTACATATTAAAAAATCCTTGGTGCAATATTAAAGTTTATCTATATAAATCATGAATTACTCCCTCACACATTACTACTGGAATAAATAGTCTCCACTAAAACATCTAGTTTTGACCATACTCTGACCATCCCTCCAGATAATCACCATGGAAAACATGATCACGCATAACCCCTACCTTCAAGTATCCTCACTAGGACTCATCTACCTAAGGAATCATAAAATATTGCATTGTCATCTGAAATCATAAACCTACAACATCAACCATACTTGCATCTAAGGGCACGGTTTCCAACTCTTCCATTTCCCTCCAAGCATCTTAGGACTCTGGAAAAACATCCTTCTGTGACTTACTGCTCAAATCATTAGCCACAACATTCCCATTTCTAGTTATTTAGGAGATATAAAAGTCATAATATGTAATTAACTCCATCCAAATCGGTTTCCAAGGATTTAGATCATGCTGAGAAAAGATATGCCTCAATATATTGTGATCCATTAAGACAAAAAAGTTCCCCCAAATGAGGTAATACCTCCATAAATTCATCACAAAAACAATTAATACTATCTCCAAATCATGGTTGGAATAATTATACTCATGTGGGTGTAACTACCTAGACCCATAATAGATTACCTCTTTCTAATGCATCGGGACACATCCCAAGCCTATAAGAGTAGCATCACAAAACACCTAAAACATCACCCCTTCCTCTAGAAACTAGAACATCATAGCACTGATAAATTTCCCCTTCAGGTAATTGAACACTCATTGACACAAATCAATCTAGATAAAAATTATGTCCTTCATGGTCAAAGATATCAATGGGGCCTTGAATCATGAGAAATGAGATACGAACCTCCAGTAATATCCTGCAAGACCAAGGAAATGAGGCACCTCTATCAAATTATTGAGTGTTGCCAAAGAAACAAATGCTTCAATCTTTTATGGGTCCATGTACACACCCTATTGAGATACCACATGCCTGAGGAAATTCACCTATCATGTTCAGAACTTACACTTGGACAAATTTCTATAAAGATGGTGGAATCAAATAATTTTCAAAACACATTTGAGATGATTGATATAATCCTCTTATGAATTCTAGTATATCAACTTTTTTTAATGAACATGACTAAAAACTGATCTAAGAACTCATGGAACATATAGTTCATGAGCCCCATGAATATATCTTGTGCATTTGTGACACTAAACTACATGACCATGAACTCAAAGTGTTCATACCTGCATCTAAAGGTTGACTTCAGGATATCATCTTTCTTCAACCTCAACTGGTGATACCCATACCATAGATAAATCTTAAAAAACCAATTATCCCCTCTTGACTGGTCAAAAATATCATCAATCCTCAGGAAAGGGTAGACATTCATGATCATCACATTATTACACCTCCAATAGTCTATACAAAACATCAGGCGACTATCCATGTTGTTAAAGAACACTAGAGCACCCCACCATGATAGACTATAACGGATGAAACCCTTCTCCATTACTTAATATATCTGAATCCTCAACTCTTGAAACTTTGAATGTTCCATATGATAAGGATCCATCAAAATTAGAGAATCACCAGGTTATAAGTCTATCCCAAACTTAGCATCACATTGAGGGGGTTGTTTCACAACTTCCTTAGGAAAAATATCTATAAACTCCCTAAAAACCCTAGAATACTATTCCATGCCATCTTCTACTTATTCTACAGACATCTTGAAGAACAAAGAAAGAAGGGGCTCTACATGTCTACTACCCATCTAACAACCCTTCTCACTAATGAAAAATACACACCAACCATCTACATACAAGAACATGAATCTCCTAAGAAAGATGTCGATAATAAAATGTAAATAATAAAATAAGTATATGTTAAGGATGAAATCATATGGATTCATATAAATCAATAAAATATTCTTACATGAATGATGTAGCCTCGTCATTAGTTTAACCCCCCATCACATATCAAACAATCCAATTGAACCTATGACTGGCACAGTCAATACTAGAGGCATGGGAAGCCTCTCTATATCTAGTCTCATGGAATTGACTAGATCATAGGCAATAAAATATTGTGAATATCCTAAATCAAACAATGAATAAACAATGGTAGATGAAAATTTTATCACACCTCAAATGACCTATGGACCCTCTGGTGTTATCACCCCCACTATATGAAATTGACCATTCCCATCTCCCATAACTCTCTAATAATATCCATCTTCATATCCACACTTAGGTAGGGGTCCCTAAAGATGAAGAAAATCTTCAGGTTGACCTCTTCCTACCCTATATTTTCTCAGAAAACTACAATCCAGTTTCTCCTACTGCTGAAACTACCTTGATGGAAGATATTGTCTTAACTAACGCTGAAAAAGACCACCTCCAATATACTGAGCTCCAAGAACCATTGGGAACTAATTCTAATGATGTTAATTTACTTAATAATAAAAATACACTCACCCAAGTTTCCCTAGAAAAACATGGAAACCACTGGACCTAGAAGGCTAGAAAATAAACGGCTAAGGTTGAAATAGCATTAGTTAAAACCTCGAAGTACCTAATGCCTAGGACATTCCACTAACAACTATACTCCTCAAGGACCCCGGATGGTTCCCCACTTGAAGTAATTATAATCATGATTTCATGCGATTAATCACCTTCACCTTATTTTATACCTAGAAATACATTGGAAAAGTAAAAAAGAGCAATTTTAGACTTGATATAATGATAGATTTCCTCCTTGAGACACCAATCAAAAGAATCCTAATCAAGAAAAAGATCTGGGGAAAACACAAAAGGTCCTTGAACTTGATTCCCAACTCACACATGGACATGCACTCCTACGGAAGAGGGAGAGGCTAATACCTCTTTGATTCATTCATGGTAGAAAATAGTAAATCTTCACATAACTCCATATGAAAGTCAACCCATGAAAAATATACCTAATTATTCTCACCAAGATATGTCATCCACCATTGACATGCATCTCCTCTCATTTGAAAAACTACCAAAGGGAACTATTACTCTATTGGGGACCAGATCAAACTGAAGTAAATCTTGAGCTCCTCCAAGAAGTTATCTATCTTAAAATTAGAAATGATTCCCTCATAATTCTCCAAATCCTATTTCTAAAAAGAACACAACATTTTATTCTAATAATCATCATCCTTAAACGGTTCGACCCTTAGGCGGTCAACTAGGTCAGCCTATTGAACCTCCAGTACCTGAACCATATGAAAAATAAATCATGGATCCATAACTAAAAGGGAAACATTTTTTATTAATCTTAGTAGTGTGGAATTTTATTAAGATTCATTTAATTTATTTTAACTTTATTAAAACTACCCAATTAAAAAAAGGACACAAGTCAATCATGATGTATGCAACTCTCTTAGGTATCTACCCAGCAAGCGATGACACATCAATTTGTTGTTCGGTAGGCTCAGATTCTTTGTGTCGGATCATGGGGGTATAAAATCCTATGCGTGAGCTGGTCTTCCCTAGACTGTGTCATGGAAAAATACAAAATGATATTGTTTCCCTACCAACCCATGCAATCCTAATTGTTCCTAACTCTTAAATTTGTCCTATACCTTAATCAAAACCATTGATACCACTCTTTCATAACCTACTCCCTTCATAGGTGCGACTCCTAGGCCCATAATGAAGGAAGAGAGATGATGACCCTCAAGTACTACCTCCAGCGAGTCTCAGGTTAGTGATAAGAATTGATGGTATAAGAAACTCATAAATGGGAGGCATTACCCTCTATGATAATATAGGATCATAGGATAGGGTATTTTTTATCAATCAACTATAATACATTATATATATAAAAAGTACACCAAAATTCATCCCACAACGCATGTATAAAGTAAATAGATACAATGAGTATCCAAATCAAATACAAAAAGAAAATTCCTAAAATAATGAATCAATAGAAACTCCAAAGTATGAGCTTGAAATGTCTAACATGATCCATGAATTCTTCCTGGAAACTTGAAAATAATGTGTATATACATAGGGGGATCTTACAAGTATACTCAATAGGGTCATACCCAAAGTCTCTTCTATACATGTAAAAGAATTATACTAATACACCAGTGAGAAAACAACAAAACCAACAATACTTAAACATGTCAACTAACCAATCCCATCCTCACCATGGAACACTCACCAAATAATGCATCCAAGTATAATAATACAATAATAAGAATATCAATTGAAAGGGTACCCTGCACCACTTTTCCACTAATTTTCCACTCTCACACCCCAATATAATATATCCCAATGCTACCATCTCTTCTACATGGAAACCTTCCAAAAGGAACTTGGGTTACCACATCACGTAAAATTTTATCTCACCTAAAGAAACATGGGCCATCACATCTCACCTACATACACCTGGTCCATCACATCACATCGCACTCATAGACAATAAAGCCATCACATCACATCTCAAAAACCACCAAAACCAAAATAGTAGGGTATCATGAACATAAAGTACATTGACCTCATTCCCTCCTATTACCATGCATGACCCCCACCATAATCCATCTCATAAAATGACATCACAGTGCACTTTTGACTTCTATCCATCACAGCACATGCATGTCAACGTCACCTAAAAAAGAGATTAGGGGAGAGCAATTATCCATCCATCCATCCTCATCACCGAGATATTGGGAAAAACATCCACAAAACATTTTTTGGTTGGAACATGGTTCTCTGTAAGGGTGGGGTACATATAGAAATCAAAATGAATATAAAAGTTATATATGTATATAGCCACACACAATTCAAACCTATGGGTTCACAATAAGAATTTTATTCCAACTCACAAAATCTCCCCAAGCCTTATAACATTTTCTGCATTCACTTCCATCTCTAAATGCATCCCACCACACAAAAAACCATAGGACACAATCCAAATTTCACCCTTTCCTTTAAAACTAATCCAATTTCCATATTTCTCATTACCAACCTATTTCATTTATTAAGCTCATTTATTTTACAGTCCATTCATTTTAAAATTTTAGCTCATTTAATTCATATTTAAACATCAACTATTTAATCCAAACATCTCACTTTAATTAAACATTAATTATTCATTCAACCCATTTTATTACAATTCATCATTTACATTTAATTCTATTACTATCCAAGAAACTAGAACAGCACATCGCATCACAACAACCATCTTCATAATTACAACAATCCCCCATAGTTCCTCCATTTCACATCACCACCACTTCGTCATTAACATAGCCATATCACAACAACTTCCCATCACATCCACCCCATGTTATAAACACCAACTCATCACATCCACCCCCATAGGACAGCCACACATCACCACCACACATTACAACCCCTTCACACAAAACACATGTCTTATTTTAGATTTAAATAAGGGGATTCACATCACATTTCACTTTACTTTATTTAAAGGTAATTCTTACACAATCTAAAAATTTCCACGGGCAACTAGTTTATCAACCAGTTATAAGTGGTTAGCCAATTCCCATTTTATGTAACACTAAAAAACCACATAATAAGGGCTCCAAAAAAATAAAAACCACAACACAAGAAAATCCCCCAATGTATATGACTTTTAGTAAGGCATCAAGCTCATACAATTACAATATCAAAATGTATCAAAAGTTATAAGGAATAAAATTTAATTCACCTTCCCTTCAATTTCAATTAAACCAATTCATTATCTTTATTAGGTAGGTGTATAATATCTTCCCAAAAGATAACAACAGAATAAATCCTCCCACATGATACAACTAAATGAGAAATAAATGATCCCCTACCTCAAACAAATATTTCTGAACTACTTCACAAGGTTGAATCATGAATAATATAACCACCAACACTAAAATGAATAGTAATAGCTTTAGAAAACTAGATAAAAATAACCCACTTCATTCCTTTTCTAAAATGGTTTCAAAATCAATTGTTCCTCTGACATCCACCCTTCTTAAGTAAATAACGTGAAGAAACTAGGGAAAGGAAGGAATGAAACGTACTTAGAACTTCCAAGGATTGATCTCCCAAGGATAGGGTTTAAATCCACTGAAAGGGGGACGAAAGACCTCAAAAGGGTGAATTTGGGTCACCCAAGAAATGAGAGAAAATGGGGGAGAAGGATAGGGTTTTAGGGTTTTTATAATTTATAGGTGGTTTACAAAATATATGTCCACAATGTAGACCCTTCCAACATGTTGCAAAACTTATGGGAAGGGGGGACCATGGAACGGTATAATAAACTATTTTATTGATGCTCTAGTCAATGTGGATTTGATTTTTATGGTTATCTCCATGCCGTATATTTGATAAAAGAGAAGAATAGACCATCATGTATCCAAGGGCACCACACTGTAGAACTCAACAAATATGAAGGGGGATACATTGTAACCCATATCCATGGTACAGGTACCCTAAAATAGACAAAACCACAAAAAACTCACCCCTGGGACTCCACACTATAACTGGGTATTAACATTGCAGCCACACTGAAAATGGTTATGGCATCAAAACTCCTCCTATGATCCTCTACGCCATAACCATCCTCCCTATTTTTTAGATACTATCCTCTATGATGCATCCCCATTCTCCATGTTGTAGGACTATCTTAGCTAGATTTCTTATCTACACTCTACCACATGTGCCCCAACTCCTTGGAACATCCCTTGGATAGCTCCACCATTATAATTACTATAAAGTAATCGGTTAGATGGTTTAAACCATTACATCAGATAACTCTCAAAATATTTCCATCCTATAAATCAATAACAACCAAAAAATGAAAAAGAGAAAGATATGCAAAACACCATTCCATGTGATAACTCTTGAGGATCTCAATATATCCAAACACCACCACCAACCAAACACAATAAACCAAGATGAAAAGTTCCACCAAACATTTCAAACAACAATACCACCTCACTGCTTTACCATCCACCCCACCAGTCATAGAACCACACCATTTCATACCATCCACATACCACCACCATTACACATAACCATATAGGTAATTGTCTCAACCTCCACATAGCTCAAACCAATTATTTCTATAACCACCACACAAAAACTCCCCAAGAACAAAAAGCAAGGAATTACATATCCCAAGACAATATATTATCCACTTTGGGAAGTGCTAACTCGCCTGCATAGTTTAATCATGTCAAATTATAACACATATTGATTTAGAATCAAGTTTTAACCTCTTCGTATTATTAAAGCTTTAATCACACATAACATCATTAAGGAAAAATAACATCTCATAAAACATCAAGATTCAAACATAAAATCATCAAATCATAACATAGAAAAGAAAAACTCAAAACAACTCTAGGTACTAGGTACACATCTACATATCATACTCCAGTGTACTCTCATCTAAGACATTATGCCTCCGCAATACATGAATTGAAAGAAATGTTCCACCCACAGGATACTTTATTCCAATAATACTATATCTCTACTATCTGCTCTACAAATTCCATGCCTTCCATGATATCCAACTCTCCTTTTTCAGTGAAATGAGAGTCATCATGATTATATCGATGGAATAGAGAAGTTTGTAAGACATCATAAATATAGTCTAGTTGTGGAGGGAGTTACGACTAATAAGACACCTCACCAATGTTCCCCAACACATTGAAAGGCTCGGAAAACTAAGACAAGATCTTATTTTTCCTACCAAACCTCCACTGCCCATGTTGAGGAGAGACTCTCAAGAACATGTGGTCTCTAGCCTCAAACTCTAAGGGCCTACTCCAATGATTAGCATAAGCCTTCTACCAGTATTGTGCTACTTTCTTCCTCTCATGAACAACCTAAACCTTCTCTATCATTCTTTGAACCACATAGAGATTGATAACTGATGACTCTCCAACCTTAGTCCAATACAATAATGAATGACATAACATTCTATAAAAAGCCTCAAATGGGGATATTTAATGGATAAATGATAATTATTGTTATAATAAAACTCATGTTAGGAACAAGTTTAGTTTTGGTTGTATTTTTTGTTAATAAATTGGTTTACTAAATAAATAAAGGATGTTGATGAATGAGATTTCAGAATGAAAGGCATTTAAAGAAGTGTTTGTTTTGTGGGTGATAGGTTTTTATAGTAAAGAATAAATGTATTCCATTTGGATTCACTTTGTTTCTGAAAAACAAAATGTACTACTGGTGGTATTGATAGAAATATTAGTCACTTTGAAAGTCTATTGTAATGAGAAGAAGAAGATTTGAAAGTGAAAACAACTTTCTAGAAGTAGATGGTCATCGAATTCACTCTAAATACAATTAGAAAGAGGTGTTTGTGTTGCTGTAGAATCAGAGTCACTATGACTATGATTGAATCAATTGTGATGATGCTTTGCTGATTTTTATTTCATATAAATCATGAGTTGTATTAATAACTTGTGATTCAAGATTGATAAAAGAAAAGGGGAGTGAAAGAGAGGCTGCTAATCAAAAAAGAATTGTATTCAGATTTTTTTTCAAACTAATTAAAAAAGAATTGTATTCAGATTGTTTTTTCAAAACAATCAGAAAAAAATCATATTTAGATTTATCGTATCTGGATGGCAAATAGAAATAAGTGGTACCGATTGTTTTTTAAAACAATTAGAAAGGAATTGTATTCAGATTTATCATATCTGGATGGAAAATAGAAATAAGTGGTACCTATTTTTTTTCAAAACAATCAGAAAAGAATCGTATCCAAATTGTATCTATTTTTTTTAAAAACAATCATATCCAGTTTGAAAAGTGGTGCCAATGGAAGAGGTGATGCCGATGGAAGATGATACATTGATTGTTTTATAAAACAATCGTATCCATATTGTATCAATTTTCATTCAAAAAAATTGTATCTAGATTGTATTGATTGTCTTTTAAAACAATTGAATACTGAGTGGAAGTAATAGATCTGGTGTAGATTTGTTTCAGGTGGTTCCGATGAAAATTGGTGTCGATGGAATAGGTGATATCGATTGAATAGGTGGGGCCAATGGAAGATGGTTCCAATGAAAAGTGGTGTCGATTAAAAGGTGGAACGGATTTAAAAGTGTTGTTGATTGAAAAGGGTGTTGATATAAGAGTAAGATATGGTGATGATTGTTTTTCAAAATGATCATAGCTGGGTGAAAGTGAAAGAATAGAAATGGTACTGATCAAATATCATCGTTTTCATATTGTATTTCATTATACTCAGGAAGATCTTCGTTATCAGATTATTTTGTATCATATATGGGTAGATCTTCATTATCAGATTGTTTTGTTTCATATCCATGCATATCTTCATTATCAGATTTTATTGTATCATATCAAGGAAGATCATTGTTTTCAGATTGTATTTGATTGTAACCAGAACAATCGTAACTAGAATGATCGTAACCAGAAATGATCGTATTCAAATTGATCATATCCAGTCCATTTGTATTCAGAAAAGATCATGCTTAGGTTGAGATGAAAATAAATAATCAGGAATGAATGGAAAATTACAATACTTTCCAATTGAAATCAAGTGATGTTGAAGCTTATCCTCAATGAATTCAAATTCATCATTGAAGTCATGATACAAGAACATGTTGGTGAATGAAGGTGGTTTCTAGAGATGATGTGTTTTATCATGTGGGTAAATAGAAAAGAAAAGAGAAGAAGTCTAATTAATGAATTGTTAAAGGGGGAGTCTTTCATTTGAAAAAGTGTTTTGTGGAAGAATGCATTTCTTCAGACATTTGTTTTCAAATGGTACAGACTTTTGTTTTGAATAAATCATCATGAGAGAATCAGATTCCAATGATCGGACCCATGTATTGATCATCAATTGTAATTGTATTGATGATTGAAATGGGAGTCTAAAGAAGAAGAGTTTAAGATTGTGGATGTTTTGAGAAGAATTGAGAGGCATTGATGAAGTCATAATTGCTCCAAGATTTCAGGAGAAATTCAGATTTGGGTGAATTTAATTGAGCGGGAAATTGTTTTGGAATTTCCACCTAAACATGTTTTGGGTCACTTATAAAAGGTGTGGAGTACATTGTACTTGTGTGATGATGAAGTACTATTCATTTTATTAGAGAGAGAAGCTCTGAGTTTTTATAGAGAGAAAGTGGTACTGTATTCTTTTGTATTGAAGACAATTCGACGGGGAAGAAGTGAAAGAGAAGATTCAAGATTGAAATGATTGTATTTGGATGATCATTGTATTCAGGATATATCGTATTCAGTGAATCATTATATTCATCTTGTTAATTTTATTCGTATGATTTTGGTATTGGGATGAATTAATTAGATTTGGGATTTCAATACTGGGTATCTTCATATTGGGTCTCTCGAACTAAGGAAGAATTGTATTATAAATTGAAGTAGTGTTGATTCATTTTTATTTCATTATATTAGGAAAATTGGACTTGAATAATTGTATTGAAATAATCATACTTAGAGAATCATACTTGGAAAATCAAACTTGGCATTCGGGCTAATTTCTTTATCAAAGTCCTTTGAGGTTCTTACCTTTCTTCTAGGTAAGGAATTGAAGAGTTTTATTACATTTGTTGAATTTAAAAGAAGTGCAGTTAACATGAGTTGTTATGAAACAATTGTATTACCCTATTGTGCTAAGAGGGTGCACACACACTAGGGGGATTGTTTCATAGTGCTACACAAGTGTAAGGGTACATCCTACTCATTTTAATCCAAGGATTTTTTTTCTTAGTGGATTGCATGGTATTGGATCATTTACAAACCATACCAAGGATGTATCTATTCTTATTGAATAGTGAAACTTGTAAATATTTTTTGTTCATGTGGATGTGTGTTGAGTTTGTTTTCAATAGGGAATTGAAATCTCTAACAGGATGCGAAGGTTTTTTCAATTGAAAAGAAACATAAAAAAAGAGTATCATGGATTCACCCCCTCCCCCTCTCAGTGATACATTACTCCAACTGGGAACTTTCAACTTAACCAAAGGAAAGTGATTTTCCCAAGAGCCTCTAAAGTCCAAGATTCATGCTTGTCACATATCCTTCAGCATCTAGATATTCTGCTCCATCTGACCATCTGACTAAGGGTGGAAAGTAGTGTTGAAGTGTAACTAATTTCCAAAATCTAGTTTCAATCCCCACCAGGCTAGTGAGGTAAAACAATTGTCCCAATTTGAGATAATGGACATCCAAAATTCATGTATTTTCAATAACTCATTGATATACTTCCTCACTAAAACATCCACAGCACTAGACTCCTTGATCACCAGGAAGTGATCCTCTTTCATCAACCAATCCATGATCGCACAGATGGCCTCACAAACTCCTTGATCTCGGGGAAACCCTGTGACAAAGTCCATCAAGATATTTTCTCATTTACACTCGTGAACTTACAAGAGTTACAATAAACTAAAAGAAACACGTTTTTAAACCTTTATCTACTAGAAACCAAATTATTTAGCTATAAACTCTACCACCACATGTTTCATCTTAGGCCACCAAAACTTCATCCTCAATCCATGGCACATATTATAAACTCTCAGGTGCACTGGTAAAGGTGATCTATGAAACTCATAAAGGATTCCCTCATGCATCTATACTAGAATAAACATCCTCCCCTGAAACAACATTTGGTTCTGACCATACTCTTACCATCCATCTAGAGCATCACCATGACCAATATGATCATGTATCACCTATGCCTCTGAATCTCCCCACCGAGACTCCTCCACCTACTGTATCATAGAATAATTCATTATCATATGAAATAAGAAACCTCCACCATCACCCATCCTTTCATCTAAGTGCAGGGTCACCAACTCCTATATCACCCTCCTAGCATCTTTGGACTTCTGAACAACATCCTTCTAAGAATTTCTAATCAGAGAATCGGTCATGACATTCCCCTTTTCTGAGGTGTAGGAGATATAAAAGGTATACTTAAAAAGAAACATCATACAACTCTATTTACATAGTTTTGGATCATTCTAAGAAGATACATACTTCAAGATCTTGTGATCTTTGAAGACCAAAAATCACTCCCTAATGAGGTAATGTTGCTAAAACTTCAATGAAAACACAACCGCTACTAGATCAAGATCATGGGTGGAATAGTTACTCTCATGGGGGCTTAACTTCTTAGACCCATAAAATATTTCATCTTTATACTACATCAAGTAAAATCCCAATCACAAATAAGAATCATCACAAAATGCATCAAACATCACCCATTCCTCTAGAAACTGGAGCACTCGAGTGATGATTAATTTTCTTTTAGGTTTTCAAACATTTTCTAACATAGATCAATCCAGATAAAACAGCGGTCCTTCATAGTCAAATCTATCAATGGGGATGCAATCCATAATAAATCAGATATGATCCTCCCATAATATCCTACAAGAAAAAAGGAAGCTATGAATCTTTACCACATTCTTGGGTGTTTCCCAAGAAACAACTGCCTTCGTATTTGATGGATCCATAACCACACCCTACTAGGACACTACATTCCTGAGGAAATGCACCTCTCATGTATAGAACTTACTCTTAGACAACATCCCATATAACTGGTGACATCAAAGAACTTTTTATCAACTATGAGATGATTGACATGCTCATCTACTGACTTTGATTAGATCCAGATATCATCAATGAACATGAATACAAACTGATCCAGGAATTCATGGAACATGGATTTCATGATCCCCATGAACAAAGTCATCGTGTTTATGACACTAAATGATAATAAAACGAATTCAAAGTGTGCATACCTACATCTGAAGGTAGTATTTGAGACATCATCCTCCTTTACCCTTAATTGGTGATACCTAGACTATAAATCGATCTTAAAAACAAACTAGACCCTTTAGACTGGTAAAAATTATCATCAATACTTGGGAGAGGGTAGTGGTTCTTGATTTTTACCTGATTCAACCTTCAATAGTCTATACATAGCCTTAGACTACCATCCAACTTTGTAGATAATAACACTAGATCACCCCATGGTGACACACTGAGCCAAATGAAACCCTTCTAAATCAAATCATATATCTGAATCCTTAAATATATTAACTCCTGAAATTCCATCTAATAAGGATCCTTCAAAATCATAGATGTATTAAGATATAGTTCTATCTCAAACTCACTATCGCATTGAGGGGGTAAAATCACAACCTCCTTAAGAAAAACATATAGAATCTCTATAAAAACCCTGGGTGCCTCTTCCATCCCATCATCCACTAATTATATTGAAAACCTGACCATCAAATAAATAAGGGGTTCTACATGTGTACAAACAACCCCACTCACCAACTAAAATCACATGCTAGCCATCTGCATCGGAGAACACGACTCTCCTCTGGAATTAGTCGACAAAAACATGCATTGAATAAAACCAGTCGATGTCGAGGATGACATTGTATGGTTGAATATGAAGAAATAAGATATCCTCTCATGAATAATATGGTTTCATTTTCATTTTATGCCCCCAAAAAACATTAAACTTTCTAGTATGGCCTATAGCAAGTGTAGTCAACACCATAGGCATGGGAAGCCTCTCTAGGTATAGTCCCAGATAATAGACTAGAGTGAATGAAATAAAGGGTTTTGAAGATACTGAATCAAAAAAGTTATAAACAAAGGAATATGAAAAGATGGTTGTACCTCGAATGATCTCTGGACCCTCTAGTACTGCTGCCCATAATACATGTAACTGACTATACCCAGATCCTATTCCTCTATGAGGATATCCACATCCAAATCCATTATTATGTCAGGGTCCCTAAATACGAGTAACATCTTAAGTTAGACCTATGCTTACGCTATCTCCTCTTGGTAGAACACAAGTTGTTTTCCCCTACTACTGAAATGGAATCGCTAGCAGCTGCTGTTAGAACTGACACTGAACCTAACTGCATCCACCATACAAAGCTTTAAAAACCACTTAGCACTAATTTTGATGATATTTATAGCCTCCACATGTGAAACAAAATAACTCAAGGCCCCCAATAAAATCATGGAAACCACTATCCCTAGAAGTCCAGAAAGTAAGGTGATGAGGTTTAATCCCCATTGGTTGAAACCTCAAAGGCCCTAGCACCTAAGAACGGGCATAGGAAACTCTTCTCCTTGAGGAACTGTAACACCCTGATATTTTATGAGAAGTATTTTTTTTATGTCTTATGTTATACGCAACATCAAAGGAATCTTTCACTACACACAACACCAGATTGGCTTGCGTTATACGTAAGAGAAACCTTCATCGATAGCGTGTGTTGTACGCAATATCGAGTCTCACTAAACAACAATATATTATTAAAATATTATATAAAGTAGCTGTTATAAAGAGTATTAACAACATTTTAAATTTCATATAACATTAGAATTCATTTTACATATGATACGAGAAAAAATCAATTTTTCAGATAAAAGAATTATTTTTTTCAAAAATGCAGTTTTCCGCCTTTTGATGGCGCACCCATTTTAAATCTAATTTTTGAAAAGATTATAAGTTCAATTTTACAAAATAAAATTCTTCCTTTGAATCCGGATATAAAATTTTACATTGGATAAATTTTTTATACTTTTCTGATAACTTTCATATTTTGATGAATAGTAAAAATATGCTAATTTTTAATTGAAAACAACTTTTTTCATCAAAATAATTTATATTGTTAAAATATATTATTTAATGGTTTTAAAGTATAAATAGAATATATTTTTACCATTTAATATAATGTATGTCATTAGAATTAATTTTACATTGAATTCATAGGTAAAAACATTTCAATCTTTGGCAATGTTTTAACTTTTAAAACTCGTTTGCTTAACAACGGGATTAATTTTAAATTAATTACTCCAACTTCTGGGTTTTGAATTTTGAAAAATAAATTCCATATTTGGATTCAGTGGGTCCAAATTATGTTAATAGTTTACTTTTTTTTTGATATTATGAATAGTAACTATGGTAATTTTTATTTACTACAGTTAAAGGTAAATCGGGTAATTGAGGGTAAAAATAAGATTGTAAAATTACCCTAACACTTTCCAAAATTCTATTGGATGAATAAAATTAGACCCATATCACCTAAGGGTCGGAATAGATTCATTTTATGGACCTTTGACCGTGAAAATTATGTAATTATTATTAAAACTAAAGAAAGTGACAATATGTCACTCTCTTAAATATTATAAGTGTAATAATTTTAATTTAGTAATAAACTTCATAAAACTTAGAACATTAATAGTCTATAGAAAGATAATAAAATTATCTACATCATGTGAATTAATTTAAAATTTTTAGGGATTAAATAATTATCATTAATTATGACACAATAGTGATGTTGAAATTATTTTATTGATTGAAATATCAAATTAATGGTTTTAAAAATATTAAAATAAATATTACATTAATACTATTCTGTAAATGAGGTATCTATAACCTAAAAAGAGGAATAAGAATTTATTCGACAAAACATGCATAAGAACATAAAGCAATGAACACCCGAATAACAAGTAGCAATGAAATATTACTAATGAGAAGATAAGAATATGACCATATATGATATCATAACAATGAATATGATTCTGTAATAATTCAATGACATTATTTAAATCATTATACAGGAGGTTCGGATACGTACAAAGCATATCGGACCTAAGGTAAGGGAAAATCTCACAATCTCATTTTTATATGAGATTGTTCATACTTCAGATTTTACTGGGGAATATTTATAATCCGCATCCATGTTTTATCAATTTGTAACATTATTTCTATCCTCCTATAATTGTTTAAATCCAATTTTAACTATTGGTGAATTTTTAGTAAAAGACATGAAAGGAATCTTTTTTCGTTTTTTGTACGAGATACTTTTTGACTTTTCCAGCCAAAGTACGAGAAGAATGTTTTTTTTAACTTATACGACATGAATGGATTTTTATGAGTCCATAGAACATTATTTCCATGAAGCTTCCTTTACAAGTTTTGAAGTTTATTTTTAATTAACTTCTTTTAGTTTAAAATTTTATGACATGTTAAGAAAGGAAAAATGTTTTTAAGATAGAAAGGATATTTTCCTCAAGAATGGAGGTCAAGTGTTTTATCAAAATAATTTTCCATCTAAGATAATATAGGGTTCTGTTTCTATCCCTATTATTACATTGATTTGATTATGTTATGATGGGATTATTTTTATGAAGTCCTTTATCTTATATGAATTGTTTTATGATGTCACGATGTTTAAGATTCCCATTTTTTATTACATGGTTTATGCTATGATTTATGATTTATGATTTTGTGGCACACATAAGAATGGTTTCATTATGAGATGGTTGGGACCTATATCTTCCTCCAATGCATTGGTTAATGATTTATATCTCATGAGATAGACATGGCTGTAACGGCAAGTTAATCTGGTTCAGTGATACAGGACTGGAATGAGGAGTGAACTCGGTTCAGTAATGGACTTTGTCCGCTATGATAGTCTTGGAAATGAGTCTTGACTAATATGAAATGATTTTCTATGATTATGTGTGTATGCCACAAAGTTTCATGTTTTAAGTTATGATTATTTGGGATTACTTTTCACTGCTATGATTTATCCCATGTCATGATATTATGATCTCTTTTGCAGGTTAAGATTTTCAAAATGTTATGTTCTTATGGATATGATATGATTGATATTTACTTTTTTTACCCCTTACTGAGCATTTGAGCTCACCCTTTTGTATGTTTTCTTTTCCCCAGGTCTGGAAGAAGGGTATTAAGTAGAATATGCCAAAAGGGACTCTAGATATGATGAAATAAATGGGAGACAATGTAGATGATTTTATGAACCAGTTGTTTATGTTTCCCAGTTTCTAAAGACACTATACCTATATGGTCCTTTCATGGTTTTGTTATATGTTGTAATAAGTATGATTAAATTCTGAAGTAATAACAATGTATGTAAATTATGGGTCGTTATAGTTGGTATCAGAGGAAAGGTTTTGTCAACCTATAGAAACTAGGATGTGAAAGCCTTTGTAAGAACCCTAAGGATATGTCTAAACATAGAACACAATATTAGTGTTTTAGAAATAGCAATGAACAACCTATGATAAGACCTAATGTTTGAAATTTTATTCTTGATTATGTGGTTTTCCTGTTATTATTAGTGTTTCTCACACTATGCTTCTTGGTTTTAGTCAATGGCTGGAACCCAAAGGAACCGTGTTAATGCTGAATGCGATGGGAAATGCAATTATTGTCTCCCTGAGCAACCAAACGTTATGGGAGATGGAATTCAAAATCTTGTATCCATGCTCACACAACTTTCTCAAGCTATGAATCATGCAGGACTTCCAAACGAGCAAAGGAAGGAGCAACATTTTGTTGAATCCTTCATGAGGTAGCGTCCACCTTCATTCAGCGGGTCTTCTGATCCATTAGTGGATGAACAATGGATCAGTACCACTGAAAAGATATTTTCAGTTCTAAAATGTTCTGAACATGATAAATTAATCTTAGCAGTATATCATTTGGAAGGTGAAGCTGATCAATGGCAGAATCTTATCAAGAATACGAGGCAAAGGGATTAAATTGAGTCCATGGAATGGGAAGAGTTCAAGAACTTATTTTTCAATAAGTACTTCCCTTCTATTCGTCGAACAAAGATGGAGAAGGTGTTTCTTGAACTGAAGCAAAAGGATGATGAATCTTTTGGTAACTACGAAGCAAATTTTACAAGACTTGCAAGGTACGCTTTCAGAATTATTATCCAACCTGAGAGTAAAATCGATTGATTCTTTAGTGGCTTAAACCGAGTCTTCGAAGGGCGTTAGCCATAAGGGACTTCAATAGCTACTAGGAAATTGTTCGATGTACTCTCAAGGTTGAGATGGAGATTGGAGTAACCCATAAATCATATGGGTTTAATAAGAAGAGGAAAATGGAATTCAAAGGAAAATCTAAAGACCACACTGAAAATAAGATGAGTTTCCCCTTATGCTCAAAGTGTGGAAAGAAATATGGAGGGAATTGTCTTAAAGGGACAAGTAAATGTTTTAAGAGTGGAAAATAAGGTCATTGGGCAGTTTAATGTCAAAATAATGGGAAGAAGATGTCTAATGATGCGAACAAAGAAATGGATACACATAATGCACCTCTTACACATCAATGTTTCAAGTGCAAGGAAATGGGGAATTATGCAAATCAATGCCCAAATCCAAGGGTTGTTGATGATGACCGACATCAACAAACTCTTAAGGCCAAAGACAAAGGAAAGTCACATGCAATATCTATCGGCGATGTGGAGTATGATAATGAAGTGGTGAAAGGTACACTTACCATCCACTCTAAAGTAGCAGATGTTTTATTGGATTCTGGATCCACCCACTCTTTTATTTCTGAAGAATTTTCTAAGGGTATCTCCGTATTATCTCAACAATTAGATGTTGAGTTAGCTATGACAACCCCTAATGGCACAACAGTTGCATCAAAAGTTTACAATTATTCTCTGATTAAAGTTTGTGGGAAAGTGCATCCTGCAAATCTTGTGATCCTTCCTATAGTGGAATTTGATGTGATTCTTTTCATGGATTGGATTTCTTTATACGGAGCTCATATTAATTTCCAAACAAGGGAAATCACATTTAATATTCTCAATCAATCTACTATCATCTATCGATGCAAGGATGAACATAACCTTCTAGTGGAAATTTCTTCCATCTTATGGGTCTTGATTCTAATAAATGAAGGTTATTTATCTCAAATGGTTGGATAGAAACTCATGATTAAGAATATGCCCATTGTATGGGAGTTTGATGATATCTTTCCAGAGGAATTGCCAAGTCTTCCACCAAATCGTGAAGTTGAGTTTTCAATAGAACTCATATCGGGTGTTATGCCTATTTCAAAGACACCATATGGAATGGACCCAATTGAGTTGCAGGAATTGAAGAAGAAACTCCAAGAGAATCTTGATAAAGGATTCATACGCCCTAGTGCGTCACCTTGGGGAGCACTTGTTCTCTTTATTAAGAAGAATGATGGATCAATGAGACTTTTCATTGATTATAGAAAACTTAACAAGATCGCTATCAAGAACAAATATCCTCTCCCAAGCATTGATGACTTATTTGACCAACTACGCAGATCTCAATACTTTTCCAAGATTAATCTTCGTTTAGGGTATCATTAATTAAGGGTCAAAAGGAGGATATACCAAAGACGGCTTTCCATACAAGGTATGGACACTATGAATTTATAGTGATGCCATTTGGCCTTACTAATGCCCATGTTATCTTCATGGATCTAATGAATATAGTCTTTAGAGACTATCTTGATCAGTTTGTGGTATTCTTTATAGAAGATATTATTGTCTATTCAAAGGGCAAGGAAGAACATGAAGATCACTTGATAATTTTATTAAAGACCCTAAGAAAGGATAAGCTTTATTCCAAATTTACCAACTGTGAATTTTGGCATCAAAAAGTTTCATTTTTGGGTCACGTAATCTCAAAAGAGGGGATATTTTTGCATCTAGAAAAAATAGAGGTTATCAAAAGATGGTCGAGACCAACAATAGTAACTGAGATCTGATGTTTTCTTGGTCTGGCTGGATATTATCGACGTTTTGTGAAATATTTTTCAAGGTTATCTAATCCACTCACCAGGTTGACTCGAAAAGTATTTAAGTTCGTTTGGACAGAGGAGTGTGAAGAGAATTTCAAAGAGTTAAAAAGAAGGTTATCCAGTGCACCTATGCTCACACTTTCATGTAGTAGAGAAAGGTTTGTGATCTACAGTGATGCATCCAAGAAGGGAATGGGGTGTGTTCTCATGCAAAGTGATATGGTGATAGCTTATTCCTCATGACAGTTGAAAATACATGAGCAAAATTACCCAACTCATGATTTGGAGTTATTCGTGGTAATATTTGCATTAAAAATATAGAGGCATTATATTTATGGTGAAAGGTGTGATATTTATACTGATCATAAAAGTTTAAAGTATATTTTCACACAAAAGGAGCTGAATATGCACCAAAGAAGATAGTTGGAGTTGATTAAGGATTACGACTGCTCAATTCATTATCACCCTGGGAAAGAAAACAAGGTGGTGGATGCATTAAGTCGACAAGACCATGCTAGCTTATCCATGATGAGGATCACAAAAGATCCAATATTTATGTATTTACAAAGGATGGATCTTGGAATTATAATAGAAGGGGAAAATCTTATCTTTCTCAAATGAATGTTCAACCATCTATACATGTAAAGATTAAAGAGGCACAAAAAGAAGATGTAGAGTTACAAAATAAGGTGAGAAATGTTCCTGAATTCAACCTTGATTGTGATGGGATAATAAGGTTCAGGAATTGGGTTTGTGTTCCTCCCATCCCAGAATTAAAGAAGGAGCTGCTAGATGAGGCTCATAGTTCTTTATTCTCTATTTATCCTGGAAGCACAAAGATGTATAGGGACCTGAAAGAGTACTTCTGGTGGGATGGCATGAAAAGAGATGTTGCTGAATATGTCTCTCAATGCTTGATTTTTCAGAAAGTTAAAGCTGAGAGACAGAAGTATAATGGGATGTTACAACCATTACCCATACCCGAATGGAAATGGGAAAACATCACTATGGACTTTGTCACCAGACTTCCTAAACCATCCAAAGGAAATAATGTTATTTGGTTCATAGTTGATCATCTTACGAAGTCGGCACACTTCATTGCTATTAGAGAAGATTTATCTATGGATCGGATTGACAGAATATATGTAAAGGAAGTGGTAAGATTGCAAGGAGTACCACTTTACATTATATATGATCGGGATCTGAGGTTTACCTCAAAGTTCTGGCAAATTCTTCAGCATCTCTAGATACAGAGTTGAGTTTCAGCACTGCTTATCATCCTCAGACAGATGGTCAGTCTGAGAGAACAATTCAAACTCTAGAAGACATGTTAAGAGCTTTCTCTATGAATTTCAAAGGTGGTTGGGATCAACACCGAACATTGGTGGAATTTTCTTATAATAATAGCTTTCACTCCAGTATTCAGATGGCTCCTTATGAAGCTCTCTATGGAAAGAAATGTCAAACTTCAACTTGATGGGATGAAGTTGGGGAAAGAAAGCTATTAGGACCTGATCTTGTTGATGAGATCGTAGAAAAGGTCCGATCTATTCAACAACACATAAGAGTAGCTTAGAGTCGACAAAAAAGTTATGCCGATAACCGAAGAAAAGACCTAGAGTTTGAAGTGGGTGATAAAGTGTTCTTATGAATATCTCCTTAGAAGAGAGTAATGAGATTTGGAAAAAAGGGAAAGCTGAGCCCTAGGTATATCGGTCCTTTAGAAATACTGGATCGTGTTGGGAAGGTAGCTTACCGATTGGCGCTTCCACCGAATCTCTCTCAAGTTCACGATGTGTTCCAGGTATCTCTCCTGAGAAAGTACATACCTGATCCTTCACATGTACTGAGCTCAGAAGTTGTACCACTGGAGTAAGATCTTTCTTATGAAGAATAGCCGATAGAGATTCTGGAGCGTAGTGAAAAAGTTCAACGGAACAAGACCACTTGCTTGGTAAAAGTTTTATGGAGGAACCACCAATTAGAAGAAGCTACATGGGAACTTGAGGATATGATGAGGGAGAGGTATCCTCATCTGTTTGTTACGAAGTGACAAATTTTGAGGGTGAAATTCATTTTAAGGGAGGTAGAATGTAACACCTTGATATTTTATGAGAAGTATTTTTTTATGTCTTATGTTATACGCAACATCAAAGGAATCTTTCACTACACACAATACTAGCTTGGCTTGCGTTATATGCAAGAGAAACCTTCTTCGATGGCGTGTGTTGTACGCAATATCAAGTCTCACTAAACAACGATATATTATTAAAATATTATATAAATTAGCCTTTATAAATAGTATTAACAACATTTTGAATTTTATACAACATTAGAATTCATTTTACATATGATACGAGAAAAAATCAATTTTTTGGATAAAAAAATTATTTTTTTCAAAAATGCAGTTTTTCGCCATTTGATGGCACACCCATTTTAAATCTATTTTTTGACAAGATTATAAGTTCAATTTTACAAAATAAAATTCTTCCTTTTAATCGGGATATAACAATTTACATTGGATAAATTTTTGATACTTTTCTGATAACTTTCATATTTTGATGAATAGTAAAAATACGCTAATTTTTAATTGAAAACAACTTCTTTCATCAAAATAATTTATATGGTTAACATATATTATTGAATGGTTTTAAAGTATAAATAGAATATATTTTTACCATTTAATATAATGTATGTTATTAGCATTAATTTTACATTAAATTCATAGGTAAAAACATTTCAATCTTTGGCAATGTTTTAACTTTTAAAACCTGTTTGCTTAACAACGGGATTAATTTTAAATTAATTAATGCAACTTCTGTGTTTTTAATTTTGAATAATGGATTCCATATTTAGATTCAGTGGGTTCGAATTATGGTAATAGTTTACTTTTTTTTTTTTTTTGATATTATGAATAGTAACTACGGTAATTTTTATTTACTACAGTTAAAGGTAAATCGGGTAATTAAGGCTAAAAATAAAATTGTAAAATTACCCTAACACTTGCCAAAATTCTATTGGATGACTAAAAGTCGACCCATATCACATAAGGGTCGTAATAGATTCATTTCATAGACCTTTGACCGTGAAAATGATGTAATTATTATTAAAACTAAAGAAAGTGACAATATGTCACTCTCTTAAATCTTATATGTGTAATAATTTTAATTTAGTGATAAACTTCATAAAACTTAGAACATTAATAGTCTACAAAAATAAAATAAAATTATCTACATCATGTGAATTTATTTAGAATTTTTAGGGATTAAATAATTATCATTAATTATGACACAATAGTGATGTTGAAATTATTTTATTGATTGAAATATCAAATAAATGGTTTTAAAAAAATTAAAATAAATATTATATGAACTATTTAATGTGATCCACGAATTTTATAAATTACTATGACATGTTAGGAATCTATTAAATATTTTTTTTCGAATATATCCTCTGTGTAGATTTTATTTAAATTCGAATAAATGAATAGTGTCAAAATTGACACTATTGTTATTTTATAAAAATAACATATTATAAAATGGTTTAAAAATCACAAAAATATTTAAAAATTATAAATTTAAATTTATATGGTCTAAAATTTCATAAAGTATCTAATTATGGATAATTCACAGCACATAAGTAATTATTTATAACAATTTAAAATTTAGAATATTATTACCACAAATAAAATTAAATAGATTAAATAAGGATAAATAACTTTGATAAGGTTAAAAATAAATTCACAATATTTCTAAATTTTATTTTTTGATGAGATTACAACCCTATATCATATAATATTATAATTGAGTCATTTTTGGAATTTTTTATGTGGGTTTTCAATTTATTATAAATTAATATTTTTTAGATTTACAAAGGTGCCCCTCTCCTCCCTTATAAAAGGGAACCTCCTCCCTCTCCTCCTCACACCATTTTGACCCTTCAAGCTTGGCCAACCCCTACCCATTTCCCTTATCAACTTTCTTAGAAACATACTAGAGGCCCTGGTCTTCTTCAAAGACCAATTTTATTACCCTAATAGGAGGTTTCAAAGAGGCATGTCGAAGAAGAGGTAATATCGGTTACCGATTCTTTCAAATTTATTTCTTCTTCTACTTCCTCTTCTTTAGTTGTTTCATTATGAAGTAATAACATCAGTACCACTCATATACTGATATGTTATTATAAATATGAAACAACTCTATTTCACCTTCTATCCATCCTACGGAAAATGAAATCACCGCGCGTGCGTACGTACAGAATACTGTCTCCACGCCGTGGTGTAATCTGTTTTCCACCACCACCTTACTTGGATGGGTATAATGATGTAAAGAATAACTATATATGATTATTGTAAATTGATATTTATTCTAAAATAGTATACATACACTTCAATATAATTCCACGATCATAGGAACGATATCATCGCTCGTGCGTACGTATGACCTACCGTCTCCACGATGTGATGCGATTCATTCTACATGATCTTCATTGAATAATGATTATATAAATGAATTGAATGAATAAATATGATATATATTACATTAATAACATTATGTAAATGAGTTATCTATAACCTAAAAATAGGAATATCACTACTACAAAAATGGGCAAGGGAAGCGCCCCCTTATATCAGCGCTAAGCAAAACCGCTGATAAAAGTTACCCTATATCAGTGCTAAAATTTTAGCACTGATACAGGGTAACCTTTATTAGTGCTAAAGAAGTGATGGTAAAACACCCCTTTATCAGCGCTAGAAAATCACTAATAAAGACTATATGTATCAGCGCTAAAATTTGAGCGCTGATACAGGAATGATTTATCAGCGCTTTTTTAGCGCTGATAAAACCTTAGTCCATTTTTATATAAAGTCGGTTGCACAGTGCCCTCGTTTTATCACAACCTAAAGCTCTTGTGGTACTAGAACCCTGCGAATCCCCTCTACCGCCTTATGAGTTCTCATTGTCGGACCTCCTCCGCCCTCGCTTCTCTTTGCCGGACCTCCGCTGCCCTCACTTCTCATTGTCGGACCTCCGCCGCCCTTGCTTCTCATTTCCAGACCTCTGCCGCCCACAACTTCCTCTTTGTTTTTTCGGACCTCTGCCCCCCCGCAATGCCTGACTTCTCGTTTCCAGACCTCCGCCACCCACAACGCCCTCTTCGGTTTTCCGAACCTCCCTCGCCTACAACGCCCTCTTCAGTTTTTCGGACCTCCCTTTAAGGCATGTTTTCCAAATATTTTTTTAATATTGTTCTTGTTGTTGGTTGAATAATTGATGATATTGATTGTTATGGTGTTTAATTGCATCCCTAGGGCCTTTCCTTAGTTCAGTTGGTGGTTTCATTCTGGTTTTGTGAAGATATCAAGAAGTAGGTTGGTTTTTCCATTATTTGACATTGTTTTAGGTGCTTAATATGATTTATTTGGTTCTAAAATGGTTTTATAAATTGTCTGGGTTGTGGGAAACATGTTTTCTAATTTTTTTGTTGTGCATAAGGGTTTGATAATGATTTGACTATTGTAAATGGTTGTTTTTCATGTGTGTTTCTATTATTGGAAGTGTGATTGTATAAAATAGATATAATTTTATATAGGGGGTGGAATTGAGCACAATGAAATCCTAGTTATCTAGGTGGGTAGACTAGGTCTAGTATATTAGGTGAATTAGTCGGGCCGATGATTGGTCTCCTTAATAAGGATATACATAACAACACTAACTAAACATTCATGTGTTAGGGATTAGAGGCTCAAATAGGACCTTCATGTCTAAGAGATGTGATCACCAAGAGTACGAGGATCCTAGGACCCTAGTAACCCTAATACCTTAGATATTTTCTTTAGTTCTCATACTATTCTTACCATTATCTTGTCACATTTACTATCTCTTTTATTTTAAATAATGTTTTATTTAAATTTTATCTTCATTTTTCTTAAAAAATAACATGTTAATGTTTATCATAATGTCATTACATGGAATCTATTTTTGTTGTGTCCTACTAGGTATGTTGGATCACACCTTATATACACCCGAAGGTTTATGTAGACCTTATTATGTTTTACCCAGTTAAAGGAAAGGTTCCCTTGGTGGTGATGGTGGATATATGCACTAGTAGCTCCCCTTTTGGTGACTGTTATTGGTTGTGGAATGGGGATGTTGACCCTCATGTTTCATGGAGGCTTGGTTGTATTGTTGGTTCCCTTACCTTTTTTTGTTATTTTGGTTTTGGTTGAAATTGTTAAATGCTTATCCCCTATTGCAGCGTTATCTTTTGGTCTATTATATTGTGAAATTTGGTTATGATATGTTGTTTGATTATTATGTAATATTTATGGTTTTTTAAATGAAAAAAACATTCCCAAAGGTGTTACTCAATGCCTAGGAACTAGTTACAACCCATGGGGATTGGTAATTCCCTTTGGACCTTCCCACGAGTTGGGTCAGGTGTCGAGTGGGATGGCAACCTAGCCTAGTTCATGACAAGAAGTCTACACCATAGTATGGTTGTCTAAATCCTTTCTGTACCGTGTCCATGGGAGGTTGCAATGTGGTATATTTTTTTATAGTCTTAAATTCCATGAGCCCCATTTTATATTCTTTTTTCTCCTACATAACTCTCATTTGAAATCTTGATTCTTTAAGGCTTACAAGAGTCATTTTAACTCCTCCAAACTCCCTTCTTCTCAGATAGAATCTCCAGTGGATGTGTTTGGTTTCTCTCTGATAAGGGGATCTCTCATCGATTTGAAATCCTCTATCTCCTCTTATATCCTCCTTATAGAGTGATAGATCATCATCTTTTTAGTGAATCTAATATTCTTTTTTATGAATCTTGATTATAGGTTAGACTACTTGATCTCCTTATAAGTAAGTGGTTCTATTATACTGTATTTGGAAGTCTTTTTTTATTTACTTGAACCATAAATACTAATATTTGAGATTCAAATAGGATGAAGATGAATAAAGATTGGATGAATACTAATCGTTTAACAATAGAGTACGAGAATGGAGTGAAAGAGTTCATCAAGTTTGCAAAGTATCACGCAAAGGATCCTTCTCAAATCCTTTTTTCGTGTTTACATTGTTGTTATTCTAGATTACTTACTCCAGAGGAGTTGGAAGAACATTTGATATGTCACAGAATAGATCGGAGTTATAAATGTTGGAATAAACACGGAGAAAAAGTGAATGTAGCTACTGGTTGGGATAAAACTGCGATTTATGGATCGTCAGATATGAATACAAATATGGATAATGAAGAAGACCGTATGGAGGATGTGATTACATATGTCAATGATGATGAAGATCGTATTGAGTAAATGAAAAAGACAATTCAAGATGAACTCCATGATTGCAAAAATTGTTTTAGAAGTTAAAGAGTTGTGCAAAGACGCAATTGTATGCTGGTTGCACTAAGTATACAACATTGTCAGTTGTACTGAAGTTGTATAAATTGAAAGCAGGCAACGGATGGAGTGATGTAAGTTTTACGGAACTACTTGATCTCTTGAATGACATGCTCCCATAAGATAATGAGCTCCCAAGCCGGACATATAAAGTTAGACGAATGTTACGCTCGATGGGAATGATTTCTGAAAGAATACATGTCTGCCCGAAAGACTGTATATTGTTTCGCAAGGAGAAAAAATCACTTATAGAATTCCCAAAGTGTGGTGCTTCTTGATACAAGAAAGATAAATCCAATCCTACGAAAGTTGTATGGTAATTTCCAATCATTCCAAGGTTTAGGCGTCTATATGGAAGTGAAGAAACTGCAAGACAATTGTCGTGGCATGCAGATAAAAGAAATAAAGATGGGTTATTACGTCATCCAGCCGACTCTCCTCAATGGAAGAAAATTGATCATGAGTATCCTGAATTTGGAAAAGAGCCGAGAAACCTTCGTCTTGCGTTATCTACAGATGGAGTGAATCCTTTTGGTTTTCAAACCAGAACTCATAGTACATGGCCTGTTATGTTGGTAAATTATAACTTGCCACCTTGGTTATGCATGAAGAGGAAATTCATCATGTTATCTATGCTTATATCAGAACCAAAACAACCAGTAACGATATTAATGTTTATCTGCCTCCTTTGATCGAGGATTTGAAGTTATTGTGGGACTCAAGTTTAATGTTTTATGATGCTTATAAAAGTTAATACTTCACGTTGAGAGCGATGTTGTACGGGACAATAAATGATTTCCCTGCTTATGGAAATTTGTCAGGCTATAGCATTAAAGGAACTCAAGGGTGTCCCGTGTGCGAAGAAGATACAGAATCAATTAGGTTGAAACATTCATCTAAATCTGTGTTTCTAGGACATCGTAGATTTCTACCTCGTCAGCATAAGTACTGATCTTGGACGACATCATTCAATGGAAGTTCAGAAAAATGCGCAACACCGTCTCTACTAACAGGTGATCAGCTGTTTGAGAAAGTAAAAGATCTGAACACTGTTTTTGGTAAACCATTTTCAAAATACCTTAAGAAATTCGATTGGAAAAAGAGATCAGTTTTTTTTTGAATTACCATACTGGAATTGTTTGTACGTCAGACATTTTTTTGATGTGATGCATGTGGAAAAAAATGTATGTGACAATGTTATCGAAACGTTACTAAATTCCCCTGGCAAAACAAAATATGGAATTAAGGCAAGGTTGGACATTATTGACATGGTAATATGAAAAGATATGGCTCCCGTGAAGGGTGAAAATCGAATGTTTCTTCCTCCAGCTGCTTATACTCTTTCTAGGATGGAGAGATATCAGTTTTGCAACTTCTTCAGTGATGTAAAGGTTCCAGAGGGGTACTCATCAAATAACAAGAACATTGTGTCAATGAATGATTTGAAGTTAAAAGGTTTGAAATCACATGATTTCCATGTTTTGATACAAGATCTAATTACTATAGCTTTACATTGAATTTTTCCCAAGAATGTTCGTCATACGTTAACCAAACTTTGTTTCTTTTTCAAAGCTATATGTAGCAAAGTTTTAGACCCAGGGAAATTGCCAGCTACGAAAAAAGAAATGGTCATCATATTAGGTGAATTAGAAATGTTCTTCCTGCCAACATTCTTTGATATGATGGTTCATTTGATGATTCACTTGGTGAGATAGATTCGACTTTGTGGTCCTATGCACTATAGATGGATGTATCCTTTTGAACGGTATATAAATATTTTGAAAGGGTATGTCCAAAATCGAAGTCGGACAAAGGGTTGTATAGTGGAGCGATATATTGTTGAGGAAGCCATTGAATTTTGTACTAAATACCTATCTTATGTGGAAAGCATTGGTATCCTGAAATCTCGTCACACTGGATGCATTGAGGGTGAGGGAATTTCTGGAAGACAAGTTGTGACAATCAGTATTATAGATCAGGAGCAGGCTCATATTTATGTTTTGCATAACAGCTGGGAGGTTTCTCCATATATTCAAACTCAAAAAGAAATTCTTAGGCAGTTGAATCCATCGAGGGCTGAAAAATGGTTATCAGATACACATAATCACCAGTTTATAGGATGGTTTCAAGACCATATTTTTAAGCAGTTGGATGAAAATCTGAATTCAATTTCAGAACGACTTCGATGGCTAGTTGCTGGTCTGAGTGTGTATGTATTATCTTACAGTGGTTATGTAATTAATGGTTATGCACTCTATACAGATTAACATGATGAAGATAGTACCATGCAAAATAGTGGAGTTACACTACTGGTGAAGTGATGCATGTTTCTGGTAGTAAGGATAGAAATAAAATTTATGCAAATATGTCATACTTTGGAATTATCAAACTAATATGGGAGTTGAATTATATGACATTCCAATTTCCTCTTTTTCAATGAAAATGGATTGATAACAACAGTGGTGTTAAAATAGATGAATGGGGATTTGTGAAAGTTGATTTTAGTAAAGAAGGGTACAAAGACGAACAGTGTATAATGGCATCAAAAGCAGTACAAGTTTTTTATGTTCCAGATCCCGCAAACCGAAAGTGGTTGATTGTTCTGTTATCGTCCAAAACTACTGAAGGTTCCGATGAAAATTAAGTTGAGGACGATCCTTTTAGTGGTACGTCGCAATCATTTCAGAGCAGTCCCAATGCAGATGATGTCTTTTATGTTAGAGGAGACCACAATAAAGGGATTTGGATAGTCGATAGAGGTGTCAAATCCCTTCAACCTTTGAAAAATATAAAGAGAGTTCAGTAAACAGGTTATATTTTGTTTGTAATATAGATCTTGTTATCTCATGTTATTATATTATCATTACTTAATTTATATAATCTGAATTAACTGTTCAACCACTTTTGCAGATAATGACTTTGGCACATTCCGGTGCTCCTAACCTTGAGGCTGAACAAGTCTCTCAAGCTGCTGCTACTGCGGCTGCTGCTGCTCCTGCATCTCATGTTGCTGTTGTTGTTGCTCCTAATGTGACTCATGTTTTTCCGATTTCTCCTCCTGATGCGGCTCTTGCTACTCTTGCTGCTCCTGCTGCGGCTCTTGTTGCTCCTGCTACTCCTCATACTGCAGCTCCTACTGCTCTTGCTGCTCCTGCTGCTCTTGCTGCTCCTGCTGCGGCTGCTTCTGCTCCTGCTGCTGCGGCTCCTGCTGCTCTTAGTGTTGAGTTTCAACAACCATCAGCACATGTCATTGATACCATTCCAGATGAACATATAGATGATGTTGATATCGATAAAATGGTTGGGAATGAAGGACCGACGTCGCAGAAAACACAGGTGCGTCGTAGTTTTACGGTGTTAGCCAAAATTCTTAAGGCGAAAAGAAAAGGCATCAAATTTGAAGTCAGATGGAATGCACAAGGCCAACATGTGAATCCAAACAAGGCTATGTTTAGAAGCTACATTGGAGTTGTCACTCAGAAACGCGAGCTGATTGACATAGATTCATGGCACCATGTTGTGTCCGGGCTGAAGGATGTGATCTGGGAAGAAATTACAGTAACATTATGAATTTATTTCTTCAATTTACTAGCAAATAAAATAATGAAACAATGTCTTACTCTTCTCAATCTCTTGTAGAGTACATTTATAGTAGACGATTCACACAAGGATTATGTACTAAGGATTGTAGGAAAGATTCATCTAGGTTTTCGCACTATTTTAACAAGATGTCACCTGAAAGATTATAAAGGTAAAATAAACCCGCACCCACCCATTGTCTACGCTCACCTGATATACCAAGAAGCATGGGATGCATTTATTGGTCGTCGTGGGGATGAGAAGTTTCAGGTACATTGTGGGTGATAATATGTTGTTTGAGGATACCTGTATTTATCACTTTGATTGTCAATATGTCATTTATGAAACAGAAACTCTGTACTGAAAATAAGGAACGTGCATCAAAACCAACATACCCCTATCGTAAAGCAAGGATGGGGTACGCTTCATTAGAAAAGAAAATGTTAAGTATTTTAAATTTACAGTAATTTTGTTAGGTGCCAATAAACAACATCATAATTATCTTTCTATGTTTATATGTAGATTGATGAGTCTAAAACCAAATGCACTTTCATCCCACGTCATGTGCTATGGAAGGAGGCACGTGTGAACAAAGAAGGGAAGTTAGTAGATGAGAACACACAGAAAGTGTGGGAAATATGTGTAAGTATGACACGATGATAAAAAGATTTGTTTAAAATTTCCATTACTTAAAAATAATTAGTTATTTTCCTATATTCGACAGTCACAAGAATCAGCTACTCCTATAGCTGATACAGACCTATTATCGGCGGATTTGAAGCAGCCAGAAAAATACGGTCATGTCAGAGGTGCATAGTTTGGGGTGACACCCCGAGTATATTTTGAAAAGAAGAAAAAAATGGATGATATAGATGAAAAATTGGAACAAATGACTGAAAAAATAGCAACCCTTGAAGAACAATTTCAATGGAAGGGAGAGTTGCTAGCAACTTTTATGGGTGGGAAGCAAAGGAAAGACACAACTCAGAAACAACCAGCACATGAACATCCCGCCCCACACCCCACCAGCTTTGAGGCGAGCCATTCGCCTCAAAAAACTGTCTTAGTCATGGTAATCAATATTCTAATAATTGTTCCCATAAAATGTGAATCAGAAAAACACTGATAAGTTTTCCGTACTGATCTTCTATAGGGTGATAATGATTGTGATTTATATCTATCAACACCCACCTATCACCTTGTAGAGAGGGCTACAGTGTTCAATATCCTAGATGCCACACTGCATAATAGACTACTTCCGAAAGATCATCTGAAAGTGACGATTACTGTAGCTCATGATCCAAATGCAGAGCTACCTATTCCACTTGATGATGATTATATTCATACGGTCAGAAAGGCTATTGGGACATTCATTACATGGTCGTCACAACTTGTAAGAGTACATGCGGAAAAAGAGGTATTTATTTCCTTTTTTTCAAGTTAAACCCTTAAAAATTAATGAAAAAAGTGTCTGAACCAATGATTGTTGTTATAGACGGAGAAAGGGAAGGGGGTGACAAACGTCGGCTCAAAACCATCTAAAGGATTGACCAAATGATCCCAAGGAGCTACTGAAATCACAATAACACCACATGTTCTCTATCCACATTTACTAGCATTGAAGAATCATGTGGATACGAATCTAAAAGATGGTAATAGTCATATAGTGGTTTTCGAAGAGAATATATACAGAGAGGAAAGTCAAGATTTCGTTGCTGCTGAAAATGTAAATGAAATCCTTGAAAACGGTTGGCTAGGCGTCACAGTAGTAAATGTATATATGAGGTATGTTTCCATGAATTTATTTTCTAAAAGCTGATCTAATGTAAAAATTATGACTAAATGCATTTTATATTGTTGATAGACGCATTTATGAAAAACAGTAATAGTAATTTTACCATGATCCAAGATTTGGACTTGTTAGTCTTCATATCACGTCAACACACCTAGCAAAAATAGAGCCATAAAAAATGGATGCAATAGTGAACGGCTTGCTGAAAACATTTGAAAGCAAGATTATAGATGACAGACTTTTCCTAATACCAACCATGCAGGGATAATACTTTATGATTAAAGCATATCAATTATATTTTCACTTATTTTATTACTTATTACTTTTTGTGTTTTTAGGCAACATTGGTTGCTAATTGAAGTGAACTTGGATACTCCGAAGATTTATTTTCTGGATTCAAAGAAAGGATATCCATCAAACTGACCAAACATGATAGAGTTTGTGAATCTGTAAGACACTACATCTTAAGTTTTAGGTCTAAACATCAAGTAATATAATTTATATTATATTTTAATGAGGATTCTGTTATGATAGGGTGGTGTATCATTATCGTCTAAAAAAAGGAATGAGGATAGGGGCTAAACATAGGGAGGCGAGCAAGTACTACGTCTGGACAAATATCAGGGTATATATAATAAAATTTCACTATCCAAACACATCTCAACACAAGTTACTTATTCTCCTAATGATCAATTTTTTTTGTAGTGTCCAAAACAAAAAAACGATAATGATTGCGGTTATTATGTTTGTAAATTTATGAAAGATATCGTTTCTCATCAGCAAACTAGCATCCCTAAAGAGGTATTTTCAAAAACAACTACTAGTTCGTTTAAGTTATTTATTAATTCTTTATTTTTATATTTTGCAGTACTACTCTAACTTCCGAAAAGCCTCATACTCACAAGACGATATAGATGTGTTCAGAAATGAGTGGGCCTCATACCTGATGGCAGATTGTACACAAATAAAATGAAGATTTGACTTGGGGACATGTACAATTGGTGGTCATTTTTGAGAGGGGTTAAGGGGATCAAAAGATGAAACATTGTTGTATGTAAATGTTTGTAGGAAAATTGTAATTGTTATTAAATAAAACATCCTTTCTCCAATGAGTAATTTTCCCATTTTAACAGATGATATGCACCATTAACATGCAAGAATGTTGAACCACTCAAAGGGTCTCTCTTTTGTTTAAAATAGACACCATTTTAATTGAAAACAACAACTGACCTACGGAAATCTTACCAAACGCATTCAGATTGAATTGATACTTTAGAATAACAATCCAAGGGTCCTTTGTGACGTGTAAAAGTCATCCCTACCTTAATCTAAGGCACGGTGTGACTGCTATCACTCAAAGGGTCTCTCTTTTGTTTAAAATGGACATGATTTTAAGTGAAAACAACAACTGACCTACGGAAATTAAACAAACGCATTCGGATTGACTTGATATTTTATAAAAATGATCCAAGGGTCCTTGGTGATATGTAAAAGTAAACCTTTCCTCAATATGAGGCACGGTGTGGCCGATACCACTCAAAGGGTCTCTATTTTGTTTAAAATGGACACGTTTTTAAGTGAAAACAACAACTGACCTACGGAAATCCAACCAAATGCATTCGGATTGTGCTGATCCTTTAGGAGAATGATCCACGGGTCCTTGGTGATGTGTAAGAGTCAACCCCACCTCAATCTGAGCCAAAGTGTTGCTAGTACCTCTCAAAGGGTCTCTCTTTTGTTTAAAATGGACACGATTTTAAGTGAAAACAACAACTGACCTACAGAAATCCCACCAAACGCATTAAGATTGTGTTGATCCTTAAGGAGAACAATACAAGGGTCATTTTTGATGTGTAAGAGTCAACCCTGCCTCAATCTGAGGCACGGTGTGACCGTTATCACTCAAAGGGTCTCTCTTTTGTTTAAAATAGACACAATTTTAATTGAAAACAACAACTGACCTACGAAAATCGGATCAAACGCATTCAGATTGCCCTGATATTTTATAAGAATGATACAAGGGTCCTTGGTGACGTGTATGAGTCAACCCTACCTCAATATGAGGCACATTGTGTCCGGTACCACTCAAAGGGTCTCTCTTTTGTTTAAAATGGACACGATTTTAAGTGAAAACAACAATTGGCCTATGGAAATTTGACCAAACGCATTCATATTGCCTGGATCTTTTATAAGAACGATCTGAGGGTCCTTGGTGACATTTTCGAGTCATCCCCACCTTAATCTAAGGCACGATGTGTCTGATACCACTCAAAGGGTCTCTCTTTTGTTTAAAATGGACACAATTTTAATTGAAAATAAAAACTGACCTACAGAAATCTGGCCAAATGCATTCGGATTCTATTGATCCTTTAGGATAACGATCCACTAGTCCTTTGTAACGTTTAAGAGTGAACCCCGCCTAAATCTAAGGCAGGGTGTGGCTGCTATCACTCAAAGGGTCTCTCTTTTGTTTAAAATGGACACAATTTTAATTGAAAACAAAAACTGACCTATGAAAATCTGACCAAAAGCATTCGGATTGCCTTGATCTTTTATAAGAAAAATCCTAGGGTCATTGGTGATGTGTACGAGTCAACCCCACCTCAATCCAAGGCAGGGTGTGGCCGGTACAACTCAAAGGGTCTCTCTTTTGTTTAAAATGGACATCTTTTTAAGTAAAAACAACAACTGACCTACAGAAATAGAACCAAATGCATTCAGATTGCATTAATCCTTTAGGATAATGATCCAGTGGTTCTTTGTGACATGTAAGAGTCAACTCCGCCTCAATACGAGGCACGGTGTGGCCGATACCACTCAAAGGGTCTCTGTTTTGTTTAAAATGGACACGATTTTAAGTGAAAAAACAACTGACCTACAGAAATCTGAACAAATGCATTCGGATTGCCTTGATCTTTTATAAGAACGATCTATGGGTACTTGGTGATGTGTATGAGTCAACCTCGCCTCAATCCGTGGCACGGTGTGGCCGGTACCACTCAAAGGGTCTCTCTTTTGTTTAAAATGGAGATCATTTTAAGTGAAAACAACAACTGACCTACAGAAATCTGACCAAATGCATTCGGATTGCGTTGATATTTTAGTAGAACGATCCAATGGTCCTTTTTGACGTGTAAGAGTATACCCCTCCTCAATATGAGGCACGGGGTGGCTGGTACCACTCAAAGGGTCTCTATTTTGTTTAAAATAGACACGATTTTAAGTGAAAAAACAACTGACCTACGGAAATCTGACCAAACGCATTCGGATTGTGTTGATCCTTTAGTAGAATGATCCAATGGTCCTTTGTGATGTGTAAGAGTCAACTCCACCTCAATCCAAGGCACGGTGTGTCCGGTACCACTCAAAGGGTCTCTATTTTGTTTAAAATGGACACGATTTTAAGTGAAAGCAAAAACTGACCTACGGAAATTCAACCAAACGCATTTGGATTCTGTTGATCCTTTAGGAGAATGATTCTCTGGTCCTTTATGATGTGTATGAGTCAAACCCGCCTCAATCTAAGGCACGGTGTGGCTGCTATCACTCAAAGGGTCTCCCTTTTGTTTAAAATGGACACAATTTTAATTGAAAACAACAACTAACCTATGAAAATCTGACCAAACACATTCAGGTTTACTTGATCTTTTATAAGAACGATCTGCGGGTCCTTTTTGATGTGTACGAGTCAACCCTGCCTCAATCCAAGGCACGGTGTGGCCGGTACCACTCAAAGGGTCTCTCTTTTGTTTAAAATGGACACGATTTTAAGTGAAAACAACAACTGACCTACGGAAATCCGACCAAACGCATTAGAATTGTGTTGATCCTTTAGGAGAACGATCCACAGGTCCTTTGTGATGTGTAAAATTCACCCCTGCCTCAATATGAGGCATGTTGTGGCCACTATCACTCAAAGGGTCTCTCTTTTGTTTAAAATGGACACGATTTTAATTGAAAACAACTGACCTATGAAATTATAACCAAACGCATTCGGATTTCCTTTATCTTTTATAAGAACGACCCACTGGTCCTTTGGGATGTGCAGGATTCAACCCCGCCTCAATCCAAGGCATGGTGTGGCCGGTGCCACTCAAAGGGTCTCTCTTTTGTTTAAAATGGACACGATTTTAAGTGAAAACAACAACTCACCTACGTAAATTTGACCAAAAAAATTCGGATTATGTTGATCCTTTAGAATAACGATCCAAGGGTCCTTGGTGACGTTTACAATTCAACATCGTCTCAATCCGAGGCACGGTGTGGCCGGTACCACTCAAAGGGTCCCTATTTTGTTTAAAATGGACACGATTTTAAGTGAAAACAACAACTGACCTACGGAAATCTGACCAAATGAATTCGGATTGTGCTGATCCTTTAGGATAATGATCCATGGGTCCTTGGTGATGTCTAAGATTCAACCCTGCCTCAATCCTAGGAACTGCGTGGCCGGTACCACTCAAAGGGTCTCTCTTTTGTTTAAAATGGACACGATTTTAAGTGAAAAAAACAACTGACCTATGGAAATCCAACCAAAATCATTAGGATTGTGTTGATCCTTTAGGATAAAAATACAAGGGTCCTTTTTATGTGTAAAAGTCATCCCTGCCATAATCCAAGGCACGGTGTGACCGCTATCACTCAAAGGGTCTCTCTTTTGTTTAAAATAGATACAATTTTAATTGAAAACAACAACTGGACTACGAAAATCTGACCAAGCACATTCAGATTGCCTTGATCTTTTATAAGAACGATCCACGGATCCTTGGTGACATGTAAAAGTCAACCCTACCTCAATCCGAGGCACGGTGTGGCCGGTACCACTCAAAGGGTCTCTCTTTTGTTTAAAATGGACACGATTTTAAGTGAAAACAACAACTGGCCTACAGAAATTTGACCAAATGCATTAGGATTGACTTTATCTTTTATAATAACAATACAAGGGTCCTTGTTGATGTGTAAGAGTCATACCCGCCTCAATATGAGGCACGGTGTGGCCGATAACACTCAAAGGGTCTCTATTTTGTTTAAAATGGACACGATTTTAAGTGAAAAAACAACTGACCTACGGAAATCTGACCAAATGCATTCGGATTCTATTGATCCTTTAGGATAACGATCCCATGGTCCTTTTTGACGTTTACGAGTTAACCCCACCTCAATCCGAGGCACATTGTGGATGCTATCACTCAAAGGGTCTCTCTTTTGTTTAAAATGGACACAATTTTAATTGAAAACAACAACTGACCTATGAAAATCCAACCAGACGCATTCGGATTTCCTTGATATTTTATAAGAATGATTCAAGGGCCCTTGGTGATGTGTAAGAGTCAACACCTCCTCAATCCGAGGCACAGTGTGGTCGGTACCACTCAAAGGGTCTCTCTTTTTTTTTAAAATGGACACGATTTTAAGTGAAAACAACAACTGACCTACAGAAATCTGACTAAACGCATTTGGATTGTAGTGATCCTTTAGGAGAATGATCCACGGGTCCTTTGTGACATGTACGAGTCATCCCCACCTCAATACGAGTCATGGTGTGACTGCTATCACTCAAAGGGTCTCTCTTTTGTTTAAAATGGACACAATTTTAATTGAAAACAACAACTGACCTATGAAAATCCAACCAAACGCATTTGGATTGCCTTGATCTTTTATAATAACGATCCACGGGTCCTTGGTGACGTGTAAAAGTCAACCCCGACTCAATCTGAGGCATGGTGTGGCCGGTACCACTCAAAGGGTCTCTCTTTTGTTTAAAATGGAAACGATTTTAAGTGAAAACAACAACTGACCACCCCTTTGGACCGCCCCCCACCCCCTGGAAAGCCCCCCCCCCCCGGACACCAATCCACCCCCTATACCACCCCCCACCCCCACCCCCACCCCTGGACACCAATCCACCCCCTGGACACCCCCACCCCTCTGGACAACCCCCCACCCCCTGTAAAGCCCCCCCCCCCCCCGACACCTTGGACACCAACCCACCCCCTGGAAAGCCCCCCCGGACACCAATCCACCCCCTGGATCGCCCCCACCCCCCTGGACACCAATCCACCCCTTGGACACCCCCCCCCCCCACCCCTTTGGAAACCCCCCCCCCCACCCACCCCCTTTAAAGCCCCACCTAACACCTTGGACACCAACCCACCCCCCTAGAAAGCCCCCCGGACACCCCCTACCCCTCTTTGGACAGCCACCCCAAACCCTTGAACAGCCCCCCAACCCCCTAAATTCTGAATTGAATTATTTATGTACTTAATTAACTTATGAATTATGTGTTGATGGTGTACGGGTATACTTGTTGTATGGGTATACTTGGTCTAATTAGCTTATGATTTATGAGTTAATTTTGTATGGGTAGACTTTCTTTAATTAGCTTATTGAGATGCTGATTTTTTTTGCAGGTGTCTGGGTGTGCTACTGTAGATATTTTCGTAGTAGCAGAGAGGGAATTTATCAGTGCTTTTTTAGCACTGATAAATCATGATTTTATCAGTGCTAAAACAGCCCTGATAAAACATTCATTTATCAGCGCTCTTTTAGCGCTGATAAATGGTTGTTTTATGAGCGCTCTTTTAGCGCTGATAAAGTCTACCTTTATCAGCGCTTGTTTAGTGCTGATAAAGGGGTGTTTTATCAGCGCTTCTTTAGTGCTGATAAAGGACCCCTTTATCAGCGTCGTTCTTTACAGTGCTTTTTTAGCACTGTTAAAGCTCGTTTTTAGTGCTGTTAATGCTCGTATTTGTAGTAGTGTAAGAATTTATTTGACAAAACATGCATAAGAACATAAAGCAATGAACACCCGAATAACAAGTAGCAATGAAATATTACTAATAAGAAGATAAGAATATGACCATATATGATATCATAACAATGAATATGATTATGTAATAAGCCAATTAAATTATTTAAATCAATATACAGGAGGTTCGGATACGTACAAAGCATATCGGACCTATGATAAGGGAAAATCTCACAATCTCATTTTTATCTGAGATTGTTTATACTTCATATTTTACTGCGGCATATTTATCATCCACATAAATGTTTCCTCAATATGTAACATTATTTCTATCCTCATATAATTTTTTAAATCCAATTTTAACTATTGGTGAATTTTTAGTAAAAGATACGAAAGGAGTCTTTTGTCGTTTTCAGTATGAGATACTTTTTGACTTTTTCGGCCAAAGTACGAGAAGAATGTTTTTTTAACTTATATGGCATGAATGGATTTTTATGAGTCCATAGAACATTATTTACATGAAGCTTCCTTTACAAGTTTTGAAGTTTATTTTTAATTAACTTCTTTTAGTTTAAAATTTTATGACATGTTAAGAAAGGAAAAATGTTTTTGAGGTAGAAAGGATATTTTCTTCAAGAATGGAGTTCAAGTGTTTTATAAAAATAATTTTCCATCTAAGATAGTATAGGGTTCTATTTATATCCCTATTATTAAATTGATGTGATTATGTTATGATGGAATTATTTTTATGAAGTCCTTTATCTTATATGAATTGTTTTATGATGTCATGATTTTTAAGAATCCCATTTTTTATTACATGGGTTATGCTATGATGTAGGATTTATGATTTTGTGGAACACATAAGAATGGTTTCATTATGAAATGGGTGGGACCTATATCTCCCTCCAATGCATTGGGTAAAGATTTATATCTCATGAGATAGACATGGCTGGAATGGCAAGTTAATCCGGTTCAGTGATACCGGACTGGAACGAGGAGTGAAATCAGTTCAGTAATGGACTTTGTCTGCTATGATAGTCTTGGCAATGAGTCTTGACTAATATGAAATGATTTTCTATGATTATGTGTGTATGACACAAAGTTTCATGTTTTAAGTTATGATTATTTGGGATTACTTTTCACTACTATGATTTATCCCATGTCATGATATTATGATCTCTTTTGCAGGTTAAGATTTTCAAAATGTTATGTTCTTATGGATATGATATGATTGATATTTCCTTTTTTTACCCCTTACTGAGCATTTGAGCTCACCCTTTTGTATGTTTTCTTTTCCCCAGGTCTGGAAGAAGGGTATTAAGTAGAATATGCCAAAAGGGACTCTAGATATGATGAAATAAATGGGATACAATGTAGATGATTTTATGAACCAGTTGTTTATGTTTCCCAGTTTCTAAAGACACTATACCTATACGATCCTTTCATGGTTTTGTTATATGTTGTAATAAGTATGCTTCAATTCTGAAGTAATAATAATGTATGTAAAGTATGGGTCGTTATAGGAACCCTACTAGTTCTCCTCTTGTAGTAATATTCATCATGATTTCATGATCTTGGTCAGAACTTCCTTCTTATGTGCCTCTAAATATGATGGAAACATAAAAAGAGTAATTGCATACTAGATAGAAGGATAAAGTTCCTCATGCAGACATCATGTATGGGAATCCTCATTAGGAAAAAGATTCAGGCAAAAACAAAAATTTCATTGAACTTGATTCCTAAATCTCACATAGACATACTCCCATGATAAAGAGAGATAAGATCATGTCTTTCACTACCTTGATGGTTAATGATTGTAACTCCACTTATAATTCCTTTTAAAAATCGACTCATGAAACATGTTCCTCCTTCTGCTTAGTAAGATATAGCATCCACCACTGACAAACATCTTCTATCATATGAATAGCTTCCCAAGGGACCCAGTACTCTACTAGAGACTAGATCAAACTATAGGTGATCTCTAGTTCCTCTAATTAGATCTCTATTCCATATAAAAAGTGGTCTATTTTCTATGAAAATAAAATTTCAATAACTCGATTCACCCCCCTCTCCCCTCTTGAGTCTTATTACAAACCTTTCAGGATAAAAATTGGTATTATATATCATGACTCTTGAGTTCCCAACTATCAAATGTTGAAGTCTAATGATAATTTTTAAAATGGTTGTAATTGCTGATAAAAAAGTAGGTTTGCCAATGGTAAGATATCCCTACTTTAATAGTGATAATTATGGCTGTTGGAAGGCACTGAAGATCATCTATCTAAGGAACCTTGGTATAAAGGTTTATCTTAAAGATGTGAAGCCTTATAAAATTCCAAAAAAACAACCAAAAACATGGGAGGATGATACTGAATCCAATTATGATTTAAAATATGAATCTGTGAATGAAATAATTTGTCTAATATGTTTTGATGAGTATAAATAAGTTTCTCGATGTCAAATTTCCCATGAAATTAAGGCTACTAGAGTGGTTTCATATGATGGTACAAATAATGTGTGAGCTCTCAGATTTAATAATTTCAAGATAAAATTTGATACCTTTTGAATGATAGAAGGAGAGATCATCACACAATTGAATGGAATACATACTAAAGTTGTAAACTATGTTGATACTTTAGGTGCATCTATTTCTAAATCTTTGAAAATATTAATAATTCTATAACCAAGATGGTGTGGGATCTTTTCTACTATTATACAATCTACAGAGGTCAAAATTATCAAAATAAATGATCTTATATAAAATATTATTATGTATGAGTCATATATGTAATATGAAGCTGGTGAACATAGATTAGCTAAGAAGGAGAATTTCCCTTTAAAAGTTTCAACTTAAAAATATGACAAGAAATTCAAATAAATTCAAATAGATGAGTCATATAATGAAGATACATCAAGTAGTTCTACTTCAGATAGTGAGATTTCTCACTTTTCTAGGAAGTTCAAAAAGTACTATTATAATAGAAGGAATTTTAATAAACCCTTTTACAATTATAAGAAGTATGATGGTAATTATAAAGAAGTAATATGCGATGAATCAAAAAATCATAGACACATCAAACCGAATTGTCCACGTCTACAAGAAAATAAAAAGTAAAATAAAAAGTACTCCAAGAAAGTTTGAAACAAGAAGAAATCTAATAAAGCTATTAAATCCACATGGAGTGATTCAGATAATTCTAGTGATTTCACATATTCATAATCAGAAGTTGAACTTTCCAATCAAAAGTACATAATGTGCTTTATAAAATACTCTAATGAGGCACATTCATATTATTCTTATAAGCATGAGTCTGAATCTGAAAATGTAAATTTCTCTTATGAAGAATTAAATGAATATTTTACTATGATGGAAACTAAGTGTGGATATATGAAAAATAAAAACAAATCTCTTAAAAATACCAATAATGATATGTTAATTGAAAAATAGGACTTAAATAAACAATTTTCATCTTTAAAAACTAAGTTATAAAATTCTTCTGCATCTTGTATTGAACAGGTAAATAATATACAAAATTTGAAAAAAGAAGTTCAAGATTTCAAATATATTGAAAGTTTTTTAAAAAAAGGTTAAAATTATTTAAATAAAATCCATAGAAACAAAAAATCTTGTAAAAATATGTTTGTAATAAGAATCCATGGTGATAATCCAAAATTTTATAAAAATTATTTTTTACCTATTTCAAATATTAAGAACCACTCTAAATTTACTTGTTTTCATTATGGATAATTTGAGAATTATACCAAAAAATTTAGTTTGAAAACCCTAAATATTTTGGATTCAAAAATTATCATGACCCACCTTCTTCAAGATGATGGAAGGGATAGAAAGATGTCGAGACATTCCTTCCTCAAGATAAAGGAGAGATAATGACCACCGAGTCCCACCTCCAATTGGCCCCAGGGTGGCGACCAACACCAAGGGTATCAAAATATTACAAAAATGGGATTCATTCCCCTTTTTATAGTAACCAAGATTAAGAGATAGGGTTTATCAACCTTAAACAACTCCAAGACACATATATATGTAAGGAAACCAAAATCCATCCCACATGCATGTTTAAAGTTAAACTACTAGAAATATAAAGAAAACTCCAAAGTAAGTACCAAAATAAAACTAAGTTGTGACACAACAACCATCCCCAATGTCTGAGATAGTAAGTTCCAACACGGTCTACATAATCTCCCTAGAAACTTGAAAAAAGTTTTTATATACTTAGGGTGAGCATACAAGTATACTCAGTAGGGAAACCCAAATTCACCCGTGTACAAGTGGGAGAAGCATACAAATTCCCATGTGAGAAAATAGCATAATCTCATAATCACTTAACATGTTATACTATCCCCCCCAATCTCACCAAGTCATGCTCTCCAAATAATTCAACTCAAGTAAAGTAAAGTAGTAAGCACATCGATATTTGGGTACCCCGCACCACTTCCCACTAGTTAACTGCTCATCCCTAACGAAAAACGTCCTGACGCTACCATGCTCTTCCATAAGTCCCACTGTCACAACTTTCCCATACACACCTGGGCCACATAACATATCACATATCTCCCACAAAAACCTAGGAAAGAAACCAAAACCCCATCCTAAAGATACCTGGGAATCACCACACAACTCATCCCGAAGACACCTGGGAAGTACACCTCACCCACAAACACTTGGTCCTCACAATCACACCACAACCTTATGGAAGATTCTAGGGATTTCAATGCCTAGAAGAGGGAGTAGAGAAGATCCAATAACCATCTATCCATCCTCCCACCAAGATGTTGGGAAAGGACACCCTCCCCCATAACAATGGGGGTGTTTGGCACGTAGTGCTCAGCATGGGTGGGGTGCGTATAGAAATCACAAGAAACTACATTTATATATATAGGTACCAAACACTTAGACCAACCTATTGGTTTTCAGAACACCAACCAGCCCACACAAAACTTCCCTTTCTTCCACCTCTAAATGCACGTACCACCACAAATGACGGTCACTTCCATAATTAACATTTAATCACTTTGACTCTATATTAATAATTTACTATTCATTCCATCCCTACCCAAGAAACTATCAAGCGTAACACCAGAAACTGTTCTCAGAAAGCAATGATCCATAAAGAACACAACATAACAAAACACACAATCGAACGACCCACTTCACTTTTCCTCTCCATTCAACACCCCTTCGAGGCATAATAGAACCCTAATCCCAAGAACAAAAGGTGAAACCTTCGATACTGCCAACATAATTCTTCAAAGCTATGCCACATTGTACTTCCTCTCAATGAGAAAAACCCCCAAAAAACATCATTATTACCACATTCGGTAGCCCGGGTATACCACAACACCACACACAGCACACCCATAAACATGAACATGACACAACCCATTCCTTTATCCCTGCTTCCCAACCACTTACAGGATGCAGTCCCACTTCATAACAAGTCCATCCATTCCACAATCATCCCATCCCTCAACTTGAGATACCATTATACCACCCACTCTACCCCATACTCAAAACCACACTCCAAGCCATAACACCACCAAAACAGCATAGACATAAGGCTGAATAGAACCACACACAGCACATAGCCACACCAACAAGTCAAGGTTTATTCATATTTTTCAGCACTCATTCTTTAATGTCACTTGATAAAATAGGGGTTATCACAGAACAAGTTTGATCTGGGGGAATCTATTTATTTAACTGAATATATATGATTAATCAGATTCCAATTCTTACAGTAGTGATTCACAAATCAAACAGGTATACAAATAGAGACAACCAATGACCATGATTTTCAGAAGAATATAACCCTTATAATTCACAAAATGGATCAATGATGAAATATAAATAAGGCGATCATCATCATCATACTCCCAGCCCCTCATTTATTACTTCTTATTATCTTTGTTAAATATGGGTACAACCGTGTTCACAAGGTTACATGAGTACACCCACCCCGCAAGATAAATAATTAAAAGAGAGACGAAGAGATCCCTACCTAGAACAACCATCAATCAACAATTATTTCTTGCATCAAAAAAAGGGGGTCACGTGAGTAGCATGAAAGACTCCAAGGAAAAACTGAACAGACTACTACAACACAGGTGAATGAATCCTCAGTGAAGAAAGGTTCTCGGTGCACCAAGAGAAATAAGAAGGGTTCGAAGGAAGATAGGATTTCTGCTTTGGAAAAGATAGATCCTAAATCTATAGGGAAACTATTTTAAAGGCCATTAAAGTTGAATCACGATCAAGACCATGCAGTTTGGGGGTCAATAGAAGCTTCATGTTTTTAGGAGATAAATAACATTTATAATGACCTAAAAACTCATTAAATATGGCATTTAACTCATTTAACATCAAAGGAAATGTCAAAGGGGCAAACTTAAAAAATTGGGGAAATTGGAAATGACTCAAAAATGGTTGATTCACCGACACAAGTCACTGATAGTGAGTCACCGACGCCTGGATCACGGACAGGAAAACTAGAAATTTAGAAAACTCTTGAAATGAGCCACCATTGCCTCCAAGAATGCCCCAAATACTAGATTTTGACAAATTAATGTACCACGGAGGTCCATAACATAACATTAGATACCCCTCAAACTATTATTTCCCTTGATAATTCAAAACCAAACCTACAAGAAATATAGGTCTGAACAACCACCTCGTAAGATACCTCTGAAGGATAAATTGCCATGTGTTTTTCTAAAGCTAGAGTGAAACATCAAATAACACCTCCTCCCATACCCCACACAAGCACCAACGTTATGAACATATGAATCAAGGAATTCATTCCTCTATGTCAAGATACTATCTGCTCTGGCCGGCACTGATTCTCCTGCACAGGTTTAATCGTATATCAATTAATGCGTCTCAATTAGGAATCAAACCTCCCCCTTTTCACATTTTAGGACTTCGTCACACATTAAAGAACAAGGAAACAACTCATCTCATAGAAAACAAGTTTCAATAACTATATCACAAAGATAAAAACACAAGAAAAACTGAAAACAACTTTGGGTACTAGGCACGCATCAACGTCTCCCTCTCCCAACTACTCTTTTTCAGGCCACCATGCCTCCACAACACGCAAACCAAAGGAATTTTCCGTCCATGTAGAAACTTTTTCCAATGATCCTAGATCTCTACTGGCCTCTCCATGAATGTTTCATCATCCACAATATCCAACTTTCCCCAATTAATGACATGGGATTCATTGTGAAGATACTGACAAATCTCATATACATGAAAGACATCTTGGATCTTTCTCAGCTATGGTGGAAATGCCAAATGGTATACATCCTCACCAACTCATCCCAACACCTCAAAAGGTATGATAAACCTAGGAGAAATCTTACTCCCTCTGTCAAACTTCTGCTTCCCACATCAAAGAGAAACCTTCAAGAGAACTTAGTCCCCAACCTCAAACTCCAAGGGCCTTCTCCTACGATTGGCATATGAATTTTGTCATTCATATGTTTCCTTAATCCTATCATGGAAAAGATGCTCCTTCTCTTTCGTACTCTGCACCATGTTCAGACCAAGAATAGCTGACTCCCCAACTTTTGTCCAGCACAAAGGTGAACGACATGGTCTTCCATATAAAGATTCAAATGGAGTCGTGCCAATGGAAGAGTGATATCTGTTATTGTAAGAAAACTCTACCAATCGAAAATTTCTCACCCAAGACCCAATAATGTTCAAAAAAACATTCCCTCAACATTTCCTCCAACATCTGGATGGTCCTCTCTATTTTCCCATCTGTATGAGGGTGGAAATAAGTGTTGAGGCGTAACTGAGTTCCAAAGGCATGCTAAAATCCCCTCCAGAATTGTGACGTAAAATGTGTATCCTAATCTAAGATGATGGATCTTAGAACTCCATGGAGTTGTACCACCCCTTCCACATACCATTGTACTAAGGTATCCACTACGCACGACTCCTTAACCACTAAGAAGTGAGCCGATTTCTTCAACCGATCCACTACTACCTAGATTGCATTTCACCTTCCCTGAGCCCTTAGTAATCGTGTGATGAAATCCATTGAGATATCATGAAACTTACACTTGGGGACATCTAAGGGATGAAAAAAGCCATCAATAACCATATGCTCAACCTTCACTTGATGGCACACCAACCACTTTTCCACAAACTCCACCACTTCTCGCCTCATCTCGGGCCACCAGAACTATTCTTTCAAGACATGATACATCTTGGAAACTTATAGGTGTACCACTAGGGTAGATCTATGAAACTCATGGAGAAATCCCTCGCACATAGCCACAAGAACAAATAGCTTACCATGAAATATCATCTGATTCTGACCATCCTCTCATCCCTTCAGAGCATTACCCTAGCAGTGATCATGCATTATCTCTACCTATAAGTCTCCCCACTAAGACTCCTCCACCTACTACCTTGAAGATGATTACACCTCCATCTAAAAGTGACAAACTTTTCCATTTTCCATTCCTACATCTAAGTGTAAGGCATTCATATCCTCCATTACTCTTCAAGAATCCGAAGATTCCTAAACCACTTCCTTATATGAAATCCTTCTCAAAGCATTGGACACAAAATTCTTCTTTCTTAAGGTGAAAGATATCTAAAAATCATAATCTTAGAGAAACTTCATCCACCTCTGCTACCGAAAGTTCAGATCTCACTAGAAAAATATGTACCTACAACTCTTGTGATATGTGAAGACCACAAATTTCTCTCCAATGAGTTAATGATGCCACAACTTTAGCATGAACATGACCGCTTCTAAATCCATATCATGGGTGGTATAGTTACATTTATGGGGATGTACCTTCCAAGACCCATATGAAATCACTCTACATTGGTAAATCAGCACACATCCCAAGCCCATATAGGAAGAATCACAAAACACCTTGAACATCACCCCTTCCTCTAGAAACCTAAGAACTAGGGCACTGACCAAATTCCCATTCAGATAGTTGAACACTACCTGGCACTGCTTGCTCCACACAAAATCTTGGCCTTTTCTGGTCAGAGCCATCAATGGAGCTAATACTCGAGAGAAACCAGGTACAAATCTCTAGTAGTACCCTACCAGACTGAGAAAACTACAAACCTCTGCCACATTCTTGGCTGCTACCCAAGAAATAACTACCTAGAACTTCAATGAGTCCACTGATACACCCTTTTGACACACCACATGTTCAATTAATTAGACTTACCATGCCCAAAAATTTCACTTGGATAGACTTCTGTAGATCTGGTGGTGTCGAAGGACCTCTGGGAAAGTCCTGAGATGCTTGGTATGATCCTCCTCTAACTTCGAGTAGATCAGGATTTCATCATTATATACGACAATGAATTGGTCCAAGAACTCATGAAATATGGATTTCATAATCCCCATGAACATGACTAGTGTGTTTGTAACACCCAACAGCATAACTACAAATTCAAAGTTCCCATACCTGCACCCGAAAGAATTCTTTAGGATATCATCCAACTTCACCATCAATTGGTGATATCCTGACCACATATAGATCTTAGAGAACCAACTTGATCCCCTTAGTTAGTTTAAAAGAACATATATCCTTAAGAGAGGGTAATGGTTCTTGATTGTTACCTGATTCAACCTCTAGTAGACTATATACATCCTCATACCACCATTTACCTTCTTCGCAAACAAGACTAGAGCACCCCATGGAGACACACTCGTCCAGATAAAGCCCTTCTTTATTAGATCATCAATTTGGATCCGCAAGTCCTGCAACTCAGAAGGTGTTATCCTATAAAGAGACATAGAAATCAGACTAGCAATGGGTTGTAGTCTATCCCAAACTCAATGTCACATCGAGGGGGTAGAGTCACAACAACCTTAGAAAAAACAACCAAATATTCTCCGACAACTCTTGAGACCTCCATTGTATCAGCACCAACTGATTCTACTGACATCTTGGATAACATGGAAAGGAAAGGCACCACACACCAACTACCCATATGACAACTCTACTCACCAACAAAAGCTACATGTTGGCCACCCATGTCTGAAAATATAACTCTTCTTTGAAATCAGTTGATGACAGCATGCATAGATTATAACTATTTTATGCCATGGATAATATCGTATGGCTAAATCTATATAATAAAGAGATCCCCATTAGATTTATGTGGCCCCAACATCATTCTATATCCTCAGAAAACATCAAACAAGACGATCTGACCTCCGACTGGTGTACTCAACACCAAGGGCACGAAAAGTCTCTCTATGTCCATTCCCAGAGCATGGGCTAGTGCGGGTGTAATAGAGGATTGAAATGCACTCGAATCAAACAAATCACAATAAAGAGTACCAAAAACATTGATCGTACCTCAAATGGTCTCTATTCCCACTAGAACTGCTACCTCTACAGCGTGAAACTGACCACGCCCAGCTTCTCTACCCCTATGTTGTTTTGACGCCTCCCCGACCACACCCGGGTTGAGTTACCTTAATCAAAACATTACCTTTCCCTTAAATCAAGTTTCTTATTCTTTTTCACCCTTCAACACATCCTTTTCAATTCTTAATGAAAAACTTATACTGAAAATACTTATACATAATCCTTGAATTCCAAAACATATACACTTTAATCGTTCAACTTAATTCTTAACCCATAAATCAGGCTTCATTGTTTTATTCATTCCAATAATATGATATGTGAATCATGTATTAAAATTCCTCAACCTTAATCCAATCATGGTTCTTATGTTTAAGTTAAACAAGATGGTAAGATCATCCCATGCCTTTCACATGTAGTTTGTAGTCTCTTTATCCTCATTTTTATAACAAATACTTGTACCACCTTCCAGATTCTCTTCATGAGATTTCCAATTAGGACATATAATTCCCATGTTTTCCACATATAAAACATCTGTTGTTAACTATGTTATATCTAGTTTCTTCTATTGACTGATGCTTTAAATAAAGTGTGAGAAATACTTATCATAGATAAAAAACACATAATTAAGGGAAATTACTTATAATATTTCAACCTATGATATCTTATGTTTAGTCCTAGGTTATCCATGAACATTATCAAAATTATAGGATTGTAACCTATACTTAAACTTATTCTTAGGGATATCCCTAGAAATATCCTTAGAAATATCTCAAGGGATATCACTAATTTTTTTCTCAACCCAATTTCTAAATATTAACTAAAACTAATCTCTGATACCAACTCTAACGACCCAAGGTTGATGTACATGGACATTAAATTACTTTTATAGAATAATTAATACATTAAAAAAACATATGCCCAAAGACTGTATTAGTTTAGTGCCTTTGGAAACTTGGAACACAAATATATATTCTAATGAAAGATCTTGAATGTTTACTACAAATATCTTCCCCTTTAGTACTTCTACCTAAAACCTTTATTTATAACCTTAAAAAAAGAAAATATAATAAAGAGTGAGCTCAAATACTCAATAAGGGTAAAAAAAAGAAGATATCAATCATATCATAATCATAATACATAATAACATAACCATTGAAAATTTTATCTTGCATATTAAAGATCATGATATCATGTCACGAAATAAATCAATATAGTTCCTAAAGAATAAATGAAAATATTCCCAAAGGGAATAAAATATGGAATTTTTGGAATACACATAAGAACAGAAAATAATTCATATTAGTTGAGGATCATTATCAAGACCATCATAGCTGATAAAGTCCATCACCGAACTGAGTTCACTCCTTATTCCAACCTTATATTATTGAACCTGGTTTACTTCCCATTCCATCCATGTATTACTGAACTGAGATCATTTACAATTATATCCCTATATATCTTATGATATATAAAACTTTACCCAATGAATTGGAGAGAGATATAGGTTCCACCCATCACATAAAGAAAACCATTCATATGTGTTCTACAAGAATATAAAACATATCAAAACCCATAGAATAAAATGGGTTTCTTAAAAATAATTCCATCATAAAATAATCCATGAAAAATGAATGGATTTGATAAAAATAATTCTATAATAAACATAATAAACCATATTAATAATAGGGATTTTATAATTGAAACATATCGCTATTATATAATGTCATCTTAGATGGAAAATAATTTTGATAGAACACTTGAAATTAATTGTTGAGGAAAATATCATTTCTCCATCAAAAAAAGTTTACTTTTCTTAAAATGTTGTGAAACTTTAAAAGAAAAAATTTTATTGAAAAATAACCATGTAATATTTTAAGGTAAGATTCAAGGAAATAAATCAGTGTGAAAGAGTAAAAATCATTTCATGTCATATAAGTTAAAATAATACATTATTCTCGTACTTTTTCCAGATAAGTCAAAAAGTACCTCGTATCGAAAAGGAAAAAATATTGTTTTCATATCATCTAGTAAAAACTAACCAATGGGTAAAATTAAATTTAAACAATATTATAATAATAGAAATAATATTCTTGGAATACATAATTAGTAAATTTGGACATGAATGATAAATATATCCTAGTAAATACTTACTTATAAACAATCTCGAATAATAATGAGATTGTGGAATTATCCATTACCTTAGGTCTGATATCCTTTGTATGTATTTGAACCTCCTATATAATGATTTAAATGATTTCATTGACCTATTCTAGAATCATAGTCATTTTTATGATATCATATATGATCATATTATTATCCTTTTGTTAATAACATTTCATTGTTACTCGTTATTCAGGTATTAACTGCTTTATTTTCTTATGCATGTTTTATCGAATAAGTTCGGGTTCTCTTTCTTAGTTTATGGTTATATCATTTAAAAAATGATATTAATATATCATGTATAATATTTATTCATTCTATACATTTATATAATCATGCTTTAATGGATATCATGTAGAATGAATCGCATCGCATCGTGGAGACGGTAGGTCATATGTATGCACGAACGATGATATCATTCCCATAATTTTGAAAGAGTAAGGAAGTGGATGGTATATTTTTTTTTAAGAATAAATATAATGTTATAATAATTATATATAGTTATTATTTCCATCATTATACCCATCCAAGTAAGGTGGTGGTGAAAAATAGATTACACCACAGCGTGGAGACGGTAAGTCTTACGTACGCATGCGTGGTGATTTCATTTTTTGTAAGATGGATAGAAGGTGGAATATGGTTGTTTCATAATCATAATAAAATATCAGTATATAATTGATACTAGAGTTATTAATTTATAATGGAAACAACTCATGAATATTAATGATAATAAGAAATAAGTTTGAAAGAATCGATAGAAAATATTACCTCTTCTTCGACGATCTCCCCCTAAATGTCCTCTTAAAGGCACTGGAGTTGGTCTTTTGAGAAGACTAGAACCTATATAATGTAACTAGTGAATTTTAGAAGTTAAATGGTTAGGGTATAGATGATATTTATGGATAAAGGTGAAGTGAATAAGTGAGGTAGGAGGTTCCCTTTTATAATTGAGGTGAGGGGCGCTTTTGGAATCTCCAAAAATATTAAATTATAATAAAATCAAAACACATCCCATAACCTTAAAAATGTAACATTTTAGAATAATAGATGATATGAGGTTGTAATATCATTAACCAACAAATTTTATACATGTTTTTATGTCAATTTAAACCTTATCGTTTTAATTATCCCTTAGCTATTCTATTTTAATTTTCACTAAGCTAACAAATTATTCAATATTAAAATAGTGTAATTTTTACTTATTTGATGTCAATTAGACTATAAATGAACAATTTAGAACATTTTAGAGCATATAATGATTATTTTATATTTTTAAAAATTTCTTATGATTTTTAAATAATTTAATAAAACATTATTTTGATAAACAATCAATAATGTCAATTTTGACACTATTCAATTAATTGATTTTTAAAAGTATGAAGATAACAAGTTAACTTAGAAAAAAATATTTTATTATATCTAAAATATTTCAATTTAATCTATAAAATTAGTTGGATATATAAATTTTCACAAACTATATTTATTTTAATATTTTTAATAACATTTATTTAATATTTTCATTAATAAATTAATTACTACATCAGTTTTGTATAATTATTTAATATGCCTATTTTTTTAATAAAAATTAAAATTAAAAAACTATGATGGATTAAAATACTATATATTTCATAATAATACTTATATTAAATTATATCTTTTGTAAAATCCTACATTAAAAATGTTAAATTTATTAAAACATGAATGTGACAACTTTAACATCACTTTGAAAAAAATATTATAAGTGTCATAATATTTTCCATGTGGCTCCAAATGGTCAATAATTAGACCCTTGTATGATTATAGTCGATATATACTTTAAAAACAAGACTTGGTCAAGTTTTTTGGTCTTTTAATGGTTATTATCATTTTATTTTAAATTATTTATTGTTTTTGATCAATTAAATAATTTATGCATCAACATTGTATAACCCTTTAAGGTAATTATTTATATCCTAAAAATTACAAATAAATTAACATGATAAATAAATACATTTTATATTTCAAATGATTATTTATAATTGAACTTAACTTCTATATAAACGTATATTAAAAAAGATAAAGTTATTTAAATTTGAGTAAGACATATTTAACTTTTCTTTAAATGAAATATATTAAATGTCCTAATATGATCCAAGTGACTTACAAAGGATACCATTTCAACCCAAGTATAATTTAGGTCTAAAAAAATTATCCAATTATATTATGAGAATATTTAGGGTAATTTTATAATATTATGTTTACCTTTAATTACTCGATTTACCTTTTTACCGTATTAATAAAAAACTTAAAGTTACTATTCATAATGCCCCAAAATGAAATAAAGATATTTACATAATTTAGACCCACTTATTCCAAAATATGAAATCCATTTTTATAAATTCAAAACACATATTTTTTAGAAATTAATTTAAAATTAATCTGATTATTGGAATGAGAAAACGAATTTTAAAAGTTAAAACATGCAAAATATTGAAATGTTTTTACATATAAATTCAATTTTAAAGTAATTACAATGACATAAATTATATTAACTGATAAAACTATAATATAATTATACTTTAAGACTATTAAAATATATAATTTAACACTATAAATAAATTTTACAAAAAAGAAGTTTTCAATTAAAATGCATTATTTTTTTACTATTCGTCAAAATGTGAAACTTATCAGAAAAAGTCCACAAAATAATCCAAAGTAAATTTCGATACTCCTCTTTCAAACAAGAAGTTTATTTTTTCAAATAAAATATAAAAAAAAATTAATAACTATATTTAAAATGGGTGATCCATCAAAAAGCATCTAAACTACATTTTTTTTAAAATACTTCTTTTATCTGAAAAAATAGAATTTTTTCTTATATCATGTCTAGAAAAAATATAAGATGAATTTTAAACATTATATTGAATATATTACATATATATTTCATTAATAAAATCCACCAATAATGATTTTATTATTTTATAAACCCACTTATTTGTATTTAAATAGTTTTTCATAAAAAAAAAATATTTCCTTTTATTTAAAAAGGGTTTTATTTTCATTTATAAATAATTTCTCACCAAATAATTAATTATATATACATGTGTAAATTTTTTGTAACAAAATCTAAGCATAGTGTTTCATTTACTACAATCTAAACTGATGTTTCTTGTAGTGCAAGATTATCTTGGTGTAGCGTATAACATAAGACATCAAATAAATTAAAAAAAAATATCTCATAAAAATCTTTGGGTGTTATAGATATAGGTGTTAAAATTGCTTTTTGGAACCTTTTCTTTCAAAAAGAATATTTTAAAGGATTTAGAACCTGGGTGGAAGGTTCTATGAAATTTTTTTATAATGGGATATCCTAGAGAGATAGTGTGATGGAGAAGGTTCTATTTCAGGACATGTACTTATTGTATGTTCCGATCAATAATTTGAATCTCAATATGATAAGGTACATGATGCACTTTATCAAACACTGTTGCAAAGGAAAAAGAAATCTGAACTATTTTCCTTATTATAGACTAATCTCCCTAGTTTTGAAAATGAAGGGACTTTATTTTAATGAGAAAGATGCGGTGAAATTTTATAAAAGTAAAAATCTATGTGTGGTTCTTTTAAAGACCATAAGATGATTTTGAGACTATATTTAAAATTATCTAAAACTTGTTGGTCAAGAAGGTTTGGCTTACAGGGAGATATCCCAAATCTCACCTCCTAGGGATGAAGCACCTTCTAATATGGTGTCTTTAAGGGATGTGCAGGATACAATGGCTATCAGATCTGAGTCTTTAGTGCCAGTTATCAGTCCTAATGTGGTGAAGCCAGTTCAGAGTTAGGAAACAAAAGATGTTAATATTCAAGATGTTGTTACTGTTAAATATGATGATATTATTCAGGATTTGGAGGTATTTATTGAGACAATTGTTTTAGTTTCTGAAGATAGGCTAGTAGAGAATGTGACTATGGCTTCTGATGATCAAGGAAGATCTAATGGTGAGGTTAAATCTTAGAAAATAGATCCAATTCTTACTATATCACTTTTTTGTGGAGATAGAGTTGTTTATGTGGATATAGAGAATGTTTAACACTCTCATAAACCACCTACACCATCACCACTACCTGTTATTCATGAGGAATCACCCTCAGTTGGTAAGATCTCAAATAGTTTAGAAATGAAATATTTTTCTAATGATTTAATGGTTTAGTTTGATAAAATAAAGGGAGATTGTAATGAGTAAACATTTGAGTTAAAATACTTTAAGGATGAGATCAAATAACTCAAGGATTCCTCTATTTCAAAGGTTGATTTTGGAAAGTTGTTTGGGTTATTGACTACCCAAACAGAGTTGATAAGAAATTTTCAATAAAACCCTCCTATGTAGTAATCTATTTTTGGTGTATATTATAAAGATATTGAGGATATTAATCCTATAATAAGGTATATCGAAGATGTATGTCCTTCCAAATAATAATTAATGAGATGGGGGTAATGGTTGTATCTCAGAGAGATGTGTTTTAAAATATTTCCATGATGTAATCAGGTATGTCTCATGAAGTCCTTGATGATATTAAGTTTTTTAGAAAATATATGAAGGAAATCCTAAAAAATTATGAATTTTTGTATTAAGATAATTTAAATTCATTACTAAGTTTCATCCCTCTACATCCACCACCTCAGAACCTTCAGTTGTTCCTGATTTTCAGAGTGGAGTTGATCAGATTCTATCAAAATTGAATTCTCGGTATTCTCACCTCTAGTGTGTTCAATGTGATCAGATTACATTGGTTATTATGAAATAATTGAAGAAATATCCTTTTAGAGAGTTATAAGATACCAAATATATGGTATCCCACCTTTTTATTATATAAACTTCCCATTACATAGAACAAAACACAAGATCTTTTAAAGTTTGGTTTATTAGAAATCAGGAAAATAATACACAAAAACATAAAACATTATTCTAATCTACATGAAAGGATTCCATATGGGTTCAAACTAAGTTACTTTTATAGAATATCATATCCTGGGGACATACATAAAAGGAAATGGGTGATCATGAGCCCAATAAAGGAAGAAGAAAGGGAGACATTTATCATGTGATCATGAGGCATATCAATAAAAAAATGAGGTATGACAATATAACAAGATCAATATAACTTGAGGAATATCTTAATAAAAAACATGAATCATAACATGGAAATATGTATAGAACATTTAAATGATACATTCATAACTATATCATAAAGGTGTCATAAATCAAAATTACCAAGGTTATTCACTAAGGTATCGTAAAACATATCATCTCTAAAGATTGAATTCTTTACCCAATGAATTGGAATGCTATTAGGTAGAACCATTAATATGTATTAATTAATTTTATTCACATAGATCATAATTTGTTTAACTTTTCAAATTGATTCTCCTTCCTCAATGTTTTCAATATAACCCTTGGATCCTCATTCTCCTTGTGAATTTTTTAATATATCATAATATCATCAATAAAAACTACCAATAATTTATCAATGTAGTAATTAAAACTATATTCATCCAATCCATACATATTTCAGGACAATTAGTCAAGCCAAAGGGTATAACAACAAACTCATAATTCTCTTATCTTTTTTACAAGGCAGTTTTTGGAATATCTTATTTCTTCACCCTCAATTAATGATACCCATATTAGAAGTGAATATTGGAGAATAATTGATCCCCATGATACTAGTCAAGTAAATCATCAATCCTCAGAGAGGCTGCTTTTTATTCATTGTGATACCGTTAAGTTCTCTATAATCAATTCATAGTCACATTAATGCATAATTATTCTTTACAAAGAGAATAAGTTCTCCCTAAGGATACACACTTGGTTGGATAAATAACTTATCCAAAATATCTTGAAATTGTTTCTTTAATTCTTCTAACTCCACATTTTCCATTCTATATAGGGTCTTCTATATCAGCTTGTATCCATGTATAAATTCAATGGAGAACTCTACCTCTATTTCTGAGGGAGGCCTGGGTAACTCTTCAAAAAATATATCAATGTATTACTAAATTATGCGGAAATTTTCTATCCATACACTTTCATTTTCTTCTCCCTATTCACTGATCTTATCTATAAATAAGTCTATGGGAGGTGCTTATAGAAAATATCAGGATGAGATATCTATCCTTTTAAAATAACTATAGGTTGTCTATTCAATAATACTGAAATTTCCTTGCTCTTTTAGTTGATCTTAGCATTATAATTTTAGAGCTAGTCCATTCCTATTATAATTTTTAATTCCACCATGGGAATGACTACTAGATTTGCGATGATATTGTACTCTCCAAATTTAATACTATAGTTTTTATACACTATTGATTCTAGAATAATCCCTCTATAAGTATTGGCTGAAAATTCTACTTATATAATCATCGGGACTGATTCTATATTCTTTTTAAACTTGGATGAAATAAAGGAATGCAAATAACAAAAATCAAACAAAGTACTTGCTAGATTTGAGAGCACAATAAGTGTACCTACTGCTACATCATTTAAAGCCTCAATTTTAGATGTTTTGATAGAAAATTCTTGACATTTCTTCCTTGGACTATGAAGAGGTTGATGGTTGTTTCCCTCCATTATCTTCTGATTTGGACATTGATTGGAAAATTTCCCAATCCTTCCACACTTGAAGCATTGAACTTGAGGAAGGTCCTGGATAATATTATCTTTATTGTTAGTGTTGATAATTTGAGGCTTCACCTCACCAAAATAGTTCTGAGATATATGACCATCTCTTCCACACTTGTAGTACTTTACACTCAAAATAAATTAGTTCTCAGAATGCTTCTTCCCCCATTTGTTTCACATGGGAAGTTTCACTTTCTTTACTCCTCTTTTGTGATTGATGTTCTTCCCTAAGTTTGGCACTATTTGACTTTACTTTTAATTCAACCTATGTGACCACTGCAACTCTCCAAACTCCAATTCAACCTTCATAGAACTCTTAATTATCTCCTCATAGCATTCATAGTCTAGATTTTCTAAATTCCTCCATAGATGGAGTCTCAATCCACTAAATAATCTATCAAATTTTCCCTTAGGATCCATAACAAGGCTATAGGTGTATCAAGAAAGTATTGTAAATTTCATTTCATAGCTTCCCACTGATTCATTTTCCTTCTACTTTGGTTCAAGTTATTCTATCTCTATTTTTTTACATTGAATGGGGAAAGTATTTATTGAAAAGGATTCCATTGAACTCTTCCCATTTCATAGTCTCAATCTACCTTATTGGCTTCATGTTTTTAATAAGTGTCCACCACAAATTAGTTTCTCCATCTAAGTGGTATACTACCAGGGTGAATTTCTATAGATATGAATAGTGGAGTATAGAAAAGATCTCTTTTATAGAGGTAATCAATTATTTAGCAATCAATGGGTTGGTTGATTCACTAAAAGAATGTGGTTATTGATGCATAAAGGATTCAATGGAAAGTTTTTCCCTTCAAGGTGAATCTTGACACTCAACTTGATTCAAGTTATTATTAATAACTCGATATAGTTGATTCATCATCCTCATGAATTTTTCCATTCCAACATCCATCAAATGGTTTTCAGTGCATCATTTTTTGCAGTCATCTTTTACACGGTTTATCCTATTTCCCACCATTTTTCTAAAAGAATAAAAACTTAGTGAGAAATGTGTTACTTTTAGGAATATTATAATTCTAATGGGAGTTTAAGTCATAAAACATAATTCTTAAATATGTTATTCTTTAATAATAGTTACATTTTATATATATCTTTCATAATGGTTCAAAAAACCTTGTTATTAACCAAACATATCCCTCGGGAGTGTCAAATCGGGTTTGCATAAAGGCCTATTATTATGCACTAGTTCCGAATCAATTCTAGATCAGTGAAGTGTTTTCGGGTTTTACCCTTAGGTACATCTGTGTCAGATCAACATCTACTTGTAGTATCCATATAGGGATTTATTTTTGTAGAAACCACTTACATAATACTCAACAAAATACTAGTATATTTTACTATATTTAGACTTGTGCCTAGGATTCTTAATAAAGTTTTCAAGTCCTAATTTCTAAAAATAACTAAATTATCCTCTAATACCAGATATAGCATCCTTCCTTTTTATTATATAAACTTTTCATTATATATTACAAAGCACAGGTTCTTCTAAAGTTTAGTTTCTTACAAATCAGAAACATAATACATGAAAAAATAAAACTTTATTCTAATCAATTCGAAATTATTATTCAGGGGTTCACCCTAAGTTAATCTTACAACATATCATATCCTAGGGACATATATCAAATGAAATGGGTTAGTATGAGCCCAGTAAGAGAATAATCAAGGGATACATTTAGCAGGTGATCATGAGAAATATCAATAAGAACCTGAGCTATGAAAATATAACAAGATAAAGAGAACATGAGGTGTGTCATAATAAAAATAACATGAATCCAAACATGGAAATTTGGCTACAACATTTAAATGATACATTCATAAGAATATTACCAAGGTGTCATCAATAAAAATTACCAAGGTTGTTCTTCAAGATATTATAAAACATGTCATCTATATAGATTAAATTCTTTACCCAAAGCATTGAACCACTATCAGGGTATAGCATTTATGTGTCTTGATTAATGTGATCCATATATATCAGAATAAATCATTTCATTAATAACCTATGTAGAATAAATAATGGGTTTCCTATCAAAATCATGGATTACAAAAGTTCTTAAAGTCATAATCAATACATCATTCTTAGCCTATGAAAAGGGAATGTAGGTTTCATATATGTAAATACTTGAATTAATAAATCATTTTATGTCAAGGTGAATACCCATGTAAAAGTAATAGTCATGGGTATTCATAAAATAAAATAAATTAGAATTTATCAAGAAAAAGAGAGATAAATTTGGCATGGTTAGAGGTATAAAACATGGATTAAGGAAAGGAAAAATTGATGAACCTCTGTGGATAAATTGTTTTAAACAAAGTTTTTATATTTTTTGAAATCAAAATTTATTTGTTTAATAATGTTTTTGTTTTCCAAGAATCAGACCCAGTCCATCGTAATGAGGTTGTTTTCCAGACACAAGTTTCTAGACCCAGGTTTTCATATTCAGCTCCACCAGACACATAAGAACTTAGGAAGATGAAGTTGTTGATCAGACACTTTATCATATTTACGTCCATCATCATGACATTGAAAATAATCGAATTCAACAGAGTTAGATAAATAATGAAGTTATTGAATATTTTTGAAAGAATAAAGTGAATTTGTGAGTAATAAAGTTTTCATACTTTCTAAAACAAAATCAGATGATGCTTTGTTGATCAAGAAGTTCTCACAAATCATGAATACTTTCATGATGAAAGATTTTGAATAAATTGTGGAGATGTTTGAAGAATTTTGGGGTTGAAAATGTGATTTCTATCGTAATGGGAATTACATCGTAATGAGCTGAGAAAGAAAAAGATGTTGCTCAGCTTGAGGAAGAAACAAAATGTAATGGGAAAATCATACTAATATTTTTTTACTTAGTTTTTCAAACTCATATTTTCATACTTAGATTTTCATACTCATATTTTTGTACTCATATTTTCATACTCAAATTTTTTGTGCTCAGATTTCTGTACACAAATTTTCATACTGAGATTTTCATATGAGATTTTCATATTGTAAAAATCGTACTGAGATTTTTCATACTCATATTTTCATATTGGGATTTTCGTACTGGGAAAATCATACTGGGATTTTCATCCTCATATTTTCATACTTCGATTTTCATACTCAGATTTTTATATGGGAATTTTTATACTTGTAGAATCATACTAAGAAAGAAATAGATTGTAATAAACTGAGAAATAAAGAGATCATAAGGAGCTGATAAAGAAATAGATCGTAATGAGCTGAGAAAGAAACAGATCATGATGAGCTAAGAAAGAAATAGATCATAATGAGATTAGAAAGGAAAAGATCGTAATGAGCTGAGAAAGAAATAGATCATAATCAAGATGACAATGAAACAGATCATAATGAGATAAGAAATAAACAAATCATAATGAGATGATAAAGTAAAATATCATAATGAGTTGACAAAGAAACAGATCATAATGATATTGGGAAAGAAACATATCATAATGAGCTAAGAAAGGTATAATGAATTGAAGTGGTCAAATTTGGATTTCAATTTTGTGTAAATCTCAAAGAAATATAAGGAGGTTTGAATAATTAAACATTGAAGTTTTAAATGTGATATATTTTCATATATTTTTAGATTTTATGAAGTGGGGATTATTTCCAAGATTCCAGCCTTTGTTTTTTGAGTCTCCTATAAATACTTGCTTAGATTATTCATCCATTTACAACTTTCACAAAATCACAAAAGGCATAGCACTGGAAAATTCAAATTGAAAGTTCCCATCTGATTGAATAAGACTTATATTGAGAATTCTAGAAGAGTTTGATTTTTTTATATTGAGAGTTAGTTTATCATATTCAAAGAATCAGATATAGATTTATCATATTCAGATAATCGGATCCCGTATTATTGTATTCAAAAAATCAAATCTAGCATTGTCCTATTCAAAAAATCAGATCTATCATTATCATACTCATAAAATCGGATCCAGCATTATCGTATTTAGGAAATAGGATCCAAAATCCTTGTTTTGAGAGAATTTGATCCAGCATCATTGTATTGAGAAAAATCGGATCCAGAATTATTGGATTGAGAACATCGAATCCAGCCAAATCGGATTGAGGATTCAGAATGAGTAATTATGGAAAAATTCAAAAAATTATTTATTCTTTTTTTTATCATTTGTTTTATAAGAAAACATTGTAAATTGATGGGACTTTGTATAATCATTCCTATCACAAGATTGAAGGTGTCTAATGGGAGTTGGCACAAGTTGTATTCACTTCTTCCTAATAGCGTATTTCTATAAACCCATGGGAGTGGCTATGGAAAGGGTGTAGGTTCTCACACTGAGGCCAAACCTTATAAATCTTGTGTTTTCTTTACTTGATTTCTTACTTTTTCATGTATGAGTATTTACTAAAATTGTATAAGGAAATAAATCTTAATAGGTTATAGGGGTTAAGTTTCTAAATGTTTTGAAATTTATAAAAAGTGAACAGTTGATTCAACCCTCCCCCCCCCCCCCATCTCAGTTGTTATTCAATAATTTTGAACTTCAATTGGTATCAAAGTAAAGGTTCCCTTATTGAATCCTTATCATAGATAATATCAATTCTATCAATAGTATAGGAATTCCTACATTTTATGGAAAAAATTATTATGAATGTAAAAATAGGATGTTTCATTATCTTCTATATCCTGTACTTGAAGTTGTTGATGGTGATACTATTGGTTTTTCACCTATTGATAAATATTGTCCTATAAAATTTTTTGATAAGAGAAATATAGAAGTTTTTGGAAACGCTAGAAATGAAATCCTTATATCATTATCAAATAATTTTTATCAGAAGTTGATGGGTCTCAAAAATTCAAAAATTATGTGGGACTAGCTAGAAAGTGTTTTCAAAGGGAATACAAAAGTTAAGGAAGTAAAGCTATAAATCTAGTGTGGTAACTTTAAATAAGTAATAATGAGAGATGAAGAAACAATTGATGAATACTTCACCATAGTAAAAGAAATTTTTTGCAACATTCGAGGATTTAGAGATGTCTTGGAAGATTATACAATTGTAAAGAAACTTATGGGAAACTTTCCAAATATATTCGATTCTAAAAATTTCTTATATAAAATATAAATATGATTTATCTCTTAATGATTTGCATAACTTTCTTGTTGCTTATGAAATGAGGAAATCTTCAATGTTTAGAAAGAAGATGAAATATGAAATAGATTTTGAAGCTATGAGAAAGTTTAAAATTCATGATGTTGAAGATGTTGATCCTTGTGACTTCGAAGATAAATAGGATGATGAGTTGAATGAAAAAATCATGTCTCCTATATCCAAGAACTATCGAAGAATAAGATGAAAGTAAAGAGGTAAAATTCCTCTCAATTTTTTTGAGTATGGTTGAATTGGACACTTTTCTATAAATTTCCCCAAGAAGAAAGTTGTAGAATATCGATATGATTCTAATGGAAAACCTCGATGGATAAAGTGGAACAAAAATGATAAAGAAGAAAATTATTCCAAGAGATATAAGAAGAAGTTTACTAGAAACAAAAGAAGTATGTTGAGTAAGAAAGTTGAATCAGAATCAACCGAAAAAAATTCTTCTGAAGATGAAAGTTTAGAAAAATTCAGAACCTTCATTGTAAAAGTTGAGAAAACAAAATATTCCTCATAGAGTTGACAAGCTGGTGAAGAATCTTATAGAGAGTATCGGCTCATAACATAACTTGTTGCATGTCTTCAGAAAAACAAAACTCTTAAGAAAGAAATTAGAGTTATGAATAAATATTTTTTAATAAGTTTCTTATGTAATAAAATATGTCATCAAATAGGAGGAAGAATACATCAAGGAGATTTAAAGTTAAAAACATAGAATTGATGAATAGGGAAAGATAATTGAAGATATTAGTAAGAATATGGAAACTAAAGAAGAGGAAGTTAACAAGTTTCAATAAAAACTTCTTGAGTCTGAAAACACCTTGAGGAAGCTGAATGAAAACTTCAATAGAGCTTCATAAGTAAAATCTAAGACTTCTAAAGTTGCTGATAATGCTCAATACGAGAATCAGGTGAAATCTTATCTTATCAAAAATATTGTTTCATCTGATTATTTTAATATTTCAGGTTCTGGAAAAAGTATTTGGAAATCTAGGGTGGAAAAGGGATGTGAGGAACCTATAAAATATGGATAATTTGAAAACTCACTTAAAAGAAATGATGGTCCACATCCTGAGTATGTGATAGCTAAAAGAAGTTACCAACCTCAACAAAGTTTCAATAGAGAAAGATCTTATTTCAATAGAAAACCAAGATTTGATGGTTATTTCTGGTGTTTTGGAATTTATGGGAATAGGGCCTATAATTATTTGTATAACTTATCCTTACATGGAAGAAGGTTTTAGAAAAGTGGAAGAAATAGTGAAAGTACAATAAGAAACTTTCTTAACTTACAAAAAGTTGAAAAATTGAATTCTCAAGATGTTAGAAACTTTCCAATAAGAAATCAATTTGAATGTTTGGAAGAAGTTTTTGCAAGATGTGATCAAGCTGGTCATCATGCTGAAAGATGTATGACACTCCTTCCAGAACAATTTTCTTATGATAGAAAAGAAATGAAATCTGAAAAGTATAAAGTTGAGGAAAGAAATTTTATTATTGAAATAGATTTGAAAGCAAGTAAAAGGAACAAACCATGGATACTTGACAGTGGTTTCTCTTAACATGTGAATGGTGATATAAAAATTTTTAAACATGTTTAAAGTCATGATAGAGGATAAGTTACCTTTGGTAATGATATTTCCTTAAAAATTAGAGTAATTGGAATGGCTGAGATTGAATCTGAAAAGTTGAAATCTAAGGATTTTTTGTTTGTGGATGGGTTAAAACATAACTTACATAGTTTAAGTCAACTTTTTGATTATGTAAAATAAGTTGTTTTTATAAAATATTTATGTATCATCAAAAGTGTGAAAGATGGAAAATTCATTACAAAATGAGAAAGAACTAGTGGGAATCTATTTCAAATAGGAGATTTCAATAACTCATGTTACTTGAGTATTGAATATGAAAAAAAATTACGGCACTGAAGACACGGCCACCTTGGTTAGAAAAACATGAATAAACTTTCTAAATTTGTTGTTGTTTAGAATTTTCTAGAATTGAAAAGAAGAGATGAAGATGTTTTTATTACTTTCCAGAAAGGAAATATGACTAACAAAAGTCATATGAGAATTTAGATTCAATCTACCAGACCACATGACCTTATTAATTCTGATTTATGTGTGCCAATGAGACATGAATAAAAAAATAATTAGATTTATACTATATCACTATTATTGATGATTTCACTCGAATGAAAAACATAATGTTTAGGAAATATAATTCAGAGGCTATTGAAATGTTCAGATTCTTCAAAAATGATGTTGAGAAAGAAATGGGGGTTTCCATAAAAAAAGTTGAGAATAGATAATGGTACCGAATTCACAAGAAATACTTTTGAAAATTATCTGATAAATAATGGTATTAAACATCATTATAGTGCTCCTTATACTCCACAACAAAATGGAGTATCAAAAAGAAATAATACAAGCTTGGTGGAAATGGGAAGAAGTGTGTTAGTTGAATACAAACTTTCAAAATTCTATTGAAGAGAAGTTGTTAGTATTGTTGTACATGTTCAAAATAGATTCTTGTTGAGACTGGAAACTAAAATGACTACTTATTAAATGTGGTATAACAAAAAACCTTCATTGAAATACTTCAAAGTTTTTTTAATTCCATGTTTTCTCAAAATCAAAAATCCGGATATGGGAAAATTTAATGAGAAAGCTGATGAAAAAAATTTTATGGGTAATTCACCAAGTGAAAGAAGTTACGAATATTGGAATAAATGTTTAAAAAAGTTGGTTGAATCATATTATGTGAAGGTAATTGAAAATAAAAGTTTTTTAAAAAATGTTGTTGATAATGATGAGGAGGATAAATCGGAGAATTCCAATAATGGTGAAAGTAATTAAAAACATACTTATCAAGACTCGGAAGAATTGTGTGATGAGAAAATTTATGCTGGGAAAGAAACTTTGAAATTTCCTACATTACAAAAACATGTTGAATCTGAAAACATTATTTGGAATCATAATTCTCTAGTTCAGACCAGAAGGAAGTTGAGATTATAAAATCAAACTTCACTTATCTCAAAATTTGAACCAGAATCAGTTTTAGAGGCTATTCATCAAAAAAGAATAGGTGGATGCTATGAATAAAGAGTTGGATTAGATTGAGAAGAATGAAACATGGGAACTTGTTCCAATTCCAGAAAATAAAAATGTTATTGGAACAAAGTGGTTTTATAAAAAAAATTGAATGATCATGGAGAATTTTTAATAAAAAATCAATACTTATTTGTAAAGGATATGCACAGGTTGAATGTGTGGATTTTGATGAAACGTTTTCCCCCATTGAAAGGTTAGAAACTATTCGAATGTTTCTTACAGTGGTTTCTCATCATAATTACAAAGTTTATTATATGGATGTAATGTTATCTTTCATAAATGGTGATATTGAAGAAGAAGTTTAGATTAAACAACCTTGTGGATTTATACTTGATGAGGATGAAAACAAAGTTTATAAATTGAATAATGATTTTTATGGTCTGAAAAAAGCACCATGTGAAAAGTATTATAAGCTTGATAATTGTTTGATAATGTTGAAATTTTCTAAAATAAAAGTTTATAGCAACTTGTATATGAAAAATATTGACTCCAGAACTCTAATTGTAATTGTTTATGTGGATGATATAATTTTTTTAGGGATATAGAAGATGCTTGTAAAAAAATTACTGAGGAAATGAAGAAGAATTTTTAAATTTCAATTTTGGGAGAATTAACATTATTCCTTGGCTTACAAGTTTAACAAAAAGAAAAATACACTTTATTTTCTTAGGAAAAGTATCCTAGGGAATTGTTAAAGAAGTTTGGGATGGAAGAATACAAAGAAGTTTTAACTAGAATTTAAGTGAGCACAAAGTTGAGTAAAGATGAATCCAGAATAAGTGTAAATCAGAAAGACTTCCAAAAGTTAATATGGAGTCTTCTTTACATTACAACCTTAAGACCAGATATTGTTTATGTTGTGACTTTGCATGCCCGATATCAAAGTAATCCAAAAGAATCACATATATTGGCAGTAAATAGGATTCTAAGATATGTCAAAGGAGCAACTCCACTTGGGTTGTTATACAAAATAAATAGTGATATGAAGTTTCATGGTTATACTGATGCTGATTAGGATGAAGATTGTAATGATAGAAAATCAACCTCAAGAGGAACATTTTTCTTGGTTTAATGTTGTGTGAGTTGGAATAGTAAGAAAGAAAGTTTAATAATGTTGAGTATAAATGAATCCAAATATGTTGCAGCTACTCAAGCTTATACTCAAATGTTGTGGATGAATGTTTATCTAGAATATTTGAAAGTAAACATTTCTAAACCATTGAAGATACTTTGTGATAATCAAAGTGAAATTGATCATTCTATGAATCATATTCAACATTCAAGATCAAAACACATTGATATAAAGTTTTAGTTTTTAAAATAGAAATTTTTTATTAGAGATAATTTTTTGAAATACATTTTGACAAAGCATTATATTGATGATATCTTTACAAAAGAAATGTCGAAAGAAAGGTTTTTGGAATTAAGGCTGCATCTTCATGTTCAGACTCCTCTCATGTCTTCCTAAACCTCATAAGGAAAAAACCACACCATTATTTAAATCATATTGATAAAGGGTCACATAAAGTAAAAAATTTCTACTTTTTAAGAAGTTTTAATTATCTTTCTTATACAAATTTGAAGTTGTGGTTATCATAAAATTAGGAAGAAAAAGAAATTGAGAAAAAAAAGAATGGGTGATAGAAAAAGAAAGTGTGAAAAGAAAAGTGAAGAAAGTTTATCTATACATGGCTGTAAACATTGATTTCCACTAAGTGATGGAATTCCTTAAAAAACATCACTTGATCCATTAGTGTTGTGTTAGGACACTCTCTTTTGAGAAAGGATATTTTTTGATAAAAGTAAAAAACAAGAGTTGTTTAAAAATTTGAGTTGTGAAAAATCTTGACTTCAAAAAGTTGTTAACAGGGGTTGTCAACGAATCCAAAAGGGGAGATTGAAGAATATTTTTGGTTAAATTTTTTTTTAAGTTTGTTTATTTGATGACAACTAACTTTTTTTGTTATATAATTTTTTTGTTTTCTAAGAATTGTACCTAGTCCATCGTAATGAGGTTGTTTTCCGAAAAAAAGTTTTTGGACCTAGGTTTTCATATTCAGTTGGACCGAACACAAAAGAAGTTAGGAAGATGAATTTATTTATTATACACTTAGGTCCATCTAAATGACATTGAAAACAATCAAAATCAAAATAATTAGATAATGAATGAAGTTTCTGAAGAGTTTTGAAAGAAGAAAGTGAAGTAAGGAGTTAGAAAGTTTTCATACTTTCTAAAACAAAATTAGATGATGCTTTACTATTCAATAAGTTCTCACAAATCATGAAGACTTTCATGATAAAATATTTTGATGAAATGGTGGATAGGTTTGAATAATTTCAGTGTTACAAAATGAGATTTCCATCATAATGGGAATTACATCATAATGAGATGAGAAAGAAAAAGATGTTGCTGATCCTGAGGAGGAAAAAATCATACTGGGAAAATCATACTGGTAAAATCATACTGATATTTTCGTACTTATATTTATGTAGATAGATTTTCGTACTCATATTTTCATACTCATATTTTCATACTCATATTTTTTTACTCATATTTTCCTACTCATATTTTCGTATATAGATTTTCATACTGAGATTTTCATACTAGGATTTTCATACTGGAAAAATCATACTGAGATTTTTCATACTCAGATTTTCATACTGGGATTTCTATACTGGGAAAATCGTACTGATATTTTCATACTCATATCTTCGTACTTAGATTTTCATACTGGGAAACTTCTATTGAGATTTTCATACATAGATTTTCATACTGATATTTTCATACTCAAATTTTTGTACTAGGATTTTCGTATTGGTAAAATCATACTGAGAAAGAAATAGATCGTAATGAGATGAGAAAGAAAAAGATCGTAATGAGCAGAGAATAAAACAGATTATAATGAGCTGAGAAATAAAAAAATCATTATGAGTTGAGAAACAAACATATTGTAATGATATAATAAAGTAAAAGATCATAATGAGCTGATAAAGAAACAAATTGTAATCAAGATAAGAAAGAAAAAGAACATAATAAGTTGAGAAAGAAACATATCATAATGAGATGAGAAAGGAAAATATCATAATGAGTTGAGAAATAAATAGATCATGATGAATTTGAGAGAGAAACATATCATAATTATATGAGAAAGGTATGATGATTTGAAGTGGTCAAACTTGAATTTCAATTTTGCGTAAATCTTTGAGAAATCTAAGGAGGTTTGAAAAAGTAAAAGTTGAAGTTTTAAATGAAATATATTTTCAGAGATTTTGATATTTGAGGAAGTAGGGAATTTTTTTAAGTTTCCCACCTTTTTTTCGAGTCGGATATAAATACTTTCTCAAATCATTCATCTGTTTATAAATTTCACACAAGAGAAAAAGGAGGAGCATTGGAGAATTCAAAGTGAAAGTTATCATCTCATTGAAGAAGAATTGTATTGATAATTATATAAGAGCTCAATTTTTTCATATTGAGAGTGAGTTTATCGTATTCATAGAATCGGATATAGCTTTATCATATTCAGATAATCAGATCCAGCATTATCATATTTAGAAAATTGGATCCATCATTATCATATTCAGAAAATCAGATCCAACATTATTGTATTCATAAAATTGGATCCAACATTATCTTATTTAGGAAATAAGATCATGCATCATTTTTTTGAGAGAATCGGATCCATCATCATTGTACTGAGAAAAATTGTATCAAGAATTATCAGATTGAGAACATCATATCCATCCAAATCAGACTGAGGATTCGGACGGAGAAATTGTGGAGTATATTCAACAAATCCTTTATTATTTTGTTTGTATCATCTATTTTATAAGAAAACATTTAAAACTGATGGAATTCATTATAATCACTCCTATCATGAGATAGAATGTTTCTAATGGGAGTTGGTACAAGTTTTATTCACTTCTTCTTAATAGTGGATTTCTATGGACTCATAGAAGTGACTATGGAAAGGATTTAGGTTCTCACACTAAGGCCAAACCTTGTAAATATTGTTTGATTTACTTTCTTTCCAAAATTTTCATAATGATTATTTACTAAAATTTGATAAGAAAATAAATCTTAATAGGTTCCAGGGATTAAGTTTCAAAATGTTTTGAAACTTATAAAAAGTGAACAACTGATTCAACCCCCCCCCCAGTTATTATTTGATCCATTTAAACTTAAAAAATGAGAGGGGACAAGGGTATTTTATTTATAAAAGACTATTATTATAGTAATTTAATAATAAAAAGTGTTCAAAAGGGAATTACTTTGGAAAATATAACACATGCCAAAAAATGGAACTTGAATAGAAAAGAGAAACGAAGATTTCCCTTACCTTGAAGAGTTGTTCCTAAATCTTGAGGATTGGAACCTTGGGGATTGAGGATGCCTTAGGGGGACTCCTTGGGAGGAAAAATCACCATAAATTCATATAGGATGGATTTATAATGAATAGGAATGGTGAAATGGTTGGATATTTATAGAAAAAGTGGAGAAATTGTTTAATGATTTCCAAATATAGGTCTTGGAAATCTAGGTTGTAGAAAATAAAAACCCATTATATTAAACATGGATTTTGCTCATGGTTTTGGAAAATTGATTCAAATTTTATGATATTTTAATCCATTAGAATCAAACACCATTTTCAATACTTCTTTTGGCATGGAAAATTAATTTTTTTACAAAGTGGTGTTTTTTAAATCAAATTTTCCATTTTAGACTTTGAAAAGTAACTTATAGATTTGGAAATTGATTAAAATATTTTAAAATAATTAATATTAATAAAATTACATATTTTAACTCATGAATTGAGGTTAATTAATTATTACATAATTATGACATAAATATGAAGTCATAAAACATACTGAAAACCCAAAACTATATTTTTACTATTCATTGAAAATAAAGTATTTTATAAAATTCTTATAAATTTACTCTAACCTAATTATCATGTTCTGATTTAAAATATAATTTTTATTTTATCATAATAATTTTATAAATATTATAATTTCAACTTTTAAATATAAAAAATCTTTATTTATTCAAAAATAGTAGTTTTTAAGGAAGAGACAAATTTTTGACACTTATAAAAATTTCCTAGGAAATTATAAAATAATATTATAATTTATATTTAAATAAGATTATTTTAAAATAATATTTCATTAAAATAAATATTATTCAAAATACCTTAGTTTATTATAAAAATTTATATATTTTCTAAAAAATGTAATTATGTTTTATTTGTGCCCAGAAATCAATTTATCAAATTCATCTCAATTAAAAATATATTTTATTAATAAATATTATTCTTAAATGAAAATTATGGAATAAAATTTTATTTATACCAGGGTAATTTCACTTTAAGTAACTACATCTTGGACATGTAACCCCTTATTAAACTAGTGTACGCCCTAAGGGTAAGGTGTGTATGGTGATAGTTTCAGGGGTGGATCGACTAACATCGACCATGTGGTAATCTCCATTAACTTTAACTTATCAAATAGGTTATTACATTCAAGTTTCAATTGTTGAAGCTCATATTGGGATTGGTCAAGGGTGAACCCTAAGGATGCTACCTACCTCCCAATTTATGACAAATGGGCTTCAAACAGAATGACTCTACTGGTTGAGGCCATCGTTTCTCTTTTCTTCATCAATTATCCTTGATCATTACTAATTATAAACACTAATTATAATGGAAAAATTATCACCAATGAGTATAGTTCCCAATAGTCAATTTGACCAATGGTTATGTTGTCCAACGGTCCTATTTGACCAATAGTCATATAACGGTCAAAACCAAATAATCGCATTTCCCTTTATACCCAATAAATAACACTTTATTATTTCACTCAATAATCACTACAATTCATCCCAATGTTATATATTTTAATTTTCTGAAATGTTGATTGGATTACTAATATTTTTTTCGTTTCTGTAGTATTGGTCATGGGGTGATGATTCTAATGGATTAGGGTGATCCATATTTTACCATCTTGGTTTTTTTATTTTATATTATTTTTCCAGTTGTAATGTTTTATATTTTAATTGGTTTCATAGCTAACTAATTTAATTATCATTATTAATTAGATAAGGTTTTGTTGGTTCCTATATATTTTGTACATGTATAATATAATATAATATAGTATAATATAATGCAAATTTTCTCAAGAAACAAATATCATTTCAAAATCCTAGGCTATTACAAAATAAGTTATTAGGAATATTGATATAAGAACTAATAGATCCTTAAATGAAATATTTGGATTTTATGATGAATATAATGGGAAGTTGGAAGAGATTCTGAAATTTTCTTAAGATACTCAAGGTTTGGTTTTCAGATCTCTTTGGTTAGTGTTTAGAAACCATCAATGGTTGTTAACCCTATTGAACATGGTATATGAAGAAGTTCACTGGCTTTATTCGGGTTCTTCAAAGGAGGAATCAACTATAGAATCTATAAAATCTTTAGCTATACTCGTATTTTCTATTGGTAATGAGTCGGTTGTCCACAAACCCTCAATTCCAGTTCCTTTAGTGGAAAAAACACCTATTCCTGCTATTGATAGCACTCCAATTCCATAATATTCTATCAGATTAGTTAAGGATGTTGTTAAAATTTTGATAGAGTAACTAGAAAGTATGGGAAGAAAGATACAGTTTATGAATGGAAAAATGATCGGTATGTAGAGTTTAGAGGATCAAATTCTAAAGAATATTTTAGTAGAAATTTCATTATATCTATTTTCTTCTAAAATTACTCCTTTTCTTAGACCTCTAGTTATTATTTCTCCTTAGCATTTTAATTTTATTCATTTTGATTCTTTTACTGTTTTTCTAAATAATGGCTTAGAAAAAGTTGGGAAAATCCATAGACATGCATCTATGATCATCCTTGAGTTGTGTAAGTTTGATATCAACAAAATGATAGACAAGTGTACAGATTCCCTATTCAATCTAAGAGGAAGAAGGAATCTTGAATATTATCCATCATATACCTATAGAATTTTCAGACAGGGAATTGATGTTACTTTTGATGCCTCCAAAATCTATTAGAAAGACCAAGATAAATTGGATACTACCTTAGGTTCTAAGAATTATAAAGAAGTATCCTCATCCTCTAGACCTCTAAAAATGTGACTTTTTATACCACTAGAACCTATGATTTCATTATAGTTAAATGGAATATAAAAGGGGTTCTCAACACCCATGTTTAGAGGTTGCAATTCAATTCAGTTGTTGGTATTGAAGAATGAGCTTTTGTAGAGCATGGAAAGGTTATACCACCTTCTCCAATTGACCCTCCAACTACCTCCCAAACCAACCCTACCTTCAAAATACCTTCACCCAAACCACCTTCTCGGTTCGAACCCATCCATAAGCCTAGGTAATCTAACTGGTATATTGTATTTGTCTTTTTACGAGTGTTGAGTGGATGTAACTTTTTATGATTTTTGACCTTTAATGAAATAAATGTTTATTATTTTCAAATGTTTCTATTATTGATTTCATTCATTTGATGTTATTCAATTATTATCTTTTTCTTAGTGATTGTTTTCATTTAATGTTTGTAATATATTTATTTTTTTAACTGAATTTTATTCTTTCCATAATTTCAAATTCAGTTTCAGTATAATAATAAAATGGTTCATTACTCTAAGTGTTACATTAACTATGTTTTTTTATTATCCTTACCCTACCTTTTTAATTACATAAAAAGGGGGATAAGTTAGATATGATTACCCTAAGGTTAATCAATGGGGGATAATTCCTCTATTAATACAAAGGGAAGATGTGTCTAAATAAAGAGGGAAACACTATATTTTTTAAAAGAAATATATATATATATATATATTATATAGCTTTGTGAAAAATCATGTTAAACCTTTTCAAATTTTCATGTTTAATATCTTATGGGTTTCATGATCATTAAAAATGGGGAGATTGTTATACTACTAATGTTGTTCCAACATATCCTATGTGTTTTAGGTTTTAATGGTCTTAAATATCTATCATAACTAATGATTCTATTTTTAAGTGTGTTCCTCAGGTTTTATCTTGTTTTTAGTTTTTTAGATATTAAAATCATTATGTCTCCAATTCTAGATACTTTGAATAAAATTTTCCTAAGTCTGGAAAAATCATCTATATAAGGCATGTGGCTACATAGAGAAATGGCTACGTGAGAATTCTGGTATATAAATCACCTACATGAATAATTCACCAATGTAAATCGACTACGTTGTAGAATCACCTATGTGGAAATTACCTACGTCATACAAACGACTATGTGAGAAATCAATTATGTTGATAAATCAGTTACGTGGAGTAATCAGCTACATGAATTGGATACATGGTGAAATCGGCTACATGGTTCCATTCAACTCTGTTAGTTTTGGCTATGTGAGTAAAAAACATATGTTAATCAATTCAGATATGTGAGTAAAAATCCTACTTTAATCAATTTTTCTATGTAACGAAAATTCAGCTATGTGGACATATTAGCTATGTGAGGAAAATCAGCTACATAAATAAGGCCTACATTAATTAAGCTATGTAGTTAATTTGGTTATGTGAATTCAAATATAAAAATAAGCTACTTAATGATCTTAAATCAACTATGTTGTGTTGTAAATAGTATTTATTACCATTGAAGCACTTGAGTGGCCTTTGAATGTTTTTTTGTAGTATTTAAATGTTGGATTCCCTCTTTATTGTAAAAATGATTATAATGAGAGACAAGTACCAAGAAAGGAAACAATTACAATGATAATTTATTGACATTTACTGTTGCTAAGGTATTTTCAATAAAAATGATGTGTGTTTTTAAATTTATCATTGTGGATTTTATGGATGAGAGATATGTGTTTAAAAGAAAATATTTTTCATGAATTTGAATGTATCTCTAAAGTGAAGAAGAATAACATTATTGAGAAGAATAGAAGTTCCTAAATATTATTTGAAGATCTGTCACTTGATTGAATCTCTTCAATGATACCCTATTTTACATGAAGAGAAGAAGAATATTTGTGATCTTCAACTATGGCTTATCGATCATATTTTTTGTCATTTTAGAAGTCTCTCCTTGAGTGGTATTATTTTTTTATCATCTATCTAATAGATTTCTTCCTTCTTTCATTTTTATTTTACAACTATGATATGCATCTGTATTCACTCTGTTTATCATCTCTTTGATTGTAAAGGTTCCCAGTAAAAGAACCTTGAATGCTGTTGTTTATAAATCCTTATTATAGCCTGGTTGAAATCTAATGTTTCATTATACCAAGTGTCAACTACTTGCACTTAATCATGTATTCCTAAGAAAAAGGACTAGCCATCCCTGGTAAAAGGATTGATCTAGTGGAAATCACCAAACTCGTGGAGAAGAGTGTTGGTCGAGTGGACTAGGGAATTTCTATTCACTAAACCACTATAAATATTTATGTCAAATTATTTTATTTTTTTGTGCTTTTATTTCAACTACTACTTGTATTTAAGAAAATATTATAAGTTAATAATGTATAAAAAATGGTGTTTTTCTAAGAAAATAAAATGTCAAGAACTCAATTCATCTCCTCCCCCCTCTTGATTATTATTATAGAACTTTCAGTACAACAACAACCACTTCCCATCACATCTAACCCATGTTACAACCACACAACTCATCACATATTCCCTATGTTACAACAAAACAACTCATCACATACACCCCCACAACACAACCACACATCACTACCACACATTACAACCACTTCACACAAAACCCATGTCATATTTCAAATTTAAATAAGGGTATTCACATCACATTTCACTTTATATTATTTAAAGGGAATTCTCACCCAAGCCATAAATTTATAGGGTAAACCATTTTATTAATTAGATATAAGTGGTTATCCAATTTCCATTCTAGGTGACATCAAACTACCACACAAAAATAGTTCCATAACACATAAAACCCACAATGAAAAAAAATCACACAACTTCCATGGTTTTTATCAAGGCATCAAACCAGTAAAATCACAATATAAAAATATATCAAAATTTCTAAAGCATGAAATTTCATTCCCATCCCTCTTTAATTTCAATTAAACAAATTCCTTATCTTCATTAGACCAGTGTATATTATCTTCCTAAAAGATAACAAGAGTATAAACCTTCCCATGTGATACAACTAAATGAGAAATGAAGGATACCCTACCTTTGATTAAGTTTTCTGAACTATTTCACAAGGTTGAATCGATATGGAGAGAACCACCTACCCCACAATGAATGGGAACAGCTTTACTAGCCTAGATAGCAATAACCCATGTTATTATTTTACTAAAATTGTATCAAAAATGAAATCTCTTCTAACAGAAACCCTTCCCAAGTGAAGAGAAGGAAGAAATTTGGGAAAGGAAGGAAGGAAACTTTCTTATAACTTCCAAGTATTTATCTCCTAGGGTTAGAGTTTAAATCCATCAAGAGGGGGATGAAAACCCTCTAAAGGAAACACTTAGGTCACCCAAGAAATAATAGAAACGATGGGATAATGATAAGGATCAATGGGATTTCAGAATTTATAGGTGTTCTGATAAACATAAGGCCATGGTGCTACCCCCTACTACCATGTCGTAGAATTGCTAAAAATTGGGAGGACCATGGCTTAGAGAAAAATACTATGCTAAAACAGTTCTTTTCAAAGTGGCTCTAATTTTTATGGTTATTGCCACATCATAAATTTGATAAAATAGGAGAAGGGACTATGAAATAGCCAAGGGAACCATGCCGCAGAACGCAACAATCGAAAAGGGGGCTATACTGAAGCCCAACTTCATAGTGCAGGCACCTCAAAATTTACAAAACCACTAAAACCTCACCCCTAGGACTCCATTCCCTAGGCAGGTCTCCACACCATAGTCATGCTAAAAATGGTAGTGGAATAAAAACTCCTCTGAGCCTCTATGTTGTAACCGGCCACCCTACACTATAGTTTTTATCCTCCATAGTGCAACCCCGTACTCCACATAGTAGGACTCTCATAGATGATTTTCTAAGATACACTCCACCATTTACTCCACAAATCCTCAGAAAATCCCGTAGATAGCTCTGCCACTAGAATTCTCCCAAAGTAATGAGTCAGAAGGTCTGGAATATTACAAAAGAAATGATATGAATAAATAAATCTAGCTAAATATGTGATAAACCATACAAAATATGTTAGAACCAAAGATATCGTTAATGGGTAATAATGACCTTTTGGATGATGATTTTGATTTAATTTTAGGTTTTAAAGAAGTTCCAAAAATTATTTGAATTAAGGTTGATCAAATATGTAATTTCATTAATGAAGAAAAATATGAAAAAGTTATGGAATATTCATAAGGATAATTAAGGACTCAATAAGATTCATTGGTTAAGTTTTGTAAGTATCATTTCATCTCTAAAATGGAAATTTATAAGAGGCATGAAGATTTAATAGGGATGATTGTAGACTCCGTAAGAGTCTATAACAAACTGGCCTGGGTTGACCTGATCCATCACCCAAACCACTCTGCCATAAGTCTTGTGAAATTTTCCCAATCACCCCAGGCTAGAAACTTGTGCCAGGGTATCACAAGTGACCATGTTAGAATTATTTCACCCACAAGAAAACAATAATAAACAATAGGTTCCAATTGGGGACCCATTGTGAGGTTTTCATGAATTAGATAACCATGCCATCAAATAATAATATAATAAAAAAAACAACATCCAAACATGGAATAATAGTAAAGTGTAATGAAAAAAAATTATGAAAAAAAATCTATTAAAATAAAACCATTTTATACAAATCTTTTACATTCCACAATAAGGAAACAAAACTAAAACAGAAACAGAAGGTTGGGGAGGTTGATACATAGAATGAACCAAATTGGTCTAATGAACTTGGGAGACAAACCAAACTAGAACCATGTGACTCCAAAGTCATCACAATGAACCAAACATTTCCCTCTTTCCAACAGAGAGTGGTAGCAACCAAACTCAGATAAAAAAACTAGAAAACCTTCATAAGACATGAAGACTACATACCCAAAAATGTGAGTATGTAAGGTGTGCACCAACACCCAATAGGATACCACCAATAGTACTTTCAATTACTTTTAATAAATAAACCAAGAATATTAGTTTGAAAATAAATATGATAAAATAGGTTTTCATTTCCTTTATGTGATATAGAGATAAATAAAAAATACCTCATGTCCTTTATTAAAACACATCATTTATCAAACATGCCTCAAATATGTTTTTCCGAGGTATTGAATTTTAAAAAATAACTATTAATATTTTTTTAAACATATCTCCTTTAAAAAAACAAGTCAAACCTTACCTTTAGATTTAAAACATCACTTTGAAAGCAAAACATTTATATGGTTTTAAACTCCACTTCAAAAACTTTTTAAAAAGGTATAGAACTTTGAAAACAACTACACCATTTTTATTTTAAAACATCACGCATTCTCATCAAGTGCGAGTAGAGAGGAAGTGGGAACCATAATAAAATATAAATCTTAGTAAAGTTCATAAAATAATTGTAATATAAAAATGGAGAAAAACTAGTCTGCATTAAGACTAAAACACATGATAGATCAACGCATCAAAGTAATTTGCATCCAATAAATAAGAAAATCACATGAAAATATACTATAAAGAGGCATAACATAAGATACATTTCATTAGGAAACACCATAGGGAATAATGAAACAATACTCAATGTGAAAAAGTGGAACCAACTATTATTGGATTAACGGTTTCACAACTCATCACTTGAATCGCTCTCAACTATCCTTATCAGATACATCCTCTAGCCAGGTCAGAATTTCAAACTAAGGGATACTAGCCAATGTGTAACTATCAAATAGCAAGAAAAACATCCATAAATTCCCCACTTAGTATCCTAGGGTTTCTCATATAATAGATAGTGTAGGTTGGTCTCTATCAATACAACATCAATCACATGAAAACAACATAGCACAAAGAAAATAATACACAACAATCATATAAATTCCACCTCTAACACACCCACTTTAATAACGATCCCCCTTCCCAAAGATAGAACATGAATAAAAATTCATTAAACCATCATAAAGTTCATACAACCATAAACAATGGGTAAAAATGGGGATCAAATGTAGTGTAACCATCAATCTAAAAAATACCTTTCTCACAAGGTGTCAAATAGACCTTTTCTTTTAAAGTAAGAATTAAACATTTAGAAATCCATTTTAAAACCTTTCGTAAATGAAGTATAAATCTAAGTGGAATCATAATCAACATCAAGTTATAATAACAAGTAATCAAAAAATCCACTAAACATCTCCATAATTCAAACACACCCCTTTTAAAACATGTAAAACCTTTAAAGCCACAAAGCACCACACTTTATTGTTTTACTTTGATCCAAAAAAACCATGAATAAATCATTTTTTCTCTAAGAAAACTATAATTTTCATTTTATCAAATACCTATAAGGCATAAAACACCATTTCAAATAAAATTTCTATTGAACTATAAAATTCACCCATTTTATCAAGATAAAAACCCAACAAAGCATGGAAATACATTGAAAAAATAAAATTAGATATCATATACTTCATTAATCTAGTTCAAAAGCACATTTAAAACATAAATCATCCAAGTAAATATCAAATAAAAGGAAATGAAATAGAATCACCTAAATCCCACCATGGAGGTTCTTGGAGGAGGAATATAGGAGCTTAAGAGGATCCTTGTTCAAGATGTTATAATAGGGGAAATATATTGGGATAATATCTCATTAATAAGTAGAGTAAAATAATAAAATTCCCATACCTGAGTAGGTCATAAAATTTACTTACACGTTTTACCAAATTATGTGGTAACTTTGTGATCACCATTTTCCAAAAATTATAGAGGTGGAACAGTTACTACTTCATAATTTTCTAAAACATCCACTTAACCATTAATCCTTGTAAAATATTCAAAATTATCAAAACTAAAACTCAAGATACCCCAAACATAAGGGATAAGTGAACCATATAAATATATACAAGAAAGTGAAATTTTAGGATGCCATAGAGTCATTTCCTCTTAGTATGGATCATTTCAGTACTTTGTAAGGATTATTTATGGCTAGTAAGGATGATTATAGAGTTTTTAAGGATGAATTTGATACTTCTTAAGTATGCCTTAGTATTATGTAACAATCATTATTGACTCTGTAAGAGTTGTTTAGTCTATGTAAGGATAATATTGAGGTCACCATAAGAGTTATTTCTATAAGGATGACATCATAAGAGTCATATTTATAAGGATGCCTCAATACTTTGTAAAATATGTGAGATAAAAATAATTATTTCATATAATGACCACTCATCCTCATAAAATATATTTTATAAGGATTTTTTAAGGATGACTAAGGGTTTATTAAGGATCATTAGTTGTGAAATTTTAGTGAAATGTGAGATTAATAGAATGAAAATTATCATGGAATTCAAAAATAAAATATTTTTATGAAACGGGATTAATTTAAATGATTCTTTCAATTGATCTTAAATTAATAAAAAACATAAGAATTGGATTGTGATTAAAGATGAAATTCTAGTTTCCACGCCATAAAGAGGAGATCCATATGAAAATAATGCATGATTCCATGTACATGTGGATTAAATTCAAATTGAATTTATTACCATAGATTTTTTGGAGTTAGAGAAGCATCGATAATTCAATATCACATTAAGAATAACCCAAGTATTTTGGAGATTTAAATAAATACCTTTACTAGTATTAAATGAGTTTGAAATATAAGAAGATCTCTTTTCATCAATCTTTATGGAGTTTACATATTTCAAATATATAAATAATATTCATGTAAAATTTTGTGAATATAAAAGTGTGGATGAAGAGAGAAGAAAGGAATTACTTTTGAGATATGCACTTCAACATTTGTGTGGTTTTGAAGAAATTTAGAGCTGTCGGAGAAGAGTACTAAGAATAAAGACTTTTTGATAAGAACTAAGAGACCAAAGCTGATAAATTTTTAGAAAAGAGTAAACTTGAAATGCGTGAGCATCTGAGGAGTTGAGGAAGAATCATATCATTTGGGATCTGAAAAAATGAGTAAGATAGGCTGAACTGATCAAGATCATCAGTTTTCAAAGTTCTTGAAGAAGTGAGCATTTGAAAAATAGTTGATCCTAGAGGCTTGAGGAGGAAGATCTATTTCAAGTGGTGCAGAAGAAACCAAGATTAAAAGGTGATCATTCTTGATTTTGTTCAAACATTTTTATAGTGGATAATGGGAAGCTTTAGTTTTCTTATGGGAATATGGAATAGGATAATAATGTGACTATATACTTATGGGGTCAGAAAGATTCATAGTGTAAACACTTTCATTTATAGTGGAGTAACTATGATTGGGGGTTTAACCAATTACAGTAAGGAGTAGGCTCTCACATCGAGGTAGAACCATGTAAAAATCATTGTGTTATATTCTATTTAATTTCTTTAATATTAGAGTGAGGATGTGAGACACACATTGAGAGGATTGAGATCTTAATCGATCATAGATATTTAATTAAAAAATAATAATTCATAATGATAAAGGAGTCATTGATTCACCACCCCAATTATCTTACAAAATATGGGCACTTCACCTATTTTGAAACTTGATAAATAAAATAAAATTATGTTATAACAACTATTGGTTTTAAATCATCAAGTGTGGGATGGGTTATATAGTAGAACCTTGAACTTATCCAATTGTGATAAAAAATATTTTAAATATGTATGCTGGTATTTATTTTTCATTCATTATCTGTGTTATCCTAAGAACTATCACTAATATGATATAGGTTAGTGTCATGTTTAGTATTTGAATACCATGTCAAAATTATTGTGATAATTTAATTCATGCCTTATTTGGTGTATTCCTAGTATCTCATGGGAGTCAGGTATTGCATACCTATGTGGTTCTACTATAACGACTCTGGAATGTTTTACCACTACATTATTGTATTTTATTTCTTGTATTAGTTTACTACTTAAAGACTTTCTTATTTTCCATGTTGGTTGTTATCATGATTGAATTATATTACGGTTTTTTATATGTTGAACATAGAAATAGATCTTTTATGGCAATCATATTATTACCCTATTATATAATTCATGATAAATGATAACAAAAATTATGTTTTCTTGAGCATGGATACTATTTTGATATATTATAAGAATTTTATAGGGTGTGCATAACTGATTTATGAAATGTGAAGCATGTTTACTTTTGGAATAGATCATGTTCATTGCATTACTAGTATAACATATAGATGTTATTATATTTTCGTATTATAAATTATTTAAGCAGGTTTATCAACCATTAATGTATAGGGTTGAATTTGATGGGTTTTGACTTCGACTATTTTATACCCCTTCTCCCTTTTCTTGAATGGGATGGGGCCCCAGTTCCCTGACTCTTGTATATACTTTCCCATATCCATGGGATAGAGGTTTCCTTCTTATAACCATGAAAATAAATTTCATGT